>OX346729.1:10620393-11322302 GCA_947063395.1 Hemistola chrysoprasaria
ACTGGATAGTGCAGTAGATCTAATTAGGCCGGGTATGTAGTATTATTATCTGATATGTGCCGGGAGTCTGGCGTTAAGAATTCTAACGCTAAGCGCGCACTAGGATAAATTTACTTTTTTTCATGAGTGTACACATTTTCAAAATGAAAATTTGCTAAATACGAGTAGATGTTCTGCTATACAGACCATCTGATAGTTGGACGTTTTGCTACATGAACATTGCTACTTAGGCGTACGCTCATCGGACGTTTCGCGCTGTTGGACATTTTGCTACTCGGACCTTCTGATCAGGAGGCAAAAAATCGTTGCGATTTGTGTAATGCGATATATAATCGCAAATTTCTTCACAAAATTCATTTTAGCAGTGCGCAGAGTTTAGTGTATGTCTAGTTATTCCTATACGATTATTAATCATAGTGAACGCTTAGCTTTATAGGATTTTTATCAATAACTAGCTGAGTCCCGCGGTTTCACTCGCGTAGTCTGTTCCCGTGAGAATATCGGGATAAAAAGAACCCTTAGTATTATTTCAGGGGCTAAACTCTCAACTATCTCCATACATACCCAATTTCAGTCCAATCGGTTCAGTAGTTTTGGCGTGAAAGAGTAACAAACATCCATCCATCCTCACAAACTTTCGCATTTATATTATTAGTATGTAGTAGCATTAGTAAAATATTGTCTAGTACCAGTAACGCCATCTTCACATATTCAGAGGAACTATTTGAAATATAATCAGTTCTACAACTCTTTCTTTCAATGCACAGATTACTCATCCTTATGACGACACTAAAGGGGTATGCTTTCGTCAAGGTTATGCAGTGATACTACATAACCCCTTTTCATTTCTCATTAGTCAATGTTTATGCACTACATGTTTGAAGTCAATCTCAATTTTATTATAAACACGAACATTTGGATGAATGGATGTATGGATGTTTGTTACTCTTTCACGCAATAAACTACTGAATGGTGTGGATTGAAATTTGATGTGCAGGTGTAGCTTAGACCCTGGAAAAACGTAGGGAACTTATTTTCCCCATATTTCCATGGGAACAATGTCTCCATGGGTGAAAGCACTGGGCAAAGTTAGTCCTACTTCCTACATATAAGTCCTATTATAAATGCGTTATAAATTTCATTTTCTGGAATATCCAATTCCCACTTCCCACCACACTGATTGGTGCAGACGGTGTGGGTTCAAATCCACCTCATGGATTTTTCTTTGCAAAATCATATTGTAAGCTAAAAGAGGTCCAAGAGGAGTATTTATATACAAGTACATACCCCTACAAAAATATGTAAATGTATTGAAGCTTGTTGACCAAGACGAACAAGGTCTTCGCAATTGAAAAATTGTACATGTATGCATATGTATAGATATTCATCAGATGATAAAAACTTGAGAACAGTTGATCCAATGTTTAATTACGTAGGAAAGCTATTTGAAATGGCAAGGGGGAAAACCTCAAATGACACAAATATTGCTATCTGTTGACCTATAACCGTGTGTCAGGGTTTGCCGGATCCTGAGATACAAGTTTATGACTTAGTTCGGGAGTGGTGGATCTAGGCGCGGGGTGCGGGAAGCAAATGCGATACTCGAATACTAACACTTCACATAAGGCTTACTAACGCATTTGTTAGAGCTATACCTATGGTAAATAAACATTTATATTTATTATTATTATTTAGATTGTCATTCTAAATTGATTTCAGATGTTTATGCCATTTGGAGAGAGATGCGTCCAAGAGAGCAGCTGCACTGGATTATCCAAGATTTTGACATGAACTAGGTACCAATTCTATTTAAATTCAGCAATTGCTTGTGTTAAAAAATTTCTTATCTTTTCTTCATTGTGTATAAATTGGTTATATTTGACAAAAACAGCTGATTAGATAGCACCAATCCAAATTTATTTATAGAAAATTTGTTTAAAAAAGTAGCTATAAAACAAATAGATGATAACATGATTGGGGTGCCGAGATGTAAGGTCATTTAACATAGTATGGATGTGCATTATACTTTATTATGTAACGGCATGATAGGAACATAAAAATGTTCTATGATAAGATTATGTGCGATTTTTTTGTACCAAGTTATTATAGGGGGCAAAACGAGCCTCTTTGTTTTGTAAGAGGGTAGGTAATTATTATCACGGTGAAAGTGATATATAAGTAATGTGTTAGGATTTCGACAGCGGATAGACCAATGTATTGCTTTAAATCTGTCGTATCATCGAACAAAGAAATAGACGACAAACTGGTATTTTATTGGCTCAAGGTTGACAAAAAGATGTTTCAACTATATCTACCTTCGCAGTACATCGAATGTCACTCAAGAATATGCGTAGTAACTGACCTGCTTCTCGTAGCAGCAGAAGAAGGTGAAACACCAAAATCCAAGCTGCAACCACGTAACTTTAATCTCGAAACAAAACTATTGATAACAATAATCCACTAAACACTGAAAAATGCAGTCTGCAGTACCACTGGGACGGAATATCAAGCGTCATAATATTGAATTGTACCGCAAGATAAGGATGGTGAACAAGATTTGGAAACAATCTTTTGTCTCTGTTTTTCATAAAGAAGATATTATATTAGTGAAAAGGACAGCGAGATAGAATTTAGCTACAAATGTCAAACTGAAAGAGAAGAAAATCGTACATCAATCCATAGACAACATCAGCTGTTCACATTTAATCTATGCTGTCTATTGTCTATGGATCGACTCATTTTTTTTTAAATTATTATATTCTGTGGAAGACGTTGTCTCCGTTTACTCTGTTACTGTCATTATCAATTTGATAATGTCACTGTTATTGTCAAATTGATGTCAAAATTCTTGAACATTTGTGAAGTTGTCAGTTGACAGTAAGTTTGGTGCACAGTGCACAGTAGTGATGGATTAATTAGCATTCGCATTCATTGATAGCATGCGATTGCTTTAATAGCATATAGCAAATTAAATGAACTTGCGATATTCTGTGATTGCGATTTTAGCAAATTCATCGCTTCATACGATCATAGCGGCAGCGTGCGCCGTGTGCTCTCCCTCGGCCGTCGGCCGTCGTTACCACGGGAGACGCCAAGACAAGAATACTGAAAACTATATCTGTTTCACATGACCCTGATTGACCTCGTTGCTTTCGAGTCACGAGTGAAATTATTAGCAATTTGGTAGGCGCGATTAAGCCATTATTATCTTTATTTGCTTGTACTTATATTATTGGTCGTATATTAAATGAACGTGTATGATTATTTAATTCGTTAAAATTAATAGCAGGGCGGTGTGAGTTACGATGTGCGAATTATCGTCATAGCAAATAGCATATCAAAAGCAAATAGCATGCTATGACTCATTATATCGCATGCTTATGATATTATAGTGAAATCGCAATAATTATCATCACTAGTGCACAGGTTTTGAGTTGGTTTCTCTGTCTACTGTCTACGTGTTTTGAGAATTATAGTGATCTGTGGTTTTGAAGGGTTAGTGGCTCGGTCTCGGGTTAGTAGTTTTGGAATTCAGGATTTTATCACAGATTTTAAAGAACATGTTTCTATGCAATGAATATTGTGGAATTAAATAACATCAATTTGTACGAATTGCTATATAAAATCCATAACTTGTTTGTAAAGTTTATCAATAACGGAAATTCAATTTGGTTCAGAAATCAAATGTGTAGTACTACAAAAAGTGCTTTGCTGAAAAGTGGTGTGTCAATCAACTGCTGTCCACAACAATAACCTTTCGTCATTGTGAACGATCGATTACGTATGAACTGATTGGATCGTAAAATAAAGAAACAAAAATAGTGAATACAATGGCTAAGGAGGAAGACGACGACAATTTGCCCGATAAAGATGCGGCGAAGGAGTTCTACGCGAAATATGAACCTAAAGAAATAATTGGAAGGTATGATAGTGATCATTCTAGTTCTAAATTAGCTACCCGAGATTAGACAGCCGAGTGATGAGTTGCGCTTGTGCCAATTTTAAGAGGAACTAAGGAATTATTTAAAACATGTTTTAATACAATTAGTTATGTTGAAATGGTTAGTGTTGTGACCTTGAGAATGAATTTTATGTCATCTGCTTCTCTTGTTCCTGCTTTTAGTTTAGTAGGTATATAAAGGTGGCTTCCCACAGTGTGTTATTCTGTGGATTAGCATGCACAACCAACAACCACGGACAGCCTCTCACCGTGCAACAGGCTTTTCTCACTGTGCATGTTGGTCTGTGTGGGTTTTAAGATTGGAACCATTTTGTCATTCCTAAATACTATACAGGTTTAAAAAATCTGAAATAAGTTCCTTCAGCCACGCCATTTTTCGTAGGTAGAAGCTAAACAAGCAAACATTCATATGCGTGCATAGCTCTCTGCAAATTGAAGCTTGTTTTGACATGCTTGTCTGTGTTTTTTACGGACTATCAAGGACCACACTGCACCTTTAAAGTTACTGACTTGACAGTTTGATAGTTTGATATGATGGTCATCACACCTTTTCCTGAAGAAATAGGCAAAGGTGTACCCAGGACTCAGTCCCATAGTAGGTGCACCCACATTCCTCCAGTATGTTAATAGTCCCATGTAGGTCCAATAGGAGGCGAGCCTATTGCCATCTACTGGGCACAGCTCTGGATTCTGGCTGTCATTGCAATAGAATAGAATACTCTTTATTATCACCCAAAAGAACATAATACATATTAAACTAAAATAATATTAACATAATTCTTGGTTGACAATGTGCGGCCTTATCGCTTTAAGCGATCTCTTCCAGGCAACCAGTCTTCGGACAGATAGGGGAATGATAGGATGAGTAGGGGATGAAAAAGGGTTGATTGAAATAATTCCTAATGGGAATGGGATCCTCAGGATCGGCAGTAGAGCTTGCGACCACTATGCGACCAAGGCATCGAGGTAAATTAAAAACATCCAATATTTTCTATCCTCAGAGGCATAAGCTCTACAGTACGAAGATGTGTAGAGAAGGAAACTGGCAGAGAGTATGCAGCTAAGATCATAGACCTGAGTCAGGAGTCTCAGGATGGGGTGGACACGCACACCATGCGGGAGGCGACCAAACAGGAGATACATATCTTGAGGATGGTGGCTGGTCATACATACATTAGTGAGTGAGTTGTTTACACCTTCGGATGAGATGGATAATGGCTTTCATAATATGGGTAGTGGTTGCTTTTATAATAGGGACAACCATGAACCTAGAAAATAAACTGTTAAGGCATAAATATGTATGCTTAGTGTAGGGTTGCATACAACAGTGAATGAACAAAATGCTTCCAATCCCAAAAACAATCTGCCCCCGAACATACAGCGCCATCTATTAGTTTCTTGCGCAAAGTATGGAAATATGCAGTAAAATGGCCATAACTTTTGATTGCGTTAACTTAGAAGTATGATTTGCATGCATACATTAACAGCATAGAAACGATACTAGTTCCTGTAAAAAAAGCCAAGGTATGTGTGCATGCCGTCAAGTTTTTTGAAGAAATTAGTCGTCCGTCACTTAGTATCATGATTAATAATAATCACATAATCACATCGGACAACTTCCACACACGGTCACCTGGTCCCAAACTAGGCTAGAAGCCTGTACTATGGTAACCAGAGGACTGATATACATACTTATATAAGCTTATAACACCCAGACACAGATCAAACAGATATGTTCATGCACACAAATGTTGGACCTGGCCGGGGATCGAACCCGGGCCCTACGGCACAGAAAGCAGAGTTACTACCATCTGTGCCAACCAGGCTGTCAAAGATTGATTGATGGTACAAAGGTTCGCGCAGACTACAGCCGCAACAGGCCGCACCGCATCGCATAACAATAATTCGCATATATTTTATAATATGAACTATCGCACTACAGGCGGACGAAACGGCCCGGTGCGGCCCGCTGTAGTGTACGTACTTCATATAAAATCTTCGAAAGTGATGTACGCGGATTTTTGTTAAACGATGCGGTGAACCTCGGCTCGCCCTATGTGCGCGAACCTTTAAGGCTATGAAGTATGAATGCAACTTGGATCCTTAAATAACAGATTATTTTCACGGTGTAAAAACGCTGGCAATTTATAAGGAAGTAATTTATATTGTTATTCAAAACAAGACATTCTAATTAGGTTACTTTAATTTGGAGCAATTTGTTCGTTCAACTTCATTGAACTGATAACAACAGACATGTTAATAGTGAACAATTAGTCATAATCATAAGAAATTATGTTGTTTTATCCTTTGATGATGCTAGTGGCCGACAAAAGTGACCTTAAGGTCATGTCGAGACAGTTTACGCCAATGACCTTAATCAGAACTTTGATACTTACGTCAATGTTTCCAATCTTGGTTGTGTGCACGTACGTGCACTTTGTTTCTGTGTGCGTAAGTGCCTGGAACGCCGTTAAGGTACCGGCTAAGAATAGTGCTCCACCCTCTCTACCATGGTTGCCGTAAGAGCCGGCTAAGGTTAACAGATCCAGAGGACGGGCAGCAGCGTGCGTCCTGTGCGTGAAACCATCGAACTGCGCTCGCCAACCCGTCTGCCAAGCGTGGCGAGTATTGGCAAAACCTTTCACGGGTGAGATGATGATGATGACCTGGAAGACGTACCACACACAGAAATATTTTTTACATTATTAAGTTCATAATTATTTAAGTTCATCTACGCACACATCTAAGATAATTCCGTCTTTGTACGACACATCTATATTAATATAAAAAGGTTTGACGTGACTGATTGATGACACTGCACAGCCTAAACTGTTTGACGTAGAAACCTAAAATTTGGAGGTTGTATTTCCCTAGTTATGTACTATTGATAAAAGCTTGGAGAGCACCACTCGTCAACTTTGTTCAAAATATTTCAATCAGGGGGATAACATGTTGGTCTTATAGAATCATTAACAAGTAAGCGTTCTAGGACTAATTGCAAATTATGGAATTCTTTCCCATCTGAAGCTGTGATTGTCTTCTTATTATGCATTTTATCATTGTGGTATCACCCCCTAGGGCGTTTTCGCGAAATTTGATAACTTATTTTATGTTCTCGGAAGTTATTTGCTAAATGTTATTCACCCACCCTGTGTTATTGCATTGATGATCTCAACATATGTTTTTATTTCCAGTTGAACTGCAAGACGTATTCGAATCGGAGACATTCATCTTTTTAGTATTTGAACTATGCAAGAATGGCGAGCTGTTTGACTACCTTACCTCTGTTGTCACATTATCTGAGAAGAAAACTAGGTATATTATGAGGTAAGAAATAGTCAAAGTCAAAAAGATTTATTGAAATAGGTCACAATCTGACACTTTTGTATGTCAATGAAGATAAACAGTAATGAGTCTACCAACTAATAATTATACTATTAATAATTATAGTTACTAGCTGTGCCCCGCGGTTCCACCCGCGTTGTCATCGTTCCCGTGGGAATATCGGGAAAAAAAAGTACCGTGTGTTATTCCAGGGTCTAAGCTGCCTACATACCAAATTTCAGCCTAATCGGTTCAGTAGTTTTGGCGTGAAAGAGTAACAAACATCCATCCATCCATCCTCACAAACTTTCGCATTTATAATATTAGTAGGATTATACGAGCTGCTTGCTGCGAAGTGCACCCTATGTAGCAGAACTGGGACAGCCCACACGCCCACACGTTTTTTTTATTTTTTTTTTTTTCAATTATTTTTTTTTTGTAATTTTTTCTTTTTAATTTTTTTTTACTGGTATATAGGTATACTAAGTCCGTGCTGAGGCAATGGTCCTGTCGAAATTAGATCTACAAAGGCTATGGCAACACTATGGCGTGTTAAAGATGTAGTGACAAACATAGAGAGAGGAATGCTGAGATATGCATGTAAAGTGTAATAAGCGAAAGTCGTATAGTATGTCAATCGGATCTTAGCAAGTGGGGAGAAATAGTGTATAATATTGCTGATGATATAGATGTCAGAATTTTTGGGTATGATATTCAAAAACCTGTTAGTATTGATGGATGAATTTGGTTACAATGTGCCTTTAGTTCCCCTGGCCACTTGCATTTAAATCTTATTTAGTCTAATCCAAACTAAATCTCAAGTTTTGTACTAAATAAATAAATAAATATGGGACAACTTCCACACACGGTCATCTAGTCCCAAACTAGTCTAGAAGCCTGTACTATGGTAACCAGATGACTGATATACATACTTATATAAGCTTATAACACCCAGACACAGATCATACAGACATGTTCATGCACACAAATGTTTGACCCGGCCGGCGATCGACCCGGGGCCTGCGGCACAGAAAGCAGAGTTACTACCATCTGAGCCAAAACGAGGCTGTCAATGACTAATAAATAACCTGGTACTCTGTGCTAGGACCATTGTCTTTCTCTATAGGTTTTTTTACTTTCCCATATTCTTATAAATACGTATTTTAATTAGAGTGTGAATACTTCCTTGTTAACATTATCTCTAACAAGTCGAGGAAGCAAGGAAATAAGTCAATGTTAAAGAAGTTATTTTTGTGCATTCTATATCGAACGACCTACATATTAATATAGCACCCGTATTGTTGCGCATTTATAACTATATAACTTTAATGATACCTCTATTATAGTTCTTAGAATTGTTTACTTTTAATCTTTGTACATACTGCCTGGTTTCAATTGCATATACTTTGAAAATGCTCCATTTAAAAGTTATTATGACCCCTCTATTCCTGCTAATTGTACCTATGAGTGAGCAAGAAAGTATCACAGATAGGATCGCTAGTATCGCTAGTATACTCCACCAGTACGAAGGTGGTATTACGAACATGCAGTCGCGTAACAACAGCAGTAAATTTTGCTGTCAAACGTCATTTTTTGTATGCCGCTTGACAGCAGACATTAAGCAATTAAACGCTTTCCACACTTCTACTGCTGTTCGTAATAAGGGGGCGGGTTACCCCAATTTCACTGTTCGAGTCAATTCTTATGGAATATGCGGACAACCCATATTGTCAGAGGCAGGTCGCCAAGATTCCTGCAAGGCCTCCGACATTACCTAAAGACTGCCCCCTACATATCTAATAGGAAATTATAGGATACTACAGTTTAACGTGCCATCCAAAACACGGTAGCGCCCAGGTGAAAAGTCCACATGGTGAGATTCAATCCAGGGACTCCGGATTTAAAGCAGGGCATATTTCCATTTGATCACTGACGCTACATAGCATAGCATAGTTATAAGTTACAGCACAAATAAACAGAAATATTGACAATTATTAAAAAAATACAAAGTTGCGACTTCATTATCATGAAAATTCCTTTCAGCCCGTATCCATGTGTCAAGATGATTACGGATGTATTTTTAGACTACTTCGAATGACTTCGAGCATGACGATGACCCACTTTGATTTAGTAAAAATATAAAACGATAAATAGAAATTAATATCAGAACAATTGCCGTTTTCAAGATGAAAATAAAACTAATAAAATAAATGAAATTGCCTATATTTTACCTCGATAAATTTTATCTTTGAAACAGTTAGGTTTTCCCTATCTCTGTGCTTTGAATCTGCAACTACATGGTTACATAGTACCTACATTTATTGTACCTATATTTATTGTATGTTATGTCTTTCAGCGTGATGAGTAATGAATGAATGATAATTCTTTATTGGTACCACAATAATACAGAAAATAACAAAACAGAATCTTTAAACTGCGGAAAGACTAACAACTGGATATCGCTCAGAACGATCTCTTCAGACAACCATGCAAAGAAAGGAAATACAGATACTGAAGGGACGGTGGTTTCAAAAATAAACATACATACATACATACATTCACGCCTTTTTCCCGAAGGGGTAGGCAGAGGTGTACCCTGGACTCAGTCCCATAGTAGATACACCCACATTTCGCCAGTATGTTATTAGTCCCATGTAATAGGGGGCGAGCCTATTGCCATCTACCGGGCACAGTTCCAGACTCCAGGCAGTTATTGAGATAATTCCTAATGGAAAAATCCAATATTTAACACTATGCCTGACCTGGGGATCGAACCCGGGACCTCTTGATTGGCAGTCGAGCATGCGCCCACTACGCCACCGAGGCAGTCCAAAAATAAATACTTAAATAAAAAATAATATATAATACCATACTATATAGCCAATACATAATAAAATATACTAAGATTATAGATATATAATAGATACCTACTACCTACATAACAATATAACAAATACAAACTATACAATATATAGGTACACAATTTGAATGTGTTAATACGTCAGTGTTCTCACATTATCTTTGTATATATGTATTAGTGTGTATGTGTAAAATTACATTCGCGCGTATTCTTTAGCCGCTCGTGGCGTGATCCAGTACCGTGCGTACCTACTCTTGCCCTGTTCTAATCTCCTAGTACTTTTGCACGAAAAACGGCAGTGTTTTAAAACATTATAGGAGATATTGAATCAAAATGGCTTTAAGTGTGTGCATTAAACAAGACGAAAAGAAAACCTGGGATCTATTGGAATTAATCGCGTATGTTATAATTAATTTTGTATAAAATTTGATGTATTTCATGTTTAAGTATGAAAAATTTAAGTTTCATGTTATGATTTGATGAAGGTCAAATCGATTTCGTAACATCAGATAAAAGCATTTATTATTTATGATTATTAATAATATTATGTAACGCAAATTCAAAGATAATTTTAATGAAATGTAACAAACATTGACTTGACTGGCCTTCTCAGCCGCAGGCTCCGGGTTCGATCCCCGGCCAGGTCAAACATTTGTGCGCATGAGCATGTCTGTTTGATCTGTGTCTGGGTGTTATAACCGTATAATAAGTATGTATATCAGTCTTCTGGTTCCAAATGACCGTGTGTGGAACTTGTCCCATATTATTAAAAAAAACTCGTACACTTAGTTTTGAAACATATCTACATATACACTATTATGTACAATAATACGATACGATGTCTGTCTGTCTGTTTGTTGCCGCTTATCCCCGAAACGGCTATAGACCGATTTTAACGGGACTTACTGGCAGATACTCGTACTTGATGTTCCAGGGTATATATTTATATTATAAAAAGGTTAAGGGTTCCCTATAAAAAAATAAATTCCACGCGGACGCGACATACAACCGAATAATTTTTTTTTTTTATTTTCACTTCCTACTCTAGCGCGTGTATCGTCAATCCAAACAAACAAATATTACTCATCTAATCATAGGTAGGACTAACCTTGCATCAGCCTATTTTTATTTTCGACTTTTGTTCAGTATTGTATGTGAATTGCTAATAGCAATATCCTCTGCAGATAATTATGGTACCTGGTCGTCTTTATCTTATGTAAGAATTATTTGCCTTGACATTTGACTTGAATTTAAATTCAGTACGACCTGTATTGATTTATTTGATAAATTAAATTGGTTAGGTATTTTATAACTGCGCAGAATAAGACGCAGACAAGGGGGCGAAATTAGATAGATAGATAAAATCTTTATTATTACACCCCACAAAAAGAATCTTAAACTAAAAAGTAACAATAGGTTTATATCTAGTGTAACAATTGGCGGTGTTATCGCTAAAAGCGATTTCTTCTAGACAACTGTGCAGGGAGAGGAGATTAAAGTAGATCACATTTGGTCGGTGGTGTGACTGAAATCTGAAATAATATCGAAAAAAAATACATACATACATAAACTACATTTTATAAGCCAACCTAGTATTGTATTGTATGAAGATCTATGGATTCTGGCTTCCGACGTGTGCCTGGGTCGTTAGCGTTTGCGCAAATTGTGAAGATAATATTCTCATCCAAATCTAATAAGCATAAACATAGAAATTCAAATAGGAAGGTAATAAGAAATGTCAAAGTCACTCACGCATACGGAACGCTTGTCATACAAAGTGTCCTGCACAGGTAACTAACATAGAATTATCTGTTGCGGACAAAGTCACGCGGCTGATTTCTAGTGCCATGTCATTTAGATTTCCATGACACCACACAGACCACTGCACACATGGGGTTTTGTACACTCGTGGAGAGCTCAATCTCACTGGCGGGGTGAGGATGGCCCGATTGGTGGGCGGATGACAGTGTCCATTCTATACGTAGTATTATTATCTGTTCTGTGCCAACAGTCTGAGACTATTGCAAAGTATAAAATTTCTTGTTTTCCCCCTAACAGGCAAGTGATGGAAGGCGTACGCTACGTGCACAGCAAAAACATAGTCCATCGCGACCTGAAACCCGAAAACATACTCCTGGACGATCAGCTCAACGTCAAGATTACTGACTTTGGCTTCGCTAAAGTTCTCAACGACGGGGAGAAGTTATTCGGTAAGGACTTCTTTGATTCTATGATCTCCTAGTTGGCGTATACCCGTGGTGTAAGCTTCCAGGTCGCCAGAAAGCCTCCGACATGATTGACACGAAGAACTCTCACATGTCAAAGGAGGCAAATAATTGTTTCATAATAATTTAGCGTGCCTTCTAAGTAGTAAATTACAAGATTTAACTTCGATTTTAAGTTATTATGGGCTAAGTAGTAGCACACCCCGGACACTCGACTCAATTCCCATACAAAAGCCGCGATATAACTACCTACTACACAGACACTGCACACATGGAGTTTCCCATGCGCAAGAGTGTGCGTGAGGTGATTTCCCAGCGAAGCAGGGCTCGTCGAAAGCTCAGTCTCGCTCGCAGGGTGAGAAAGGCCCGATTGGTGGGCGGATGGCAGTGTCCTTTCTATACGTAGTATTAACATTTGTTCTGTGGTAACGTAACATAACATAACATAACATAACATACAATCACGCCATTTTCCCGAAGGGGAAGGCAAAGGTGTACCCAGGACTCAGTCTCATAGTAGATACACCCACATTTCTTCAGTATGTTATTGGTCCCATGTAATAGGGGGCGAGCCTATTGCCATCTACCGGGCACAGTTCCAGACTCCAGGCAGTTATTGAGATAACTCCTAATGGAAAAATCCAATATTTAACACTGCCTGACCTGGGGATCGAACCCGGGACCTCTTGATTGGTAGTCGAGCATGCGCCCTCTACGCCACCGAGGAGTGTTCTGTGGTAGTAGGTAAGAAATCTAAGTTAGGTCTAATTAGTCTGTAGCATGTTACATGCAATCTTTGTATTGCATTGTTTAATGTTGATTAGGTACATTATAGAGGTAAAAATGCAAAATCCGCATAATACCACAATAATCTTACGAACTACTCAAACAAATTAGGTTATTCTAAATTGGGACGATAAACGTATAACTTCACAGGAAAATAAACGCAAATATAATAAATATGAAAGTGACGTTAATGGCAATATAGGCTCGCCCCCTATTACATGGGATTTAATAAACAAAACTTGCGAAATAGACTAATATTTTGTGTGTGAGCAGCGAATAAGTTATTTTCTTTCTTTCTTATTTAAGTGTGTTTGTAGCTTTTATGAGATTGTGTCCTGGGTACACCCCTAATACCCCTTGAGAAAAAGGCGGAAGATGTTATGTTGACACAGTCCTATGGACAATTTACAAAATCAATGTTTTGTATGTCCCTGTCATTTTTGTGCCGTGTTATCTTCATGTTATTTTTGTTTATAAACTCTTCATTTTTTGTAGTGAGCGTCTAATCACGTGAGTAAAACTGAGATATTCAGAAGTTCACTATGAAAATACCGAGTGTATAAAAAGAGAATCTTAAGTGTCTGGGACATAGTTTACTTCACTATAAAAATATCAGGATATAAGCTTATAGAATGGGTTAATAATTATATTCGAAGTAAACAGGGGAATACAAAACATCGATTTGGTAATTTTTTCATAGGATTGTGTCAATATTCTCGTAGCTAGGATTCGCTCTTAATGTTTGTTCATTAATCACGCGAAAACGGCTGAACCTAATGGGCTGGAATGTGCTATGTAGCGAGACCCTGGAATAACACACGAGACAAAGCTAGTTGCTATAATAATAAACCTAGGTCTACGCTTACTAACCCTGCTCGTAGTTACGCTTCGGAGCCTTCCCTAGTGGTTTCAATTACAAACTTCAACCTGTTCTCACACAATAAGTCATACGTCCGTTTCTTTTGACTAAAGTGCATTGTGTTTGATAATATAATCCTATACTACTTTTCTATGAAGAATGTGTTGAAAGTGGAAGAAACGAAAGCCGTGTGTCGGGATGGTAGCAAGGAGGAGAGGGGAGAGAAATACTTTCGGCCTACCCAACAGGAACAATGTGTGTCTGAATGGGACAGATAGAGTTGTGAAATCTCTTATTATACACTAATATTGTTATGATAATATTTTTCACAGAGTTGTGCGGTACCCCAGGATACCTAGCGCCAGAAACTCTCAAGGCTAACATGTTTGAAGACGCGCCAGGATATGGCAAGGAAGTCGATGTGTAAGTCACCCAGTATTTTGTACGATATATTGTACCTATACACATGGCCGAAAGCAGGGGTTGGTTTTAGGGGTTCAAATTCCCCCCAAAAGGCCATGCTGTGTAAAAATTCAATAAATTTGCCGCATTTATTGGTATATAACACAAAATTGTTATTTATTGTTAATTGTTATTTTGACAGCCTCGTTGGCACAGATGGTAGTAACTGCTTTCTGTTCCGCAGGGCCCGGGTTCGATCCCCGGCCAGGAAAAACAATTGTGTGCATGAACATATCTGTTTGATCTGTGTCTGGGTGTCTGGGTGTATAAGCTTATATCAGTCATCTGGTTACCATAGTACAGGCTTCTAGCCTAGTTTGGGACCAGATGACCGTGTGTGGAAGTTGTCCCATATTATTATTGTTATTATTATATTTATTATTTTATATTTATATATGTATATCTATACTAATATTATAAAGAGAGAAACTTTGTTTTTTTGTTTTTTTGTTTTTTTGTTTGTAACGAATAGGCTCCGAAACTACTGGACCGATTTTAAAAATTCTTTCACTTATGGATAGCTTAATTCAGTGTGAGTGCCATAGGCTATATGAGATTTTGAAAAAAAATGGGGATCCGTAAGAAAACTGCAATATTGTGAACCAAGGTGTTACATAATATAATTACCATATTCATAAATTTGCGTGCGCTGTGAAATGCATTGATGGTAGAATAATATAATGTACTAGGGGTTTGTAGTACTTATCAATACCTACAAAACAGTATACATAGATTATATCCATCTTTTTTGGTTTAGTCACAATAATCGAAAAAGTGATTATTTTCATGCGGTGTGAAAACTATTGGTGGTAGAGTAAAGTAATGTACTAGGGGTTTGTAGTACTTATCAATACCTACAAAACAGTATACATAGATTATATCCATCTTTTTTGGTTTAGTCACAATAATCGAAAAAGTGATTATTTCTCATGCGGTGTGAAAACTATTGGTGGTAGAGTAAAGTAATGTACTAGGGGTTTGTAGTACTTATCAATACCTACAAAACAGTATACATAGATTATATCCATCTTTTTTGGTTTAGTCACAATAATCGAAAAAATGATTATTTTTCATGCGGTGTGAAAACTATTGGTGGTAGAGTAAAGTAATGTACTAGGGGTTTGTAGTACTTATCAATACCTACAAAACAGTATACATAGATTATATCCATCTTTTTTGGTTTAGTCACAATAATCGAAAAAGTGATTATTTTTCATGCGGTGTGAAAACTATTGGTGGTAGAGTAAAGTAATGTACTAGGGGTTTGTAGTACTTATCAATACCTACAAAACAGTATACATAGATTATATCCATCTTTTTTGGTTTAGTCACAATAATCGAAAAAGTGATTATTTTCATGCGGTGTGAAAACTATTGGTGGTAGAGTAAAGTAATGTACTAGGGGTTTGTCTTCTTCTTAGTCGTGACCTCATGACTGAGGGACGTGATTATGGTTCGTCAACACCCTTGTCACCATCTCCTTCCAGACATTCCTATCCTGCGCCATCTGTATAGATGCTTGCAGGGTGGCCCCCGTAGCGTCCTGCGTCGTGTGCGTCCATCTTGTAGGAGAGCGCCCTCTGCCTCTCTTACCCTCAACACAGCCAGTGATGATCAGCCTTTCCAGGCTATCTGGGTCTCTCCTGACTGTGTGTCCAAAGAATTTTAGGACCCTCTGCCTACAGATTGTTGAGAGCCGTGCTTTTATCTGTAATTGTCTGAGGATTGACTCGTTTGTGCGACGTTCCGTCCAGGATATTCTCATCATTCTGCGCCAGCACCACATTTCGAACGCGTCAATCCTCTCGCACACGCGGGCTTTTAATGTCCAGGTTTCCGACGCATACATAAAAATGGAGAAAATAAGGGTTTGCATTAGCTTCTTTTTGGTGTTGCGGCTAATGCCCCTGTTTCGCCATATTCTTTCCAATCTTTTTACCGCTGACTTCGACATTTGGGCTCTTCTTACTACCTCCTGCTCGCAGTCACCATCGTCACTAATCTGCGATCCTAAGTACACTAGTTTGTGCACCACCTCTAGATCGCGCAACTCGTAGGTTCGCTGTAGTGTACCCGCTCTATCTACGAACATTAGTTTGGTTTTGGACCTGTTAATGAGAAGTCCATATTCAATACTGATGGTGCTGATTCTGGACAGGAGTTCAGCCAGTTCCGCTTCCGAGGCGCCTATTATTGTAGTATCATCGGCAAAGCGTAGATTACTCAGCAAGTGACCCCCTACGCGAATACCTCCTTCCCAGTTGTCCAAGACCCTTCGCATGATGTGTTCACCGATAAGATTGAACAGTTGAGGTGATAAAATACATCCCTGACGGACTCCTCTTTCTGGATGAAAAGGGTGTGATAAGTCGCCTTCTACTCTGACCCTAGACTTGCTGGTGAGGTACAAGTTCTGCACAAGAAAGGTAAGGTGGTCCGGTATACCCATTTCACTCATCACGCTGAACATCTTTTCCCAGTTGATGCAATCGAATGCTTTGGCGTAGTCAATGAAACATAAAGAAGCGCTGATGTTATGTTCCCTACACTTCTCGATCAGTAGTCTAATGTTCAGGATTTGTTCTCTTGTGCCTCTACCTCTGACAAATCCTGCCTGTTCCTTGGGAATTTGCTGCGTAATATATGCTTCCAGCCTTTTGTTTAGGATTCTCAGAAACACTTTGCTGGCGTGGGAAATGAGCGAAATGGTGCGATAGTTTTCGCATTTGCGCGTTGACCCCTTCTTGTGCAAAGGAACCACAATTGACTCAATCCAGTCTGCAGGCCACTGGCCAGATCGCCACACTTTCTGGCATATCGTATGCATGATTGTGATTCCCACTTGGCCCATGTTCTTCAGCATTTGGGCTGTTATTCCGTCGATACCACAAGCTTTGGGTTTAAGTTTGCTGATGGCCTCCTCTACCTCCTGGAGCAGGATGTCTGGTTCCTTATCGATGTAGTCCAACGTGGTTTCTTTATAGTTGTTCTCACTAAACAGTTGTTGACAATATGCTCTCCATCTGTCTAGAACCGCAGTCTTTTCAGACAGCAATATGCCAGCTTCATTTTCAATTGACCAGTGTTTAGGCTTGAATTCCTTTGCTAGACACTTGACGTGTTGGAACATGTCTCTAGTATGAGCGGTTTCTGAGCATTTCTCTACCTCCTTGCAGATGTCGTCAATGAAGGTATCCCTATCTTTCCTACATAGCCTCTGGGCTGTCCTATGTGCTTCTGTATATAAGGCTCGGTCTTCTTCCGATCTAAGGCCAGCTTCCTTTAGCGCCTTTCTCTCTTTGACCTTACCCCATGCTTCCATACTCATCCACTCGGCCCTAGGAGCAATAGTCCTATGATTGCCTTCAGCTATTTTAGCGGTTTGTTGGATAGTAGATTTCAAGGCTAACCATGACGCTTCAGGTGCCTCAAATGGGTCGATTTCCAACGCTTGCAGTTTAGTTGAGACTTCTTTGCGGTATGCTTCTTGTGCTGGAGCATTCAATTTGATAGGCTTGTTCATTTTTACTTTAGGCCTTGCTTTAAGGCGAATTTTAATTTTGGCTGTAAGTAGCTGATGGTCGCTGCCACAATCCGCACCTGGACGAGTTTTAGCTGTAAAAATTGAAGACCTCCACCTTTGACTCATTAAAATATAATCAATTTGGTTTCTGTGTAGACCATTAGGTGTTGTCCATGTATACAGGCGTCTAGGATGTTGCTGAAACCAAGTATTCATTACAGTGAGGCTATTCTCTGCACAGAAATCTAGAAGTCTCTCCCCCCTCTCGTTTCTCACGCCCAGACCGAACTTGCCTACTATACTCCTCATATGGTGATCACTTTCCGTGTTCCCTATCTTGGCGTTGAAATCACCTAGTATAATTACAGGCTCCTTTTTGGGAATTTTCCGTAAGGTTCTGTCTAGTGTACCGTAAAAATCCGATATATCCTCCTCCGTTGAACTGGATGTTGGCGCATATGCGGTTATTAAATTGATTGGATATGGCGTAGCTCCTAACTTTATCTTTAAGATTCTATCATCGACACATTCATATCCAAGCATTTTGTCGATCAGCTTTTTTGTGACTATGACTGCCACTCCACTAAAACTTTTCTCGGGGTGCCCTGATACAATGGCCAAATTCCCTGAAGCAGTTGTATAGTAGCCACTCTCTTTGATATGTGTCTCTGTAATGCCCAGTATGTCTATCTTATACCTTTCCATCTCTTTCTCCACTACTTCTGTTGTTCCAGGCTTTGAGAGTCCACGGACATTCCAGGTCGCTACTGAGAGTGTGTGGTGTTTCGTTATCCCTCTGTTCTTGTGCGGGTTATACTGTGCAGCAGTAGCCCAGTTTCCACAAGGAGCCTGCTGTGAAACAACCTTGCGGCCGGTTGCTGATTTCACACCAGGAGGCCCGGACCTCATCTGGCGCCGGGCGTCAGCCGGGTGGTCCGACAAAATAATTCTATTGTCAGACATAACACCATAATTTTCTTGGGAAATAGTTGCGGTAGTATCCCCATCCTTTCCGCACCAGTCTTTTTTACCAGGGGTTTGTAGTACTTATCAATACCTACAAAACAGTATACATAGATTATATCCATCTTTTTTGGTTTAGTCACAATAATCGAAAAAGTGATTATTTTTCATGCGGTGTGAAAACTATTGGTGGTAGAGTAAAGTAATGTACTAGGGGTTTGTAGTACTTATCAATACCTACAAAACAGTATACATAGATTATATCCATCTTTTTTGGTTTAGTCACAATAATCGAAAAAGTGATTATTTTTCATGCGGTGTGAAAACTATTGGTGGTAGAGTAAAGTAATGTACTAGGGGTTTGTAGTACTTATCAATACCTACAAAACAGTATACATAGATTATATCCATCTTTTTTGGTTTAGTCACAATAATCGAAAAAATGATTATTTTTCATGCGGTGTGAAAACTATTGGTGGTAGAGTAAAATAATGTACTAGGGGTTTGTAGTACTTATTAATACCTACAAAACAGTATACATAGATTATATCCATCTTTTTTGGTTTAGTCACAATAATCGAAGCAGTGATTATTTTTCATGCGGTGTGAAAACTATCGGTGGTAGATTAAAGTAATGTACTAGGGGATTGTAGTACTTATCAATACCTACAAAACAGTATACATAGATTATATCCATCTTTTTTGGTTTAGTCACAATAATCGAAAAAGTGATTATTTTTCATGCGGTGTGAAAACTATTGGTGGTAGAGTAAAGTAATGTACTAGGGGTTTGTAGTACTTATCAATACCTACAAAACAGTATACATAGATTATATCCATCTTTTTTGGTTTAGTCACAATAATCGAAAAAGTGATTATTTTTCATGCGGTGTGAAAACTATTGGTGGTAGAGTAAAGTAATGTACTAGGGGTTTGTAGTACTTATCAATACCTACAAAACAGTATACATAGATTATATCCATCTTTTTTGGTTTAGTCACAATAATCGAAAAAGTGATTATTTTTCATGCGGTGTGAAAACTATTGGTGGTAGAGTAAAGTAATGTACTAGGGGTTTGTAGTACTTATCAATACCTACAAAACAGTATACATAGATTATATCTATCTTTTTTGGTTTAGTCACAATAATTGAAGCAGTGATTATTTTTCATGCGGTGTGAAAACTATTGGTGGTAGAGTAAAATAATGTACTAGGGGTTTGTAGTACTTATTAATACCTACAAAACAGTGTACATAGATTATATCCATCTTTTTTGGTTTAGTCACAATAATCGAAGCAGTGATTATTTTTCATGCGGTGTGAAAACTATCGGTGGTAGATTAAAGTAATGTACTAGGGGATTGTATTAATTATCAATACCTACAAAACAGTATACATAGATTATATCCTTTTCTGGTTTAGTCACAATAATCGAAGCAGTGATTATTTTTCATGTGGTGTGAAAAGTATTGGTGGTAGAATAAAGTAATGTACTAGGGGTTTGTAGTACTCATCAATATCTTCAAAATAGCCCACGATAAATTATAACATGTGTTAAGGTTTGGTCATTGTAACAGAAATAGTCATTAATTTGCGTGCGCTGCGTAAACCATTAGGGTTATATTTATTAAAATACAATGTATCACGAATTTACTCCTGATAAACGTCCACTATACCTACTTCTGCTACCCGTGCGAAGCCGGGGCGGGTCGCTAGTATTTAATATTATTAAACTCTAACTTAATTTTATTATTATTTTTATATTTATATTGCCTGCCGTGACGGGGACAAGTCGTAACCGTGTGTGTGTTTAATATTAGCTCAAAGTATTAAAATTTATTATATTATACAACGACGAACATCAGTCCGTCGCGAGTTGCGATCCCGCACACGCGTGAGTTCCTGATACAGGACACCGGAGTTGTCTGAAACCTAGATCGAGCGTTTACGACTTCAAACGTGACTTAAGTTGCTGCATAACATAAAAAATATGAGTAACACTCACGGTAGTTTTCAAAATCGCATAATAATAATGATTATTTTACTAATTTCAGATGGGCCTGCGGTGTTATCATGTTTACCTTGTAAGTAACATTATTTTAATTTACCTGAGTGCTGGACGAGGCGATGCATGACCAAAATGGGACTTAAAACACATGACTAGCGAAGTTTGGGTGTACCTAATATGGGAATAGGTCCTGGGTCCACCTTTGCCCACCCCTTTGGAAAAAAGGCGTGATGTTATCATCATCATCATCACCTCAGCCGTTGGTAATCCACTACTGAACATAGGCCTCCCCCATACAGGGGGGTTGTGCCAATACTCGATACGCTTGTTGTGCGAGTTCTCGAGCGCAGTTCGATGGTTTATTACAGAGACGCTGCTGCCTCCTCTGGATCTGTTAACCCTTAGCCGGCTCTTACGGCAACCACGGGCAGAGAGGGGGGAGCACTATTCTGAAGCCGGTAACTCCACGGCGATGTGATGTTATGTTGGGTTATTATTGTTTCTAACACTCCCTCCTCTTTTATAACATAGCTTTTCTAGCCTATAGTTATTTAAATGTCATTTTACCGCATTTTCAGATTGGTTGGGTGTCCACCATTTTGGCATCGGAAACAGATGGTCATGTTACGCAACATTATGGAGGGGAAGTATTCATTCACCAGTCCGGAATGGGCTGATATATCAGGTTGGTTACTTATACCGACTTTATACCGACACCTATAAAAAACTAGGGGCGCTCCTTTGTTTCAGCCACTCAAAGTATCCTAAGTGTAAATAAAATCCCTATCTATACTAATATTATAAAGAGAGAAACTTTGTTTTTTTTGTTTTTTTGTTTGTAACGAATAGGCTCCGAAACTCCTAGACAGATTTTAAAAATTCTTTCACTTATGGATAGCTTAATTCAGTGTGAGTGACATAGGTTATATGAGATTTTGAAAAAAAATAGGGATCCGTAAGAAAACTGCAATATTGTGAACCAAGGTGTCACATAATATAATTACCATATTCATAAATTTGCGTGCGCTGTGAAATCCATTGATGGTAGAATAATATAATGTACTAGGGGTTTGTAGTACTTATCAATATCTACATAATAGTCCACGGAAATTTTATCCATCTATTTTGGTTTAGTCACAATAATCGAAACAGACATTATATGCTTGCGCTGTGAAAAGTATTGGTGGTAGAATAAAGTAATGTACTAGGGGTTTGTAGTAATTATCAATGCCTACAAAACGGTATACATCGATTATATCCATCTTTTTTGGTTTAGTCAAAATAATCGAAGCAGTTATTATTTTTCATGCGGTGTGAAAACTATTGGTGGTAGAGTAAAGTAATGTACTAGGGGTTTGTAGTAATTATCAATATCTACAAAACAGTATACATAGATTATATCCATCTTTTTTGGTTTAGTCACAATAATCGAAGCAGTGATTGTTTTTCATGCGGTGTGAAAACTATTGGTGGTAGAGTAAAGTAATGTACTAGGGGATTGTAGTACTTATCAATACCTACAAAACAGTATACATAGATTATATCCATCTTTTTTGGTTTAGTCACAATAATGGAAGCAGTGATTATTTTTCATGCGGTGTGAAAACTATTGGTGGTAGAGTAAAGTAATGTACTAGGGGATTGTAGTACTTATCAATATCTACAAAACAGTATACATAGATTATATCCATCTTTTTTGGTTTAGTCACAATAATGGAAGCAGTGATTATTTTTCATGCGGTGTGAAAACTATTGGTGGTAGAGTAAAGTAATGTACTAGGGGATTGTAGTACTTATCAATATCTACAAAACAGTATACATAGATTATATCC
The DNA here is from genome assembly GCA_947063395.1 of Hemistola chrysoprasaria. Classification (NCBI taxonomy): domain Eukaryota; kingdom Metazoa; phylum Arthropoda; class Insecta; order Lepidoptera; family Geometridae; genus Hemistola; species Hemistola chrysoprasaria. Next base: position 10,643,198 of record OX346729.1, read on the forward strand.
ATCTTTTCTGGTTTAGTCACAATAATCGAAGCAGTAATTATTTTTGATGCGGTGTGAAAACTATTGGTGGCAGATTAAAGTAATGTACTAGGGGTTTGTAGTACTTATCAATATCTTCAAAATAGCCGACGATAAATTTATACATGTGTTAAGGTTTGGTCATTGTAACAGAAATAGTCATTAATTTGCGTGCGCTGCGTAAACCATTTTAGGGTTATATCTATTAAAATACAATGTATCACGAATTTACTCCTGTTAAACGTCCACTATACCTACTTCTGCTACCGTGCGAAGCCGGGGCGGGCCGCTAGTATATTATAAAATCTTAAATGACTCACTGACTGACATGCAACGCAGAGCCCAAACCACTGATCTTAGACACTTGAAACTTGGAATGTAGGTTGTTTTCGTTGCCTGGTCGCTGGTGATAGGCGTATCAAGCTCTCTCGCTCTACCATCTCCCACGTTTTCGTCTGCGTTTAGAACAGAGTTTACCAAGGCATCTGATTCCTTCTTTTATTCAAAAGTGGAAAAATGCACAAGTCGTGTGTAGCTAAAACAAAAACAAAAAAAGGTCGACGTCAAAGTTTATCCGTCACTATCTGTGCTTCGAAATTCCTATAGTATTACGTATTGGTGTTATATTTTGTCTTATTTCTCTAGTAATTATCTGTAGTAATTTTTTTATATTTCAGAGGACCCCAAGGATCTCATCCGTAGGTGTCTTGTAGTGGATCCAAACGAAAGGATCGATTTAGCGGATGCATTAAATCATCCCTTCTTCAACACCGTAGTAAGTCTCCTAACAACTTATTATCTCCTGGTACTTGGGCTTATTTTTGTCTTTCTATTAAACTTTTTTTTGCACTGTTAAAACAAAACTTTTATGGACAAATTGCACAACTCAATACGTAAAATTTTATTTTAATATTTCTCGAAGCTTTAGTGACTAATGCATAAATAAGCGAAACATATTTTAATAATTATTATGTTCTTCTAATTGTCTTCGCATAATTCGCATTTTCACGCCCTTTTGACGGGTATTTATAAATTACATCTACATTTAGTAGGAAAAGTACAGTACGGTCGTTTTATCTTGGCGAGTCTGAACATAAGCTCTGCGGACTTTACGCACGTAAAAATTGCCAGATAAACAAACATAGGAACAAAAGTTTATTGTAAATGTCATGTTCAGTTCAGTTCAATCATAATAATAACAGTTTTGTTCACGAGTTTACATGCGCTAAAGTTCGCAGAGCCTATGTTCAGACTCGTCAAGATAAAACTTCCATACTGTAAGGTTTGCAACACACAAAACTTTTTCGATACAATGACACTACATAATATAAGCATACACGGAAGAACAACGTTATTATAAGTTGTCACAAAAAGGTGTAATGGTACTTAAGGGAGTGCATCTCCCCGTCATACTGAACCACTTTCAAGAGAAAAAATTGCTAGGTTCGCGAAAAAATTAACTTTCTAATCTTTTTTTTTTATTAGCCATCATCATCATATTTATCATCACAGCCGTAGGACGTTCACAGCTGAACATAGGCATACCCCATAGATTTCCGTCTAGGTACGGTTGTAATCGGCTTGCATCCATCTTGCTCGTTTTCATTATTCAATACGGTCAATCAATAAAGTGCCGTGAGACATTATTATTAATTATTTTTTTTTATTTTTAAAGTTTTTTTAACGAATTGACAATAAACATGCCATGCCATCGTAATATGAACCATTTTTGTATATGGTCAAAAATAATTTGAATCTGTCAAAACCGAGCTGATCTATTTTATCGGGAAAGTTAAAATTTTTCATGAGGTTTGATCCCCCTCAGGAAAAAAAGTGTTATTCGATTTTTCCGTTAAGTATTTTCTCAATGGCAGCTTGGAGCATGAAACTGTGCCCAGTAGATTGCAACAGATGCGTCCTTACATGCGTCTGAACACAACAACTGCTGTTTTGTTTTTTTTTATCTATACTAATATTATAAAGAGAGAATCTTTGTTTTTTTGTTTGTAACGAATAGGCTCCGAAACTACTGGACCGATTTAAAAAAATATTAGGGATCCGTAAGAAAACTGCAATAATGTGAACCAAGGTGTCACATAGTTACCAAATATATTCATGTGTTAAGGTTTGGTCATTGTAACAGAAATAGTCATTAATTTGCGTGCGCTGCGTAAACCATTAGGGTTATATCTATAAAAATACAATGTATCACGAATTTACTCCTGTTGAAATGTTCACTATACTTACCCGTGCGAAGCCGGGGCGGGCCGCTAGTGTTCTATAAACTGTTAAACGTAAAAAAACACGCAGTTGTATTGACAATAGGCTTAACGCGCCTGGCGTGTGTAGCCGCACTTGTTGTGTAAAAAAAACACAATGTATGTGTTTCAGCAGTAATTTTAAAAAATGAACTGGCGAAGTGTGGGTACATTTCTGACCCTTTCGAGAAAAGGCGTGTTATGTTATATCAATTTTTTTCGCCAATCTCGCAATTCTTTCTTTTGCATGTTCAGTTACAACTCCATAATTATTACTACACATTTCTGTAACCCTCAGTCGTTGCTAATTCCTTGCCAACAATTTCGATATGTGCTCTTGCCATACGCCGATTACTATACAAACAACATTCTCTATAGTTGTGGGACCAAGATATGAAGCCACTGAAGCAATCGCTCTCGAGCGCCAGCCGCAGGATGTCACGGATCGATCAACTTGCCATGGTAACTTGTTGCATGGGTTGTTTGGGAATACGGATTAAAATCGGGTGGCTAAAACTGGAGACTTTTTTGTATGTTTTGTCTTTGCGGGGTTAATTATTGCCAATTTGGGAGTTAGCTTCAAATAACTATCAGAAATCAATGTCCTTACTTTATCTATTCTCGTTTGCACGGTTATTATTATTGTATGTGTTGCAATTCACGATCGTGCGTAAGTCTTTATTGGTGGATTCATATACACATTGTTTTTGTGTGCGTAACCGCCGCGTGCGCACACAGACGCAATATGCACGTGCATCTACGCACTCAACTAAGGGCTAATGTGCGCTTGTGAGATGCGACAGTTTATATGCAACCTTATAGGTAAAGCTCTTGAATTTCTTGGTGAACTTCGACTATAAAATAATGCATTTAAGAGAAGTAACTTAATACCAGGGTTAATTAATCAGTACCGTCACACATACACTAACTGAAGGTAATGTGCATATATCGGTTTAAAAGCGCACGCGTAAACACACGCGCGCATTTTACAAAGAGAGGCAAATAATGATTTTGCCTCTTTCAGAGTTCCTCGCGTAATGTGTGAGCGTCTATTAAGTGCATGCGGGTGCGTGATAGAACCGTTGTATGTATATTTGTGAAAGGTGGAAAAGAATGCTCAGATGTTTCGGACATGTGGAGAGGATGGCTGAAAGGAGATTCACAAAAGAGATCTATAAGGCGAGTGTGAATGGTCTAGTCGGTAGGGGTCGACCGCGGATGTAATTTTCATTAACGAATTGATGTTCTAAGGAAAGTTCAGGTACAACCGACGAGCCTGTATGAAGAGTGATGAAAGTAGAAGAAGCGAAGGTTGACTGTTGGACCGTAGCAAGTGGAGAGAAATATAGTATCTGTCTACCACAACGGTATCAAGGCGTGACTGTATGAATGTGTGTATGTATGCATGTACATTACCTTCTGTTTCTATTTTGTGGTAACGTTAAATTTGGTAACCTACCAAAAGTTTGAAAGATTTCTGTAAAATAGCTGGTATTAACATAACTAAATAGTAGGATTTCTGTTTTGTCCAGTGCGTCTAACATTCATTTTTCCCGTTCGTATGTCTTTAATTCTTAAATCTAACTACATAATATTATATAGTAATTTAAAGTCAATAGTCTTCATAACATATTGTCTTGTCTGGGTTTAAATGTTTGGGTACATGATACACACAACATAATATACACACAGATGCATTAAAGCTTTTGGGTTTGGTTCTAATTATCTGTACCGCATGAAAACTTATTTGTGTAAAATGTGTTAAAATTTAAATTATACGTAATAATAATTCATCAGACGGAAGTGACAGGTGCCGGAGTCTCGAGCAATTACCATTCATCTAGAAATGACACCTATAGCCATATCAAATAGTTTTCATCCATTCACAATAGCATCTTGCACCTAGCGGGGTCTGTCTTGAGCTCATTTTTTGTAGATGGTTCCAGAGATGGACCCCGATAGGTGCTATCCATTACCTTTAGATTAAAAGCCCAAAGAGTCTCTGCACCTTGGACAAAAAAAAAACTGTCTCCGTGTATGGGTTTTAAAAGACCAGGTGTACCCGTGTTTTCGAGCGATTCATTTTAATTTATACACTAACATAATGATTTCTCAATTATACTGTTCGAGCCAAACCATTATGACTTTCAATTTTCAATCCATAGCCCAAATGTCGGTTTCTGGTTGCCAAGATTCCTAGAAGGCCTCCGACATGGCCTAACGACTGAGCCTGCATATTTAATATAAAACAAGCGAGACCTACGAGCTACTGTTCGACGTGACATCCAAATTATATCAAAGACTAAAGCAAAAACGACTGAGGTAAACTTACCTCAGCGGTCAGCAGGGCTATAGAGGGTACGGTATAAAAATACGCTGTAGTTTCGGAAATGCTCCTGAAGACCTTTTAAAATATTTAACGCTCTTAATTTATACCGGTAAGGGGGTGTTTCATGTGTAATGTGTATGGACACGCTATGCTATGGGGATAGCATAGCGCAACCCCGCGTTGAGGTATCAAATTAAAGCTGATTTGAACAACTCGTCTACGGCCCCTTGGTGCTGTAAAAGATCAAACTTGAAGTAACGCAATCAAAAGATACTTTGCGTACATTTTTCACGTTTCCATACTTTGCGCATCGGGCTTAAAACCTCTTTGGTACATCCCGTTGGCCTAGCATCATGAAACTTGGCAAGAAGCAAGATATTATATCACAAGAAAAGTAGAAAAGGAAAAAATCCAATCCAATTTTCCAATTGTATAAATTTATTATTAGAGTTAAAGAACCCTATGTAAAATTTGTGTCAGCCAGGGCTTCATGTTCGTAATCGGCGACAAAGCCCCTTTGTTATATGATTTAAAAAAAATGTTTGCGGTATCTAGAGATATGGAACCTTACAGTAAGCATATAATACCAACGAAGGTATGCCTCATCAATTTGCTTAATCTAGAATGGTTGTTCAATGTGTATTTCAGGCGATAAAATCAGGGCGTTTCAACGCTCGAGCCAAGCTCCGCCTCGCTCTAGTGACGGTCCGCGCGGCGGTGCGCCTGCGACACTTGCCTCGCACGGCCGCGAGGGAGCTGGCGCTCTGCGACGCTGTGCGCGACCCTTACACTATGCGGGTGCTTAGGAAGGTAACTATGCACCTTCGTAGCATACGAAATATTGTGAAAGTATCACTTGAAAAAAATTAAGCCCTACAAGTTTCTTATGCGTTCTTCTTGTAGAGGTATCTTTCCGAACGCACGGTAGACTCATTACTGTTTATCTTCATTGACGTGCAAAAGTGTTAGATTGTGACCTATTTGAATAAATCTTTTTGAGTTTGAGTTCATGGAGTAATAGCTGTTCACCTGCCATGTGTTTACTCGCTCAAAATAATAGTTATATTTGAATATATACTCTCAAAACGGATTACCCCAATTACACTGCTCGAGTCAATTCATATGGGTTATGTGGACAACCCCATAGTGTCCGAGTTTCAGGTCGCAAAGTTTCCTACGCAGACTCCGACATGACCTAAAGACTTCCCTATAGGAAACTATAGGGAGCTACAGTTTAATGTTTCGGATGGTCCAAGTCCACACGTGAAAAATATGAAAAATATCTTGTCACACTAATTTGCAATACAACATTCCAGGCAATAGATGGATGTGCGTTCCGCGTATACGGCCACTGGGTGAAGAAAGGCGAGGGTCAGAACCGAGCGGCTCTCTTCGAGAACACGCCCAAAACTGAACTCAAGAGTCTATACGTGAGCAATCTTAGTCGGTAGCCACCACTGGAGGATGCTGAATTGACTCCTCGCCCTTCTGCATAAGGTTAGTTTTCGCTTGATTGTTTGGTTTGGGTTATGCCAAAATGAACCAGTCAAAAAACGTTACTATGAATAAAAATAGTGTCTGCGCTCGGGGCTGTTAGCAAACAGTTTATTTCCGACTTTGCCCGTTTATTTATATGTCCTACTAATACTGTAAATCTTAAATTTCAGTAATAGAGCCATCAGATTGCGGGAAAAATCGGTCTCAAATAGAAGTAATTCTGAACCGTTTGAAATAAATACTGACACGTTCAGAAAAATATACTGGTCATTGGGTAAAATTTTGCTTTCCTGGAAAATACGCCTTAACAATTGATATTAATTAAAAACAAGAAAATATTTAATTTATATATTTTGGCTTGTCAAAGTACTAAGGAATACCTCAATCAACATTCAATATGATCATCTAATGACGGAAATTGAGCAATAAAAACGCTTTTGAATTTTTCTTATTAGCTAATATATAACTTCCATGATTAAATTATGACGATAATATTAATAATCATCATCATCTCAACCATAGGACGTCCACTACTGAACATAGGCCTCCCTCATAGATTCCCATCTAGACCGGTTGTAAGCGGCCTGCATCCAGCGTGGTCCTGCTGTCTTTATCAGATCGTCTGTCCACCTTGTGGGTGGACGTCCTACGTTGCGGGTTAACATTCAAGATCTTTACAGCCCGATGGGGCTGTATAGTTCTACATCATCAGTTCCTATCCAGGTTTCTTAGGACAAGCAGTCCAACTCGGTAGATCCAACTTCGAGAAAGAGGTCAGTCGTCGAATCCAACTAGGCTGGGTAGCGTTCGGAAACCTACGCAATGTCTTCTTGTCCAAAATACCTCAGTGCCTCAAGTCGAAGGTCTTCGACCAGTGAGTTACCAGTGATGAATTATGGCTCTGAAACGTAGTCTTTTACTGCGGGCCTTATCAGTAAGCTCAAAATAGCGCAACGAGCTATGTAGAGGGCTAAGTTTGGTATTTTTCTGCGAGATCGAAGCAGAAATGAAGAGATCCGTAGACGAACGAAAGTTACCGACATAGCCAACAGGATTAGCAAGTTGAAGTGACAATGGGCAGGGCACATAGCACGTAGAACTGATAATATTAATACTACTATGTATTTAACTTATTATAAAAAAGCAAAAAATATTTTATAACCATGTCTCTATGACCAAGTAACTATTCTTATATAATAAATTGTCTACCAGTATCGCCAGTGTCAAGTTTGTAATATTGATTATATGGTATTATAATATTATATGGTTTATAATATTAATGGTAGGTATATCAATAATAATTAATAATATTTGCTGCTTAATTTGCATAGTTAATTTTTATTCAAGTTATTAGCAAAAAACTCACTACGAATATTTATTATTGTCTTGTAAACTTCAAACTAATTAAACTAAAAAAAACTAAGAATTAATAAATTCCAACCGATTCACAATTTTGATAAAAACAAAATAATCGAAAATACAATTTCTAGACCAATTTGGGCAGAGATTCGACACAAAACTATGAAGTGAAAAAAATGTCAGGGTGATGTTTCCTCGACAACGGCTGAAGGCAAAGTGAGCTCGAGCGCTAGAAATCGCCCGCTTTTATATCGTTCGGCCGTCCTATCCCCTCTTCTAACTAGTGATAGCTAACACGGCCTCTCCTGACACCCTGACGTCCTCGTCAGGTTCTTCAACGTCCGGAACCAGCACAGGAATGGACCCGTACTGCAGCGCCATATTCACCGGCCGAATGCCGGCGGCACTGAAGTGCTAGCCAACAGCAGCGCGAAGAGCGCGTGCACACAGCAGCGCCGGGGAGCGCCTGCACGCGGCAACACCGGGGGCGCCTCCACGCAGCAGAGCCGAGAGCGCCGCACCAGGATGCGAGCTGCGCCAGTCACACAAGCAGTAGTGTGACACGACCATGCCTGAGATTTGAGGAGACTTATCTATCCTTCTACAACCACAAAAAAAAATCAAACCCGCAAAAACTCCAAGCACACACGCGTCAGAATGTGAAACACTCAAAAAGATCACATAACGGCGCGTATGCGACGCACATCAGTGTGTGTCACCGTCAAAATAAATTGACCACATAAGGATGTGCGTTCAGTTGAACAATGGTGTGTTAAAAAAAACACACACCCACCAAATATAAAAGGCTTGTAAGAAGCACTCAGCAGTATTCAAAAAAAATATGCGTGCTGGAATTCACCTGACCGCTCGGACGCGGCCCGGAGACCAATCAGCCACCAAATGAAATTACCTACGTGCGTGCTGGAATTCGCCTGTCGGCTCAGACGCGGACCAGGGACCACTCAGCCGCCTAACGGAGATACGTGCGTACTGGAATTCACCTGTCAGCTCAGACGCGGACCAGGGACCACTCAGTCGCCTAACAATGGGTGCGTACTGGAATTCACCTGTCAGCTCAGACAGCGGACCAGGGACCACTCAGTCGCCTAACAATGGGTGCATACTGGAATTCACCTGTCGGCTCAGATGCGGACCAGGGACCACTCAGTTGCTCAACAATGGATGCGTACTGGAATTCACCTGTCGGCTCAGACAGCGGACCAGGGACCACACAGTCGCCTAACAATGGGTGCATACTGGGATTCACCTGTCGGCTCAGACAGCGGACCAGGGACCACTCAGTCGCCTAAAAATGGATGCGTACTGGAATTCACCTGTCGGCTCAGATAGCGAACCAGGGACCACTCAGTCGCCAAACAATGGATGCGTACTGGAATTCACCTGTCGGCTCAGACAGCGGACCAGTGACCACTCAGTCGCCTAACAATGGGTGCATACTGGAATTCACCTGTCGGCTCAGATGCGGACCAGGGACCACTCAGTTGCTCAACAATGGATGCGTACTGGAATTCACCTGTCGGCTCAGACAGCGGACCAGTGACCACTCAGTCGCCTAACAATGGGTGCATACTGGAATTCACCTGTCGGCTCAGATGCGGACCAGGGACCACTCAGTTGCTCAACAATGGATGCGTACTGGAATTCACCTGTCGGCTCAGACAGCGGACCAGTGACCACTCAGTCGCCTAACAATGGGTGCATACTGGAATTCACCTGTCGGCTCAGATGCGGACCAGGGACCACTCAGTTGCTCAACAATGGATGCGTACTGGAATTCACCTGTCAGCTCAGACAGCGGACCAGGGACCACTCAGTCGCCTAACCATGATGTCTCATCATCAAAGTATGCCGCGCACACTTCAAGCGTCCACTCCCCGTGCCATGGAACCATGTACTCGGCCGCAGCTTGCGTAGACTTCCCGAAGGTGCCAGCCAGAAGTCGCAGCTCATACCGCCCTTGCGGTAAGAAATTCACCACTCGGAATGTTCCACGCACGCCGGAGTCCAGCTTGACAGTTGACTGCCCTGTTTGCTTACAAAAACCAAAAAGTTAGTTCAAAAACCCAAGGAGGGTTTCTCCTCTCATTGACATAGTTGAATTGTTCAGGGCTCGGCCGTACCTGACCATGACTAATACGTCGCTCAAGGTACTCAGTCTCCCTCATGAGGAAAGAACACTTCATTAAAATAATTGAAAATCCGGCCTCTGTAAGGGCTTCAAGCACCCTGCGCAGAAGTATCAACCTCTGCTCAACTGTCACCAAAATAAGCTGCTTAAAATAAGAACATCGCCTTTGTTGAGTTTTCGGCCATTACACTAGTCGTGGCGTCGTACTTATCGCGCGTTAACGAAGCGTAACGCGATCTACTGCGTGACACATTACCTTTAGTTTTCGTAGCGTCAGACTTCACATAAATCGAGAAAAATTACACCAAGTAGGGTAGTTTGCAAAATTTTGGCGTGATCTACGTCATCGCACCAAACGTGCCCATGAACCACGTCGCGAATGTATCGACAGAGCGCGCTCCGGCGAACGAACACGTAAAGAACGTACGGGCAAACGTGTCGAAACACGTCACTCCAATGTTCGCAACCTCACCATCATCTCCTCCATGGATGAGCGTCTTCGCCGAAACTTACCCTCAGGAGTACGATCCCTGTACCTGTAGCGTGAGCGAGAGCGACTCCTGTCACGGCTTCGCGAACGCTCGTGGTCTGACATCTTTTTGCGATTTCAAAACAACTTACCACAAATTTCTACTACCTACCCACAAATTTCTGACCAAAAATGCAAAATGTGACCGAAGGTGATAGAACCACGTGGAAGACGTTAGTTCTATCCCACTTCTGATCTTGTAAACTTCAAACTAATTAAACTAAAAAAAACTAAGAATTAATAAATTCCAACCGATTCACAATTTTGATAAAAACAAAATAATCGAAAATACAATTTCTAGACCAATTTGGGCAGAGATTCGACACAAAACTATGAAGTGAAAAAAATGTCAGGGTGATGTTTCCTCGACAACGGCTGAAGGCAAAGTGAGCTCGAGCGCTAGAAATCGCCCGCTTTTATATCGTTCGGCCGTCCTATCCCCTCTTCTAACTAGTGATAGCTAACAATTGTATAATACAAAATACTTGACACTGGCAAATATACAAACGTATGGTCCATATTTTTCCTTCGTGAATAAAAAATAAAGCAACATTCTTTGTGGAAGAGTTCCGTTCAGTTATAGTATTCTGTGGTTCTTGTCCTTCTTGTGTTTATTTCATAATACTAAAATTATTTCTTTAGTTTTAGATTTTTATAATGCGGAAACGAAAACAATTTACACATAATAATCGTTGAAAAAGTTGGAGAGAATTTTTTTGTCTACAAATATGTTTTTTTTAACTCAACGTTAAATCAAAACGGTGAAGTTTATGTAACATCGGAATATTTTCTTGTATTTATTTAATTTCAATTGTTAAGGGGTATTTTTTTGGAAAGCAAAAGTTTACCCAATGATCAATATATTTTTCTGAACATATCAGTATTTATTTCAAACGGTTCAGTCAATTATTTCTATTTCAAAATCTACTTTGATTAGCCTATAAAATTTGAAAAACTAACGTCTTTAGCAGATGAACAAAACGCTTGCTAGTGCAAACTCACCTCCAGCGCCATCTAGTGCGGTTTTGGTTAGATTGATGGATGGATGGATGTTTGTTACTCTTTCACGCCAAAACTGCTGAACAGATTAGACTGAAATTTGGTATGCAGGTAGCTTAGACCCTGGAATAGGGTACTTTTATTCCCGATATTCCAACGGGAACGATGTCTACGCGGGTGAAACCGCGGGGCACAACTAGTATTTAATGTAAGATCTGCGACTGTATTTTGATATAGCTGGCACATTTTGGCATAACTGTGTCCATTTATAACACGTTCATTTGTTTTGAGCTTTTATGCATTCAATGGGTGATTTGGCTCACGCACTTTGACTGGTTGAATTTTGCTTAAATTTTTTTAACGTCTGCTTTCATTTGTTTTCGTGTGTTTTCTTAATTTGCACCTTACGCCCCGGTAATTAAGATCACAATAATTAATATAAAGCACGAATAAATCAATTCACTTCACTTCAATTCACTTCAAGGGGATTTATACAACAAATTTACCGAAATAACACTAAAATGCTTTTCTGTTTAAGAAAATGAGAGTAGAGAAGGCAAAACAATGCCGGCGACTTTGATGTGTAATGCTCCTAATAATTTATTATACTAAAGCATGTTTTTAATTTACGTGATTTTACGTTGGAGTGTTTATTTTACAACAACCTTTGCTTTGGTGTGTTTTTGTGTAAACTCAGTGCTTGCTTGTTACATTTAAAACGGCAGAAACTACATCAAGATGCATATGTTTTCAAATGCATGCAATGACACACAAGTCCCAAGAAATAATCATATCTGTAAGTAAAATATTTGGATTTGCACTAATATTCTAACACTGTTTATTGCATGATTAAAACAAAGTTTTTAATTTTTTCATTAACGGCGATCTGCAATTTCTCTCCTTGTAACATAACATACATCATACAATCACGCCTTTTTCCCGAAGGGGTATCCAGGATTCAGTCCCATAGTAGGTACATTTCGCCTCGGTGGAAGAGGCAGTTCTTCCTATGTACCTATTATCTGAAATAACTCTTATATGTTATTCCAAGATCGAAGCTACTAACATTTAAAATAATAGCAGAATCGGTAAAGTGGTTTCGGCTCAAAGATGTCAAACAAAATTTCGCATATTTTTTTAGATTGTTGGAACTTTTTTGAAGACAATAAATGTCGTCTAGTCTTCGTGTGAACACGAACGAAAGTGTTTGAAATCCGTTGTGAATGACATCCGCTGTGAAAATCCGTCAAATTTTGTATTAACGTTTGAATTTTAGATGTTTGCATTAAATATCTTGCTTTATTTATACGTTACTTATTTATATTTTCAGGGCTGGCAACACCAGGGCCGCAGAAACACTGCGGAGATTGACACACGCACCGTGCGGTGCCAAGCGTAGGCTAGAAAGTAGTAGCACCTTTAATCCTACGCACTTAGTTCAATTTTACATGTTTCAATAATGTTACATGTATCCGATCACGATGTAGACTCCCACCATCTTACCTGTTCAGTTAACAGCGTCGCTAGTGGAGAATTTTGTAATGACGCTCATCTAGATGTCTGGTGAAAGGTCGTAGTTCCAATTTTGACCACCTGTACATTTAAATTGGTCGCGCTGTTAATAAATTTTGTCAATAGCCACTCTGTCTATATGTTAGTGAATTTTGACGTCTCTATTTACACTTTGACTGCGAAATGATATAGATAGGACAACTTAATCTAAAGACACGTAAAACGTCTCTTTGTGCTTTTGAAAAGATTATGCATCATTCATACTCATTAGATTAAATGTTTGCACGTGGCATGAAGTATGACATGTCCGAATTATGAATGATCACATTAGAAGTAAAGAAAATTATATTTATACCAAATACAGGTAAAAAAACGATTTGTTCAAGCAATATTGCTGTTTTGTGATTTGTTATAGTTTGACAGAAAAAAATTTAGAAACAATGGGTGCGCCACTGTATTTTTCAATAATAAAACAATTAAATCAACACTTACATTTTAAATTTATTCTGTTTTTACACGTTTTACTATTGTACTGTCAAGAATATATATACTATCTCTGTTACCGTTGTAGATTAGTATCTACGATGGATGGGCCTACTTCTATCCCATAACTAGGTAGCTGAATAAAAATGGAACTATTATAACTGTTAAAATAAAACCCGTCGTGAAGTTTACATTTTGCATAGAAACTAGCGCTCGCCTGAATGCCAAGTAATATGGGATGGATATTATTATTATTAGTAATATTCCTTCACGTTTTCATTAAGAAAAAGAAAAAAAAAAGAAGAATTATCTGTGGCCCGCGGTTTCATCCTCTGAAAAGTGTTATTTCTGTATCCAAACTACCCACATACCAAATTTTAGCCCAATCGGTAAAGCCGTTTTGCGTGGTCCAGTAACAAATCCTACCAATATTATAAATATGAAAGTTTGTCAGAATGGATGGATGTTTGTTACTCTTTCACGGAAAAACCACTGAATGCATTGGGATGAAATTTGTTATGACGGTAGATTAGATCCTGGAATAACACATAGGGTACTTTTTTACCCGATATTCCCACGGGAACGATGTCTACACTGTGAAATCGCGGGGCACAGCTAGTTTTAAATATAAGTGAGACCTCAAAAATATAATATCAATTCAATTATTATTTTGAAAAAGCTTTGAGAGCGTACGCGTCCTTCTAGGAATTTGACACAATTCAAAACATCGCGTTAGTAAATTTTCCATGATTGTGTCAAACTGCTAAGAGGTCCTCGTTCCTGTTAAAGACAGTCTGTCAGTCGCGATTTTATAAATCTGCCCCGGTAGCACAGTGGAACCAGGTAAAACGAACTCCCAGGGGGTTAGAACGAGACTGCAGATATGAATTGTTCGGGCGCGGAAGAGAGAAAAAACTATTTATCCTCGCGCCATGTTAGGCGATCTGGGGTATAAATTAAGTTTTTAAAAAGATGTACACTATAACCACTTTCTAAATGAACGTGGTGAGGGCGCTAGTATCGTACTCGCTAGGGTTATGACAGACAGGAATCTTTATGACCTTACATGTAGTTCTAATTTAGTTCGGGTTTCGTCTGACTACCCAATACAAAAGTGATTGTTTCCTCTCAATTGTATGGTACACTTATTAGACTTCATTATTATGTAGTATTATATAAAGTAGATCATAATATGCCGATCAAAATGTATTTTGTAAAAAAAAAATATAGCTAATTGATACAGTCAGCGACAGAAGTAAGTAGAAAACCATTTAAAATAACTGATCAGTACACGCCATTATGAGCCATTATGAGCAAAAACCATCGAACGGCGCTCGACAACCCGCCTGCCAAGCGTGTCGAGTATTGGCAAAACCCCCCTTTATGGAGAGGCCTATGTTCAGTAGTGGATTACGAACGGCTGAGATGATGATGATGATGATGACACGCCATTATTATACCTATATATATACACTTGCGTGTGTATAACACTCCATGTGTGCAGTGTCTGTGTTATAGGTAGTTATATCGCTACTTTTGTATGAAATTGAGTCGAGTGTCCGGGGTGTGGTACCAGAGCGGGGCTAGAATAACTTCTCAACCTCTAGGGGATAAAGTAAATTTCTATTAATTTGTGTCTGTTACCAACACAATTATATTTTTTGTGTTGCACGTTTTGATCAAATTAATTATTTCTTCACAATCTTATTGAAAAGTAAAGTAGAGTGTAACACATGGCGCTAAAACCCCATAACTCGGTTTCTATTGACTCCCCTCGCTTAATTTCGGGAGTAAAACTGTATCGTATACAATGGGTCTCTTTAGCCCCTTGTGTCTACTATTTAATTAATGAAGTTCTGTATGATCCCATCAGTCTTATCACGAAGGGTGGGGTAAGGCAACGCCTTCGGTCCTTATTAGGATGGTTGGACTTGTCGTCCAACTCGTCCAGCTCGTCCAGTCTTCATAGATTTTGATGACAGACTTGTCCAGGGGGTGGCGCGATGCCTCGGCCCAATGAAGCTGTTTTATTTCAACTATTTGCTCCCAAGTGATCACCGGTCTGGTGACTAAGGCTTAATCCATGGTAGCTCAATTGGAAGAGCGCCACCACGCGGATTGGTATGGAGGGTGCCGGTTCAAGTCCCGCTTGTGGGTGATATTTTCCTTTCCATATGAATTTTATTGTGGTTTGTTTAAGCAAAATAGCATTGTAATATTACTATTTCGAAGATTCTTATAACGCTGACTGTACATAAATGATTTTGTGTGAGTTTTTATAGTGAGACATATAAAATATAGCAATAAATCGTTTGCAATAAGAAGGTGCCTTCTGTTTTTGGTGCGGTGATTCACATGATTTTAAAATTAAAATGGATAGGTATTTAGCATTTCTTGTGATTAATTTTTAGTTATCGTATTAATACTTAATTAGACAATCACACACAGCCCTATAGGCGTTAGGTACATGGGATAGAGATGCAGGTACCACGTGGAGGTACCACGGTAGCTCAAGTGGTAGAGCGCCCACCACGCGGAATGGTGCGGAGGTGCGTGGTTCGAATCCCGCCCGTGGGTGAAATTTTTCATCCTATTTCATATTGTTAATTAGAAAATGTTAGAATATCCAAAAAAATGTAATAACTCAAAATTATCTATTTATTTTTAGCAGATTTTAAACACCAAATAATTAGTAAGTCATATCTTATTGATATAGTGGTAGAATAGTTGTTACATGTGTAATTATTGACTTTAAATATAAAATAATAACTATTGAAATAGAATTGTTTTTTCTGCCAACTGTACCTACTGATTCAGTGTGAATGTATAATACAACTTGTTGCAAAAAGATACTATTTAAGGGGGTGTATCTACCCTATGGCCTAAATAACTTGATCACGATGAATGGTCCCACCATCTTATCTGTTCAGTTAACAACGTCGCTAGTGGAGAATTTTGTACTGACGCTCATCTCGATGTCTGGTGAAAGGTCTTAGTTCCAATTTTGACCAACTGTACAGCTAAGTTGGGGGCGCTGTTAATAAATTTTGGTAATAGCCATATGTAACTACCCTATGGTCTAAATAAAATGCAAAAGAAAAAAAATACGCCTTCCCACACAAAATAGATCTGCTGATCAGCTTTGTATGGAAAGTGCAATTTTTTGCGAATTTCGCAATTCTTTTATAAGTTATTCAGTTTGATGGGGATATGCACCCCCTTAAGTATTACTTCACATTTTTGTAACACGTTGTATATTTATATGTCGTTGGATAATCGGAAACAGCGGGTCACTGCGAAACATCTAGGATGATTATGAAAAACCGGATAATTAAAATTAAAACTAAGAAAGATTTTCTTACTGCCTCGGTGGCGTAGTGGGCGCATGCTCGACTGCCAATCAAGAGGTCCCGGGTTCGATCCCCAGTTCAGGCATAATGTTAAATATTGGATTTTTCCATTAAGAATTATCTCAATAACTGCCTGGAGTCTGGAACTGTGCCCGGTAGATGGCAGGCAATAATCTCGCCCCCTATTACATGGGACCAATAACATACTGGCGAAATGTGGGTGTATCTACTATGGGACTGAGTCCTGGGTACACCTCTGCCTACCCATTCGGGAAAAAGGCGTGAATATATGCTATGTTAAGATTTTCTTGATCTTCCAAGGTCCTTGATCATCTTTCCAATTTTAGGACTTTTGCGGATATCCTATGGACGCCGGGATAATTGGAAACTTGAATGCTGATTGACTACAACTTATCCCTACCTAACCAACTGAGTAGGATTTCTGATAGTGATTTTCACCGATCAGAGCTTTCCTGCAGTTCATCAGCCAATAAATTCTCATAAGTGATTGTAATTCGCGAGGATTCTTGTGTCCATTGGATTTTTGCAAAGATCCTAAAATAGTTAGGAAGATCGAGAAAATCTTTCTTAGTTTTAATTATCCTATTTTTTTCCAATCGTCCTAGGTTTATCGCAAAGATACGGTTTTTTCAATTACCCTACGACATAATACATGGATAAATGTTTGTGCCCTGTAGTCAGGAGTTGAATAATGTCTAAAATATATTTAAAGTCTGTCTTGAGAAGCTAAAAAAAAGTGATTTGTTTTTTAGAGTGCATGTTTTAAGTGTCATGAAATGCTTAAAAAATACTGTATGACTATAAATAAATGCTGTTACGATTTCGATGAGTGTGATTGTTAAGTCCAGATTGTCTGAACGACAATCTGATTCTGAATGTTTTCTACACAAAGACAATGCCATATCTTTTTTTAACCTAAAGTTTTACTTTTGTAAATAAATATTATTTGATTGTGTCTTGTAGTTTTTTAATAATCCCCTTCTTAAGTAATTCTTCAAATCTACGATTTCAGAAATAATTTGGTGTGATGTGGCCAGCGGTCTTGCCTTTAATTTTATTATCTTCGTTACCTATCAGCCCACAGTTAGGCATGAGTATTCCTTCCTTTAGTGCTATATCTATTTTGAATTGATCTTCCATTTAGCTACTTTCTTAAGATAAATTGTAGGGACTGTATAGTAAATGTCAAACTTCTAAAACTAATTAGTAGCGTTAATGGACGTTCTAAATGTTCTATTGAAAGAAGACAACCTAATGACTAATAAATCACAATGTCGTTTCCTTTACGGATGTTTCGGTACAAGTTATTAATGATGCTAAATATTCAGGTTTAGCGTATGTCATCACGGCGGCCCCTCGCCTCGCCGCTCGTCACCTACACATTATAACTCGGATTCTTTGTTATTTAATACGCGGCGTGGCAATCGTGGCACCCTCTAATCTTGCAGCGTCGACGCAATTACGTTTTGTGCGTTTTATTACCGCACCGCGTTTCCCGCGCCCGACGTCACGCCATTGCGGCCCTTATTCTCTCGGCGTAACCGACAGTTTCCCTCGCACGCGCCCACGCCCCACGAAAACATTAAGCATTCGCCGATCCACCATCATCGGTCGTCAAACTTTCCAGGAAACTACGTTCTATCGCAGCGACACAACGAACGAGAAGAAAGGCCGGCGAGGAGCGATCGAGTCGCCGGCCGCGGCTCTCGACGCCCGAGGAAGTGAAAGTCGGCCGACGACAACTTACGCACGTGAGTCACCCGTCGCCGGCTAACGATCGGCTCGCTCACCACCCGCGGGAAGGCCGCGAATCTTTATTAAAAATCTGGCTAAACGAGCGAATACGTGTCGCGTCACCGGCGGGGGCCGGGGGCATGCAGCGCTGCACCGGCCGAGCGGCATCGATCGCTCCCCACTCCGGCGGCGGCGCCATGTGCGCGTCACGTGACCGGCTCGGGGCGCCATTGGCGCGCGGCGGAGGCCACGTGACGCTCCGGCGGCGGGCCATTGGCGGCGGCGCGCGGCGGCCACGTGAGGCGGCGGCGCGCGTGGCAGTCGCGGCGTGACAGCGGGCGCGCTCGTACCGCGCGGCTCGACATGAGCGCGCTCGACACCTTGCTCGAGGCGGCGCGGTACATCGAGCTGCAGGAGCGCCGCCTCCAGGCCGGTGAGTACAGCGCGCGCCGTCCGCCGCCGCCGCCGGGGACTCCGCGGCCGCGAGCGTCGGACGCCCGCCGCTCTTGACCTTGAACGCGGCGCCCCCGTCCCGCCCCGCCCCGCCCGCCCGCCCGCTCGCTCCCGGTCGCGTAAACAAAGGAACCGCGGCTCCGAGCCGCCCGCCGCCCGCCGCCCGGGACTCGGGCCACGGGTGCACGTGGAGAGCCCGCGCCCGCGCCGGTCAGCTGATCGCACGCGCACCTCCGCACACGACGCTATTATCGTTCCACGTTACGTTTGTACACACCTCACATCGGAGATACATGTGGAATAGTAAAGTTCGTGTCGTGCACGAAGACCCTCAAAGTTAGTGAAAATGTGGCACAAGGCACGGTTGCGTAACGGTGCGTGCCGGTGGCTCTCGCGGCCATTGTTCCTGCGGTAGTCGATGAACTCGTTGTCTCGTTGTACTATCGAAGCGGCCGATAAACGCGCGTTTACGGACAATTTACGCCTCGCCACGGTTTAGGACGTGCTCGGCATCGATACCGATGAAAACTTCAAAAACTATTCCTAAAATGCCATTTCAAAAATGTAAACAAATGTGTCTACAGACCATATAGTGTTTTCGTATGCACATAATTCTATCGTTCAACGAATGTTTAACTTACGGTTTGGGATTCTGTTACCTCCCCTTAGGAACCGAATGTCGACATAATAAAAAGTGGTCCATTATGAATTATGTACCTACATGCTAGCCGGCTCTCCGATCGATCTTATAATATTGATTCATTAGTAAGTTGAATGTGGAAAACGTATCTTTGTGTCTCCTCCCCCGCGTGGTCTGACATAAACAAACATGATATTATTTTTGGAACTTGTTCCTCAAGGCATTACACACAATCCACGCTTTCAAAGCATTTTTCTGGCTAGTTATCTTTAAGTCGACTTTTAGGCGTAGACGGTCTATGTCATCTTAATTACAAAATTTTAACACACCGTCACGCCTTTTTCCCGGAGGGGCAATCGCGAGGGGGAAAGGGCCCGAAGGGGCATCCTACTTATATTATAAATGTGAAAGTTTTTGAGGATGGATGGATAGATATTTGTTTCTCTTTCACGCCAAAACTACTGAAACGATTGGGCGGAAATTTAGAATGCAGTTAGTTTAGACTCTGAAATAGCTCAAAGGGTACTTTTTACCCCGATATTCTCACGGGAACGAAGACTAAGCGGGTGAAACCGCGGACAACAGATAGTAGTAAATATCTTTTGGAAGTCCAATGTAATAGGGGACCATAAGTCAAACTCAAACTCAAAACAGCTTTATTCAAATAGGTCATAATCTGACACTTTTGTACGTCAATGAAGATAAACAGTACTGAGTCTACCGTGCGTTCGGAAAGATACCTCTACAAGAAGAACGCACAAGAAACTTGTAGGGCTTAATTTTTTCAACAGATAGTTTCACAATACATATTTGGTTTGCTTACATTCGTTTTCTTTGAAGGTGCCGCGAGGCGGCTATGCAGAAGTTTCCAAGCATCTTTGTCCTCTATGTACTGGTTGACTTTATAATAAGCCTTCTTTAGTAAAGTAGATTTTATATAGGTTTTGAATTTACCCTCTGAGAACCCAGTTATCTCTTTGGGGATTTTATTATAGAAACGTACACTATTTCCTAAGAATATCTTTTTATTTAAGTAGTATATTTAAGCTTTTTCAAAACTATTTCTTAGAATACAACAGCTACACGAATGTATTTGATAAGGAAACAGCTCTTTTCCTTTTACAATAAATAATGGTAGGTATATATATATAGGCATGTATACGTGACCATGGTTTGTTTGTCATTAGAAAGTGACTAAGAGGCGCGTATCGTGGGCGTAATTGTATATTACTGGCCGGTTGGCTCAGTGGTTGCGACTCTGCCTTCTCTGCGACTGAGCCGCAGGTTCCGAGTTCAACCCCTGGGCAGTCGAAATATTGCATGGGTGCCTATGTCTGGGTGTTATAATGCGTATAATATAAGTATTTGTATCACATAATATCTGATTTTTGGTGTTGGTTTGGTGACAAAATTTTAAGTCATACAATCATTAATAAAATTATATTTAAACCATTTTTTTTAAACCACCATGATGTCAGATTGGCGGGTATACCCATTAAAAACCCGGGGTGTCTTCGCGACGCCTTGTGTCGGGGCTGCGGGCACTCATCCGCGGCCCCGACGGCGTTTGGTCCTCCATGGAGGACCCCGCCAAATAGGGGGTGAAGTTAATCCTTCCCCCCAACCAAATAGTCAGCCTACCCCAACGGGAACGAGGCGTGACTTCATCCTACTATCCTTCTAATTCCTACTATTCTGATTGCGAAAGTATGTGCTGGATGTATGTTTGATACTCCTTCACGCTGTGTAATTGTATGTCACGGGTTGTAATTGTATGTAGGTAGGTAGGTAGTGGTATGTAGGTAGCTTTGACCCTGAAATAACACATAAGGTACTTTTTATGTCGATATTCCCACGGGAACAAGGATTACGCGGGTGAAACCGCGCGGCGTACCTCTACGTTTCGGCTAGGCTTGCAGTAGACGTGATTACCTACTGGAAGGTTTACTCTCAGTTCCCTCTTATGGTTACGGTTATGTGATTTACGGTACTCTCCTCTCCCTGCAAGGTTGTCTGGAAGAGATCGCTCTTAGCGATAAGACCGCCAATTGTTGCACTACATACTGTTTTCTTTATTTTTTTAGATTTTTTGTTTTGTGGTATACCAATAAAGTGTTAATCTATCTATCTATTTATGGTTTTAAGGTTTTGACGGGTATATGCCAGCAAATTACAAGCTGTGGCCTCGCCGCTTAAAACGTGTAGGCATCGTCCTCTACAGCAGTCTGTTTCTCATATTAGATGGTGGAACAGGAGGCTGATTATAGAAATTCTTCAATAAAGAACCCCTTATTAAGTCTGCTTATTATGTTTATTTCGTGAACTATAAATTTCACACTGGTCATTGTTATTGCGAACAATAACCGCTCGTATATTTGTTATTATTTTGCGTACACTCTCGACCTTTTTTGAGATAAGTACTTTGTAATTGTACGTAGGTAGGTATTTTACTGTTTTACGAGCGGAGGAGGATCTTCTACGTAGGTAGTATATAATATAATAAAAAATAGACTTCTGGAACAAGAATCTTTAGTTTTTAGTTCCGATGGTTATTGTTCGGGGGGGTTCAGCGGGCGGGAGGGCGGTGCATGTTGTTTTTTAGCACTAAAAATGGGAACTATAAGTTCCGAAAAGTAACGCCAAATTCAATCAATTATAATAAAAAATATTGAAAATTGCTAGTCTCCTCTCTGTGAAGTTTGCATTAGTCATTATAACATTATTTTCTCCAATAGGAAAACATTGATAGCTTTTTCAAATCTACCAGATGTTGTCAACAGTCTTTTTTACTATTTTATATATCTGTCTGTAACGCTTTCAAGATAGTTAGAT
Organism: Hemistola chrysoprasaria; assembly: GCA_947063395.1. Lineage (NCBI taxonomy): Eukaryota > Metazoa > Arthropoda > Insecta > Lepidoptera > Geometridae > Hemistola > Hemistola chrysoprasaria. Next base: position 10,665,361 of record OX346729.1, read on the forward strand.
GAGACTTTATTGGTACACACAAAGAAAGACCACAAACAAAAAAACTTAAAAACTAATGAGCAATAATTAGTGTAAAAATAGGTGGTCTTATCACTAAGAGCGATCTCTTCTAGACAATCGTGCTGGGAGAGGAGAGAACCTTTATAAACATGTCTCGTTTAGTATCAAGCCTAAACCGCTGGACTTAGTGTAATGAATTTTGGGTTTAAACATGAATATGACCTTAGGAAAAGGCATAGGGTGCTTTTATCCCGATATTTTTAGGGGTACGATACCTACGCTGGGGGAATCGATAGCGCAACCGATAGTCACACAAAAATAAGTTGGAAGTCGTAGGTGATGAATATCTTGGCAAAAGTTGACTCACAATATTTCCACAAAGGGAACTTACTACATAGTCCATATTGATTCCTAGATACATAAAACGTCCCCAATGATCGTGAAGCTTTTGTTAGTTAGCCCTCGGGCCCTTGTATTTAATTTGACTCGATAAAAGCGAGTGCAGTCTCACCACGCCGCGCCACGCGGCGCGATAGGTGCCTCGCCTTATCGTGTTTGCTTTACACTTATCAACGACCAACCAATATTGCCTACACACCATACTAAAAACTAAATAGTTACAGAATGCGGGACGAATCATATTTTTTTAGGTATTCTTCTTCTTGTTGCGTTGGTCTGTGGTCGATCGTGGTGTCAGTTTTCTGGTGGCTCGAGGGTCTCCGCTTTGACTTACAGATTATCGTTTATGGTCAACTACTTTCTGTTGATGACATTCCGAAGCCCGTTAGCGTCCAGATGAAATGCCACATGGTGTAATACAGCCAAAGGCCTGCCTCCTAATTTGCATTAATTACTGTATGCACAGCTTTGTTGTCCCTTTTTAAGTTTCCGTCTTTCCGTACTTCAAAAGGAAAAACCTTTTTGGATCACTTTGTTCGTTTGTCTGTCTGTCTGTCAAGACACTCTTTAACCGGAAACACGTGGAGGTATCAAGTTAAAATTGATATCAACTGATCTGCGGTCCCTTGTGGCTGTAAAAAAATCATACTTCTATGTTAATGTAATGTGTTCTATGTATGTAATCAAAAGTTATGGCCATTTTACTGCATATTTCCATACTTTGCGCAAGGAACTAATAGATGGCGCTGTACGTTTTTGATGTCTAGGTACGGAACCCTACACTATGCATACATACGTATGCCTTCACAATTTATTTTTTATGCCATTGGGGGCACAAACATACAGTGTGCCTGATGGCTCGCGGTTACTGCCGCCTATGGATACCTGCAACATCAGGGGTATTGCCAGTATGCTGTCGACCCGATCAACTCTCTATTCACTCTCCGATCCCCATGTTGTAGCTCAACGGGAAGACCGCAGCAGGAGATCATTCCACAGTTTGGACGTATGCGTAGGCAGAGACTATTTCTCTCAACTTGTTACCATGACCCACAACTTAATTTGGCTTCTTACACTTTCAAACACATCAAATTCTTCATACATGCTCGTTGGTTGTTTACTTGGGGACCTGACCTGACCTTTCCTTGGGGCTGTTTCTTGATCATTATCATAAATACCCAAATTACTTCTGAACGGTACTATTAAATATAGAACTAGAAATCCTTAGCTCGTGTCACATACGATGTATACTGCGTTAGTATATCATGGCTCATGCGGCTGGCACGTGGGAGATTATGAAAGCGGTTGGTACATAATACATACACATTATAGATACAAACTATGTTATATAGGTTTCTAAGTATGAAGCGAATGATATTATAGCGATTGTGTGTTACTATCACAATTACAAAATGCACGCAATTACGGCCGTGGTCCAGCGGGCTTTGGATCCGGAGGCCTGGGTTCGAATCTCATAACATAATGTTACATCTTGACGCTACCGTGCTTCGGCAGGCACCTTAATGTCGTTGGTCCCGGCCTTTGTCAAAGATGTTTTAGTCGTATTGGTCATACTGGCATATTATGACATCCTACTGTAGCCGTGCCTTTTCCATTAAATAATACTCGAATACTTCAGCATAACAAGTCAAATACGCAGGCAGTTCTCCGCAACTCGACGACAATGCGCCTATTTTGCGTGTGGGTGGGGTGTGATTCCTCACTCGAGCCACCCTAGCTCTCCGAAGAATTACTTCAGCATATTTTAATTGATTTATTCCAAGCCCACCATCTTCAATCTCGCTCTACAATCATCTGTCGCGCTAGCATCCACCTCCCTGTGTTGCCATCGCGCCCTCGCACATGCCATAGATCTTCGTGAAACCACACATTGCCATTAATACTTTCCATAAAACCACCAAAACGTTTATAGAATCCGTAGCATGCGCGTCACAAAATAACATCAACCCTACACTACTAATATTATAAATGCGATAGTTTGTGAGGATGGATATTTGTTACTCTTCACGCCAAAACTACTGAACCGATTAGCCTGAAATTTGTGGGTACTTTGACCTGGCCTTTAGACTTAGACGTATAAAATTATCTTGGGGAGTATATCTAAAGCCGGTTCTACATATGGACAAATGGAATTCCCAACGGTTCTCGCGTGGGTGCAGGTTTAGTCTGGTGACTATAACCCAACGAATACCCACAGCCCACAGACAAATGCATCATATTATAAAAAAATAAATAACAAAATATAAAGCCTTTATTGCTGGTTATATAATTTACATTTGATGTGCCTAAAATAAATATTTTTAGCATCGGCAAACGTGCTTAATTAAGTACAGTTTATCTCGCGACATAGGCGACATAGGCCTCCTCTAAAGATTTCTATTCTATTCTGTCCTTTGCTGTACAGGTCCATGTTGGGCCCGCTATTTTCCTGGTGGCGTAGTGGGCGCATGCTCGACTGCCAATCAAGAGGTCCCGGGTTCGATCCCCAGGTCAGGCATAGTGCTAACTATTGGATTTTTCCATTAGGAATTATCTCAATAGCTGCCTGGAGTCTGGAACTGTGCCCGGTATATGGCAATAGGCTCGCCCCCTATTACATGGGACCAATAACATACTGGCGAAATTTGGGTGTATCTACTATGGGACTGAGTCCTGGGTACACCTCTGCCTACCCCTTCAGGAAAAAGGCGTGAATGTATGTTATGTTATGTTTATTTTCCTGATGTCGTCTTCCCGTCTCATTGTCTGTCTACCTCTGTTTATTTTGCTTTCTCGTGGGTACCATTCAGTTATTGGTCTTGTCTATTTCTCCTTCTTTTCCCTCATCATATGCCCTGTCCATCTCCACTTTAGTTTGTAAGTTGTGTAACCATTTTTAAAATTTGTTTTATTTTTAAGGTTTTTTTTTTTTGCATCATCTTATAGTCACCCAAATACGAATATTCTTTTCCGTAAGCACGAATGCTTTAGGCGATTTAGGTAATAACAGACGAGCTCTAACTCCCAATAGCTTCATTGGGTTATTCCAGGAATCCCCACTAAACATCCCATCTAGAAGGGATTATTGAAACAGTTTTCCTATATTTCCCACTGCTTTTATATACACAATAGTACACAATAGTGGGTATTTAGAGTTTTATTTCAACGAACTAAACACCATTATCAATTTGCCTTGACATTTTACCAAAATTAAGAGACTTCATCAATAATAAATAAAGACAATTACAAAATGAGATTCATTCCAATGGTAACTTATTTACTGCATAATTTGACCAGTTATTAGTTATCCAAGCATGACTGGATAGGACAATCTGGTCTCTTGGTTACAGTCTTGAAATGCTATTGCCACTGCCGCGCAGTCTGGATTATATAAAAAAATAGCAACGAAGGGAACAACAGAATATATAATATTGATTTAAAGAAAAGGGAGATAGGGTACGTTCTCTCAGCGCTTACTCAACAACTGAAACGTGCAATTTGAAACAACAAAAATAGAAAGACGTACCTAAGACCGAAGTGCCAACGAGACAATAATTAATTTTACCGGCGTACGTGGACCTAATGGGACCTAATTTGAGCTTGCCATTCTCGAGAAGCCAGTACCTCATTTCCCCTTTTCTTTATATCGATGAAAATTATTATTCTTATTCATAACATACTAGGTATGTACTTCTGTTACTAACACAAGCTTATAAATACCTACCTATTTGTATGTATATACTATATATCAAGGAAACAACGCGTGAACGTTGTGTACTACACTCACCCACATGCACCAAACATCAACTGCTAGTTATACTCATCAAACTTTGAGCCTTACTGCTTTGTAATAGAGTTGAAGGTTTAGATATGTTATTGTTATGGCTGCATTTCGCAATTCCTCGTGGCGAGGCTTATGTACAGAGTGCGGTTACAGATAAAGTACATAAACAATTGTTTTCTCAGTGCTACGTTTTGCAATGTTATTGTATATGAAGTGGTATTTATAATTGATTTACACTATCTTATACTTAAATAGTAGTAATTGCCACTCAATCTACCTAAAGTGGGGCATATTCCACTGCAAATTTTTTGGCTCCACTTTTATTCACTAGTGGGGTGGCTTGGTGGGGCAGAGTGGAACAATCCATATACTTTAAGATTTTAGAGAGGAAATTATCTTTTAACCGACTTCTACAAAAGAGGAGATTTACAATTCGACTGTTGTTGTTTGATGATACTTTTTTGTTTATCGATTCTTCAGAAGTGGTCCCATGTAAGTTTTATCGAAAAAAGTTCACCGCTTTTTGAAAAAAAAAAAAACAAACCCATAGTCTAGAAGTCTGCTTTTGTTTTTTTCTAATAAAATCATAAGTAGGTACATATTATTATAAATCTCAAATCTTAGTACAATGTAAAAAAGTTATGTTTGTAACAGGTGATAAAAACGCTAGCGAGTTCTAACTCGACTCCAGCGCCATCTAGATGGAACAAGAAAACAGCTGTTTTTTTGTGCGTATGTTTGTTCTGTTTTCACACAAAACTACTCAACTGATTGAGCTGAAATTTGGTATGTAGATAGCTTAGATCCTGGAATAGCACATAGGTAATTTTTATACCGATTTTCGATACGATGACTACGCGGGTGAAACCGCGGGGCAGAGATAGTAGCTTGATAATTTTATACCTATCGAACTTATCCTACGTAAAATCCACAGTATATCAGAAGATCATCAACATATCATAAAGAATAAAATGATACCAGGGTCTCTACTGAGGAGTCTGATTCATGTAATCCAACCAAAAATATCTCATAAGTAACACCTGATATAATTGTATTATGACTTATCATTACTACGAAATTACATCATTCAAATTCACTGCTTACAATCAATATGAACGTGGCAAAAATTAACGTTCGCTAGACTGAGATTGATTGTGGCAATTGTATCTAAACTTATTTGTTATTTCAAGGCAATAACTGGCATGCGTTAGCCAAATAATGAAATCTCAGACGTATGCCAATATGAATATTATGTCACCAAGAAAAACGTTAACAACTTATTTGTTTAAATATATGACGCCAAAAAACGACGTAAGGACCGAGAGCTCGATTATTATCTCTATAACTTACGCTTTTGTGAAAGACAATGGCGAATTGAAACGTGTTTGTCGTGCGGTCATTACATGTACCTATAGATAACCTAATGAGACGAACGCTGATATCAAGCAAAATTCTAACATTTCGAAACAACCATTCCGAACCAACCATTGCATGTTCCACCACAATTTGTTTCCATCGTAATTATACGGTTGCTCGTCCGAATAGGCGCGGCAAACAATCGTATCATCCAAGGCTCGTGTAAGGTCGCCGGCGCGGCCGTACCCGGCGCGCAGAATGGTGAAAGGGATCACATGACCTCGACATCCGCGACGCGACGGTCTCAGGACGTAGTATATTGAACCGAGAGAAACAGACCCCGACGCGTTCATTATGCTTATACAATTCTGGTGCGTTTATGAGCGCCTAGTACTTACGCCGCGCTTGCGTTTCGTTTTCAACCAGCTGCTGTTGTTGGTCGCGTCTGTTTGAAATAACTTACGTTCCTATTTTATATGTAACTAGCGGCCCGCCCCGGCTTCACACGGGTAGCAGAAGTAGGTATAGTGAACTTTTTAACAGGACCAAATTCGTGATACATTGTATTTTTATAGATATAACTCTAATGGCTTACGCAACGCACGCAAATTAATGACTATTTCTGTTACAGTGACCTAACCTTAACACATATAAATTTTCCGCGGGCTATTTTGAAGATATATAAGTACCTACTACTACAAACCCCTAGTACATTATTTTTACCACCAATAGTTTTCATACCGCATAAAAATAATGACTTCTTCGATTATTGTGACTAAACCAAAATAGATGGATATAATGTCCGTTAACTATTTTGTAGATATTGATAAGTACCACAAACCCCTAGTACATTACTTTAATCTACCACCAATAGTTTTCACACTGCATTTGTTTTTTTTTTTTTTTTTTTTATGGTAGTGAGTAACAAGACGAGCTAATCAGGTGCCTGATGGTAAGCATCATGATTGCCCATATCAGACACAGTGACACCCAGTGTTTTAAAATTCAAAGTTCTGCGCGGCACTGCACTGCGCCTGTCACCCTGAGATATGAGTTGTTGAATCTCATCATGCCCAGTAATTTCGCTGGTAACATTGCCCTTCATACCGGAACACAGTTATGTTTGCACATTACTGCTTGGCGGATGAATAACTGGCAAAGGTGTGGTACTTCCCCAGGCGGCCCCCTGCAAAAGAGGCCTACCACTACAACACCTACCACTACCACTACACTGCATGAAAAATAATGATTGCTTCGATTATTGTGACTAAACCAAAATAGATGAATATAATGTCTGTTCACTATTTTGTAGATATTAGTAAGTACTACAAACCCCTCGTACATTATTTTATTCTACCATCAATAGATTTCACAGCGCACGCAAATTAATGAATATATGTGACACCTTGGTTCACAATATTGCAGTTTTCTTACGGATCCCTAATATTTTTCAAAATCTCATATAGCCTATGTCACTCACACTGAAATAAGCTATCCATAAGTGAAAGAATTTGTAAAATAGGTCTAGTAGTTTCGGAGCCTATTCGTTACAAACAAAAAAACCAAGATTCTCTCTTTATAATATTAGTATAGATAAAAAACTAGACATTAACAATATTCTTATTTTTTACTACACGAGATCCTAGAATTGAAGGTCACAGTTGTACAAGTATGCGGATTTTATCAAACGTGTGTTTTTGTAGCTCTATATGACATGAGCTTTTTTGCTGTGCAGTAAAATAGTTTGTAGAGTCGTAATCGTAGAAAAATTAGAGTGTTTTTCATGATTTCAAGTTGCCTATGTTTTATTTATTGTCAACGGTTTTCCAACACACCGTTATACTCATAAGAAGTTTGGATATCATCAGCTCTGACTTTTATAAATATCTGATAATTTTTCACTGAACCTCATCTCAATTATTCTCAACCAACAAGCAGGTATTGTAAAAGTACCTTTACTTTGATATATGACTATCATAATCTACGATTAAGTGCTTATTATAGTATCCAATCTGCCGGAATCTTACATAGGAACACTCTACCTAGGAAAACGGAAGCTCATGATCATAACGTTCCTAAATTGGATAGACAACTTGCCATGTGTGACCAGATTCTGCGATTATGGCAGAATTAGATCCCCTATTTAGGGCTTAGCAGATTGTGTCTCAGATCTGAAAAGAAAGCAGTTTTTGGCAAAGCGTAAGACAATCATGTCACATTAGCATTAGCATGCCTGACATGATTGCGTACTTAGAAAAAACGCACCACAGATAAAATAATCATCGTGAAAAGTGATCGATATAGGCGTTACACTGATCGAAATAGACAAAATTTGTCATCTCATGTGTGAGATAACTCATATTTTAGCATCTTAGCCCTGCTGGACAGTCATCATCAGTAAGAAATTTTACCTATGTTTGCTGCAAATACTTATTTTATCGGAATTATATATGTTGACATAATTTATCAAAAAGAATAAATAGCCGAGATCAGCAGAATTTAGACCAGTTGCTGGCATAATGCTCAATTTAAATCTGGTCACACTGCCTTAATCGTAATAATTATAATCATTTTTTTTGCAGGAATAAATATATACTAACAGGTCTTAAATTAATTTTAATAGCCCAATACATTCTACCTTCTTGAGGCGTGCGATGCTATTACGCTTTCCAACCGATCTAGGAAGCAACCGATCTAGGAAGAAGTGCGGTCGGGACTATCCTACTGTCCTAAATCGGGACCGATCTGTTCTAACGCCTATTTCATCTTCCTATTTCCTAAGTAGGATTCCGACAAATCTTATATGGTAGGCCTCTTTTGCAGGGAGCCGCCTGGGGAAGTACCACACCTTTGTCAGTTATTCATCCGCCAAGCAGTAATGTGCTAACATTACTGTGTTCCGGTCTGAAGGGCAATGTTACCAACAAAATTACAGGGCATGACGAGATTCAACAACTCATATCTCAGGGTGACAGGCGCAGTGCAGTGCCGCGCAGAATTTTAAACTTTAAAATACTGGGTGGCGCTGTGTCTGATATGGGCAATCATGATGCTTACCATCAGGCACCTGATTTGCTCGTCGTCACTCACTATCATAAAAAAAAATATATGATAAGCGCTTAAGTTCAATAATCTCACTAAACAGATGGATGATAAAGACGTGCCATCTACATTTTAAATGGCAGATAATAAGATTACTTAGGTTATTTCATTGTGTGTGGTGTACAATAAAGTATTTCTATCTATCTATTACTTACCGCATATTTTTAAACTTAAACTACTTAGTTATATCAGCGTTTCAAATTATTATGCAAAGTATTTGAAAAAGTACATCAGCTAACATGTTGAAAATACTAATAATTCCACACGTGGTGATCGATTCGAATTGTGCACGCTTTCTTTTCACCTTTCCAACGAACGGGACGCACAAGCGCAGCGGCACGATCGCATTTTCTATTAGCGTTAATATTTTGTATTATTCTTGTATTTGCTCTATCATTTATCCACAATGTTATCTTATGATTGGTTACTGCCCCAATTTTAAACGCAATTAGATAACATTAAATTTGCGAAACAATGAATTTTCAATTGAGTCTCCATTCACTTAATCCATCGTGTGTTTCACGTTAAATTTTAGTGTAGGTACAATTTCGCCGAGTGCACTGAGAGTATCAATGCCATGTAGGGATTCGCACGAGGCCATTCGATTTAATTTCTCGACATCCGCTGTGCTCCCTCCGCACTGTTGCCACGTCACTCGTATATTGATTGCTTCAACATTTCTCCAACGCTGCCGTCTAGGTAATCGTATTTAGCAATTCTAACACCGTACTATCAACACAGACGTGTGATGTTTACTTTCGAGTTTTGCAATTGATGTGCGTTAATTTGACAAAAGTTCTTGAGAAGCGCAGACAAATTGATGTTTGTAACTTCGTGACTCGCTCTGCATGCAGTTTCTTTCTGTCACACGGTGTGTATTATTTAGGGCAGTCGCACGTAAACTGACCATAATAAATATGTATTGCCAATAACATTACGGTTTAGGCTCGGCATCAGGTATAAGGGTCCGAATTACACAAATAGATCTAGGCACGGTGCTAGGTCGCGTTCGCATCGCAACAACCTGCAAAACCGGCAGGTGTGGTTGGCAAGGAGTGCGGGAGGGTGGTGTTGTGTCGGTGTTCCCCGCACGCGCGGCGCGAGGGGAGGGTGAAGCTGCACAGTCTCGCTGCACCGAGCCAAGGTCAGCCGCCGCACGCATGCGTCGCCTTTTCTCCTCTCTCTCTACCCCCCTCGTCCCTCCCCACCTCTCCCGCCTTCCTCTTCGAAGTCGGCACCTGGGCCACTGCGCTTCTCTGCCTCGTTCGAACCCCCCTTTTCTCCTTCCTTGATTTGGTAGGCCAATGTCAAAACCTATTTGGAGCATTAGGTCATTGAAAGTCCTTGATTAAGGGATAGTCATTTAAGGCTAAACTTCTCATCTAATACATTGTTTTAACATGGTAAAACAATATCGTGACTGCATGCAGTTTCGCTCCGTTAGTTTACTGCTTGAAGGTCATACCTTCAAGTTTTTTAACATAATCTAACTGAGATAAAACTGAATCGGTTTCGCTCTAGCAATTTCGCTTCCTTGAATGTTTGATGTGTTTAGGAGTTCATTCATTTTTTCGGGATGGTTTCCTATTTGAAGACTCCTAGATTGCCGGTTCGGTTCGGAGACCTGTTTCATGTAAGAATAAACACAGAGTGTACGAGCATATAGTAAAGATAACACGTGCCACTCGTGTAGCGTAGGAGGCCCCCCGAACGTATGTGTGCAATCGTAAACACAAACACATAGAGAAATCCTATTAGAAAGATTAGAACCCTGACGCAAGTCGTGTTACTGCGTATTTAAATTTGACTGGAAATATGGCTGGTTACTTGAGAGTTGGGAGTTGGCGCATCGCTTGCGGTAAGCTGCGGTCAACACTTATGATGATTCAGTGCCTACGTGATCTAAGAAACTAGCGAAACCGCATAATATTGCAGTTCGGTGTAATGAAGTTATTATTCGCCGATAAAGTTAGGTTTGTGTATGGCTAGGTGCAGTGGGACGGCTGAGGCAACGTTGAGGTGGCTCGCGGCGACCACGTCTCATTAGAAAGCTAGTGGCATTGTGCTTAAGGAGCGGCACGTCGCAGTCGTTCTGCCCTACTCCAACATTTGCAGTTCCCAGTCGAGTGCGCCGCTCGAATCGTTGCAACGATCCATTCACCTCGTTCGTCAGGTTCAGTGACTCCGACCGACTCCTCGGCCGCGTCATCCGCGCGCTAATGCTGCCGTTTCATCACCTATGCCGATCGGCCGCGCCGGGGTTCTTTAAATTCTGTGGGCGTCCTGCGCGGCCGTCGCTGCGACCTCGTTTCGGCGCGTGCAGCGTTATGTAAAGCGTGGAGAGCGGTGCAGCGGCGAGGCGAGCGTCGCGGCCGACCGCGTGCGCCTCCCCCTCGCAGCCGACGGTTTCACTCGCGGCGATCTGGAGGTCGCGCACCTCCCGCCTCCTCCCTCCTTCAAGCGGAGCTTCGTCCAAGCACTCGGTCGCCAGTCGTCGAGCGCATCGCGTCGACGGCGGTCGTCTCGTTCGCTCCGCCGTTACCGCCGTCGCGTGTCCGCCACGGACGCGCTTCCGTTTCGGGAGTTCTCGGTTCCGCGCTGCGTTTGCGACGGTCACGACCGCCACTAGCCGACGCCTCCCGTCTAAAATAGCGTGCGTTATCACCGCGACCTCGGCGGCGAGACGAGAGATAGCGCGAGGTCGGCGGCACCTGTCTGCGGTGGCCACGTGCTGCTCCCGCTGCAGCGAGCACACCACCCGGGGGACCTCTAGGCCTGAGGCTGCCGCTGCACTCGAACTATCCCTTCATTCTAATCTTTTCTAGAACATAATAGTTACGCTCCTCGTTCCCCGTGCAGTTTCATTCTCATTAAACTTCTTGTATCCCTTGTTCTCGTTTATCTTTTTTTTCTTGCATCGTATCCTTATGATGTCAATTCATATTTTATCGTCTCGTTGAGATCTTGTTTTACTATATCACCTGATGTTTAGTAGTGTCCTATACAAAAATGTAAGTTATACAAATATTTGATGCTTGGTTTGTCATTCCTTTGTTGAAGTATTATATAATAATTACTTAGCAACTGATATTACTTGAAATTCGGGCTCTTATCGCTGTGATAGCGACGCTGTCGTAAGTTTTGTATTTTGAGTGATGAGAATGCGTTACTAATCTAGTGCTAGTGTTTTTATTGCCATCACTATGAATGCCATCTATACATTCATAAATGTTATCTTACTTCGTGATGCAGATAAAGCAATTGTTTTCCGTATGACGTTGCTGCCTTTTTTTAATTATGGGAGGTCTAATTTATAGTAGGGCAAAACTATCGTTTATTGGAATTTTTCCATTTTACTAAGATTATCAAAATAATCTTCAGCGACATTCCAATAAGAAATGGTCGGTAAGTCTTACTTTGATTTATACATTCTGATACTTATACTCGTTCTTTTCGATATAGTTTGCTATTTGGTTTTCTGTTCGATTTGTTTCTTGTGATTATTATAATTTTATCCATTAGCTTCGGTTTCCCTGTGTGTGATATTATCGTATGTGCGTGTCGTAGTAGCAATGTTGTTTATGTTACATTTATTTAGTTTTAACGTCATCATGTGATTCTTACACTTTTGTACCAATTTTCCCTCTTTTTTTTGCTATCTTTATTGTAGCTTTTCTGCAGTACCTACAGTATATTTTTCCATTAATTTATCCATTTTATTTGTGTTTTGCAATAATATCATCATCATAGACATAAGGCCATGTTATACATACTGCAGGTGACAGGCCTCAAACTACTAAGTTATAAACGTCAACTTATTATACATAATTGTTTTACGTCATATTATCTGTTAAACATAATATTATGATGTTTAATTTAAATTCAGTTAAATTCAATGTCAAGTTCTCGTTATGTGATTATGTTGGTACAAGGCTAAGAATATACATTTTAATTTATTTTCTTCTCGAACTTCTTGTAAAATTTAATTTAAATCCTTTTATATTATAAATGTCTTGCACAAATTGTTCGTGTGAATTTTTCGCAATTTCGTGTTTTTCAAAAACAAAAAAAAATCATAAAGGCATACGTACGTATGCATAGTGTAGGGTTCCTAGATACCAAGAACATACAGTGCCATCTATTAGTTCTATGCGCAAAGTATGGAAATATGCAGTAAATTGGCCATAACTTTTGATTGCGGTAACTTAAAAGTATGATTTTTTACAGCCACAAGAGACTACAAGATCTGAGTGGTTGATATCAATTTCAACTCGATACCTCCACGCGTTCTCGTTAAAAAAGTGTCTTGACAGACACAGACAGACAGATCTTATAAGGGTTCCTTTTGAGGTATGGAACCTTAAAAACAGCATTGCCGCCATTTTTTGCTTAGTTTGACTATTATTTATATAAGCAATTAAAATGTTAATTACCATATATGCATCAGGTATATTATAACCCCATGTCCTTTGTCTTATTTTTTAACTATGTCTCATTAATAAATCCCGCTTCCCTAAATGTGAAAATGAGTGAAAAACTACTGATATGATATATGTACTTGGTTGATTTATCTTAAAATAACACAAAACTACGGGGCAGTTCGTTCATGTACGATACATATTAAAACCAACCTTGTTTTATTGGGTTTCCTGTATTTTGTTGATATGCCTCCCTGACTTAATATATTTGTTTAGTTTAAACCATTGTAAATTGTAATAGTATTTTAATGTGTGTCGTTTTTCACAACTCAAACTTCAATATATCTGACGTGCTATATTAGTGTCAGTTTAAATAAAAACGCAAGATTTTTTTAATATACATCAGCATTAGCCGGCGTCTATATTTAGTTCTGAGCTACTTATAATATATTCAATAGATAATGTTATTATTTAGTTAGAATCAAAGATTTTCCTGTTGTATTGCGAGATAATGTTCCAAGTTCCCCTATGTGGATTCACTATAAAATAGAAGATAATATAGAGTAGAAATAATAGCTTGCACACTATCCTCAATATAACTTTTATTACACTACAGTGTACAGCAGTGATTAAGCGTGTCACATATTGGTCATTGACGTTGGTGAAGCTTATGACACAACATTCCATGTCTCCGCGTAATAACCTGTGATAGTTATGTTGAAAATATTATAAATCATACATTGAATATTTCAGTGCGTGTTACAAATAAATGTTATTGGTATCAGATAAAGTATTGCACGATCATGTCAAATGCTTTCTCATATTTTATTAATGAACTCCCTCGGGGTACGGAGTTGGGTCCTATCTTTCAATGTTGCTATGTTCCTGTAGTGGTCTAATAAAACGGCTTGGCTTTATTAGTCGCTTATTAACATTGCTTATTCACTGTGTTTATTCTCTGCGTCTAAACACTGCCGTAGGTAACTAGCGTTATGTAATGTTATAAACACGGACACGTGTAGTTTGTGTCGTTTTATATAAGCGCGAGTGTGTGCGTACTACCATCTGACATGGTTGCGCACACAACATAAAGACTGATGACCTACTCCTCTTTATATGATATCCTGCTACTGTTGTTTCATCTTCTCAATGTCTTTAGTCTAGTTAATTGTTTGCGACACTCGCATTAACACAGTGCTTATCTCCATTCATATTACATAATATTGTGTTGAGTTATAGTTTTATTTGATATTATTCTTTATTTAGTTAGAGAATATATGTTTTTATCAGCACATAAGGATTTTTTGTTTATAAGGGTCCATTTTAATAACTTGAAGGTCATTGATTGGTTTAGGTAGTAGGTAGCTACAGAATGTGTTGGCAACAAGTTCAAAGTACGTCCCCATCACATTTTCTAGAAGGTTCGAATCTATGTTGTATAAAGCTTTCGTTTGTTATTGCATTTGATATCGACTCTTACTAGCACAGTATGTACTAGGCACGTGTTTGCTCTCTTATCGCTGAGTAACCGATAACGTCACTATTTTACTCAAAACATCTGTTCTATATTTCGCGCAAAATTATGCATAATGCGCCCTATTCCTGTTATCCTAGATTACGTTCTTGTTCTTATTATTTTCTTCTTTGTTGTTATTGTGGCACACTTCTGACATATTATTTTTTGCTTCGCAAACAGGTCTTAACTAGAAAAACCTAGATTTTAACAAAATGTATTCAGTTTTGACATGACTCTTTTACAATACACCTTCTTTAATCGTTAATATAATTTTCCTTTATTTTGGGTTACTTACCCAAAACCAAAAATATGATCAGATTTGCTCTTAATTCATATAAAATATTATGTTGTTTACGCATAGATAAGATGAAAAAAAAAATTATACGGGTTTGCTTACCGCGTCAGCAGTTCGATTCTTTTCTTTTGTTTGTGTTTGGATCCACAATGTCTGCCAATTCAATCGTCCGAGGTACCAGGCTCGCATGTATCGCGAGCGGTAGGATGCGGCAGGCATAGAGGTAGGTGGTTTGTGCGGGGAGTAGCGGTAATGGAGCCAGTGGTGCACGTGCCAGTTCGCCATGTGTTCGACGCCCCCCGCACTTGTTGAGCGCCTTGTACCATCGCGCCAAGTTCGCAAGCTTACGTACGAACGGCCATTCTGACTGGCGACAACGTCACGCACACATGAACACGCTCATTCTTGTGAATACCACACGCCACTAGTAAACAGAATGTAGTATTGATTTCACCTCGACATTGGCTTTTCATCATCGTTGCTGTACTTTCTAATAAGACCTTTGACGACATACAATGTTATATTGTTGAATTGAACATTAATGTTGCCCAGCTCATGTTCGATATGTTTTAGATGCGATGTCGCGTTGCTATTGTTTTTCTTTATCAAACTTAATCTTATCTACCTACCTTATAATCATTTTGCAAACATTACTACCTTTTATTGTATTTAATTCCTCAACTTCCACAAAGTTCGTTCCGAACTCCGTTATGCCAACTTCTTGAAAGAAAACCTTTTTCTCAAGAGTTGAATCACTTGTATCGCTTCTATTACCCTCTATTGAAATTGTAATTACATTGCAAAACTTTTCTCTCGCATGATTTCTCTGAATCCTTACAAATATCAACTTCAACAATGATATTCACGCATTTCGTTCCGAAAAAATATTTTTCTTTAACAATATACAGAAAAATTTACATTCGAATTATTGAAATGAATCGCAAACTTTTCACTTTGTTCGGACTTCGCAAACGCAAATTGAGTAACTTGATAGCTGTTTACAGTATCTCAGGCGGAAAGGAATGAAGGAGTGAATTACATGTTAAAATATTAAACATAAAAGTGAACTTAGACCTAATGAAAGTTAGGACGCAAGTGAGTTAATGACAATGTGGACCCGTACGGGTAGTTAGCATTTGTTTTCGCCCATCATAGAATGGGTATTCTTATGGAAACCACCGAAGTGAATCTGGGCACTGCCAGGCCTGTCTACAGGAGCGGACAGGTTGAGTTGTTCGGCGCGATGGACACGTCGGGAGGGTTCTACTCGGATACTATTCACACGATCGCTATCAACACGAGGGAGACTGAATTCGGCAGCCTCGTCCAACCCATTCCTATAACGCTGAAGGCGTACAAACCGTTCCAGCCGCACGGACACCCTATCAATGGATATGGGTTTCCGGCGCAAGCAATTAGTTCCATGGTCACCCCGCCTCGTTCAGAATACGAGCCGACCACTTCTGTTATAAAAACCGCTCCCGTGACAAATGAAGTGAGAGACACTTCCAAAATTACCAGGGCACCGCCGAAGAAGAAGTGGATTAGAGAATATTTGGGTAAGTTTACGGAACACTGCCAACTTTGAATTCTTACGATATGCATAAGTCTCTAATCGTACATTTTGTAGATTACTTTTACTTAGGTACTTTAATTAATGTATATGTAATATGTTTCCCAAGACTTATTTTCATTGGTCAGACCAATGACAAGAGTTTGAGATCATAAGGGCATCGTGTATAGCTCGACAGAAAAGAGTAGAAACGGAATTAATTTTAAGTGCATGTTTTGATTCAATCGTTTTTACCGTTGTAAAAGACAGTGGCGCCCCCATTATATTCTACTCTATTCTCTATTCTGTCGATGATAGACGTTTTCATCATAAAGTAATTGTAGATCGTGCAGAATCGTCTGGATTCGTGTACGCATAGGCTCGACCTCGAGGCGACCTCGTGTCGTTTTGCACGACAGCATCCAAGATCGCGTCGCGACGTACATGCCTGTCTACGAAAACAATCATTTATCTGACATTTATCCGTCTCATCGCACTGTTCTTTATACACAATAATTACATACACAATAACGTTTAATACACAATATTATCTCTGATAACTAAAAACATTCGCAAGGTTTGAGACATCGTGTGAAAATTTGGAAATTTGAATATAAAATCTAGAGAGCGAACGGTTTACTTGACGCTACGCGTCTAATTTGTTTCCCTTTTGAATATTGAATATTATATATATAGCACTAAGGCATGGCCCTGCACTTTGCGCTATTTGCAGTACCTACAATTTTTTTTGTAAATATTTGCAAGAGGTGAGGTAAACATGACCAGTACACATTTACACATTTACATGACATTCAAACAACGAATGCAGTGAACGTAATGTCAGCGGTTGCGCGTGAAATTTTTTGATAACTTAAATGACCTAGAGAGGAAGTTCGAATATCCTATCCTCGAATACTCATATGTTCGAATACTCATACTAATATGTCTACAAAAAAAAAAAACTAACACATAGTGTACTTTTTATTCCGATATTCCCATGGGAACGAAGACTACGCGGGTGAAACCTCAGGACAGAGCTTGCTCTCTGAACGCAACGGATTTTAGTATGGTTTTCATCAATACGAAGCGATGGCGGGCTAGTAATATCATAGAAGAGAAAGATTGTTCGCGTTATATTATAACTTATTTATCTACCGGTTTTTATTTAGCCCATCGTTTTGCAAATAATATGATTAGAGGTTGTCTAGACGCTGTGTTAATGATTTGGTACACTTGTTTGAGATGTGAGACCAACGGGTTTTTTGGCCGGGGCATCTAATAAGACCGGTCTTTCGTTTTTATACTTAGTTGGAATTAAGCGTTAGTTGAAATTATCTACACAGTTGTTACTTTTATTACAATCGACGGTTGGTTACTAGTTAAAACTGTAACAAATCACTACAACTGATAATACTAGTACGTACCTACGTATCAGTTATTATCTATTTCAACCAACATTGAAATAATTCTATCAAAATAAAAATTCGTTTCTTTTATAATATAAATAATAATGTAAAATAGGGCGAAAAATTTTATGCTTATGACGCTTGCTGAAAGTGCGGCGAAAAAATTTAGAATAGCTTTTTCATTCCGTTGAACATTTCACAAGTTACCTTTGAACATAATTTTATCTAGGTACCTATGTAGACCTACTATTCCATTATATTATACATATAAAAAGGGCGTCAAAGTTTTGGTATAAAACTTCCATATTTCATAATAACGAGCGGGCAAAGCCGCTTTACTTTTCCTAGTTCTACATATAATATGTAATCAGCTACATGTATCTCGACACGAATATCATTTAATATTCAATTGATATTATAATAATTATTAAACTGGTTAATCCGCATACGAGTTTAGAGGTCAATTTAATACGTCGTTACATAACATACAATAACATAAATATAACTTAACATGCGACGTGGTTCGACGGATAAGGAAGATTGAAGATACATATAGGTACTGCTAATACTGCTTACAAAACTTAACTAATCATGTTAAAATACTGTTTACAAATAAATTGCTAAATAACTCACCGGCTGACATGCAACGCCAAGCCCGAACCGCTGATCCTAGAGACATCAAACTTGGCATGTAGGTTCGTTTCGTTATCTGAACGTGTACCAAGAAAGCATGGTACAATATTAAATTCGAACCTAGAATGTTTGATCAAAGACTAGCTGCAGTGTCCTTTCCTTGACTTACGCATTAGTCCCCGCAATTTCGCCTTCGGATTTAGGTTGTTACATTGTAACACGTTAGGTATCTGACGTCATGGATCAGTGCTACTAACACCAAACACCTTGGAATCCGAATGATTCGTTCGCTGCAAGATATTTCGATATTTGCAAATTTGTTAAACTGTACAGCACTAAAGTTGTAGTAATAATTAAGGGGGTGTATCTTCCTTTCAACCTAAACTAGAACTCGCAAGCGTTGTGTTCACCTGTTAAAAACGTAAGTTTTTTTACATTGTACTGAAATTTGAGATTTATAATATTAGTAGGATAGCTTGGCAAAGCTGGCACGGAAAGACGTCATAGGCCATAGTGGCTTGTATAATCCACTATGGCCTACGTCAAAGGCATTCGGGGAACCTGAACTCAACAAGAAGAAGAGCTTGTTGGTAAAAAAAAATTGAATCAAAAATATAGTAAATACAGATTAAATTCTCTTGAATTTGGCTTTCAGCAATGCTCAGCAGTAGCTTGCAATGCACCAACGAGGTAGTAGAGTATAAAGTATGTTATACATACATACGTACAGTCACGCCTAATTCCCAGGGGCAGGCAGAGACTATTTCTCTCCACTTGCTACGATTCTGGTAGGTATACGGCTTTCGCTTCTTCCACTTTCTTAACATTCTTCATATAAATATTACACTCGGTTGTTACTTTTCACCTGGCCTTTTCTAAGATATTTCTATTCCTTATTATATTATACCTACCTATATTCTGTTGATGTGACGTCACGCGTCACGCAACCATCCAAGGTACAAACACACTTTCCACGACCTTCGATATGATCGTGTCACGGAACTGGCTCAATGAAGACACGCTATTCGATTTGTCCACATACGATAACATATCTGTTTATTATGCATAATACTTATCTATAAGTACTCTTAAGATATATTTATGTCAAAGGATATTCTGAAAAAGTGGATCATTGCGAAAAACTTCATTGGTTTTTGAGTTTGCATAAGGAGATGCCATGCCCTGCCAAAGTCGCTTTTCTCGCTTTCTAAATTTTACTACTCATATTTATAATTAATTTATCTATAAAATATACCTAGCTATATTTTATATATCTTATAAAATATAGCTTTATGTAACGTGGCAGCTGAAGGAAAATCTATCTTGGCCATTTTTCCTTAAATTAAGTTCGGAGAGGGTACCTGATTAATCATTTTTTTGTATAATAGTGGTACCAATAAAGTGTTATCATTCATTCATTCATTTGAATAAAAAATTACGTGATATACCATTTATGTACCTAATTTAGGAAAATATGACCAAATAATTGAATTTTATTCAGCTGTCACGTATCAAGGTAGATTTCATAAGGTATAGCTACTACAGTCTACCATTCTCAATATATTATCCGGAAGGCATGTCAGGTCGGTATAAAAGGAGCCGTAAAAGTCAGTTCCTTTAACGAGCGTTCTCTACAAGTTTGTTTACTTTGGCCTCCACTCTTCGCCGTAAATAGGGCATGTTCACCTAACGTCCGTATATTTCGACGTCGATTTAGTGAATTATCGACGGTATTCATACACCACTTTCTTGTTGATTCACTTTTTTCTGTTCACACGTAGCCTTTTTACTTCTTAGCTTTTATTTAAGGTGTCACAGAAAGATGGAGTAATGCTTTGCCCAAATGATACGTATAAAATACAGAATTTCAAGGTATCACTGGTCTCCACGTCAAATGCTAGACTTTTAACTTAAACCTGCTACACATTTTTTATAAATAGAATTTGTATCCTTACTGTCAGTGGGGATCTGGAAGGTGGACGTGGACACCAGGGGGTCCACGACCCAAAAACTGACTTTCCGTACATAATAATATAATAATAATATGGGACAATTTCCACACACGGTCATATCTGGTCCTAAACTAGGCTAGAATCCTGTACTATGGTAACCAGATGACTGATATACATACTTATATAGGTTTATAACACCCAGACACAGATCAAACAGACATGTTCATGCACACAAATGTTTGACAAGGCCGGGGATCGAACCCGGGGTCTGCGGCACAGAAAGCAGGGTTAAGTTTGTAATTGTTCAGTTAAATTCGTATGGGTAATCGGAAAACATCGCTTGGTGCTTGTTGCTCTTTTTATTAATGTTTTTCTAGACTATTACGTTGCTTCTATATTTACGTAACTACTGTAATAATAGTGATACACCCTCGTGGCTCAATTAAATATAACTACATAGAATGGACGTTTTGCAGTGGCTACGTCATCGTACTGCCTTCTCGACTAGCCGGTGCATCAACCGTTTTGATTTTAAACCTTGATTCGTATCATATTCAGTACATGAAAAAATAATTTCCGTTTAAATCAGCATCCGAAGAATTTTTAAGTGTTTTGCATAACATTGAACAGTGTGACTGCAGAACAATGGTTAACCTTTTTTGTCGATACATTTTCGATTGTTATGTCTGAATATGTTCACGTAACGACAAATATGTTGATAATCTAATAAGTACGGTTACGCAATACGTTGACACGTTGTGTAACACACATCAGCTTTTATGAGATTAACTGTTTGACAGGTAGATGGGCTAATGTTACCCGGAAAGGCAGGCTTGTGTCAAGGTGATACATTGTATGTATAACTATTTTATTTATTTACTGTTTAAAACTATATCAACTAGCTGTGCCCCGCGGTTTCACCCTCGTAGTCTTCGTTCCCGTGGGAATATCTGGATAAAAAGTACCCTATGTGTTATTTCAGGGTCTAAGCTATCTACATACAAAGCGTGTTTTGCTATCAACTTATTACTTACATTTAATTTTATTGTTAATTCGTAAGCTATCTTTATTTATAAGTTTTACTTCATTTTAACATAAATTTCATAATTAAGGTATGAGGTTACGTAAGTATAATTAATATTTTACATAACAAGTCATTATATACAACAGCGAAATTCATATTTAGGTATATATTTTGTAAATTTTAAACTTGAATTGAATAATAACTTCTCATTTACTATTAAATGTTTAATAAATACTCCGACCGAGTTGGTGTCTCTTATCTTATCGCGTTTCTTTTGTTTTACTCTTGATTAGCCTCCACTACGTCATTTAATAACAGTGATGAATTCTCATCATGAATGAACTCTGTGCCTTTGTAATAAGAGTTACATTGTTTCGCGCCTTCGCAAATTGAATTCATATTATTGTAATAGGTAGGTATATAGCTAAAGGCCTAGCATGCAGCATGACATAGAGATACGTATATAATAATTGCTTTCCCTGTATTTTTTCTCTGTCTCGCACGAACGGAGTGCATTTGCCGTCTCTCTTGCACGCATCACTCACTCTCCACAGTCAAAAATGCGCATGCTAGCCTACCTGTACTCTATTTCTAGAATGAGATTTGATTGAAACTACTTTAAAATGCTAGAGTGGTGGCGTCATGGGATTAAACTCGACTCCCGATTTAAGGTCCCGGGTTTGTTCCCGAGGTTACGCAAAGTGTTATTGGATTTTTTCATTAGGAATGATCTCTATGACAGCCTGGAGTGTGGAACTGTGCCCGGTAGATGGCAATAGGCTCGCCCCCTATAACATGAGACCAATAACATACTGGCGAAATGTGGGTGTACCTACTATGGCACTGAGTCCTGGGTACTCTGCCTACTCCTTTGGGAAAATGGCGTGATTTTATGTTATGTTAAAATGCTCATTAATATATAATAATAGCGTGTGCAATACGCAGCCGCTCTCAGCTAAACTTATGTAATATAGTTAATTATTATGATTATCCTGTGATTTTTCCCGTTTGAAAAGGTATATTGCGTCTCCGTTGAAATTACAACAAAGCCGTTTTGTGCCAAAACAAAATAATATAATTTATCAAATGGTTTACACGTGTCAAACTCTGCCGGGTCTTGCAATTATTATAAAAAATATGGAGCAGCGCGTCACATTTGCGAGGTCATTGACTCCGCGATAAAAAAACACTTATCGCATGTGGAATGTATTAGAAGCGATTTCTTATTATTGCAACCGGTAACTAGGCGAGTCGACCTACATCAATATCGAAGACCCTTGACTTCATTGAGGACATTATCTACGACGCCCTATTTATCAACCCACTTTAAAACAGGAGGAGATTCTTTAATAGTCTATTCGACTCTACCTATGTTTTTTTATTGCTGAGTGTTATTTTACTTCGCTAAATATAAATTTGATTTTGATAACTCTTTTATTAGCTGGTGGTCATTAATTTTTTATTGATATCAAATACCGCTTTGTTAAAACACGAGATTTGACTGCCTCCGTGGCGTAGAGGGCGCATGCTCGACTGCCAATCAAGAGGTCCCGGGTTCGATCCCCAGGTCAGGCAGTGTTAAATATTGGATTTTTCCATTAGGAATTATCTCAATAACTGCCTGGAGTCTGGAACTGTGCCCGGTAGATGGCAATAGGCTCGC
Source organism: Hemistola chrysoprasaria (assembly GCA_947063395.1). Lineage (NCBI taxonomy): Eukaryota > Metazoa > Arthropoda > Insecta > Lepidoptera > Geometridae > Hemistola > Hemistola chrysoprasaria. The sequence goes on from OX346729.1 coordinate 10,688,461, forward strand.
CCCCTATTACATGGGACCAATAACATACTGGCGAAATGTGGGTGTATCTACATGGGACTGAGTCCTGGGTACATCTCTGCCTACCCCTTCGGGAAAAAGGCGTGAACGTATGTTATGTTATGTTATTTTTTTACGTTACGTAAACTCGGAGAAAAATCCTATACGCGAGAGATTAACTTCTTCTCTAGCTTATAATTTAATCGTCAGAGTTGAAAGGAATCCGATGACTGCAAGTACTAGGGCCTCAGAACTGCGAGGGAGTAGAGAAAATGCGGCGCGGGTACATTTGAACTACCTTCCCCCCATTCCGCTTATCACTACCAGACGCGAAGGCTCCCGACCCCATCCACGCGGAGGCCACTCGCACACGGTATAATATTGCAATAAATATAAGAACATGTGCGCCTTTGTTCATTATACCAAGATACACGTTAATATGCCTTTACACAACAACCTTCATTGCGTTACACGCTCAAATTATGCACTAACAATAGCGTATTAATAGGGTATTAATTCTATTAATTTACAAACTTTATTATATTATAATATTCTGCAATGCAATGGTTTGGTTAGATGTATGTGTTATGGAGTGGCCAAGGGCCGTGACATTTGATATAAGGGTGAATAAGCCATTCAGTAGAATACCTATGTAATATTTCATTCAAGCTGCGTTGACACGAGTATAGTGAAAACTCTGAAATTGCACACTTGTGCTCATACGGTGTCTTCTGTCCAGACAAATAAATAATAAGCCAAAATTAAATTTATATTATTGTAAAAGAAGATATTTATTCGACAAACAAATGACATGCCACTAAGACCATAAAGGACATTCATTGAACTGTTAACACAAAATCGAGCGCTTGGTGGCAAAGAAAGAAAGTCCGTCCTTAAACTTTGTTTTTTTAATAAGTCGTGAACGTCACACTGTGACTCGTTTAGTGTAACTCGTTGGGAACACACCGTCCAAAGCATCGCAACCATGCGCAAACTACCAGGGCAGCATCTCCTAGCAGGAGCATGCGTCCATTTGTTTTGCTTGCGTCACCCACGTACGTGGAACCGTCGGCGTTTTTGCACGGTGGCGCTATGCCGGATTATTATGATGTCCGCAAAAAATTGATTTGGAATCTGTTCTAAAATGGATCGTACCTATTTGGCTACGGCCTAGTTGTATAGCTGATAAATTAAACATAAGGACGAAAAAATTGACAATTATTGATGATAAATTAAAACCTGCCCTCACAGGTAAACAGGATGACGATGACCCTCAAATTGGGTTCCAAGTTCATCGAACCTGAACAACGTCAATATAATATGTTACTGGATGAATCTGTGAACTTTCTTCTTCCTTCTCTCTTTTCTTCGATCTTTTCATTTACCGTCAAATTAAAGCAAATTTGCACAAAACATTCAGAATTACGTTCATAACTTTCAAACCTTCCTCTTTTATCACTCCGTCTATTGATGACCATATAAAATAATTTCAGTAGTTTTTGAGTTATCGTAGACAGGCAGACCATAGTCTACTTATAAAACTGTCAGACCCAGCGTGGCGACTTTATTTTTTATTTAGTGACAGTGATGTATGTAGGTAGTGTTATTATAAAGATTCAATGACGCATTAATCAGAATGGGAACAATATCACGCGAATTAAACTTTTATCTCCACAGCACAAGGAGAGGGCGCGAATGACGCAAGCACTGAAGTATCAACTATGAAATCGTTATAAATTGTAATCTTCATTAATCCTATGAGTTTCTGTTATAAATTTGCGGTGGCACTGTTTTAGTCTGTTAGGTAGGCTGTAGGCCATTTCGATATATATAATAATACTATGCATCGATTCTCTCCCCGCTTTGGTTCTCCCTGTATTACTGTTTATCAAGGCTTGCAACACGCACGTCTTCAGCTTAAAATTCCATCCATTGAACTCCCTACTTTAGTTTTTTTGTTCTATAAAATCTCCTAGGCACTTGCTTAAATTATTGTTGAGGGACATTAGATACTATTATCGTGTTGTGTTATTGCTTAATTATGAAATCTAAAATCATACGAAACATGTAAGAGAACCTTATAGATTACCGTGTATCATCAGGAAGCTAGTTTAACTGTAGATAGGCAGAGATCCGGGACCCAAGGTCGAACCTTGAGGGACGCTAGCGATCCCTACTACCCAGAGAAGGCCAGTGACGCACGACTCCCCTACCCCACTCTTGCATAACTCTCCAGATATCATGACACCCTGGTACCTACTATCTGCACTCGACAGCCAATCAGCTCGTGTCACCCCGCTTTATTTTTTATTTTTTAATGTCAATAACAATTTATATTACTTGTCATAACGTCAATAGAGGATTAAGGGCGCGTTTCCACTCGACGTGACTTGTCAAGTATTAAATCGCACTGGGTAGGTATATAATAAGTTTGAAAGCTTAGATATGATTGATAAAACTAAGTAGATATTGTTGATAGTCCAGCTAGTTAATATTATATTCAAAAGGCCATCTATAATCCATAATATGTATACTTAAATAAAAATTTAACAATTTATTAATATTATTAGGTCGCGACTGGGAACTGGGAAAATCTATCAAACCATTGAGTAGAATATTGTACTTCCTAAAGTTACAAATTCTGACATACATAGTTTTTTCTTTGTTCAAAAATTGGTTTTTCATGATTGTAAATCATTGTTATTGTTACCTATACTTGAAACTTTGGTTGAAACTCAAAACTGATGTTTAATAATATTATTATACATTTGGAGTCGATAGACGCTCATATAGTCCGACACAAAAGAGTAGAAACGGAACTAATTTAAAGTGTATGTGTTGATGAAATTGTTTTTATTCTTGTAAAAGACAGTGGCGCCCCCATTATTTTCTACTATTTTGTGTCGAACTATACTTATTATAATTTTGCTATTTGAAAATCAGTGTTACAAAATAACAATAAGTAAATAACAAATAAGTTGAGAATTCATGAAATATTTAGTGATCGAAGTCAACCTTTTACAAAAATAAAAAAAATTGGTTGTCTGTAAAGTCAGTTTACTGACGATAGTTGAACGTGACAACGCGCTCACTCAAGTAGGAGAGAGACGGATGTCGAACGCTGCCGAACGCAAAGGCCGATTGTGCTTCTTTGTCGCTCGTTCCGCGCTCTCGCTTGCACTTCAAGCCTTACATGGAACGCCTCAGAGCGAGGTAACGCCGCATGAGTCATGTTTTTTCGTGCGTGCAGCCGGCTCTATCGAATTATAAGACGTTGTCATGTCAAAATAGACGAGTGTTAAACTGCATCCCAAGTCTGCAGTCCTGGTAATAAATATTTATTTGTTAATCAAAACAATTTAGGAATATTATTATACCTATTATCAGTATTAATAACCACCTGCACTTGTCATAAGGTATGTATCTGTCGTAATACATCGTAAGATTATACTACTGAACAAATATAAAGAAACAGATAATGAAGTCGTGTTGAATGATGGGACACAGTCTTGGTTCCAAAGGGGTTGGCAGAGGTGTACTACCAACCCTTTCGGGAAAAAGGAGATGTTATGTTTATATTACTAAATAATTAACAATCACAATTACAGAAAACAGAATAAATTGACAATCCACTAGCAATCGATCGAAAGAGTGATCATTAAAAATTAAAACAACTGATAAACAAATTGTTTTGCAAATCAGGCTTATTTCGTAGTCACCAATTGTTAGATAATGTCATAAACGACTACATAATATGAATTAATAAGTAGTATAGTTTGAGGTGACATTGACATAAGTTCAAAGTACCTATATTCCTTGATAATGTAACAATTTTGGGCTTCATTAATATCAAAACTTTGGATAATAAAGTCTGATGTGACTCCATAATATGTTTTAAGTACATTGAAGGGCATTAACGTTAATGGTTTAGTTTTCCTTTGATTTATAGCAAAAACCTCGGTGATTCTTTTTTTTTTATAGTGAGTGACAAGACGAGCAAATCAGGTGCTTGACGGTAAGCATCATGATTGCCCATATCAGACACAGTTCCACCCCGCGTTTTAAAATTCAAAATTTTGCGTGGCACTGTACTGCGCCTGTCACCCTCAGATATTAGTTGTTAAAACTTGTCATGGCCAGAAATTTCGCTGATACTGCTATCGAAGCATGATTTTATTTTAAGACTACCTACTTACATTGAAGAACTTAAACAAGAAAATGTCATATAATACCTACTTATATAGGATATCTATCATCACTTCATATCATATCATCAGTAAATAGAACTACTGTTTCCCATTACTAGATTTAGAATAAGTTTACAAAAAAGTACCTATTCATAATAATAAGAGATCCGCCACATTGCATTTGACATTAAATGTCAAATCAGGTTGGCCATGCGTGTAGCCGTCACGCACACACGCATAGCCGACCAGAGCTATTTTCGTAAAGAACTGGGAAGATACTCATGTTATATGGGAAATCATTAGTATATTAGTAGTAGCTTATACAATCATGAATTATTGGTGTCTCTACCAACTAAAGTTTCAGAATTTAGCTCTAATTACATAATAATATTATGAAGACCTAGAAATGCTCAACGCAATAGGCGTTTACCTTGGGGTAGGTCGAAAATCGTCAAAATATTATATTAGCTGACCCGACAGACGTTGCCCTTGTGTATTCTATTGTAGCAGAAACTACAAATTCCCTTTTTGAACCTGATTAGTTTACTTAAATGTATAGGTACTTCAACAAATTCAGAATGAAGTTCAAAGTTAAGCTATGCTTTATATTAAAACAATTTTATAAATCGGTCAATTACTCCGGAACTCTTATGATATCCTATTAACTATTATATTCGTGGCTTGTGTGATAGATACGCCTGGTTATTAACTATTTGTTATTGAGATCTAGATGAAAGACAGTTTAATATTGTATTATACGTACTTATGTAAAAAAAGCCTTGTTTTATTCGCGGTAAAAATCTTATTATTTTGTTGAAATAACGAAACCTATACAAAATGTATTATTATGAGTGTATTATGATCGCTGCTAAAATTGACGCTACAACTTTAGCCTTGTTCTATTGTTAATATTTTTAATCAACTAAGCAGTAATATTAATTCTAAGACGTTGCGTAACCAACGTTTTGATATGGCAACGGCAATAATATTATAATCGTGGCTATAAAACAGCAAACAAATCAATCTCATAGCGTCGCGCCACCGTTTATCTCTACGGACAGGCTAGACGTGATGTGACGCGACGTTTGTTTTTCTTTCGAGCAGAGCAGCTGATTTTTGGCGTGGCATCTACTCGAATGCCAAACAACTCGGCACGCGCCTCTGAACACATGCGTGCTTAACTCGCCACACCTCCTATAGCTATCTCTTTCCGTTCAACCGGTATCATCGTCCGTCTCGCTCGCTAGTGCAGCGTGACTGATCGTCTCGTACGCTCTACGATTACAAACTTAATCCCCTCGCGATAAAGTTCATTGCCGTTTAATGATAACCGGAGAAGGCGGAGTAGTAATTTCTCCGTCTCGCTCGTACGGTTATGCTCGATCGTTTCGCGCGCGGCTCGCGGAGCTCCTCGTCGTTTCTGAGGCCCTAGTAGTTTACCGCCACCGATTGCAGCCGCGGACGAACGCTTGACACGGGTTTGACAAGTGTTGAACCGTGCGGAACTTGCGTACACGCCGGAGCACCGGTTTCACTCGGCGCTATCAACGAATATTTCGATCAGCGTAGATAATGAGTTGGGTGTGTATGAGCGAGAATGTTTCGTTTCGCAGAAGAGGAGCCGAAGTGTCCGGTATCGGTGCGAGTGGTGTCGGTGGTCGCGCCGTCGCCGCCGCCGGTGTCGGTGTCGGTCGGTGCGCCGCCGGCACCCGCCCCCGCCCCCGAGCCTCAACCGCCGCCCCTCGCCGCCCTCGACTTCGCACAAGAACATTCCAGGCCGCGTACTACGAGCAACAGTCACGGGTATGTTCCCCTGGTACTCGACATGTCAAAAACAGCTGGTCTCGCAGCTGACTCGCCTCGGAGTCCGCTACGCTTGCGACCTCTTTGCGAATCGTTCACGTTCTTTATGAACGTGGTAAATACTGGAACTGCATGTTTTGCCATATTAAGTCGCCGTCAGAATGCGTTAGCACATAGACGGTAGCGCCCTCGCTCATAGTAAAAATATTTGCAATAGCTGCGACGTTGCCGTGTGGTAGTTTGCTCATTGTTACATTACATACTCAATAATAAACAGTAGGTGCATAATTAGCTATTATGTCGAGGCACATATTAATTCTAGTTCCTGCTCAGAGCTTGACGTGTGAAACAATTAACAATTCAATTATATCGTATTTAGCATGTATCCAAACAACTCATAAACCGCACTAGATTCAATACTCATTATCTTCATTGACTTGCACAAGTTATATTGTGACCAATAACCAAATTGTAAATGAATTTGTAATTTGAATTTAAAAGAAAACTGAAACACTAAAAAAATACATAACTACCTACTTATAATTGAAATATAATCTTTGACGTTCTAGAAATTAATACAATAAAATGTAAAGAGGTCGTATATTGTGTATTGTAATTTTATCCTTAATATAAAATAATGTCAAGTATATAAAAGAGAGGACGTTATAGGGTAGATATGAGGCGATTGCGCGTGTTCTTACATAATAATAATATGTAGCTATTATACTATAGAATAAATGCACATGAATAGAATTCTCTTTATTTTTATTTATTTATTCTTCTTCGAGTCAAAATGGCTAGTTATTACGTTATTTTTTACGACCAAGGCAGAATATATAGGTACATCAACTTAAATAATCTTCATTAATCTTATTGCTCCAAAATGTGTGGCCTTATCGCTTTAAGCGATCTCTTCCAGGCAACCAGCCTTTGATAATAATGATGTAATATAAAATATATATATCAGTAAGGCAAGCGCAGCGTAGAACGTCCACCCATAAAGTGGCCAGATGATCTAGGAAGGTTAGCAGGAACACGCTGGATGCAAGCCGCTTACAGCCGGATGGAAATATAGATAGAAATCTATGGGGAAGCCTTCAGCAGGGGTCGAATAATTTGTAATTTTACCATAGGTAATATAATTTTTAATTAAAATATGAGATAAAATTAATAGGTAGTCAACAAAAGTTGAAATAGTACAGAAACTTGTCTGGTAAAAAAGTCTGGGCAATTTATGATAATGATAACATCACGCCTTTTTCCCGAAGGGGTAGGCAAAGGTGTACCCAGGACTCCTTAGTCCCATAGTAGCTACTCGTAAGTACACCCACACTTAACCAGTTGTTTTTTTAAAGCTCCATTGAATAGGGGACAAGCTTATTGCCATTTGCCATCTACCAGGCACAGTTCCACATTCCAGGTTGTCATTGAGAAATTTCTTAATGGAAAAATCTAATATCACTGCCTGAACTGAGGATTGAACCCGGGACCTCATGATCGGCAATGATCGCTTGCGAAACTACGCCACCAAGGTAGATAATAGGAACAAGGAAGTTTTTCCCAACAAATCAGGGAAAATTCCCGCGATGGCAACACAGCATTACAAAGGGCTAGCCTAGCCCGGCTAGGCTAGTCTTCTATAAATGCAGTCAAGGTTTGGTTATCGAGCGTGTACTGAATTGTATAATACATAAGAGTCCTTGTTGTATATGCATCATTCATATCGTTGTAATACTCACGTTTGATTGCGTAATGTTGCTGTATGACTTTTGTTTTTAGATTTCGTTATTGAGAACCCGGAGACTGGAATTGTGTCCGGTAGATGGCAATAGGCTCACCCCCTATTACATGGGACCAATAACATACTGGCGAAATGTGGGTGTACCTACTATGGGGCGAGTCCTGAGTACACCTTTGCCTATTCCTAAGGAAAGGTGTTATGATATATTACTAGATAACGTCTGCCTTTAAATCTATAAAGCTTTTAAAGCAGAATGTTGCAATTGGCAGATATGAGACTGATATAGAAATTTGCTAAGCTTTTCGCTGTTGTACCTCTAGATGCGAGTCTGGGTTTTCCTTGTAACTGGCAAATTAGCCTGCCATTCTTTGCAGACTCCAATAATAATTATCAATTTTTTCGTACGTGCCAGAAAGGCAGAAAATGTTTTTATGTAATAGTTCAATCAAAATAAATTGACAGTAAATTATGATTTGAAGTGATAAACAATGATAAAGTTTATCTTGCGATTATAGAAGATGGAAGGCAGATGTGCTAATTGCAGCGTGATTCTGCTTAGCCTGAATAAGGCCTTTGCCATTTCGCAGACTCTTCTGTACCAAGTTTTTAGTGAGCCCTCCCGATATATCTATTTTATATGTATTACCTTTTTCGGATTCTGAATGGAAAGGAAAGTGTGCTAACTAGATATAAGGAATTCGGGACTCGTATTTCGAAAGTTTATTTGAAAAGTAGAATTTGAATTGGAGGAGCGGCGAGTCATCGCCTGCGGAAATATTTAAATATTTCCACATGAGACAGAAGTGGCTGGTGCCACAGTCTTATGAAACAGCCCGGTCACCTTCCATCGCGAATTCACACCCATAGCCCATCAAGTAGTTTCCATCCTTTCACAATAGTCCTCGCGCCTACCGGAGGCTGTCTTGGAGCTCGTCTTCTGTAGATGATCTCAGTCTTCGTGTACGCCTATCAAAATACCAGATATTCGAGCGACATACATATCACTTCATCCGTTACTTTATCTCTATATACTGGTAGATACTGTTACTGTTACCAAAGGCTAAGTGATAATGCATTAGATTTTATATATCCTCGCATATCTAGGTATGCTGATCGCATACACGTGGATTCTAGATATACGCTGTGACCTAAGATGTACACTTAACCACAATACCTTGCGATTTCGATGTGCACTGAATATTTTATGTATAAATCTATAAGGAATAAGGGGTCGTTAGAGGAAAATTATTATAAAGTTACATTGTGACAAGGTAATTATATAGAAAACAAGCGACGAGCCCTCGGTTCCCTCCGGATACCATTATACATTTAAACCTTCCTCTGTCTATTGATGAAAAAAATGAAAATACACAAATATGAAGAAATAGGGAATATTTTGCCACTCAATTGAGTTTTTGATTTTTTTTTTGCATAAATGGAAAGATCATAATATAAGATTTGTGAGAAAACTACTTATAGTTTCATTTTTAATTCTCTATAATTACAAAGTTATATCAAATTAAAAAACGATTTTTAGTCCAGTACCGTAAAAACGCCGAAGTACGGGTACGCCGATAGTACCCGAACAAGCTTGTGACCTGTAGTGACGTCACAATGTGATAAGGTATCATTATACATAACTAACATTACTACGTCACAAACTTGGCGATCAATCGTGGCGCGTTCGTAATCAAGTGAATCATAATGGAATTTTATCAATTTTGAATCGCTTATAATTAACAGAAAAATATATTTTAAAATTGATTTTTAAATCAGATGATACATAATTTTCATTAACTTTCAAAATAAACTAAAAAGAAAAGATTTTTTTTTCAAATACTCAATCGTTATTGGCTGGCCTTTTTTGCGTCAAAACATATTTTGTTAAAGAAAACCTTACAGTTACTTTGTATTTATGAAAATTGTAAAAAAAGTAGTTTTTAGGTTATGTTAATGTGTTTTTTTTAATAGCAAAACATACGGTTTTCTTTAACAAAGTATGTTTTCGCGCAAATAAAGGCCTGATCCAGAGCCAACCAATTGATTGAGTGGAAAATACGAGTACTCTTTTACTTCCAAAATCTCCCATATGAATAGTTTATGGCGTTCTATGGGGGAGGCATATGTTCAGCAGTGGACTTCTTGCGGCTGATGATGATGAATCATCATCCAGCCGTTGGTAGTCCACTGCTGAACATAGGCCTCCCCCATAAAAGGGGTTGTTGCCAATACTCGCCACGCTTGGCAGGCGGGTTGGCGAGCGCAGTTTGATGGTTAACACAGAGGACGCTGCTGCCCGTCCTCTGGATCTGTTAACCCTTAGCCGGCTCTTACGGCAACCACGGGTAGAGAGGGTGAGGTACTATTCTAAAGCCGGTAACCCCACGGCATATGGCGATGATGAATGAACAAAGTTATTTTCCCCCAGGCCAACCCAAATCCCCTCCCCACCGTTGGCGAGCAGCAGCGGCAGTAGCACGAGTAGCGTCCCTCGCGCAGGAACCAGAGAAGTCCACAACAAGTTGGAGAAGAACCGACGGGCGCACCTTAAGGAATGCTTCGAACTACTCAAGAGGCAGCTCCCAGCCACGCCCGATGACAAGAAGACGTCCAATCTCTCCATATTGGGCTCTGCGATTAGGTATATTCAGGTATGTTGCAGATTGTTTTACATGTTTCTGTTTCCCTGGTAAAGAAAAAACTGAAAAGAAAAATATAATTTTTAATAGTTTTTTAATAGTAGACTGCCTCGGTGGCGTAGAGGGCGCATGCTCGACTGCCAATGAAGAGGTCCCGGGTTCGATCCCCAGGTCAGGCATAGTGTTAAATATTGGGTTTTTCCATTAGGAATTATCTCAATAACTGCCTGGAGTCTGGAACTGTGCCCGGTAGATGGCAATAGGCTCGCCCCTATTACATGGGACCAATAACATACTGGCGAAATGTGGGTGTATCTACTATGGGACTGAGTCCTGGGTACACCTCTGCCTACCCCTTCGGGAAAAAGACGTGAATGTATGTTATGTTATGTTACTTGCTGTCCTGTCCATCTGTCTAGACTTTATACCATTATTAATTCTAGACTTAAAAACTAAACTTAAATACTATTTTACAGCAGTAAAAAAAAAACAGTTTTACAACTTCATAGTTTAACACCCGTTTTAAAGAACAATACTTATGGAAGGTACTGTGCTAAGTAAGAAATTTCTCACCGCGTTCGTCACGGCAGGCAATCGTTTCCAAATGGATATACCGGCCCTATGCGTTCGGGTCATCATAGTATTGTTCATGTATACGGGTGTAAGTTTGTCAGTCAAAGTACGGGATCCTTCACTAAGGGATGCCACCTCATTATGCCATTTGACAGTTATTTTAGTGACTGTCCATACTTTTCTCTGTTCAATCCATGGCTGATTAGCCTTGCATTGTTAAACGACGTGTAATTTACATGACATTATAAGTAATAATATTATCCGTAGTAATTTGAAGCAGGCCTTTCTGTCTCATCGTTTCGATTGCACATGTTAATATTTCATATCTGAGACTACCGTAGTCGACAAGTCAAGCATTAACGATCGAGTGTTTCCTTTGAGTATACAATGAGTTACAAAATGGTGTAATAATACTTATCTACCCGTCGAACTAAACGAAAATGCGAACTTCACAAAAAAAAAATTCGACTTTCCATACAAGCATAGAGCAGATAATAATACTACTTATAGAATGGACACTGTCATCCGCCCACCAATCGGGTCTTCCTCACTGGACATCGGGAGTTATGTAGACGCGCAAGAGTGTGCGCGATTTCCCAACGAAGCGGGGCTCGTCGAGAGCTCCATCTCGCTGGCGGGGTGAGGAAGGCCCGATTGGTGGGCGGATGACAGTGTCCTTTCTATACGTAGTATTATTATCTGTTCTGTGCCTGGGGTTCGAACCTAATGATCGGCACTTCAGAACGACTGCGCCACCGAAGCCGAGAGCTTTCGCTGTGCTTTATGTGGTTAAGTGGTTGGTCTATAGTAATATAGAAAAAATCGATATGAATATAGGCAGAAAAATTTTACCCACGGGCGGGATTTGAACCCGCACCTTCCGCTCCAATCCACTAGGCGGGTACTCTACCAATTGAGCAACCGAGGAGGAGGCAAAATTTTTCTATCCCAACTACCTAACGCCTATAGGGGCGTGTGTTTATAGACCGGTACCGAATAGACCGCTTAGTCTAAAAAAATATAAAATATTACTGAAATAAATAAATGGTTAAGACATACGTATGTATGCATAGTGTAGGGTTCCATGCCTAAATACTAAGAACATATAGTGCCATCTATTAGTTCCTTGCACAAAGTAATTATATATGCAGTAAAATGGCCATAACTTTTGATTGTGTTAACTAAGAAGTATAATAATTTTACAGCCACAAGGGACCGCAGATCTGAGTAGTTGATCTCAATTTATACTTGATATCTCCATGCGTTCCCGTTAAAAATTGTCTTGACAGACAGACAGACAGACGGACAGACAACAAAGTGATCCTATAAGGGTTCTTTTTTTCTTTTTGAGGTACGGAACCCTTAAAATCATACCTTGTAAAGTACAACGTGTTACAAAAATGTGATGTGTGATCGAATCAAACTAATCTACTCACAAAAAAAAAAAGGAAAATTCCTGAATTTTTTTTGCTAATTGTGTTTTTTTCTTTCATAGTTGTTCAGTTGATAGTTAGATAAATCGCCTCCTCAAGTGTTACTACATCTTGTTGTGATACATTATAATGCACGTTACACACATACATTAAATGTATGCACATAACAATGTGTTACTGGCGAAATGTGGGTGTATCTACTATGGGACTGAATCCTGGATACACTTCTGCCTACCCCTTCGGGAAAAAGGCGTGAATGTATGTTATGTTATGTAACAATGTGTGCAGAAGATAGGGCTAGCAGCAGCATAGAGTTCAATAAGTAGGCCAAGCGACGACATCTGGCCTTGTTAAAGTGTTCATATGCAATATGCCTCCTTTCATATATCATATGAAAATCTATTCTTGCATATCAATAAGCAATATGCACGTGTGACGCAAAAAAAGGACTTATGGTAAAGTATATTATAATAATATACTTTACCTATTATAATAATATTAATATGGGACAACTTCCACACACGGTCATCTGGTCCCAAACTAGGCTAGAAGCCTGTACTATGGTAACCAGATGACTGATATACATACTTATATACGCTTATAACACCCAGACACAGATCAAACAGACATTTTCATGCACACAAATGTTTGAACTGGCCGGGGATCGAACCCGGAACCTGCGGCACAGAAAGCAGAGTTGCTACCGTCTGAACCAACGAGGCTATTATGCTTATTCAAAGCGTAAAACTTTAGAAGTATATTATAGAGAAAGTATCTAAAGCCTTGTACAGATTATTTGCAACATAACATGCAATGCAACATGCATTCCATGAAAAGCATACGCTCATTGCGCTCGCAAACTCATTAAAATTTCTGCAAATTGTTGTATTGCTTGTACATAATCTTTACCCAGCTTAACAGGAAAGAGGATCCCTTAGCAGTTTGACACAAACCTATGGAAAATTTACTTAATCGATGTTTAGTATTCCCCTGTTTCCTCCGAATACAGTAAACCTATTTGATAATATTTATATCCTGATATTTTAAAGATGAAGAAAAATATGTCCGTATCATTTTATTTTTGTTTATAAACATTTTTTTGTAGTGATCGTCCAATCACGCGAGTAAAACTGGGATTTTTGGAAGTTCACTATGAAATACCTAGGTTTTATAAGAAAAAATGAACATTGACTTGAATTGATTGACAGGGACATAGGTTACTTCACTATAAAAATATCAGGATATAAATTTATAGAATGGGTTTATTAAATTCGGAGGAAACAGGGGAATACAAAACGTCGATTTGTTTAATTTTTCATAGGATTGTGTCAAATTCCTAGAAGGCCGCGTACGCTCTTAATGCTTTTATTACTTTTCGTCCTTCAAAAAAAGCGAATAAATAAAGAAGTTGTTTGGTTTTAGGGTCATGTCGACCTTACATATTAATTTAAGTTTTATTTGAGAGACCTCATAATAAATACTATTTTTAGAATCACCATTAATTATAATAAATTAAGAAAATGTTCTATTAAAATAGGAACGCATGCCGCCTTTGAAATATACTCAGTACTTAACCTTACTTTATTTTAAATCAAATTATAAATTAACGAACGAAGCGAAAGTTGTATGTCAGGATGTTAGCAAGTGGAGGGAAATAGTTTCTGCCTACCCCACCGGGAACAAGGCGTGACTGTATGTATGTATGTATAAATTAATCAGCGACGACTGGTGGGTATATTATTGCGAAAAACATTATCTACCAGGCAATATAGGATAAACAGTGTAAGGTTTCCTGAGCTCAGCTTCCGAGTTCGTTTCCACTAGCTCTTACATTACTGCTGCGGCCCGCAAGTACAGCATTGGCGAGACCGGCCAAGCGTTGTGGCCAAGGCTTGAATAGTGCTTTTCACAAACGTAAGGCGTCCAATACCAAAACCAATCCAATGCCAAACTGACAGCTAAACCTATCGTTTTAAATGTCAGTTTGGCCAGTCACGGCGATGATTGATGGTTAGGTTAACCTATCGTCTAATGTGATGATTGACGTTATTCAAGTCCGTCACTCCGTATTGATGGCACTTGATTGACGCCCAACCTATCGCGTATCATGTATGGCCTCCACATAAACTATTTGGAAAAAAGTTTTCATTTTCCAATTACATTGCTGGCCTCTCGAGCACGCCATATAAGAAATTATTGGACACTCTGGCCCAGTACTGCAAGTACGAATTATCAGGTAAAATCTTGGTAAAGTTGGTGTAAGAAGAAATTTATATATCATTTTCGTGAAATACTTCATGTTAATAATTAGGTACACTATATGGCTTCGGTACGCAACAGTTTGTAAAGTCGTGTTTGAAAGTTTTCCTAAATAATAGAAGAATCAATGAGTTTTCCTCCTTTGCGCATTTCGAAATCTCAGAAGTTTTTTCACAAATTGTATTCTGTTCAGTTCAGACTTTTCAATTGCGTATTTACCTCCCAATGGGAAAAGCCAAAGTTTGATGTTGTTTGTACGGTTTTAAAACAATTATATTATTCTTAAAGTCTCTTCTCTATACACGTTTCAAGTACCTACCTAGGTTTCACAAAATGAAAAAAGTGCGACTGATTTATATAACAAACTATTTCACACTAACTTTATAATGGGTTCGTGACAAACAGTTATCGTGTACCGGGACGGACTGTAAACGCTATCTACACCTCACGGTGCGGCGCGCCGCTTCGGGCGTAACTCGTAACTAGTTTGTACAGTCCAGTCGGCGCGGCAAGCTCCTACACATTTCTGACGGCCTGGTACTTTTCTGCAGGTGCTTCGCCGCAAGGAGCGAGAGTGCGAGCACGAGATGGAGCGGCTGGCTCGCGAGAAGATCGCAGCACAACAGCGGCTGGCCGCCTTGAAGCGGGAGGTGACCTTGCGCGCTACCTCACGACCGCGGACTCTCGGTGCGTTCACCTCCTCGTCTCTATGCCAGCCTGGTACACGACGACGAGATTATTTAATATTTGGCACTGTTGCGCATTAAATTCCTCGTTTCTAATTAATATTTTATTAATAATATCTGCTAATATTAATGAATCGTTAACCTGGCATAACTGGTAGAGTTGTTATATGCATTATGCAGTAAACAGCGTCAACGTATGCCGGCGCTGGCACGTGGCGTCACCTGTTGCTTCGAGACACGATTGAGCGCGAATATTTGAATAATTTCGGTAATAAAAACACTACAGCCATTCAATAAAACATAATAAAATATGCTATTTATTTACAGACTCAATTCCTGATGACAAAGACAGGGAAGATCGTGTCAACGGACACGTGTCAGGAATAAGTGTAAGTATTTACTTATTCATTTAATTAATTAAAAGTGGATAACATGTGTGAAATTTAATGTGTGTGTGTATTTTCGGTGATCATTTTATTCAGTTAAACTAGCAAAATTAACGCGACTTCGTTCCTGCAGGAATTAATGGAATTCATGTCTTATTCTCAACTTATTTCTTGACTACATTACTGTGCTGAGGTAATCATCATAGTTTATCTAAACCACACCCCGGACACTCGCCTCAATTCCCATACAAAAGCCGCGCTATAACTACCAAGTACACAGACACTGTATACATGCAGTTTTGTACACGCGCAAGAGTGTGCGTGAGGTGAGTTCCGAGCTCACGGGGGCTCGTCGAGAGCTCACTCTCGGTCGCGGGGAGAGGAAGGCCCGATTGGTGGGCGGATGACAGTGTCCATTCTATACGTAGTATTATTATCTGTTCTGTGTCTAAACTATGTATTTTTTTTTTTCAAATATATCGATATAAGTTAAAAATATTTCAACTCAATTCTGCTTGGAATAAAATTCAATTTGGCTTCTTATCAATTCTTATAATAAAACTAGCGTTCATAATCTTGTGGTTTCATTCACATGGGAGTTAGGTATTTGTAGGTCTAAGAGGCTGGGCATTGATGAGTGAGTGTGACAGTCAGCTCAGACTTTGATTATTTTATATAATACTAGCTGTGCCCCGCGGATTGGAGTGACCTTGATGGACAAAATGAGGAATAGTGCGATAAGGGAACGCTGTGGCGTGGTAGAAGATGTAGTGACTAAGATAGAGCAAGGAATGCTGAGGTGGTTCGGACATGTGGAGAGGATGGATGAAAGGAGATTAACAAAAGAGATTTATAAGGCTAGTGTGAATGGTCAAGTCGGTAGCGGTCGACGTTGTTCTTAGGAAAGGCCAAGTCAAAAGTACCTACAACCGACGAGCATGTATGAAAAATGTCATGAAAGTGAACGAAGCGAAAGTTGTATGTCAGGACCGTAGCAAGTGGAGGGTAATAGTCTCTGCCTACCCCGCCGGGAACCAGGCGTGACTGTATGTATGTATGTATGTGCCCCGCGGTTTCACCCGCCTAAACTTCATTCCCGTGGGAATATCGGGGAAAAAAATATCTTATTATGCTATTCTAGGGTCTAACCCAACCTACCTACATACCAAATTTCAGCCCAATCAGTTCAGTAGTTTTGGCGTGAAAGAGTACCAAACATCAATCCATCCTCACTTTCAAAACATTGCGAAAAACCTTGGACGATTCCAAAAAGCCGGTTTATCTATACTTGCGAGAAACGTGACTTGACTCAATACCATACAAAAGTCGCGACATAACTACCTACTACACAGAAACTGCACACATTTTAGTACACGCGCAAGAGTGTGCGTGACGTGATTTCCCAGCGAAGCAGGGCTCTTCGAGAGCTCAGTCTCGCTCGCTGGGTGAGAAAGGCCCGATTGGTGGGCGGATGACAGTGTCCATTCTATACGTAGTATTATTATCTGTTCTGTGCCATGACTGCCTCGGTGGCGTAGAGGGCGCATGCTTGACTGCCAATCAAGAGGTCCCGGGTTCGAAAAAGTGTTAAATATTGGATTTTTCCATTAGGAATTATCTCAATAACTGCCTGGAGTCTGGAACTGTGCCCGTTAGATGGCAATAGGCTCGCCCCCTATTACATGGGACCAATAACATACTGGCGAAATGTGGGTGTATCTACTATGGGACTGAGTCCTGAGTACACCTCTGCCTATCCCTTCGGGAAAAAGGCGTGAATGTATGTTATGTTTATGCCGTTACGCAGAGGTGTTTTTAAGAAATCCACGTGTAAACAATGTTTTATAAGATTGTAACGTTACAGCTTGCTTCATCACCTCCTCGCTCGCCCCCACACACTCTCAACCTAAGCACTAAGCTGCGAGCGCTGCCCATACAAATAACGCCCACCACCTCGCAGGTATGTGCGCCTGGTACTCTGATACAGTTACGCCAGACCTAATCCAAGATTAGGATTTAGGTACATGTCTGGAAACTATAATGTCATTGCATTTTGAACACTAGTGACATTGTAATAAGTATTAAGATTGTACAATTTGTAGCAGTAACAGTAATGCACATTTCAGTCAGTTAATATTTTCATGTCAGTGGCGCCATCTGTTTTGTTAGAAAGTTAATGAAGGTTCACCTTGGTGGCGCTAGTGGCATCGTTATATTTCTGATTTTGCCCGCATTTTGGTGGCTTTGTTTTTAAATATGAATGTAATTTTATAATTTGTTAATTTCAGCAAGTGGTGCGGAATTCTTTTGGCGCGAGGCATAATACTGTGACTCTCACAACTTTAGCTGATCAAGTAATTCAGCCGGTATGTATTAAAATTCACTAAATTATGAATATCTTATACGACGTGTTACAAAAGGTGTAGTGATACTTATGGCGGTGCGTCTACACGTCAACGTAAACATCTTGCAAAAGAAAGAAATGCGAATACCGCAAAAAAATGACGATTTCTCGATACTTTGCCGATCAGCGCTTTGTAGATCACCCGGGCTATGATGCACTTCTTAAGTATTTCTACTTATTTTAACCCGTTTTTTAAATAAAACCTAATTTATTAACTCAATAGCGTAGTAGTTCGCTAGCGAGAGAGCGAGAGAGTACTGTCGATCATGAGTTCCCAGGTTCGATTCCCGGTTGCTCGTGAAATCTTTGACAACGTCCTACGCCTATTACTGCGCACCATATTGCCAAATTGCCAATAGAGAGGAAATCCTAGTGATGACATTTTAACATTGTGTTAAAGTTATAATATTCAAAGACTGCCATCATCGTCATCATAGATTTCCATCCAGTCCGGTTGATAGCGGCCCGCTTCCAGCGTGTTCCTGCCGCCTTTGTCAGATCGCCTGTCCACTTTGTGGGTGGACGTCCTACGCTGCGCTTGCCAGTCCGTGGTCTCCTTTCTCCAACTTTACAGTCCCATCGGCCATCAGTTCTACGTGCTATGTGCCACTTCAACTTACTAATCCGCTGCGCTATGTCTGTAACTTTCGTTCGTCTACGGATCTACTCAGTTCGATCTCGCAGAGAAATCCAGAGCATAGCACTCTTCAAAGACTGTTTCTATGTCTCTCAAAATGATAAATGTTTAATATTATTACAGAATGGGCAAGTGCAGAATGGTGTAACAAACGGATTGAGTACTTTGGTCCATCCAGCTCAAATACATCTACCCATTTCACAGGTAAATTAGTTTTAAGTATGGTTTTGAGTTTTCTGTTTAGTTTTTTTTATTATAAAAGGTTTTTAGTTATTAAATCATGCATGGTCGAGCAGAGTTATTTTTTTGTAAGGTTGAAATGTTATGAAATGATGACTTTATTTATTATTAAATATAGTTTTTACTTATTGTAGATAGGCCGCTGTACTCGACCAAATTGTGCAAATATTTGAAATTGATACACAAGAATTATTAAATCAATTTAAATATTAAACGATAAGTAATTCAACAATTAAATGATATATGATGTCAATTTATCACTATTTTATATTATAAAATCCTAAATGACTTGACTGACATGCAACGCGGAGCCTTAACCACTGATCCCTTAAAACTAGAGCCTTAGAACTTAGAGCCTTGAAACTTAGAATGTAGGTTTGTTTCGTGATCTGGTCGTGTACTAAGAGAGGATTTTTGCAAATTCACATTCTAAGGGGTCCAAAATGGGAGCAAAAGTTTTGGTATCAAACTCCCATATTTCGTAATTGCGAGCGGGTAGCGCCGCTGGACATACACTAGTATAATATAAAAAAATAAGGAAATATATCATTGGAATTTAAATTAAATTAATCATCTATCGAATAATAACATTTGTCACATAACCATGTAAATTGTATTGGTAAATTCATTTTCATGAAATAACCAATGATTTAAAGAAAAGGGGAGATGAGGTACTAGCTTCTCGAAAATGGAAAGCTCAAATTAGGTCCCATTAGGTCCACGTATGTCGTAAAGTTAACTGTTGTCTCGTTCGCACATAGCCCGTGCCAGTTGTTAAGTAAGCGCTGAGATAACGTACTCTAATTCCCCTTTTCTATATATCAATGACAAGCCCCTAGTACATTACTTTATTCTACCACTAATACTTTTCACAGCGCATGCATATAATGTCTGTTTCGATTACTGTGACTAAACCAAAATAGATGGATATAATGTCCGTGGACTATTTTGTAGATATTGATAAGTACTACAAACCCCTAGTACATTATTTTATTCTACCATCGATAGATTTCACAGCGCACGCAAATTAATGAATATGGTAATTATATTAGGTGTTCCCTATCCCTATTTTTTTTTCAAAATCTCATATAGCCTATGTCACTCACATTGAATAAAGCTATCCATAAGTGAAAGAATTTTTAAAATCGGTCCAGTAGTTTCGGAACCTATTTATTCTTTACAAACAAAAAAACAGTTTCTCTCGTTATAATATTAGTATAGATATTAACTGCCATTTTGTAGCAGTTTATGTTGTTTATGTTGTTCTTACGAATTTGCACATTTCATATAAAATTATGTATAGTAAATAGGAATTAATTGTAATGTCGTACAAGTAAGGTCGTTTTCTTGGCGAGCCTAAACATAGGCTCTGCAACCATTTCATTTCATTTATTCATTTATTTAATTCATTAACAATCAGTATTGTATTTGAAATTACGTAATAATATAAATATAAACAAATTAGACAAAATAATAGACAAAATAATTAAAAATTAACTTAAAAATAAAACATTCAATAATATTACTTAATAATTAATCAATATAAATGTCAAAATTCGAATACCTATTAAAAATGTCACAATTCATTCAAAAAATAATAATCATTAATATGTCACACCTATTTAAAATTGTCACATGTCATTATATTTACATTTTATAAATTCTTGCACTGAATAAAAACACCCCTTCAACAATAATTGCGTCAGTATATCATGAGTATAGTTCATGAGTACATAACCTCTAGCATATGTACTCATGAACAAAACTATTATTATTATGATTGAACTGAACTAAACATTATATGACGATTACTGATGGCCGATGGGGCTATGAAGTTTTTGAATGGAAACCACGGACCGGCAAGCGCTACGCTTATCGTCCGCCCACAAGGTGGACAGACAGCAGGATCACGCTGGATGTAGGGCACTTACCCAACGGACTCGATGAAAATCTATGGACGTTCTATGGCTGAGATGATGATGTTGAAACATTACATTTACATTTTTTTTTATGATAGTGAGTGACAAGACGAGTAAATCCTGTGCCTGATGGTAAGCATCATGATTGCCCATATCAGACACAGTGCCACCCAGTGTTTTAAAATGCTAAATTCTGCGCGGCACTGCACTGCGCCAGTCACCCTGAGATATTAGTTCTCGTCATGCCCAGTAATTTCGCTGGTAACATTGCCTTTCAGACCGGAACACAGTATAGTTTGCACATTACTGCTTGGCGGATGAATAACTGGCAAAGGTGTGGTACTTCCCCAGGCGGCCTCCTGCAAAAGGGGCCTACCACTACATTACTGTGTTTTGACTGTTTCGCGTGCCCGATGCATGCACTTCGAAGAACCATCACCGGTCCTAGCATCGGACCGTGGTCGCCGCATTTAAAATTAAAAATTTAGTACGCCCTCCGGCCCCGGCAAATATAATTAGTGTGGATGCGTTAAAGTTAGCAGAGCCTATGTAGAGATATACCGTCCGTACTGTATGGGTGTGTGGTCGCAGGTGGTGGGCGGCGGCGGCGTGGTGGTGAGCCCGGCCACGCTGCAGCTGCTCTCCGCAGGAGCTCGCCTGCATCTGCATCACGAACACAACGGTACCTATACAATATAAATAATAATAATAATAATAATATGGGACAACTTCCACACACGGTCACGTGGTCCCAAACTAGGGTAGAAGCCTGTACTATGGTAACCAGATGACTGATATACATACTTATATATGTTTATAACACCCAGACACAGATCAAACAGACATGTTTATGCACACAAATGTTTGACCTGGCCGGGGATCGAACCCGGGGCCTGCGGCACAGAAAGCAGAGTTACTACCGTCTGCACCAACGAGGCTGTCAAATATAAATATTATAGTATAGAATAGTATTTTATGCAACTGTTACATGATGAGGGTCCTTATTACACGAGTAACGCGAGTGTGGTTTTTTGAAACGAGCCTTGGCTTAATTTTGTATATTATTACATATTTTTGTATTAATTTTATGTGTATATAATTCTAAGTAGCCGAAATCAAAAGCAATTGACAGCCTCGTTGGCGCAGACGGTAGTAACTCTGCTTTCTGTGCTGCAGGCCCCGGGTTCGATCCCCGGCCAGGTCAAACATTTGTGTGCATGAACATGTCTGTTTGATCTGTGTCTGGGTGTTATAAACATATATAAGTATGTATATCAGTCATCTGGTTACCATAGTACAGGCTACTAGCCTAGTTTGGGACCAGATGACCGTGTGTGGAAATTGTCCCATATTATTATTATATTATTATGTACGGAAAGTCAGTTTTTGGGTCGTGGACCCCCTGGTGTCCACGTCCACCTTCCAGATCCCCACTGACAGTAAGGATACAAA
Organism: Hemistola chrysoprasaria; assembly: GCA_947063395.1. Taxonomy (NCBI): domain Eukaryota; kingdom Metazoa; phylum Arthropoda; class Insecta; order Lepidoptera; family Geometridae; genus Hemistola; species Hemistola chrysoprasaria. The sequence goes on from OX346729.1 coordinate 10,710,817, forward strand.
TTCTATTTATAAAAAATGTGTAGCAGGTTTAAAAAAAAGTCTAGTTAAGCACTGGACATTTGACGTGGAGACCAGTGATACCTTGAAATTCTGTATTTTATACGTATTATTATTATTTTTAAGTATTAATTCTTTACCTATTTTCACAAAAATTTGAGTCCGTTATATAGTTTTTTGCTCAGAAATTTTATATAAAACCCGTAATACTCGTATGTGACTGCCTCAGTGGCGTAGTGGGCGAATGCTCGACTGCCAATCAAGAGGTCCCGGGTTCGATCCCCAGGTCAGGCATAGTGCTAAATATTGGATTTTCCCATTAGGAATTATCTCAATAGCTGCCTGGAGTCTGGAACTGTGCCCGGTAGATGGCAATAGGCTCGCCCCCTATTACATGGGACCAATAACATACTGGCGAAATGTGGGTGTATCTACTATGGGACTGAGTCCTGGGTACACCTCTGCTTACCCCTTCGGGAAAAAGGCGTGAATGTATGTTATGTTAATACTCGTATGTAATCCGTACATTATATAGACGATTTTCAAAGTAATTTTTTATACCGGTAAGAAGCTCAATTTTCATTGACTGGCCGGTTGGCTCAGCTGGTAGTGCCCCTGCCATCTGTGCAGCTGGTCCCGGGTTCGATCCCCGGCCAGGTGAAACATATGTGCGCATGAGCATGTCTGTTTGATCTGTGTCTGCGTGTTATAAGCGTATGTACATAATTTTTTCTGGTTACCTTAGTACAGACAATTGGGACCAGATGACTGTGTGTGGAAGTTGTCCTATATTTTTTTATTGTATTAACATTATTGAAATGATCTTTTATATTATGCATTGAAATGTATAAAAATACAATATTTTAAATGTAATCTAGATAATAATCAGCAAAATTTCGTATACGGCTCCTTAAGGCCGTCTTAAAGTTTCTTGTGCGTTCTTCTTGTAGAGGTATCTATCCGAACGCACGGTAAATTCGTTACTTATTGTTATCTTCATTGACTTGCAATAGTGTCTTCTTACGGCCAAATTGAAAACAATTTTGTCTTCGGCTTTGACTCATTTTGACAAACTTAATATACCTATTTCCAGGCGTGACGATGACAGAAAATAATAGGATACCTAAAAGTGAGAACGGCATCATTACTCACACTGTCGCGCCGGCTTCCACCGCAGGTACTATTAACTTTATGTTTTTCAGCAGTATTATTTACTTTAAGACGTCTACCGCTGGACATAGGCCTCCCCCATAGAACGCTATAAACTATAGATATGGCCACATTTAGCTTAGATGCTGACGCTTGTTGTGCGACTTGTCTCACGCAGCATTTGGAATACTTGGTGCTGGAGAAAGCTGTTGCTCACTCTCCGAATATGTGTCTCTGCTGTGTCTCACGGCTCATACCAAATGAGAAAGGGGTGGACCTAATATTAAAATCGTTAGACGAATTATCTTTGTATGCGTTTGCTGGTTCAGAATGTTTTTTTGACGTCAATGAAGGTGAATGATGGCGGTGGTTTGTTTCCAGAAGGCGGCAGCGTGGTGGTGTCTGGTCTGACGCCGCTCGTGGTGTCTGCGCCGCATCTCTTGCACGCGCACGCGCACACTCACACGCTCGCACATAAGGTACGGCACACATGCGCCAATATACCTTCGTAGCTTTACTTGAAGGGACAGAAGAGACACTTCTCATAATCATTTAGATAAATAGCGGCTCTAGCTCCGACGCAATAAAGTTCAATTGAGGTCGCACAGTGCCTAACTAATTATCGTTATATTAACATACAAGTCGCCTCTCTTTTTAGCGAATCTCTCTATCTGTTCTCTCTGTCTAACACATAGAAATTGTAATTATTATAACTCTTTACTTTGAGAAACATGAGAAGAAATATTGCTTTTCACCTGTCACAGACATCAAGCAAACTTTACCAACCTTATTTGCATTTCTGCAAACTACAAAGTACCAGGGGAGCAGAATCGTCAAGCAGTTCTCCAGTCCTCACATACTTATCATTACTTGCAGATGGTAGACTCGCAGATGGTGAAGGGCACGGTGGCGCCACTCACAGTGAGCGCTCAGTATCTCAGCACCACCATTGTGAAACCGGTGGTGGTGGTGTCCACACACTCGCACACTTGATGGCAACCATGGCTGTGCCACCATGTTAAACCGTGACTCTATAGTGATTCACTTGAGAATGAAGACTTTCAGTGCAATATTTATGTGCAGTGCCTACGTCATCTTCAGTGCCACGGTCTAGCTCGTCCAGTGACTTGCAATGCCGTTGTTGCAGTGTGCTAGTCACTTATATTACCCGAGAAAGAAGAAGACGATAGTGTTATGTGCCAGTGCTAAGGTCAAGGTCGTACAGTGAACTGCAATTCTGCAATGTCGTTTTTGCAGTGTGCAAGTCGCCTTTATCACCCGAGAACGACGACTCAGTGCAATAGTGTTATGTGAAGTGTCTACGTCATCTTGAACAGTGCCACCGTCAGCGGTGAACTGCAATGTAATGTTTGCAGTGCGCGAGTAATTTTAGTAATATGGTTGTACAGTTTGGAAGGGCACTTAACATCGTGAGTGTTAGTCATAAAACATTGCAGTGCGCTCGTCATGCAGTGTCAGTGTCAATAGAACATTCTGAGACTCACTGCCAAAGTAATACAAGCAATATGTACCATTCCGATAACTGGAGGTATGCATTATTTCAAATATATTATGTAATTATTTATGCGAGGTGATAGCAAAGTGACAATGTTTGACCGAGTCAATAAATGTACTATTTGTTAAAGGCTTTTTCATACAACATGAAATTACACCAATATGAAACAAGGGGGAACAATTTTTCATTCATTTCCATCCCATTTTATTTCTTCGTATTTGTTTAATTTCATTTTGTATAGAAATCGAACGCTCTTAAGTAGGTGTATATAAAAAATAATAAAACAACAAATTTCGTGGACAAGTCAACTTAAATGGGACTTTACTTATCTATCACAAATATAGCGAAAACGGCGATAAATTGTACCTAGTATTATATTACTTATATCGTTTACATTGTAATAAAACGATAGTATCGTTTCCGGCACTTATACGCATCACTTTCTAGTCGCCTTCACGTCTAATGTATGTCACAGTACAGGGTAGAGCCGGAGGTGCGTTCAAGCTCTATCATAATACTGAAAAAAATTGAATTACGATTCTAATTTGTCAATGTGTACACAAAATATGGCGGAATATTATGTAAAGTGCGGTCGCGAATAATATATTCAACCCGCTCGCACTGATGCGGTTATCACTTGAGTGTGAGCGCGAAAGCAATAAATCTACGAGCCGGGATCAAGTAATAACAGGTTAATGTACGACAATTTGTCTGTATTCATCTAGCCGCACTGTACAGGTCGCGTCAAGGTTTAATAGCGCTGACCTTGAATGCGCAGAAATCGATTTTTAGATATGTTAGAACTTTTTAGACCATTACATCTGCCCAAAGCCCCCCTTCACTTTTTCCGAGCGCTATTAAACCGTGACACGACCTGTACTAATAGTATCTATGTTCGCCGAATAATGCGTTATCACTATCATATAAAAGTTAAAGACAGCCAATGAGATTATTGCCAAGTGAGCATGACCAAACTATCAAAAATAAATGAGTAGGATCATATTTGACGTACAGTAAAAGTTGATTCACACATACGCGGTGTTAGGTGTCAGATACGAGTTAAGGCGGCCGACCCGAGCACGCTGTCAGTGTGTTGTCTTTCATACAAATAAAAGAAATACAACTTGACCCGCTCCGCGCCCGTGTTGTTGTATGAATCAACATCAATACGGACCAAATTATCCTGGTAGTCAGGTGGGGGTAATCGTAAGGATGATGGTAAATGTACTAGGTGGTCATAATTAATTATTTTGGAAGTCCTCTCTGGTAATGGATTCATTTACTTATGGGATCTACGGAAAAAATATGTAACTCCCTGCAGTCTCACACAGTAGGAATTGCCGGAAATAAAACATTGAGGCCGCCATATTACTTATGTGATAATATGGTAAATAAATAAATAAATAATTTAAATTTATACTCTAACAGAACGGGTTACCCCAATTACACTGCTAGAGACAATTCATATGGGTTATGTGGACACAACCCATATTGTCAGAGTTTCAGGTCGTCAAGGTCACCAAGACGCAGCCTCCGACATGACCTAACGACTGCCCCCTACATATCTTATAGGAAACTATAGGGACCTACAGCTTAACGTGCCATCCGAAACACGATAGCGCCCAGGCGAAAAGTCCACATGGAATGTAAAAAAAAAAAACTAAATCCAATGTACCTAATCATTTACCACCATCTTCATTTGACCATACTACCTTGACGAACATACCCACTAGTTCGATTTATGACCACGCTTATTTATTATATATAGGTACAGACATTTTTCCAAATTGTGATCATGATACAATAAGTAAAAAATATGTAAAATGTATTTATTGTTCAGGGCCTCCGCTTTAACTTGCGGGTTCCTGATAAAATTTCGCATATTCTTATATATAATTAATGTTATTAATTTATGTTTTATAAAAAGTTTTTATCAGTCGAAACGGAGGCCGGTTTGTTGGGGCGGCCGCTACTACTGATTAATTATTAGTAATTATAGTGTTTGCACTGGACGAGTAGCGTAATCGTATCGTAGGCGTTCTGTGTCTGGCTGGTTGTTAATGGTAAAACTGTTGTCTGGGCAGGTCCCAGATTCGATACCTGGGTGGATGAGCTTGTATATTTGATGATGATCTGATTCGGCCGGCTTCGGTCACTGCGACAGCTTCATCTCCGGTGCTGTTGCTCGTTCGTTTGGAGTTGGCTACATAGCCATCTTATTTGCGAAGACCCTCGTACATAGCGGGCATGTGAGCGCACCATTAATATGCAGTGTTCTTTAATAGATCGTCGATTATTAGTATTATTATTATTTGGTAAATCTGTTTATTAATTGTAAAAACGTTTGGTAAATCCCAATAATTAACTGACTTGAAATAAAAGGCATTTACTGAGACACATATTGTTCCTTAGTAGTTCTAAAGGAGGTGATCCATTGGCGAGATAAACCGTTGGAACGTCAGCGAGCCGGCGAGCCAAAGGTCAAAGCACCTTTAAAACCGCGGTCTTGTAGGTACTCCATTAACGGTTTATACCTTTGGCTCGCCGGCTCGTTGACGGTCCAACGGTTTTACTCGCCAGTGGATCACCTCCTTGAGTGAGAACACAAAAAAAAAAAAAAACAATAATGCTGACTGCGAACAATCAGAACTGGTCTTCAGTTAGAACCGCATGGTGATGTGACGTCCAAAACGTCAGATTACAATAACGCTTGACATTATCAAAAGTGACATAATTGAATAAACCGAACACGCCTACGTTACGATTACGCTACGCTTCGTGTGCGTAGGCTCTTAGTATACGATAGGCGTCCATAAATTAAACTCTTATCTATATGTAAAATAAATTTATTGTTTACAAAATCTGTGATGTGTCTAATAGAAGGATCTGTACAAAGTCGAATTTAGTTGTCAATTCTCTAGGCATAACTGTAAAATACATAATTATACATATTGTTGTGATAAATAGCGTTAATAATATAATATTCGTGGGTCACAAAACAGTTTAGGTCCACTTTCTCCTGAAGTTCTTAGTTTATTGCTAAGCGTCAATCACATTTTGTAGCATAATTTTGTTTTTATGCGATAAGTGGTAAACAAGCGGACTGCATGTCTGATGTAAAGCAGTTCGCGTCGCCTATTGACACCTGCAACACCAGAAGTGTTGTCGGTGCGTTGCCGACCCTTAAGGTGTTCGTAGCTTAAATGTAATTTCTTTTAAATTATTTAAATAAATATCCCCATTAAGAATCAAAATGTTAACACTTCCCATATTTTAAAGCCAACATTCAAATTTAAAGTCAACTTCTACCATCATTATCCTTCTATAGCCTGTCACTTCTGTAACCCCAAAACTTATTGTCAACAATAAGTTTTGGGAGATAAGATAATTACCTATGTAAATATAAGAGCTTTACATAATAATGTTTGTACAAATCCTATGTCAATTCTGGTATAGCTCGACAGAAAAGAGTATACGGAACTAATTGTAAGTGTATGTGTTGATTCAATTGTTTTTATTGTTGAAAAAGACAGTGGCGCCCCCATTATTTTCTACTCTTTTCTGTCGAGCTAAAGGTACTTACAGATATTTGTAATTCATGTAATCTTGGCACACACACACACACACAAACAAATTTTCTTAATATAACTATTGTATTTGTAAGAGAATATTTTTGTAACGGATTATTTACGAGTGAAAATTCAAAATTTACTTGATTAAATATTGATCAATAGACGAATTTTGGTCACAAACTTACAGAACAATCACTAAGACTCAAATTCGTAATATAGCTACTCTTTTGATCAATGTATATGCAAGGATATTATGGAAAATAGTTTGGCAAAAAAGAGTAGAACAAAAACAATTGAATCATCTTACATTTAAAAGTAAGCGAGCACTAGGTGGATTGTGGCGTACCCCATGCGGCTTGCTGCAGTATACCATGTGCTTATAAAAAGGTGTGTAGAATAGAGAGATAAAATCTATTTTATCCACGATAAAATCTATTTAATCTATTATATTTTACACCACGAACAAGAAACCTTAAAATTAAAAAAAAACAATTAGTGTAAAAATTATACTCGTCAACGCAAACGACTCGCTAAAGATATCGACTATCCATACTGATTTGCGATTGGAAAACAACCTTGCGCGGCAAATAACCCCGGTCTTAAAGGCCTATTACACTATACTCAGAGAAAAATGGCATACAAAGATGAGATTTTATAATAAAGAGACGTTAGATTGCAATTGGAAGAGAAGGCATTAGGTAAGCTTATATAGCTTTAAGCACTTTCGATAACCTTTCCAAAAAAAACCTTGCTTGACTGACTTATTGACTTCGTTTTTTTCTTTTTTCCTTTTTTTGTAGGCTCCATCATGTGGCGCTATCGCGCATTTGTCCTATTCATATCTATCACGATCGTCATCATTCGTCGGTATACTCCAAAAACTCTCCTCTCATACGCTCTTTCAATATATCACAAACACTCTCTTTCGTAACATCCATATCCGGTGTTTGCCTTATGTCCTCCCGTTGGTACTCAAATGCTTGGCTCTCAAACAGGATATGCAGTACTGACTCCTGCTCGTCCGGATTGCATGTGCACGAAGGGCTTTTCTTGCACTTGAAACGGTGCAAGTACCAGGATAAAAAGCCCCGCGTGCCCCGTGAGGACCTGTGTCAGGATCCCGGACGGCTGAATTTACCTCACTATCCTGTACGCCTCGAGCGTGCAAGGGAAGAACATGCGCGTAATACCTGCGGTCGTTCCCTTCACGTATCCCGTTGACTCAGTTGGTTAGTGACTCTGTCTTCTGAACTGCAGGACTGGGTTCGATCCCCTGGCAGGTCAAACATTTGTGTGCATATTTGTTCGATCTTGCTTCTGGATGTTATATGCATAGGTATGTGAGGGTATGTAAATTAGTCTTCTGGCTAACTTCTGGCTCCTGGATAGGACATGCTTCTAGGCTCTTTTGGGACCAGGTGACCGTGTGTGGAATTTGTCCCAACTTATCTTTATGAAATTGTGTGGTAAAACGTCTCTACAAATAAAATCTCGTCGCTCAGTTTCTCATATGCCATTTTACCCAACTTACGATCCTTATAATAATAATAAAATGTATAATAATAGTATTAATTTATTTAAGACTTCATAGTTATTTGAATGGATGTCTGTAAATACTTATTCTATGTAATAAAATTAAGAACGTTTCGGCCAGCTCACAGCACCATAATTATAAAGGACCTTTCACATCTATGGGCACGTTGCTGACTCAACATTTGTGTAGCAAATAGAGTGGGTACTAGGTAATAGTAAACTATCTTACTCAGTCCGTATCCTTTTGACGTTTCATCTTTTCAAGCAGAAATAACTTTGCATAGGCGTTAATCACATAATTTCAATAACCTACGCCGTAAAACCATTAAATTATGAATTTTATCACAAGATATATAATTCTTAATCAATAAAATTCAAAAATTGCAAATCCTTCAAACATGGCAAAATAAGGAACTGTCAAACGGTACTTTTCTTTGATGGGCTGTAATGTGTACCTATGTAGACATTTTTTTTGTTCAATGTGAAAACGGAAAGAGACACTTTTAACCTCCCCGATGCAACCGAAAAACACCGCGGCATCTAGATTATCACGACCGTGCGCTATCTGTGCATTGGAATTTATTAGAATTATAGTAACTTACTATTATACTCCCAAATTTTATCACGTTATACACGGCCGAAATCCTATTTATCTGCGGCTAACGCGCGGTTTGAGGTGTATAATATAGATTTTACGCCCGTTTACAAACAATATTATTATATACATACTAATCTGTCTGAACAGAAGAAACGGAGCTTATGTATAAGTGTTAGTGTTGATTCAATTGTTTTACTGTTGAAGAATACAGTGGCGCCCCCTTTATTTCTATACTGTCAAGCTACACGTACATGCTTCGTGTCGGTAGATGTGAAAGGTGCTTTATAACAAAAGCAGTATTTTTTTAATAATACACATAGGGTACTATTTATCGGTAATGTTAGTGTGTCACTTTGCCTAAATTAAGGAATGCGATAATAAGAGAAAAAAAAACTGTAAAAAAATAATATAAAAGAGAGAAGAATATTTTAATGATAATAATATTATGAAGCTGCAAAATGCTCATGTAAATACATATTATATATAGTATCTAGTGTATAAAGTAACGTGAAATACAAAATCAAATTATATACAAATGTTTTTGTAATACCTACCTAATACTAATACTATGAGCAACTTCCAGTCATCTATAATACATATCGACATAGCTCGCAAAGTATGCAAGTTGAAGTGGCAATGGGCAGGCCACATCGCTCGCAGAACCGATTAACTGTTGGGGAAGAAAGGTTCTCGAATGGAGACCACGGAGCGGAAGACGAAGCGTAGGCCGACTCACGCGGTGGACCGACGACTTGGGCAGGATCTCAGGCGAGCAACCGCCATGAGTAGCGTTCTATTGGGGAGGCCTATGTTCAGCAGTGGACGTCTTCTATTTTAAATTTGGTATACTGTCATATAGACGATATTGCAACAATATTATCGTTACCTTGACCTGATGCTGCAGCACCAGATTCAAATGGGCATCCTTCAGAACACTGGAAGTTGCTCATATCCCTCCAGCCGCTAGAAAAGAAATGAATATTTAATGATGGCTTAACCGAGTTTTTAACACACGTATTCAAGAACAATACTTATGTGAGGTACTGTTAGTAAGGAATTTCTCACAGCGTTCGTCACGGCAGACAATTGTTTCTGATTGGATTTACCGGCTCTATGCGTTCGGGCAATCATAGTATTGTTCTTGAATATGGTGATATGTTCTTGATTCGGATGATCGTAGACACGGTATGATGAGGCAGAAAAATTACAGGGCGGTTCATTCAAACTGCCTCAAAACTGCAAAAAGTGTTATTGGATTTCCATTATATGTTTTTGCAATGACAGCCTGCAATCTGGAATCTTTGTTTCGAGTCTGCGTCGGCCTTGCTGTGTAGACACTAGACACACCCTTACACTCACGGTAGTTTTCAAATTAGTATCAAACTCAAACAGATTCATTCAAATAGGTCATAATCTGACACTTTTGCACGTCAATGAAGATTAACAGTCAGTACTGTTAATCTTCATTGACGTCAACCAGTACATAGAGAATGCACAATACATAGTGCATGTGCACAAGAAACGCACAAGAAACTTGTAGGGCTTAATTTTTTCAACAGATAGTTTTACAATATTTGGTTTGATTACATTCGTTTTCTTTGAAGGTGCCGCGAGGCGGCTATGCAGAAGTTTCCATCTTTGTCCTCTATGTACTGGTTGACTTTATAATAAGCCTTCTTTAGTAAAGTAGATTTTATATAGGTTTTGAATTTAGGTACCCTCTGAGAGCCCAGTTATCTCTTTTGGGATTTTATTATAGAAACGTACACTATTTCCTAAGAATGTCTTTTTATTTGTTTTAGATAATCTAAAGCTAGGTACAGCTATTTTGTCTTTATTCCTAGTATTAAAATTATGAAGGTCACTATTTAATTTGAATTTATGTAAATTTTTACGCACATGATGTTCTCATAAATGTATAAGGATGGCAGGGTCAGAATGTTTTTTTCTTTAAATAATTCCCTCAGGGATTCGCGTGGACGCATCTCATAGATGGCACGAATCGCACGTTTTTGTAGTATAAAGATAGTTTCTATATCTGCGGCTGACCCCCACAACATTATCTTACATAATTATACTTACTTACTAATTAAAATAACAGTTGACAAGGTTGACTAGTTTTAATAGCCTATTCCGATTAGAATACGGGGCCCATATTAGGTATTTCTTTAGTGTACCTATCCGATCATAAATTAGCTATGTTATGAGATTCTTCAACTCTAGGTTGACTGACCTTTCAGAGCTTACATAATGTGCTAGAGCTAGGATCTCTGCCATAAAACTTACTTTAAAATTATCCCAAGATATATAATTGGAAAAGGCAAGTGATGATGATGTCCAGTATACATCTCGCCATCTCTATCTTGGCATTTTTTTATCTGGTTAAAATGCATTACGTAAACCTAAGCCTCGAGTCCCAGGGGGTTAGAACGTGATAGCAGATATATGCAATGTTCGGGCGCGAAAGAGGCAAAAAACGAGGAAAATGAGCTCCGAAGCTCGGACGGCATTTGGTCCTCCTTGGAGGACTCCTCCACGGGGGGCGTAGAGGATCCTTCGCTCCCGACATCTCAAGGGCCGCAAGGAATACAGCGCACGCCCCATCGCAGGTCTAATCATAATCTATTCGGCGATGAGTGCTCCCCGCATCTCCGTCTGGTTCTGCCACAAAGTCTGACTCACCGTGGAGTTCATAGAGCGTGGTTACGGTTAAAAATTACCGTGGCGTGGTGCTTGCAAGGAAAGAATTGCAACATACAAATGGCGACTTCTCAAACAAAACTGATCAGCTAATCATTATGGTCCCACCAAATCAATTTTTTTTTCAAGGATGTTGCAATTCTTTCATTTGCAAGTGGTCCAGTTTGAGAGATTCCACCCTACTTTCTAAATTATTACATATACATACCTACCAGTCACGCCTTGTTCCCGTTGGGGTAGTCAGGTATGAAAGGGGGTGATCCATTGGCGAGTAAAACCGTTGGAACGTCAACGAGCCTACGAGCCAAAGGTATAAACCGTTAATGGAGCACCTACAAGACCGCGGTTTTATAATATAACATACATTCACGCCTTTTTTCCCGAAAGGGTAGGCAGAGGTGTACCCAGGACTCAGTCCCATAGTAGATACACCCACATTTCGCCAGTATGTTATTGGTCCCATGTAATAGGGGCGAGCCTATTGCCATCTACCGGGCACAGTTCCAGACTCCAGGCAGTTATTGAGATAATTCGTAATGGAAAAATCCAATATTTAACACTTTGCCTGACCTGGGATATCGAACCCGGAACCTCACGATTGGCAGGCGAGCATGCGCCCTCTACGCCACCGAGGCAGTTTTATAGGTGGTCCATTAACGGTTTATACCTTTGGCTCATTGACAAGCCAAAGGTTTGTCTCGCCAATGGATCATCCCCTTTATACTCTTAACTCTCCACTAGCGTGTTCTAACTCGACTTTTGTGTGTATGTTTGTTTCGTTTTCACGTTAAAACTACTGAACCGATTTAGCTGAAGTTTAGTATGTAGATAGCTTAGACCCTGGAATAACGGTTCCCTATTCATTCGCATACTATTATTAGCCATAATTTTACAACTTATAAAATTTTAAGCCATAATATATGTAATAGCTAATGATCACCAGTCATAACGTCAATAATCCTATTATAACTTGTTATAGTTTTACTTGTCCTAATATTTGAAACCTATAATATTCTATGTCCTAACCATTGATAACCATATTATTTTATAATTAAATTTTAGGACAATTTATCAGCATTACTACAAAAAAATATGTATTTCCAATATAATGACTAGAGGAGGTTATGACAAATGATGTATGCGGAAAAAAATTATGACAAAAGACTAATGTCTTTTGTCAAATATTAGGTCAATTAATATGCGCCAAAATATTTTGGCGCATGCTAAAATGCAGGTGGAACCTTGAAATGCTAATTCTTTACATTACAAGATAAAAAATGAAATGCACTTACTGGCGCCATGTAGGTCTATACAGAGTGTGTTTTTTATATTGTGGCACAGAACAGATAATAATATCATAGTCTAAGGCTGAGTTCACCTACTACCTCTTAATTATTGTAGAGTTGGTTGACTATTGTTATAAGGCGCGGTGCAAACCTAATTCGCCCTCTCGCTCACACCTACCCACATTTTTGAAGATTCTAAAAATTACTACATGTAATTATGTAAAATAAAGTCTGCTAGGAACTAAAATATAACAATACAAACTTTCAGTAAAAAATCCACTTTAATCCAAACAGACAGACGGACAACAAAGTGATCCTATAAGGGTTCCTTTTTTCCTTTTGAGGTACGGAACCCTAAAAATAAAGAGTTTATGAAATAAAACAAAACTATAGGAATTTACCTACATATCCTCAAAATATTTTTTTTTTTATGATAGTGAGTGACAAGACGAGCTAATCAGGTGCCTGATGATGGTAAGCATCATGATTGCCCATATCAGACACAGTGACACCCAGTGTTTTAAAATTCAAAATTCTGCGGCACTGCACTGGGGCTGTCATCCTGAGATATGAGTTGTTGAATCTCATCATCCCTGAAATTTCGCTGGTTAACGCAGTTCGCAAATAGAAGTACTACATAATTCTTTTTGGAGGAAACAGGGGAATATAAAAAAAATTGATTTATATTTTCTAATTAAATTCCTAAAAATAGGCACATTCTGTATGTGAATTCACTTTCCGGTTGTGAATATGATGGTTTATGACACATTTCCTCAGATTTTCTCGTTAGTTCCGTCGAGGTTGTTACAATTTAATCCTTCCGACTGATAACCTTCGCTGTGTCATCGAACCAAAATATTTGCACATTTATATCTACCTACTTAAGCCCGTCACACACGTAGCTATATATAATATATATTAATATAAATCATAGCAAGGCATATTACGATATATTTTCTATACAAATATTCGACTGACCGCACACGCAGCTATAATATATATTTCTATGACGTCACCAACATATACCGTGTGGTTAATTCGTTCAAGACCGTAATATATACTATTGCATATTAATATAAACTACTGTATCAATGAAATGAAGGCTAAAATATATATTATAGCATCGTCTTCGTGTGTGGTAGCTTGCTATAATATATATTATAGGACGGTATATTAATATATATTATAGCTACGTGTGTGACGGGCTTTATCTTAGGTATGATTCGCGCCAAATAGCCTCTACAATTTATATTTGAGTGGGTAGACCTACCAATTTTACTAGCGGGAAGTTCCTCATAACCGCTCTGCGCCTCCCGAGCGCGGGGTAGTACCTACCTACTCTGAGTATGTGCAAAGCATTTCCAAAGAATAGGGAGACGAACTGACGAATCTTCATCATTATCATCATCTCGGCCGCAGGACGTCCACTGAACATAGGCCTCATACAGATTTCCATCCAGTCTAGTTATAAGTTTGTAAATGGCCTGCATCTCCAGCGTGTTTCTGCTGTCTTTATCATTGTCTGTCCACCTTGTGGGTGGTCCGTGGTCTTCATTCGATAACTTTTCAGCCCCATCGGCCATCAGCTCTACGTGCTATGTGCCGCCCATTGCCACTTCAACTTGCTAATCCGCTGGGCTATGTCGGTAACTATCGTTCGTCTACAGATCTACTCATTTCTTAATTGGATCTCGCAGAGAAATCCCGAGGCATAGCCCTCTCCATAGCTCGTTGCGCTATTTATAGTATGTCTTATTTGGTTGTGAATAAGTATGATGAATTCCATGAATTTAATGAGTTCGCGTACGGGAAGTCATATTATTATCATATAGCTATATAGACATATAGACTCATCTGCCTATCTTGACCATTTTAGTTCCCAAGGTATGTTTCTCCGAATAAGAATACCCAATGCCAAATACTGGAACCGCAAATCCAAAGTAAACCAGCCAAGGCTGTTGTTATCGATTAGCTTTAGGTAATTTCGCCAGCGCATCCTATGAACTATCAGGAAGTCGAAGAGTAACGAACCTTGCCGTTTGTTTACCGTGGGTCCGCGCGTTTTGCGCCTTTATAAATACCAGCCTTTGGCGAATTACCATCATACTTTCTTGCGCTTTCTGCTCGCCTGGTACCTGCTACTACATTTAATAACCAAATAATTAAAAATAATTCAATATCGGCATTAGAATCAAATCTAAAACTTCCAAATAATTTATAAAAAATAATTAACTAAGTTAACTGTGTAAAATGAAGTGTTTATCAATAAACTTGGTTCAGATCCTCATCGTGGTGTCTTCATACCATGCACTGCCGATAGACGACGACACATTTGATCTAGTTTCTAATGAAATAGATGAGAACAGTGTTGATGGAGGCCCCATAGATATCTCGAGCCTAGGGCCAGAGGCATATGGGCTTCCGAGCAACGAAAGCGGTAAGTACAAAATGAATATAGAATAAAAAAAAAAATTAAAGCAGTACGTAAAATTACCTAAAGATAGATAGATAGAGATTAACACTTTATTGTACACCTTACAGCGAACATAATATTATGTAAATAAAGTAGGTACAGTTAGTCTTAGGCTAGTACAAGTGGCGGTCTTATCGCTTAAAGCTTATAGATTATCTAACAATTAAGTAAATAGGTATTTATATCCGAGATAGGTACTTTGCTAACTCATTATTTCTTTATAAAATAAAACACAATCATCTGGTATCAGAATTAAATAAATCTTTAAAAAAAAACTATTTCGTGCGATAAGACCGCCACTTGTTTAATATGTTTTCTTATTTAACATAAATATTTTCTATATAATTTTTGGTACGTATCTATACCAAAAAATATTAATGGGAAACAAAATAACAGATAGTCAAATAAATCTAGGTTTGTTTTGCGCTTGGGCATCGTTGTAAGCACATCTTGGAATTGAAATAAATAATACCTTAATCGATTTATTAATCGTCGATTGATTTTAAGATCAATAAGATACCTAAGTAATTGATTATTCAAACAATAATGAAGAATAGAATTGTACATAATATATAAGTATAACCTACAACTGAATTTTAATTTGGGTTAGTCATTGATATAAAGAAAAGGGGTTAGTTTTATCAATTTACCTATTAGGTAGATATGTAATGTGACACATCACGAGTTCTCCATATCAAAGTAAGGTGTCATGTAGGTTGTACCTGTCAAGAAGTTCGATAACAACGCTTGACAAATGGCAATATATAGCTGTGCTGACGGCAACTTCCGTAGAGCATGGTAATTCAAATCTGATACTACATACCTACCACCTATATACGCTAACAAATGGTTATGAATACGAAAAATTTGGCAGAAAGCATACAGGTGGATTTTTTAAGCGGGTCTTATTATGCGATTTGCAGACCAAGAAGCTAAGCTAAGTTAATTTAGCTTGTGTGCAGACTGCAAACTGCTCACCTTTCCTCTTAAGGAAAGGTGAGCGAACTAAATATACTTATATTTACACATTTTGTATAACCAGTTCTTAATGCTATTTTATCATTTCGCAATTCCCTAATTGTACAGGGTACTTGGTCTCCACCTGGAACGAGTCATCCCTGATGAATCCTGAAGAGATGGGCGAGTACGCGGAGGGAGACATCCTGATGCCGCAGCAGTTGTCTCGGAACGGCATCCGGGGGGAGTCGCAGCGCTGGCCTAAAGGACACATCCCTTATATGATTTCAGGGGGTTTTAGTAAGTTTGGAAAATTCTAGAATACCTTTAAAGAGTTCATCGATTAGTTATGTAAGTAGCATACGTGGCCCACTGGAAAAATCCATTCCAGACGAATCCGGGTGCGATATTGTTCACATGTGGACTTCTCTGGGGCGCTGCCATGTTTCTGTAGGCACGTTTTTGTGGGTCTTAGAAGATCGGTGTACTTAGGAGGCAGTCGTTAGGAAATAGGTCATGTCAACCCCGATGACTTATGAGTTACCGTTGTCTTCACAAACCAGTATGAATCCTCTCGAGCAGTTCGATTGGGGGAAGACTTCTGTTGGATTAAATTAAGGCATTTCCTAGCTTGACACTCATAAATGCAAAATATTTCAAGGGCTGTAGAAAATGTCGGCTATCTTTTCTCGTCAAAACTTCTAGATCGATTAGGTTGCTTGGAGATTCATAGAGCTAACTGGAGTGGGATTCCTAGAGAAAAACACTTCAGATGTCGGCCGATATATTAAGTGCTAATACTTTATTTGCTTTATTTGACTGCCTCGGTGGCGTAGAGGGCGCATGCTCGACTGCCAATCAAGAGGTCCCGGGTTCGATCCCCAGGTCAGGCAGTGTTAAATATTGGATTTTTCCATTAGGAATTATCTCAATAACTACCTGGAGTCTGGAACTGTGCCCGGTAGATGGCAATAGGCTCGCCCCCTATTACATGGGACCAATAACATACTGGCGAAATGTGGGTGTATCTACTATGGGACTGAGTCCTGGGTACACCTCTGCCTACCCCTTCGGGAAAAAGGCGTGAAAGTATGTAGTTATGTTTATAATATCGGTATAGCCAGTCAAGTTTTTTCAAGTATCTCAGGCAACGTCTCAACACGTTTTTCAGGCCAAGACAACCGTGACACTATAATGAAGGCTATCGCCGACTACCACCGGTTGACGTGCCTGAGGTTCGTACCCTACAACGGGCAACAAGACTACATCGTCATACAGAGTCAGAGCACTGGGTGTTGGTCGAGCGTTGGACGGATTGGTAAGTCTGGTCTTGTTACTTTAAAATGTAGCTTTCAATATCTAAAACATACTTGTATCACAAAAAGGTGAAGTTATACTTAATAGGTGCCCATCAAACCTCTACCCATAAAAAAAAATTCGTCTGTCCATACAAATTTGCCTATCAGCTGATCTATTTTGTATGGAAAGTTGATTTCATTTTCTTTAAAAAAAAAATCAAAATTTTATTTATTTGTTTGTTTTATTTGTATTTTCTTTTGCAAGTTTTTTAATTTGACGGTTAGATGCATACTACACCTTTTTAACACGTTGTATTAACGACATGAGCCACGAAATGCCAACTTGAATCTGTATTTACTAGAAAAAATCGAAAAAATCGAACATCGATTGATGTCAGCGATCTAAAGATGATGTCTTTCGTCGTTTTGTCCCACGTTTGGTCAATTGGTTGACGAAATTTAAATTTATAATTCAGGTGGTCGTCAAGAAGTGAACCTCCAGGTCCCTGGCTGCGTGTCGAAGAAAGGCACCGTTCTACACGAGCTCCTCCATGCCATCGGGTTCATGCACGAACAGAGCCGCCCTGAGAGAGACAACCATGTCACAGTCAACTACCAAAATATTAAACCGGGTATGAAAGAAAATTTTGCCTTGCCGTAAAGAACTATTAGTTAATCTGTGCCTTGGGGGTGTAGTCGTCGCAAGCTCGATTATCGATCATGAGGCCCCGGGGTCGATCCCCAGATCAGGCAAAATGTTATTGGATTTTTCCATTGGGAATTATCTCAATGACAGCCTGGAGTGTGGAAATGTGCCCGGTAGATGGAAACAGGCTCGACCCTATTACATGGGACCAATAACATACTTTTGTAATGTGGATGTACTACCTACTATGGGACTGGGCACAAATCCAGAATCCAGATTGTTACTGAGAAAATTTTGTGAAATCTACACTAACAATCCCGTTACACTAACAAGGTAGGGGGTACAAGGCCCAATTTCATAAATGGCAACGGAATCGTCTTATGCCTTTCATCGCCTCAGAGCTCATTCGCGCATAATCGATAAGTAGATATCGGACACAGTGCCATTTCCCGTTCTTTTCTGCCGCATATGTGCAAACATCAACTAATCAAAAGTAGAGTGAATGTTAGGTATATAGTATGTTATATAGTATAATTGAAGAATGTTGTATAGTATAATACCCCTGGTGTTGCATGTATCCACAGGCGGCGGTAATCGCGACCTATCAGGCAAACCGTCTGCTTCAGCCCCTACCTATAGCATAAAAAAAATCTCTCTAGAATTATTTTGTTTAGAAATACTCTTTTTCGCATGACTGCATTACATTGTACCTATTATCCTTGAAAGTTTAGGTTACGCCAACGACTAAATGCCAATGATTTTCATTTTCGTACCCAAAAATACAACCTGCTCAAAACCCTTTGTCCTCAGGAACGGAGAACAACTTCAGGAAAGCGGACGCGAAAACCACGGATGGATATGGAGTAGGGTATGATTACAACAGCGTCATGCACTACTCTGAATACGCCTTCTCCAAGAACTCCCGGAAGACTATTGAACCTAAGGTATACCTACATTTCAATTTTATACCCCCGACAAAACAAAAATGTTTCATTTAGGTACCTAATTTAAAAAAATTAATTAATTAGGTCAGCGTTTGACCCCAATCTCACCTTAAGAGAGAAGGGGAAGAGAAGATGAGGCCTAAGATGGAACTCACTTTCCTACACGATAATTATTCACTCTTCTCTTGAAGGCCCTAAGATTGTATTTCGTAGGGGGAAGACGAACGGATTACATTTTATTTATTTCATCATCATTATCTCAGCCACATGATGTCCACTGCTGAACATCCCTCCCTTACCCTTCCTTTCCCCTTAGATCCCCCCTTCCCTCCCTGGTCCCTTTAGATTTCCGTCCAGTCCAGTTGTAAGTGGCCTGCACATGTACCTACATGTAGTATTTTTATATCTTCAAAAATGTGGGTACGTATGAGCGAGAGGGCGATTTTGCTTAGCACCGCGCCTTTTGAATTTTTGCCTTTTGAATTTGAATCCCATTGGATTTGAAGTCTGGATTCAATGTTTAATGATAGGTGGCATAAGAGTTGGTAACAAACAAATCTACATCAATAAGGACTCAATGACAATGATAAATGAGGACATCAACAATCACCGATCTCGATTATAGTTAGAGATAATGAAATACACGTCCGATGCTTATTGACGTTTATTACCACTACATAAGTCGAAATATTGCTACTTATTGAGGGTCGCGTATAATGAATATAACGAAATGATGTGTTTATTGTTTGCAGGTGAGCGGCGTCAAGCTCGGACAACGAGAAGGGCTCAGCAGAGGGGATGTTAGGAAGGTCAACAATATGTATGATTGCAAGAAAGAGTAAGTTGAAGTACCTACCTACCTAGCTACGATCTACATCCTATCATATCTTACTAATGTTATAATTGTATAAGTTTGTGAGGATGGATGTATGAATGTTTGTTACACTTTCACGCCCAAACTACTCAACCAATTGGGCTGAAATTTGGTATGTAGATAGTTTAGACCCTGTAATTACACATAGGTAATTACACATTACTCTTTATCCCTATATTCCCACGGGAACGAAGCCTACGCGGGTGAAACCGCGCGGCACAGCTATTACTAATTATATTGTACAAAATACATAAATCTAAAAAAATAAGGATTAAGTGGAACATAATATTATTTAGTTAATCTATAACTTCTATAAAAATGTTCAAAGTATCTAATCTAAATAAATTATTTTGAATGCCTCGATGGCGTAATGGTCGCAAGCTCGACTGCTGATCATGAGGTCCCCGGTTCGATCCCCAGGTCAGGCAAAGTGTTATTTGATTTTTCCATTCGGAATTATTACAATAACAGCCTGTAGTCTGGAACAGTACTATGGGCCTGAGTTCTGGATACACCTCTACCTCTGCCTACCCCTTCGGGAAAAAAGCATGATTATATGTTATATATATATTAGATATAATATAATAATGCATAATGAACCAAAAAAACAGTATTTAACCTCTTCTTGCGAAATATTAAAAAAAATACTGATATCGATTTAAGTATTTTAATGTCCTATTATTCAACAGGGAACCACAATCTGGTTGGATGGGAGGAATCTTCCAGAATCTATTCGGGAGTAAAGCTGTCGAGGCCGCATATTAATTGGATTACAACATAAATATATTATGTGCACAACTTTTATATTATTGATTTGTAATCTGCTCCAAACAAATGACACTAGTCTTTATTTCGTCAACGTTTTGTATT
This sequence comes from Hemistola chrysoprasaria, assembly GCA_947063395.1. Classification (NCBI taxonomy): domain Eukaryota; kingdom Metazoa; phylum Arthropoda; class Insecta; order Lepidoptera; family Geometridae; genus Hemistola; species Hemistola chrysoprasaria. Next base: position 10,731,230 of record OX346729.1, read on the forward strand.
TGTTTTAATTTATTAAAATTTCTTTAAATCTAAGCTATGGTGTACTTATTTCACTATTTTGTATCGTGACGGAATTAAAATTTAAATAGGTAGGTAGGTAGGTATAGGAGATATTTATTTGCTAAATGTTTCCGTCCCTCCATTCAATTTTAATTTTAAATCTTTATTTATTTATAAAAATTATAAGATAGGTACATGTTCAGTATACATTATAAAACCTAGCGGTACATAGGATAATAAAAGAATTCATTGTTTATAAATCACTTAGACCTATCAAAACATTAATCATTGAGAATAGGTAATATTATAATTTTACAGTAGGATTCTATAATCTCCTCAACTATTTTACCCCTAATGCTAAAGTAAAACTTTGTTGAGGGTCGGGCTCATTAAGGCGCTGTCCATGTCCAAAGCAAATTCGCCCTCTCGCTCACACGTGCCCACATTTTGGAAGATCTAAAAAATACTTCATGTAATTAAGGTAAAATAAACACAACTAGGTTCTAGAAAATAACAATACAAAGATTTAGTAAAAAATCCAATTTAATACAAAAAAGTTTTCAGTACCTTTTTATTTTCCTAACATTTTTTTGTGCAGGCAAACAAGTTTTCATGTATAAAAACATGAAAACTTGTTTGGATTAAATTAAATTTTTACTGAATCTTTGTATTGTTATTTAAGTTATTTTCTAGAACTTAGTTGTCTTTATTTTACGAAATTACATGTTGTTTTTTTATATCTTAAAAATTGTGGGTACGAGTGAGCGAGAGGGCGAATTTTTTTTTTTATGATTATGACAAGACGAGCAAATCAGGTGCCTGATGGTAAGCATCATGATTGCCCATATTAGATACAGTGCCACCCAGTGTTTTAAAATTCAAAATTCTGCGCGGCACTGCACTGCGCCTGTTACCCTGAGATATGAGTTGTTAAATCTCATCATGCCCAGTAATTTCGCTGGTAACATTGCCCTTCAGACCGGAACACAGTAATGTTTGCACATTACTGCTTGGCGGATGAATAACTGGCAAAGGTGTGGTACTTTCCCAGGCGGCCCCCTGCTGAAGAGGCCTACAGCAAAAAATTTGATTTGGACAGCGCCTTAAGGGTTAAAAATCTCTAGTTAGGTGCCCTATTTAGGTGTAGTTAGGTGGTAAGATACACGTAATCTTTGGCCAGTTTTTATTTATTTAAAATTGTATTAATATAATTACAATTATGTTATTCTTGATATACATTATGATAATCTCAGAGTCCTTTCACAGTCATTGCCATAATTTGCATCTTGAGTAAATCTGACGTCCTTCACGAAATATGATTATTATTTTTAGAATGTTTTTCTTTCTCCATTGAAAATAAACATTTCAGGAAGTTATATGCCATTTCACACTTGCATGTTTCATCTGAAATATTAATATAATAATAGGTTGATAATACACAGATATCCTATACTATTATCCTACCTACTAATACTTATTATAAATGCGAAAGTTTGTGGGAATAGATGTTTGTTACTCTTTCACGTCAAAACTACTGCAACTACTTAGACCCTGGAATAAAACATGCGGTTTTTTCCCGATACACGGGAACGATGACAATGCGGGTGAAACCGCAAGGCACAGTTAGTTGATAATAATAAAGATTTTTTTTATGTCAGTGAGTGACAAGACGAGCAAATCAGGTACCTGATGCTAAGCATCATGATTGCCCAAATCAGACAAAGTGCCACCCAGTGTTCTATATTATTGAAAATTCTGCGCGGCACTGCACTGCGCCTGTCATCCTGAGTTATTAATTGTTGAAACTCGTCATGCCCAGTAATTTCGCTGGTAACATTGCCCTTCAGACCGGAACACAGTAATGTTTGCACATTACTGCTTGGCGGATGAATAACTGGCAAAGGTTATGCACGCTTTTCTTAGAATATATAAACCACGTGTAACAAAAAGATGTAGTAATACTTAAGGGGGGGTATCTACCCGTCAACCTTAACAACTGGCAATAGAAAGAATTTCATAATTCACAAGAAAAAATTTCAACTTCCTATACAAATGCGCCGATCAGCTGATCCACTTTGTATGGGAAGTAGAATTTGTTTTTTGCTAATTTCGCAATTTTTCTTTTGAAAGTTATTCAGTTTGACGGGCAGATGCATCCCCTGAAGTATTACTGCACCCTTTTATAACACGTTGAAATTTAAATGCGACATTTTCACTACTGAAAACTTTCGGAAACATAACCTACATCGAAAAAATGAATTTTGGAATCGTGGAGCGCAATCTACTTATTTAAAAGCGCTACAAATATCTGGTGTGTTCTTCTTGTACACGTACCTATCGTTCCAAACGCACGCACGGCATAGCTCGACAGAAAAGAGTAGAAACTAAACTAATTTAAAGTGTACGAGTCTACGAATAATAATAAGTTATATGAGTGGATTCAATTGTATTTACTGTTGTAAACGACAGTAGCTCCCCCATTATTTTCTACTCTTTTTCGAGCTATACACATTCATTTTAATCATTAGTTTCATTGAATTGCAAAATTGACACAATATTTTGACCAATTTCAATAAAAGGAATTACCTTTTTTAACCTTTTATCTATAAAACGACGCGCGATAAGTTTGTGGGGCAAGTCTACGATTAACTTTCTGTGAACTAAAGTATCTACTCACCCCTTCCTTCAGCACAGTAAGTGGTCATCTTCAATATATCCTCCATGGGTTCTCCATCCCTGGTACCATAAAACACCATAGCGGCGCGCTCGGCGTCGATCGCTCCGTCGTCTAGAGACGCCACTTCCGTTGATTGCAATATACATCGAAGGTAACACTAAATAGACGACAGGTGTATGAATATTGTGTAAAGTATAGGTATATATATATATAGAGTCAGCTGTCAGCTGCGACAGCGAGCGGACGCGTTTTTTACGTGATTAGCCGAATTACTTAATAAAAATGGATAATAATAAATGCAGTGGGTGTAGTGCAGTTATTTACGATATTTTATTCATGGAGTGTTCGGAAGGAGGATGAAAATTCAGGCACTTCATCTGAAGTGCCTGAACATACCAAAGGAGAAGTTCGAAGCGTTCACGAAAGAATACAAATCGAATTGGGTGTGCCCTGAATGTGTACGGGTGATGCCAAAGAAGGATAACACTAATACACCGGTCCGAGGCAATACGGTGTTAAATAAAACGTTCACACCAATATCTTACGTGAATGCAAATCGCGGAAGTCACAATGACGATCTTTCTGTTATTATGGACACTGAGTGTAAAGTTCTTAAAGAACTGCAGGAATTTCGATCGGAGATGCAAATACACATGGATGAGCAGGCCAAGAAATATGAATTACTTCATAACCAGTTCAAGAAGACGGAAACTGAATTACGGGAGATTCGTAAAAAAATGACGGTAGAAAGAGAAAACAACGAAAAAGTAAAGTTGTTACAAGCAGAACTTAAACTGTTGAGAGAGAAAAACGAACAATTAGAGTCCAAACTGTCGGCCAAGACTAACACGGGAAAAGATAAGCAAGTTGCTAAAAGTTATGCGTCAATGGTGGTACCTACTCTCCACAAAAATAAAGAGCAGTGTGGGGCCACGAAACGGCAGACTACACAGGTTGAACAAAATACTGATAAAGTAAATAGTATGAGTCCAATCATTATTACGGAAGAAGGCGGGGAAGAAGGGGAAAAATTACCTACCATGGAAAACTTAACTGGAGACAAGAAAGTACAGGAATCGGAAGGAGATTGGGCAGTTATCAACAGGAGGAAGAAAAGATATCCAACTACTGGAGTGAAGAAAGGCGGCCTCGGAGAGGCATCTGGAATAGAAATACAAGGGACTGAGCGCAAAAAATATTTGCATGTTTGGCGACTGCGCAAGGAGACCACAATAGAACAAATGGAGAATTATATTAAGAAGTTATTTAACGACAATTACATCTCATTAAAGGTAGACAAAATAAATCACAAGACAGAAAGAGATTATGCGTCTTTTATTGTAGGCGTACCAGAAAGCAGATATGAAGAACTGTCTAATCCTCAAAATTGGCCCATTAACGTAGAATTCTGTGAATGGGTGTGGTTTCGAAAATCTGGTGGGTTCGGAAAGTCGAACCCACCTAAACTTATGTAGAAAAACGAGTAAACCTACTGAAATTTTGATATATTATCAGAATGTGAGAGGGCTCAGGACTAAACTAGATACATTTTATTTAGGTGTGGAGACATCTAACGCAGACTTGATAGCCGTGACGGAAACAGGATTCAATGAATCCATTCACGACGCAGAAATAATTCCACCAAAGTACTCAATAATTAGATGTGACAGAACAGATGGGAGAAAACAGGGCGGTGCGAGTTTAGTGGCCACACCGCGCTTAGAGCTACGCCGCATACCGACTTTGTCAGATGTAAACATTGACGACCATTGTTTCGAACTTATTATTAGTGCTGTTTACCTTTGTAATAGATTTTTATTTTTGATAATTGTCGTATATATTCCACCAAAAAGCGTAGAAAACGAATATATGTTATTATTTAGGATTATAGAGGATTATTGTAATAATTATAAGGAGGTTATTGTTTTAGGAGACTTTAACTTGTATTCTTGTTCAACAAATGTAAATAATTATTTTGAATATTTTTTAACATACTGTGGATTCGTTCAGAGTAACAAGGTAAATAATTGCAATAATAGACAACTAGATTTAATTTTAAGTACATTTCCGGACAATGACAGTGTGCGAGTGTGTGCGGCGGAGATGCCACTCGTGCCGGTGGACGAGTATCACCCGCCACTCGAGGTATTAGTGCAGTTGCCGCGGCGGCGGGCCCACGCTCGTCTCGGTCCCGCCGATGCGGTCGCCGCGACCGGCTCATACATACCTGACTTGACTATACCAATTTATAATTATAAAAAGGCGAATTTCCCGTTATTATATAGTTGGATAGCGGCAATAGACTGGACACCGATTTATGAACTAGGCCTGGAAAATAGTTTAGATTGTTTTTACAATAATCTCAATGAGATAATTGATTATTGTGTTCCGATAAGACGAAATGGGTCGAACTCTCAGTACGTTTACCCTGAGTGGTATTCGGCCGATATAATTAAAGATATTAAACTAAAATCACGATTACACAAACAATATAAAGCGAGTGGAACAGATCATGACTACAAAGAGTTTTCCGAGTGTAGGGCAAGAGTTAAGACTAATATATCTCTGGCAGAGGAGCAATATAAGTTGAATGTTCAAAATCAGTTACAGAGAGACCCGAAGTCCTTTTGGGATTATGCAAACTCGAAAAGAGGCTGTAGAACTCCGAAAAAGATACTAAAGGACGGAGAGGTAATCAGAGAGGGAGAATGTGCTGAGGAATTCGCCAAATATTTTCATTCAGTTTACAGCTCAGAGATAGCGCAACTGGATGTAGGTAGGGCGATAGCCGAAGCAGGAGACGAAAACGCAGCAGCACGGATACATCTGGATGGTCTTCAGGTCCAAGAGGTCTTCGATGCGATTAACCATCTTAAGCCGAAGAGATCAGCAGGCCCAGATGGAATACCGCCTTATATCTTTAAAGATTGTAGAGAAGTTATAGCCAAGCCACTCCACCACATATTCAACCTCTGTTTGAAGCAAGCTGAATTCCCAGAGAGATGGAAAATCACTAGAGTTGTACCAGTACCAAAGGGAAAATCTTGTACAAAGGTAGATCAATACAGACCAGTCGCCATACTATCAACTCCGGCGAAGGTGTTGGAGTCGGCTATTTACAGGAGTATATCAGCTCAGGTGAGCCATCAGCTCTCTGATGCTCAACATGGCTTCCGGACGGCCAGAAGCACTACCAGCAATTTACTCAGCCACATGACATATCTGTTGCCGGCAGTAGATGGTGGGGGGAGGACGGATTCTGCGTATTTCGACTTTAGAAAAGCTTTCGACTTAGTCGATAATGACGTCTTATTAACAAAGTTAGCAGGGTTCGGCTTCACCCCACATCTTCTGAATTTTTTTGCCAGTTATATGGCAGATCGGCAACAGTATGTAGAGTACTCGGGGCATAGGTCTGAACCATATTTTACCAGATCAGGTGTTTATCAAGGTAGTAATTTAGGCCCATTGCAGTTTATTTTAATGATTAATGACTTGCCATCAGCAGTACAATATTCTAGATGCTTATTATTCGCCGACGACTTAAAGCTTTCTTTAGTCATTAATGATGATGGAGATTGTGCGAAACTGCAGGGGGACATAGACAGAGTAGTGGCTTGGAGTAAGAAAAACCAATTGCAATTTAATGTATCCAAGTGCATGACAATTAGTTTTACAAGGGCGCGTAATCCGACACTGCACACTTACAATATAGACGGGGTGCCGATAGTCAGAGTCAAAGAGGTAAGAGATTTGGGAGTAAATTTTAACCCAGAGTTGACTTTTCGAGATCACATTGTCAAAATTTGTAAGAAGTCATTCAGAAATTTAGGGTTTATTCTCCGTATGGCGAAGGGTTTCACAAATATTGGGGCGGTGTCGGCTCTTTACAACGCTTTAGTGAGAAGCCATTTAGAATGCAATAGCGTTATTTGGTCACCTAATGAAACAAAGTATGTCCTGATGTTAGAAAGGATACAGAATAAATTCGTAAGGTTCTTATATTTAAAACAGTATGGGGTGTATCCTTACTATCCATTGATGTATCCGACTCTGTTTATATTGGGGATGGTGGGATATAACGAACTTAGGGTCAGAAGGAAACTTACTCTCATTAGTTACATATTTAAAATAATAAGAGGGAAGGTTTATAATCCCGATATATTGGCGCAGATAAGGTTTTGTGTGCCGGAGAGGTACGTATGGCAGCGGCGACAGCCTCCGCTCCTGTGGGTGCCGCCCGCTAGAACTAACCTCCTGAGAGAGGCACCATTGATGCATGCACTTCGCACTCTCAATGTCATAGCGGACCAATTAGATTTATTTATTTGTACTCTGAACGAGTTTACTAGAGTAAGTTTACACATTTTATGTTATATTATTAGGAAATAAGGTAAAAATAGCGTTATAATATTATATAAGCAACATAACTAAACTATCGCATTGGTATCTTGCTGTAATGATAGTCTAAGTTTTGGATAATAAATAAATAAATAAATATGTTACGGGTCGTGCTAGAAGCCGATTTCTCGGATAATTTTATACCCAAGCAATACCCAAGCACAAAATAGGTTCAAACAGAACGTATAATCTAATTTCGTGCTAATTCTTACGCACACACGCGCGCACTTTCACTTACTATAATATTTTTTTCAACACCCTTACTTGTAACTTGTAACGTGACCGTTATCTTGTGACTGCATATTAAGCACTAGTGCTTTTTACTTTACATTACAGCACTAGTGCTTTTTACATTACGTTTTTCTTAATCGCCACAAAGAGTTTATATTATGCCAAAAACAATAAATAGTTTTTTGAATGAATTATAGATATTTATTAACTCATTAACAATATTTTTTATCATAATTTCGTTTAGTTATATATTTTTAACAAGAACAAAAATCTTAATTTGTATATTGAAAACATTATTTTGTGTGTTTAATACGCCATATGCTAATATGCCAGTGCATTTGCGCTGGTATGAGCGCAACTCGTGGAAAAAAAAGAGCTAAGAATGTATGATAAAATGTTCATTCCGTGGTTTTTATATTATATAAAAATGTCAACATTTTATCGATTACTGCTACTCGGTATATCTTATTCTCGCTCGCCTTTGGCTCGCGCGAACAATTATAATATACCACCTCGTAAGTATAATGTTCACCTTAGCACACTTGTATCACAACATACAATTCAACTAAGTACTATACCTACCTAAATAAGAACACTCGCAAGAGACGTGTCATTCAAGAAATTGTAGGTAAGTACCTACTTATAATTTGAAGATTACTTGTGTAAACTGTAACTTAGATTTATATTATCAACACTGCTAAGAACCTGTTTTATTAGGGTATCTAAACATACCTTTGGAGTTTTATCTGTTTCATCTGGAAAGCTTCCGCTCTCGTTCAGAGATGTTAAAAATGCTGAAATTGAAACTTAATGTTATTAAAAGTTATAGATTTTTTATGGTTGTGCTCAGTGACAAGATGAGTAAATCAGGTGCCTGATGGTAAGCATCATGATTGCACATATCAGTTATCAGACACAGTGCCACCAGTGTTTTAATATTGAAAATTCTGCGCGGCACTGCACTGCGCCTGTCACCCTGAGATATTGATTGTTGACAGACCGGAACACATAGTTTGCACATTACTGCTTGGCGGATGAATAACTGGCAAAGGTGTGTCTCGGATGTTCTTTTTAGGATATAGGTAATTTTTTAAACTGCAATTCACTGAATTTTCTTTGCTTGCTTGTGTGACATTATTATTATTATACTCGTATTATTATTAGTTCGTAATATAAAAAAAATGTTAGCTAGTTCCAGGACTGGTAACTTACCCATTTCAATCCTAAAAGACTCGTTGCACATCGTCATCACACTTATCAAATCGATATCGTCTTTCTTTGAATTTTCCTGTGACGTCATCGACTTGGCTTCGTCAGCCATTTTGGAATTATCAGCTAATTTTGTCTCGGCTGGTGGAGGTGGAGTTGCAGTAGTAGTACCTTCGTTCTTTGTCTTTCCTGCTATGGCTCCGATAGTAGAGCATAACAGAAACGTTACTGTTACAGTTAAACGAATTATTGTGGACATTTTAGAGATTCGAATCTGACTTCCATGACGAATGAATTCTGTGGATAGCATTAAATAGTGTTGCAAATCGTGCGGTCAGTCAGAAATGATAAATCTTTTGATAATATTTTAAACACATTTGTTCTAATCTTCTGTGTTTATAAAAATCATGGTACTTACTGACTGAATCAGAGTTGTCTGGGTCGTCCAGGACGAGTCTATTGCCGCCGTCACATCGGCGGCGCTAGTCTCGCCCAATCCTATACCAATACACGTAACAGGCGCTCCGTTTTCGGTACTGATATCGGATCCCAGACCCACCAACTCACAACCGATCCCGCTGGCGAGGTCGAACATCTGTCAGATCCTCAGATCGGCTAGTTTCTCTTCAAATAATCAAACAGATAAACCATTGATAGGGCCCTATGACACTCCCCTTCTGTGGTGCCAGGGCAAGTCCAACCCCACGTATTCTGGCGACGGCCCAAGCTGAGGTACACACCGTCTAGGTGCCCTTGTGCTAGTCGCCCATAAACTTAAACTTTGGGTCGAGCGCCTCCTGCGCTCACCACTGCCCAGTTAAGCTGTAGATGCCATTTGAAGCCAACAGCATATAATATGTCATTTAAGCAGCCCAATTATATTGAGCTTGGTATGATAGTAAAAAATTCCAATGTTGTTTATTATGGACCATTATGGCCAATATTGATTAAGGTAGTGTGGCTTTAAATTCGGAGTTCTTCCTGAGCTGAATTCTGATTATATCTGTGTGAAGACTTTTCACTTGGGCGCTATAGTGTTTTGGATGACACGTTAAATTGCATCTTTTTTGTTTCTTTAAGATAATATATTAGGTAAGAGACATTCGTTAGCTGATATAATGAGAGGGCTTGTAGGAATCTTGTAGTAGGACATCCACCCTCAAGGTGGACAGACGATCTGATGCAATCAGAAGATTTAATGAGATGATGATGATGATGTAGGAATCTATGATGATCTAATGATACTTCTTTGGGTAAATTACCTTAAAAAACAACTTCTGTTGAATTAGTATAGGTATGTTGGCTATATACCTACGGTTTGGACCATTGACTTGCACCTCATCATGTCACAGATTCTACCAATTAGTTTTGTTTGCACCACTGATGGTGGAAACGCAACTAGCGTTTGCACCTCGTACTGTATTTGCACCATATAAAAATATTGCACCATCAATGATGCAGATGACACTGCTGTGTAACGTTTGCAAATTAATATTTTACGTAGTACATAAAATATAAATATTTTTCTTTGTTGTCAATCCCTGAACTGTTTGCGTAGGTACAGTATCATAATTGTGAGCGAAATTATCTTTTAATAAATACCTCGTTTAGAATGCAATTTTACCCGGAAGGAACTATAACTAGTTCTAATCATTATGATTAAAATTGCCTAGTTTTGTCCACACAATGCTTTTGCATGCGTTTGTATCCACTTATTAGGTTCATGTGATATTACTCTTAATTTTTATTACACAAATCTTTCTGGATATCTATATCATAGGAATTATACTTATAATTAAAATAAGAAAAATATAATTAATGCTTTAATTTTATTAATATCAATGTTGATTATAAGGTATATACGTTTATAAATCATATATTATAGTAATACGATGCAGATAATATTATTATTACTTGTTTAAATCGGTTATTTAAAGCCGAGAAAATATTTTCCGGTTTCACTAGTTTCTAGTGTAACTAATAGAAGGGGAGTCCCCATTAACTTCATAGTTCTGAAACTTATCTTCACCTTCGTTTTTATACTCTGTCCCTTTCTCTCCGTATCTGTCTCCTGTCTGTGTCTCTGTCAGTTCTGCCGCAGTTTTGTTAGGTTGGTTTTCGTAGTTAGTATTATTATGATGTTGGTTATAATGTTCTTGGTTGGCTTCATGGTGAGCCTCTGTCTTGTCTCTGTCCTCCTGGTAGGTCTGATTCATTTCTTTGTTATAGTTGTGCTGTTGCTCCTGGTAGTGGTCCTTTTCGTGGTCATAGTTTTCTTGGTTTTTATCTCTGTAAAATATTTAATCATATTCAGTAAAATCCTGTGTGAAAATTTCTCTACTGCCTCGTGTTTAAGGTCCATGTCACGTTGTCTAATTTCTTGTCTCGGGTAAGTAGTACCTATTTAGTTACCGTTTAGGCAACTGAAGAAAGAAGACTAAATAAGTCCACTAGTAGGTAGTACCTTCTTTGCGCATTGTGCATAACAGTGTTATTTTACTACGTTACCTATCTTCATCAAAATGCCCATGTCCTTCGTTTTCCTTCTCCTCCAACCTGTCGCCTTGTCCGTGCCAGTATACTGCCTCACCTTCCATGTTCTCCTGGTACTCTCCGCTTTCTCTTTCAATGGAATGATGAGGGATGTCCACTTCCATTTTGTCCGGAGAACGGATGAACCGGCAGGTTGAAGCCGATTGTAGGGCTAAAGATATTTTTTAAATTTTAGGTAGATAGGCTATAATATAGATTTAGCGAGTTTTAGAGAGTTTATATGTGTCATTAATATGTAGTTAAGTTATATGTTATTAAGATAGTTAGCGCTTTGGTATAACTGTAAGCTTTCTATCATTGTGTATAATAAATAAATAAATAAATAAATAAATAAATAGATACAAAATACTATCTAAATCTGTCATATATTTTTTTTAAGTTTCTACATCCTAGATTATATGAGACTTACAGAGAACATAAACTGGCCTATTATGTAATTAGTAATTATGTAAAACTGTCTTTCGACAGTTTTTGTCAGTAACTTGGGACTTCTACTTGCCGAGTAACACTAATTATGAGTAGATATTCAACACTTTAATCGAGGATGGTGAAAGAGGCCTATTCTACATCTTGCCGGTCCGTGGTCTCCATTCGAGAACTTTACAGCCCCATCGGTCATCCGTTCGACGTGCTATGTGCCCTGCCCACTTCAACTTGCTAATCCGCTGGGTTATGTCGATAACCTTCATAGCGTAAGAAGACAGCAAGATAGCGCAAGATCACACTGGGTGCAGGCCGCGTACAAGAGAAGACTAGATGGAAAGCTATGGGGGAGGCCTATGTTCAGCAATGGACGTCATACGAGATGATGATGATTCTACCTACATCTTACTTTCCATGCGTCTTGTCAAAATACGAAAACTTGGATGTCAGCGTGTTTTTAAAAAAACTATTCAAGTATAATAACAATTATTTGGCGGTTTGGTACTTATATTTCGATCATTAATTCCACAAGATAAGATAGGGTTTAGCAAGTAAATCGCGGAGTGCAGCAGTAACAGTCCATCTATTAAAAAGTCTTACCGAAAACACCAACAATAACAAATACTTTTCCGGCAAACATCGTAAACTGTTTCTTGTTTCGCACATGTTGTAGTTCTTATTTTATACTGTTGCCAATAAGGTAAATAATAATAGGGTATCCCTTTCAAAAATAATTACAGCTATTCTATCTATTACCTATAACTGTCTTTGATATGAAACACGCAAGCGAATTCAAGTAGGTCACACCTATAGGCACCTGTAATGTCGCTAATTATTAGCGAAGTAGGTTTACCTTGTTACATTATTGTCTAATTTCAAACACTATCTCCGCATTGAAATATATTAAATCTCCAGTGGCCTCATCCATGAGAGCATTTTGTATACGGTCTAGTTATTAGTTTTAAATTATCCAATTAAACAAATTGCGGAAACCTTTATTTTTATTCGATCTTTTTTTTTATGCCATAATTGGCAAACAAGCAAACGGGCCGCCTGATGGTGGGCGGTTACCGCCGCCTATAGGTATTGCGAGTATTTTGACGATCCTTTAGACTAGAGTCTTGAAGGATCGCCACAATACTTTTTTCAAAGGAGAGTAAATAGATTTACTCTCCTTTGAAGAGCTCCATGTTGTAGCTCAACGGGAATACCGCAGCAGGCAGATCATTCCAGTTTGCACGTATGCGGCAAATGCGTATAGGCAAAGAATATTAACTGGTATGGTACGTATGCGCTTTGGGGTATGCGTATTGTAATTTTTTTTACCCTAATTTTATTTTTGTTATTTAATTTTTTAAGTAATATTTTAATATATTTAAGCACCCTAATTTTCTTTTTAGCTTTTATTTTAATGTTTACCAAAGTTTATCAAAATTATTATAACTCGTATTATACTTAAGATAAGTAAGTACATTGCTAATCTCATAATCATAGTTTTTACAGTGCCACCAACTAAGCTGGTCAGGTGGGCAATATTAGAACTACGGCTAGCAAACGTCGACAATATCTCCACTAGCGACGTTGTTTTAACTGAACAGATAAGTTGGTAGGACTCCTATTATCGCTGTCATTGTCATTTCCTACGTTAAAAAACCGAAAACGACGAGTTCCTGAAAGTGTCAGTGCATTGTTGTTTTAAATTAGAATGCATAATGAATTATTGGATTGTACCACTAGTTTCTTATCTGTGCTAGAAAAACGAATTTTACCCTAAGTTTCTATTTCCATTCTGTGTTTTAACGTGGAGCTAAACACTTGCAACTTGGTATCTATTATTAAAAAAAAATGGCAATAAGATTTAAAAATGTGATCATTGCAATGCTTTTATATTATTTTACCACAGGATTGTGTGATGGTGAGACGATTATAATTTATTATCTTCTCTATTAATTTATCATTCTAAAGGTCCAATATTAAAATTAACCAAAATCTTCTTCTAATTTCTTCATGCACAATTTAATAAAATCACCTATTACTTCTCAGTTGTTATATTATTTGTAATGTCCATCAAAATCATTACATAATATGCACACACTATTATTCAGAATTAAACGAAGCATCAAGAGTGGACGTGGAGTATTTGCAAATATTTCGTAATATACCCAGACTATTTGAATATTTTCTAGATGTCTTAGAACAGAGAATAGAAGTATTAGAGAGAAACGATGTTGCACAATTCTTTGACCAACCAAATAAGAATGAAGGAAGACATCAAGATAAAAGAGAAGTTACAGATTTTTGCTTCGATTATCAACACGATATAGATGAACCTAATAAAGAAAATACTAACAATTGTAAGAATAAAGAATTTAAAAGGGAAAATAAAAATGAAGATACAGTGGATGAAAAACCTAGTAAAACAAGTGGACATCGATACACTGTCACCGATTTTATCACAAACACAAATGAACGCCATGCAGAAGCAATTAAGAAAGGAAAAAATACAAAGAATAACAAAAAAGATCGAGTGAAACGACATTTCATAGATTTTGATAATGGATTTCTGGGTATAGATTGGTCGCAGTTCTTCTTGGCACCTGATGAAGTAGCTGATAAAGCCATTGAGACTGAGCAAATGATAGAAGAACATAACAAGAAAAATAGAAAGTGACATAACATAATGTTAAATAATCATAGCCAATGAAAATATTATGTCGCTCATTTAGAGATACAACGACGTAAATAAATGTTTTGGAACATAGTTTTGAAAAGAGGTAGAATTCATGTGCGTTTCTATTTAAGTCATTATCTGTTCGTTATATTGTATTTTATTTAGATTTATCGGCTTAATTATAAAGAGGGTAATTATGTAATTGTTGCTTCAGTTTGGTTAAGTATTTTCTCCATTTGAGACATAAACATACATTCATTTTGTGACAATAAAACTTCATACTTAATTTAACACACTATACATTTAGATAATAAGATAAACATTTAATAAAATAATCAATTCCAATATTTATTTATATAATTACTGTCATATTAAATTTTATCATAAAATAATCATGACCAGTCCAATATTTGGAGAACAACGACATAACCTATCCAATTCCGTCAACGTTTTGCCAAATTTTAGAAAAACAACGTCACAATATATAAATTATAAATGCACAGTTACGTCGCTGTAGCTCTAAAATACTCTTGTAGAGCGCCCTAGAGCGCTCTGCGCAACTGCCTTATCTGACGTTGCAGCAGCAGAAATCGCGCCATTATAATGCCCTAATGCTACAATTACACTCGCGCCAGGTTTATCACAAGAGATTCAATTCTGTCGATGTTTCTCCAAACGTCTTTCCGCAAACTTTGAGATACTTTAATTTATCGTGTTTTTAAAAAAAGTGTAACGTCGTTGTTACTCTAAATAAGCGATGTGGTAATTTGGTAAAAATAAAAATTATATTTCAAATAACTTTATTTTTATTGAAAAACTTTAATTGAAGTCACAGAAATAATACCTATTATGTTAATTACCAGGTAAATATAACGTTTAGCATTAAATTTACAATAAAATCACAGAGAATAAATAATAGAGAATCAATAACATTCAGATTTTCATAATAAACTTAATTCCGCGACTTGGTCCCCGTGGGAGTTTCGGCAATTCCTTTCGTTTGACATCTTATATATCTTCATCACAATGAAATACTATGTACATAATTTCAGCTTTATATTATGGACTGGGTATTTATGAGTGTGTCAGATTGCGAGGACTTAATACTATTGGTATAAGTATTAAGTCCTCGCACAGTAATTCCAGAGTACAGTCGTCCAGTACGTCCCTTTTCAGATTTGCACTGTCTTAAAGTTCTATACTATTCGTATGTTCGAAGTGTGGAGTACTGCTGCATAGTATGGAATCCTTATTACATAATTTATAACCAGAAAATTGAAAGTATCCAGCACAAATTCATTAAGCAACTAAACTTCCGCTGCTGTAAAAGATTTAGTGATTATACCGAGTCCTGTTCGTATCACCGTCTAATGACACTTGAAAACCGACGAATTCTCTCTGATATGATGTATATGCACGGTATTTGTAGTGGACAGATTGATTGCACTGAGCTGATGCACAAAATCTTACGCCTTTGCTGCCCGAAGGTCAGAACCAGACACACTAGTTTGTTTGCGCAAGAAGTGTTTAGCACTAACTATAGCCCGAAATGCGCTGGTCACTAGACTTCATCGGACTTACAATAAGATATTTGCAGGTATAGATATATTTCAGCACTGTAAAAGAATATTTAAAAGTGAGGTGCTCAGTATCCTGAATAAGCCTACTTAGGTTTATTCAGCATATTGAAGTTACTTACTAGTTTATAAGCTTACGTAATTTATAAGGTTTAATTAAATTTTTTTTAATTTACATCGTATAATATTAAGTTTTCTCTTTTCTCTTTTTCTCTTTTAAAATACAAGCGGCCTCATTATTATCATCATCTTCAGCCCGTATCATGGATAAATGTGATTGATGATGATTGATCATTTATAATAATTATGATTAAGAATTATTAATAGTTACCGAACTTTAATAATAATTACCAAGAGTCGAGGTGAAAGTAAAAAAATAATCACATTTATCGATGATAATTTATAATTTTACCGTGGTACTGTTACGTATAAAAAAGTGTCACTTCTGTATATAAATTCGACCTAACCAACTCAATTCGGTTTGCATGGTCTTCCACCAGAAGCTCTAGCAGTCGTCCCTGAACCACATATTAACGAATAGTTCCTAAACGTCGATTTGATTGTCGCATCGCCACTCTCAGCCACATTGCTACGTTCAGGACCTCCCTTGAGCTTCTGGCCCCGTTCTTTATAAAAACACTGGTGTGACCACGTCTGAGTGGAGTCGGAGTGCTGTGTCAGTTTTGTCTCTCTATTCGACTTTGGTTTGTGGTTTGGTTTGTTAGGGCAATCATCACAGAATGTTTTAACTTTTTGACGTGACAACGTCTTATAATTCGATAGAGCCGGCTGCACGCACGAAAAAACATGACTCATGCGGCGTTACCTCGTTCTGAGGCGTTCCATGTAAGGCTTGAAGTGCAAGCGAGAGCGCGGAACGAGCGACAAAGAAGCACAATCGGCCTTTGCGTTCGGCAGCGTTCGACATCCGTCTCTCTCCTACTTGAGTGAGCGCGTTGTCACGTTCAACTATCGTCAGTAAACCGACTTTACAGACAACCAATTTTTTCACTTTATTTCTTAATTTTTTTCTGTCGGTAGGTAGAATGCGAAATGCATTACCTATAGATAAACACACGCTCCTATAGGCGTTAGGTAGATGGGATAGAAAAATTTCGCCAATGACTAGTTAGTGCCACGGTAGCTTAAGTGGTAGAGTGCCTACCAGGCGGAATGGAGCGGAGGGTGCGTGGTTCGAATCCCGCCCGTTGGTAAAATTTTTCTTCCGATTTCATATTGTTTAATGTAGAGGAAGGTAATAAATAAATGGTCTGAGTAGCAAGATCGTTTCGGCTAGTTAGTGGTGTGTTCATACAAATGTTTACTAAGGCTTGTGTTATAGTGAGAGGAAGCGCGATTTTTTTAACAATTTGAGGTAATTAGTGTACTTGTGTGCAGAGCGCGTATGAGAAGTATATTTTATTAATAAGAATATGTTTTAACATAGTCTAGCTCTTACTTTTTGTAAATATGGTTTCCATGATAATTTAATGTCTAGTGATAGTCCTAACTTCAATGACTTTGATGTATAGTCTCATTATTTATGTTAAGATTGTCAAAAGTATCTATTTTTTGTTTTTGTTGCAAAAATTATGTTATTTGTTTTAGACGTCCTTATACTTGTATATAGATACAACTCCACGTCTCGTGTTCGTCCTATAATTGTAATAATGCGCATAGTTTGGCAATTTTAATCGTTAAGCTTATTTATCATCTTTTATCCGTGTTGTTGTGTGAGAACCATGACATGTATTATTTTGTTAAAGGATTCTATCACACATTCAGTCCACATCCACATTTGGTTTCCCCGGTTTAATAATGCTACGTACATAAGCATAATATAGGATTTAGTTGTAGTTGTAATATCTTCATACGAGTATACCTATATATTTGCTATTTGATATTTAATATACTTCATTTTGAGGTTTATTTCTCCGTTGTCTTGGCGTTTAAGCTTCATCATAATATATTCCTGTTGATATGGCGCTCGATCAAAACAGATTCAAATCAATTCCAAGAGGATTCAAGTCGAATCTATTTTACGATTTTACATAACAAAACCACCCTCATCTTTGAGGGTGGTTTTAACGATCTTCTGAGAGTTGAAGTAAAGTTTTATCGCGCATCTTTTCTTCTCATCATATTTGCCTGTCCTCTTTTTCGATTATGGGCAATTTGTGTATACATTTTTTATGATTCTCTCTGCCTCGGATTTGTACATCTCTCGCCTTTCTTCTTTATTAAGATCAGCCAAATATTAGTATATTCTTACAGCTTCAGTTTTGGATAAATCTGGCTGTGAGCTGCTACTTCCTTCCGCAGATATAGTATTTGTTTTGCCATGTGGTGATCGTATTGGTGGTGAATGTGTTACACTCATATTATCTTCGTATTAGGTCTTAGTTTTGTATGTAGTAATAAACCGCTCTCGCTTCGCTTGTGGTGTGCGCTCACTCTTACAATGTAGGCAGTTGATACTGTTGCGTACGGAAGCTACGCGATTGAAGCCGCCCGGTAAAGATATCGTCCACTAGAAATTGCACTCTCGTACGTCAACCCGCCAAATTCGTGATTAATATTATATATAGATTGCATATTTTCCTATATCCTATTTCCTATATCCAATCAACACGGCAATCGCCGTGTTGATGTCAACCCTGGCCAAGACGAAGGCAGAGGTCCTGTGGTGAAGTGAGCTTCCTGAACTGGAAGATCGTCCGAGGCATATGCGATTCCTCGCAGACATCGATAACGCGATTCAGAAAATAATGATCCCGTTTGGCAGCGACATATATTATCGTGGGCCGGAACTATATCGACGTTATCCGTGCCTCGTTACAAATTTTAATTTGAACCTAATCGGTCAAGGAGTTGCGAAGGGTAAAGGTGCCACGAATCAGGTAGCCATTCAACGCTACATGGCGCTGGATCTCGTTAGATCGCGTTTTGTTGTACATTATGAGACATTTATTTAAGTTCGCGAGATGTTAGTTCGAGGCCAGCAGTGTCCCGCCATTTTACCCGTTGAAAAGTATGTATGTTTGTTATAATAATATTATATCCCTCTATATAGTATAGATACTCTATATTACTCTGGGGTCTGTGATGTCAAATTTCATTATAATACCTTAAGGTGACGATCCAAGACACTTACGGTTTTAAGAAATATAAAAAGCCTAAAGTTACGCCGCCAGAAATTTCTAAAATATACTTTTAAAATATTCAACTCTGATCTTTTTCCGATCTGTCCTCCGGATAGCCTCGCCAGTAAGCGCATGTATGTCGTTTTATATAATAATAATAATAGCCTTTCTTTCTGAAATATTTGTTGTTTTTGGTGTTTTATAAAATGTCTTAAATGACAACTAAGGTTCAGCGTGCCTCTTGGCAAAGGCCTTCTCTAGCAATTTCCATTGTTTTCTGTCTTTGGTAGCCCTTCTCCAATTTGGACAAGCTGTTGATTTTAAATCGTCTTCCCATCTGAGGTATTGACGGCCTCTACTTCGTTTACTACCTCTGGGGTACCAATTGCTCCATATTTTTTATGTTACTTCTCAACATGTGGCCCGTCCACCTTCACGTAAGATTGTCTATTCTGACGAGTACATCAGCCAACTTAGTTGTCTTTCTCACAATGATGTTAGCAATCTGGTCCATCCTTTTGACCATAAGCATACTTCTCTCCATAGCACTTTGACATATAATATCTCTAGTTTTTCTCTCTGGAGTTTTATTAGAGCACAAATCTCACATATTATGTTTATGACCTGCAGCACACATGTATTTAAAGCTTTTCTTTTTAGATCCATATATACTCCTTTGACTTCGTCGTTTCATAGTTTTGTCGTTTCATTTAAATTAAGTATAAAAAGAATTAACCGCACGAGGGAACGCGGTGCTTGTCGGGTGCCATGTGCCTCAGGTGAATCAAGAACTTCAAAGTGTTTTTGCGTGAACATATAAAATGCTATTTTAGGTAATAGAAATGATGATCTCATACTCAATTAAATTGTAGTAGAACCATCTCTTTCTTTGTCCTGCTGCAAATTAACAACAACATACAATCACGAAGGGGTAGGCAGAGGTGTACCCAGGACGCAGTCCCATAGCAGGCACACTCACATTTCGCCAGTATGTTATTGGTCCCATGTAATAGGGGCGAGCCTATTGCCATCTTCGTTGGCTCCGATGGCAGTGACTCTGCTTTCTGTGCCGAAGGCCCCGGTTTCGATCCCCGGCCAGGTCAAACATTTGTGTGCATGAACATGTCTGTTTGATCTGCGTCTGGGTGTTATAAGCTTATATAAGTATGTATATCAAGAAAAATCTGGTTACCATAGTACAGGCTTCTAGCCTAGTTTGGGACCAGATGACCGTGAGTGGAAGTTGTCCCATATTATTATTATTATTATCCTACCGGGCCTGTTGCGGGTGGCGGGTCTGGAACTAGGCTGTTTCCAGACCCGCAATCATTGAGATAATTCCTAAGGGAAAAATCAAATATTTTAACACTTTGCCTGACCTGGGGATCGAACCCGAGACCTCATAATTGGCAGTAGAGCTTAGGTTTACAATACGCTACCGAGGCTGTATTTGAAATTTATTTAAAATCAAATTTTATGTGTAGATAGTGTTTTCGTAGAATGCAACTGGACAAATAAAATAATAATTATAATATTCGTTTAAGCATACAAACCTTCACAAATTATCTTTAATATTACAGTAGAAAGTAGAATTGAATGGTAAAAAGTGTACCTAAGTATGTAAATAAGAAGAACTGAAATCAATACAATACAATACTTAGATCAAAAGATATCTAACAAAGTTATATCGTGGATATGAATATTGAAAACGTGTGCCTGGTACCTTTATAAAGTTTTACTCTAACAAATACATTGTAAAGGTATAAAGCTCCGCAATAGGACGGATAATGCTTGAAATAAAAGGAAGTTCAAACAGTCCTTTGACGAATAAGCCCGGAGAAGAAGCAATGGATCCACAATCTGATGGTGTTGTGTCGGGAGCTCTGGCAGCAGTGCTTCGTGTGTCTAGATGTGCAGGACTGGCGCCGCTCTCTTTTGCCAAGGAGAGGAATGGCTGGCGCGTCAGACTGGCGCCGCACTTGTACTACTACGGATACTTTCTAATCAATGCCATTAGTAAGTACGAGTTACTCTTATCATACAATAAAAACAAAGCATCAGATACTTTACTAGGATGGCGACCAATATTAGTCCTAAGGTGGTGTCGGCTTTCACGTCTACAAGTCCCTTACTAACAACATTATTATAGGTTGCGTCACGGTTAAATAGCGCTGAACTTAATGCGCAGAAATCTATATTTAGATCTGTAAGTACTTTTAGACCAATACACCTGCGCATCCACCCCTCCCCCCCCCTCCACTTTTGCCTATTAAACCGTGACGCGACGACCGTCGAACCATCGAAAGTGTCTCGAGCAGGGTCGTATACTTAATACTCAGAATATCCATAAGATTTTCTCTGAATGTCGTTCAGGTAAGTATACCTATATGTCGTATCGCCATGAAATTGTAAGAACTGTTAGATTATAATTCACTAAGTTAGTTTATAATTTAGCTTAGTTAGTTTATAAACAACCTAACCTAAACGCTAGTTTATAAACTACATTCTAATGTCACTCCCGCCACTTTACTGAAGATCAGCCTGTCATCGGCGCAAGAGAGATTATGATCGCCTCAAGTCAAGTCAAAATAGAAAAGCCGTGAAAGACCGAATAACCTCGTTACTCTTAAAAACTAATACTGCTGAAAAAAAATCAGTGATTATTAAATTCTTTCCTGATCTTAGAAATAATAATGAGGTCGATGATCAAAAGCGTAGTTTAATGAGTAGTTGAGTTAGATAATTTGTTATTAAAAAAAGAAGTGACTAGATTTTTCTGCACCCATTTCGCATTTGACACATATTAAAATGAATTGTGCGGCTTGTAACCAATCAGTAAATCATCGAGAACACTTGTCATGTGTTACGTGTAGAGAGTCATTTCACTATAAATGCCTAAGCACGACTCCTACCCACGAGAGTTATTGTCTAATAAACACTTGGAACTGTCCTAAACGTGATCGTGGTTCACGACATCCTAAGAATAATCAAACATCTATTTGAGACGACCAAATTCTTGAAGACCTCAGTTTATTAGGAGATACAACCAAGAAAGACCTAATACAAAGTGACCGTAACCAGTGTCCACCTAAATAACTCAGAAATGCTAAAAAACTTTAGTCAAATTTTAGATAAAAAAACTAGAGCAAAATAAGAAAATCAAACCACCTTTGAAAGAAAAACCACAATAAAATCGAACTAGTAACGAAGGAAAAAATGCAAAACAATGAAAAACTCATGAAGAAATGAACTCTAAAAAGAAATGAAAAAATATTTATATATAGCCAATACCTATATATAAATATTTTATATATAGGTATTGGTTCAGACTACCAAAAACAGCATTATGAAGAAATCTTGTGTTACTATAGGATATGTTTAGCAGGATTTATTAATTTGATACCGCCACATCATACGTTAACGTACTTACATTAACGTCAGAAAACGTTCGAAAAACAAGTCCTTTTCCAAGACTTATAATGTATATGCTCGGCACATTAATGCCCAACACTGCGGCGGGACGCACAGAAAATGACTGATCAATACATGTTGTGAGGTTTCAGTGGCAGGTGTATTACATATGTAGTTATACAATTGCCCAGGAGTTAAAGCTCGTGTGTATTCTGTGTATGTCAGCAGGGTGTACCACGCCTGCAATCTGGTATTGTACTCGTACTTGGCATCCCGGTGTACCCAGTCCCCATAGCCGCATAGGGAAAAATGGTGATGTGATGTTATATAATGCACCATATACATCATCAACTATACCTACATGTATTTACAGATACAGGCACAATTACGTTACTAATAAGATTCTACTTATACATAATGGGAGATAAGTCATACAGTCACGTGAAATTGAATACTCGACGCGACATTGTTCGGATCGGAGATATTGGGTTTATGATACTTATTTCAAGTGTAGCTATCTGGAAATCTCGAGGACACATGAAGTCTATGATAGCATGTCTCAACTACTTACAGAAGGTAATAAAAAATGCTTCAGTATTAATGGACCTACGCGAAATTCGAACGCGAAATTAAAAACATAGTTGCAGCGAGTTAGCGTGCTTTCAGACGACGTCAAACGCGACGTCGACGTGACGTTGCGTTCGCAGTATGGCATACGTCAAGAAACGCTAACGCCAGAATGCGGTCCGTGTGTATTCTATGTCATTTTTAGGGCTCCGGACCCGAAAGGGGTGCCGAAGGAGCCCTATTTCTAAGCCTCCGCTGTCCGTCTATCCGTCCGTCCGTCTGTCACAGGGCTCTATCTCATAAACCGTAATAGCTAGGTACTTGTAATTTTCACAAAACATGTATCCCTAAAGCCGCTACAACTACAACGACAAATAATAAAATTAAAAAAATGTTTATAATTAAAGGTACGCTCCATACAAACAACGTGTTTTTGCTCAAAATTTATTTCTCGATTTCGTTCGTGTATCGTGAAAACGGCATCAGATAGGTATTTGATTTTTTCACGGAATGTAAATGATTATGATTGCTATACTATGAAATAATTATGACTAAATAAAATTAATAAATAACTGGAGCGTTCATACAAATCACGATATTTTCCAACGTTTGATGCTGTAACACCATAATGGAAATAGTTATCTTCTTGAAAATCTTACAAAATATATAACTATAATAAAGCTTTAACATCAAATACTAATAATTAAATAAATTCAAAAATTCAAGGACTTTCCCATACAAGACACTTTTCCGACTTATTAAAATCAAATAAGACTAATTCTGACTAGAGTTTTAGAAGAAGATTTCAAACCATATTTGGCAATACACATATAACAATAGCATGATCTACCTTATATTATACGAGTAAGATACCGTATCCTGTGTTATAATATTTATAATCTATATAATATTTATAATCTAGATATCTATTGCATAACATCATCAGGTTATCTGTATAAAAAGTCCTTGTTCGCGCCACTTAGTGGCACTCTTTTCTTTCCTATTTTATTTATTTTACCTACCTACCTTCCTTCCTTCACGAAAATGACGGCTATCTGTGTTTTATATCGTGGTGGATGAGGGTACTGTTTTTTGCTTATGCAAGCAGTCTGCGGCCGGCCCTTGTCGACTGTGGATGCCCGCGCGTGAGTTCCTTGAAGCTCACGAAACCGCTAATTTGGATTATCGACGTTCTCGTTGTCCCACCGCTATTCGCATATTTTGGACGCTGTGTACTAACGGCTCCACCCGCGCTCTCGCCGTGATATTCCCTACTGTCGAGCCACGCTACCTGAGGAGCAATCCGGACCACCAGGAGGCACTGAAGGGTGCCGCAGCGATACTCGTCGACCCGAGGAATACCAGGTTAGTCGCTCATTTTCAATCCTCCCCAAATACAGTCCACTACCCCTTCAATTTCTTGTTTCCACCCCTTTATCCAGCATTCCTTTCAACCCGCACCGCCGTTTGGCGTGTTCCGCCATATTGCTTGGTGGCCGCGCTAACATAGTTTGGTTCTTCGTAGCCGGATAAAGTCAAAATCCACTCAATATTTCCATATAATTGTAGTAAATTATTGGATAACTGCATAATTTCTCATTATTTATTCCGCATAAATTCCCGCTCATTACGTATATCTGGTTTATATTACTTTCTTCATAATATTTACCTACAATCTTACATGTGTCATTCGCAACTTATTTATTACTAAGATAGTGTATTCCATTGTCCTAAACCGCATAATACAAACGTTAATTGCTAATCGTAATATATTTGTGTAACGCAGTAACTGAGGTTATACTTGATATTCTTTCTTACTCATTTTACCGCTCCACTCATATTATCTGCTACCGTACGCCGTGTCGTGGTACAGCCGTCAAGTTGGTCATTTTGCCTAGGTTTTCTATTTTACTTTCAAAATGGCTACTACCGCAAAAGGTATTGAAGCATTGACGATCAAACGCATAACTTTAGTTAGCAAACGCGATGGAATATTTGCTCGTTTGCAGCAAGTTTATGACCGCTCCTTGAAGGCTTGCACGAATGATACGGAGAAAGAACATTTTCTGTGTGGAATTGTTTCACTAGACCGCTTACACTCTGAATTTAATAGTGTCGTAGACGAATTAAATGTAGTCGAGTTAAAAATCAATCCTGAGTACTCTGTTAATTATCAATCTGTCAATGTGTTCGAAGACATGTACTGTCGATGCAAGTATGTTTACGAACAAATTAAACCACCCGCTGTAATTTCTAAGACTGATGATTCACACGACATCTCACCGCAACGTAAGTCTGTCAAGCTGCCTAAGCTCGAGTTGATGACGTACGACGGCAATCCGATGACTTGGAAGATATTTTACGAGTCGTTCCGTCGTACAATACATGAAAATTGCGATCTCACTGATCATGAACGCATCCAATATTTAGTTAATAAATTGTCGGGTCGTGCGTTAGCCGTAGTGTCGGGTATTGTTCCTAACGCCGACAACTACCCTCTCATCTGGCAGACATTGGTCGATAAATACGATGACAAGCGTAGTTTAGGTTCCGCTTATCTCGACCAGCTGCTCGATTTCAAACCTACTAGCAACATCGCCTCTTCAAAAAACTTAGAATTATTTCTGGATACATTTTGTACGGCAGTGTCTAGTTTACGTTCGCTTAAATTAGATAATTTGTCGGATTTTATGTTATTGCAACTAGCTTTGAAGAAAATAGATTCGAGTACAGCACGTTCATTTGAAATGCATATGCGAGGTATAGCTATACCTACGTACGATGACCTCATTAAATTTGTTCGTGAACAGCGTAAAATATTAGAACGTACTGCGCCCGCTGGCCGCGTATCTGACAACAACACAAACAAAAGACAGGTCGCCGCTAAGCCGACGCATTCTTTCACTGTATCGTACTCATCACAATGTCCGCTATGTAAACAAACCGCTCATTATAATTTATATAGATGCCCTGCATTTAGTGCACTTTCAATTGATGACAGGTTGGCTTTCATAAAACGGCACAAAGGTTGTACTAATTGCCTGAGTGTTTCGCATAATTTTACCACTTGCAAATCGCAGTATAACTGCCAGCATTGTGGATGTAAACATCATTCAATGTTATGTCGCAAATTATTACTTTCCCGGGAAGGAACCCGCACGGGCCATACCGAACCCGCCGCAGCACCCACTGCGCCAGCGCAGGCGTCGCGCGCACGAGCTGGCAACGCAGCGCGTGCGCCCGCCTCACCGCCGCCGCCTCCCGTCTCGAGCGCGGTCGCCGATACCTATCTGCCGGTAGACACAGCTAAGCCTGCCGCTTATCAGCTGCCACAACATAATAATATTTCTTTATGCAATAAAATTCGCCCGGCTTTGCAATCGACTGATACTACGTGTTTATTAGGAACCGTGCAGGTCTACGCTTTCGATGCAAACGGTTGTAAGCATACCGTTCGTGCATTAATTGACTCTGCCTCTCAGAGCAATTTTATATCGGCTAAGTGTTGCGATAAACTTTATTTAAAATGCAAGGTAGCAAATACTGTTGTTAAGGGTATAGGTTCCAAGTCAAACCCAATTAAGGAGGCGACTTCCACCACTTTACACTCGCGATTGAATAATAATTTTATTTCTGTAGACGCTTTTGTTATCGATCGCATTACCGACAACCTGCCATCTACGAAAGTTGATGTCTCTTGTCTAACATATCTTAACTCTTTACCGCTCGCTGATAATAGTTTCTCGGAGCCTTCCGAAATAGATATTTTGATTGGAGCTTCATGCTTCGCTGATATTTTGTTGTCAGGTCGTGCCTCTGGTCCGCCTGGAACACCCACCGCTTTTGACTCGATATTCGGTTTTATTGTAATTGGGGCCGCTCCCGTTGCTTCCGATCAAGTCAATCTAAGTACCGCTATGCATGAGGATAGTCACCGCTTAGAAGTATCTCTCTGCGCCTTCGCAGTAGAACCCCGCTTGGATAGCATTATTCAAAAATTCTGGCAACTCGAGGAGGTGCAATGCACGCCGACTTTGAGTCCCACCGCGCTTGAAAATGAACACATTTTCGTGAACAATTATTCCCGCGATTCCACGGGCCGCTATTCAGTAGCGTTGCCTTTCTCTCGAGATCCCACTACTGCTCTGGGTAATTCTTTCCATAACGCTAAGAAACGTTTCACGCATCTCGAACGTAAGCTCGTATCTTCACCTCCCCTGCGAGTGGAGTATGACGCAATCATCAGGGAATACCTACAGAAAGGTTATATTTCTTTAATCGAGAATGATAATCCTTTGACCGGTTATTATATTCCGCACCATGCAATTGCCAGGTTGGATAAAACCACCACTAAATGGCGCATGGTTATGGACGCAAGTGCAAAAACTGACTCAAATTTGTCATTGAATGACGTCTTGCACACAGGTGATAATTTACAAAACGACCTTTTTGTGATACTCTTGGATTTTCGATTTTATGCAATCGCATTCACATCAGACATTAAACAAATGTACCTTCAAATACTCATTAATAAGGAACACCGCGAATTTCAGAAATTTCTATATAGATTCGATCCCGCGTATCCGCTAAGCACTTACGTATTTAACCGCGTTTGTTTTGGCCTTCGTAGTAGCCCCTTTCTTGCGATGCGCACATTACGTCAGCTGTGCACTGATGAGCGCATTCGTTTTCCGCACGCCGCGTCTGTCATAGAAAATAACACTTACATGGACGACGTGTGCTACTCAATGCCGTCCAAATCTGGCTGTCTACAACTCCGCGACGAGCTCCGCGACTTGCTCATGGCCGGGGGCTTCGAGCTTGTAAAGTGGGCTAGCAATGTGCCGGAAGTCACCGAATCTCTTCCTGTGACTGATCGCCACGCCGCTGTCATTAATTTCGACGAGCCCGACTCGAACCTTAAGGTCCTAGGTCTGCAGTGGTTGCCCAGCTCTGACACCTTTACATTTACTGTAAACATAGAAAATCGTTCTACGACTAAACGTAACATACTGTCAGTGATCGCGCGACAATATGATGTTCTTGGACTCATAGCTCCTGTCATTTTGTACGCTAAATTAATTCTTCAGAAACTTCACATATTGAAGCTAGATTGGGATGAGCAACCGCCGCCAGAGGTCGTTACTAGTTGGTTAAATTATCTTCGAGAACTTCCTTGTATTCAGCAGCTTCAAGTTCCACGCCACCTAGGCGTAGAGGAAGGCGCTCAAATTACCCTTGTAGCATTTTCTGATGCTAGTGAACACGGATACGGATCTGTGGTGTACATCCGAGCACAATTTGACCCTGACAAGACTCCAATCACTCGTCTAGTTTGCGCCAAATCTAAAGTAGCGCCATTAAAAACAATTTCAGTTGCTAAGTTGGAACTCTGTGGCTGTTTGCTCATGTCAAAATTGGTGCGTCGCGTTCTTGATACTTACGGAAAACGACATACCATAGATAAGGTGCACTGTTTTACCGACTCTATGGTAGCGTTACAATGGATTACTGCTCCACCGCACAGGTTTAAAACTTTTGTTGCCACACGCATTACTAAAATTACATCCGCTATTCCTGCTGATAGGTTCCGTCACATCCCTGGAACGGAAAATCCCTGCGCTGATGCACTATCGCGCGGGCTATCACCCGCTAAGCTTGTAAACCATCCACTTTGGTTAACGGGCCCCTCCTGGCTTTGTCAAGACCCTGCTGATTGGCCGGCGAGGTCAATAACTCCCGCTAAGATTGATTCTGAGCTGCCAGAAAGTAAGAAAATTATTTCACTACCTGTGAGTCAATCTACGGTCGAGGTTTCCAACCCGCTGTTGGACCTTGCCACCCGCGTTTCTTCCTGGCTTAAGCTCCTACGCATAACAGTTCTGATTTGTCGTTTCATCAAGAAACTACCGCCTTCTACGTACTTCTCCGCCGACAATATTGACTTTGCAGAAAGGCAAATCTTAAAGGCCTTACAAAAGGTCTATTTTCATGACATAATCCAGAGTCTTAAATCCAACACTACTTGTTCACGCGCCATACAACGGCTTTCACCGTTCATTGACGCTGACGGGCTCATACGAGTCGGAGGTCGTCTCCGAAATGCGGATCTGTCTTATGACCAGCAGCATCCCATTTTATTACCCCGTAAAGACCGCATAATTGAATTGATAATTGAACACTATCATCGGCGCAATTGTCACACAGGACCGCTCGCTTTGATGTCAATTCTACGGCAACGATATTGGATACTCTCGTCTCGTAATATCGTTCGCTCGGTTATACATAAATGTAACTTCTGTTTCAAGGCTAAACCTAAACCAACGTTCCCACTTATGGGGGATCTACCTGCCTGCCGCGTAAATGAAGCTAAAGCGTTCACCCACACCGCTGTGGATTACGCAGGCCCTATCTCAATTATTCCACAAAGAAAGCGTGGTGCGCGTCCTATCAAGGCGTATTTATGCATTTTCGTTTGTATGGTAGTTCGTGCAGTACATGTCGAACTGACGACAGATTTGAGTAGCAGCAGTTTTCTCTCTGCCTTTAAGCGTTTTCTTGCGCGCCGTGGTAATATTTCTGTCATGTACTCTGACAACGGACGGACTTTTATTGGAGCGAAAAACGCATTATCAGACGTGTATACACTAGTAAATTCAGATGAATTTAATAAGTCTATTTCGGACGAGTTATCCGCTAACCGCATCTTGTGGAAACTAAATCCACCGAGAAGTCCCCACTTCGGCGGAAATTACGAAATTTTCGTAAAAGCGTTCAAGGGCCATCTCGCTAAAACCATAGGTTCCCAGTTGCTCACCTATGAGGAAATGTTAACAATACTAACGCAAATAGAGAGCGTCATAAACTCGCGACCGCTAACGTTATTGAGTGAGGATCCTTCTGAACCCACTCCTTTAACTCCCGCACATTTCTTGATGGCTGCACCACTTAAGCATTTGCCTGCATGCTCCATCTCGGATGAGCCTGCGCATCTGCTTAAACGTTACGCGTTATTGGATAGGATGATTCAGTCGTTTTCTAAGCGATGGAAATTAGAGTACCTTCACTTGCTTCAATCTAGGGGAAAATGGAATACACCTTCTAATCCCATTAAAGTTGGTTCCGTGGTGCTAATCATCACTGATAATCTTCCCCCGCTATCCTGGCCCCTTGGTGTTGTCGAGAAGACAATTTTAGGGCAGGATAACATTTGTAGAGTTTGTTTGGTGCGAACGGCATCTTCCGTGTACAAACGGCCTGTTGTCCGTTTGTGCGTCCTTCCCACTCAATAATATACCTTT
Organism: Hemistola chrysoprasaria; assembly: GCA_947063395.1. Taxonomy (NCBI): domain Eukaryota; kingdom Metazoa; phylum Arthropoda; class Insecta; order Lepidoptera; family Geometridae; genus Hemistola; species Hemistola chrysoprasaria. The sequence goes on from OX346729.1 coordinate 10,761,394, forward strand.
TCTTTACCCCTGGTTAACCCGCTTTATTTGCAACTCTACCGCTACTCTTTTATTTTGTTAAAAACCAATGGTTTTTAGGCCGGGGGCAATGTTCGCGCCACTTAGTGGCACTCTTTTCTTTCCTATTTTATTTATTTTACCTACCTACCTTCCTTCCTTCACGAAAATGACGGCTATCTGTGTTTTATATCGTGGTGGATGAGGGTACTGTTTTTTGCTTATGCAAGCAGTCTGCGGCCGGCCCTTGTCGACTGTGGATGCCCGCGCGTGAGTTCCTTGAAGCTCACGAAACCGCTAATTTGGATTATCGACGTTCTCGTTGTCCCACCGCTATTCGCATATTTTGGACGCTGTGTACTAACGGCTCCACCCGCGCTCTCGCCGTGATATTCCCTACTGTCGAGCCACGCTACCTGAGGAGCAATCCGGACCACCAGGAGGCACTGAAGGGTGCCGCAGCGATACTCGTCGACCCGAGGAATACCAGGTTAGTCGCTCATTTTCAATCCTCCCCAAATACAGTCCACTACCCCTTCAATTTCTTGTTTCCACCCCTTTATCCAGCATTCCTTTCAACCCGCACCGCCGTTTGGCGTGTTCCGCCATATTGCTTGGTGGCCGCGCTAACAGTCCTTAAAGGCTTAATGTGATGAGACTGCCGGTTACTTACAGTCTTCCTTATTGTTTCATGTTTTAACAAAAATTATTGCCACCTACGTTCCCTTAACTAAAAACCCTTAAAATATGATATCTAAATATTTGCAATACGTAAAAATCATAGATAAATAAAGTACCTAATGAACAGCAGCAGTGAAGTTAACCTATTAAGGAACTGTTAAATAAATAGATAAAGAATACATAATATTACATCTAAGCCACGTATTGGTATTTTTGTAAAACGATATGTATGTATATGATCAGTTACCTCTTAAAATCAAAATTAAGTAAGTATACTATATTAATTAATTAGTAAAATACTACAACATCTGCTTTTTGTTTTTTTTTGGAAGCTAGTCATTAAGATTAAGTCTTTTATGTGGCCCTTTGTGGGCAGGAGGCACTTCAATGGACAGAAAAAAAATTACAAAAAATGTCGGTTTTAAAGAGCGAAAGGCCAAATGACTAAAAGACGAACAATAGAGTCCGAACAGTAGTACAAGGAACGTGTTTTTGCTCGAAGTTAATTACAGGAAGTAGCAATATAATAGCTATAATAATAAATAATAATAAAAAAATGAGGAGACGTGATTTCTACAGGTATATGAGTAGTACATACGGTGGAGGGTGGTGAGGAGCCCTTCTCATGCGAGTCCCACTACGCATTTGACAAGTTTATTCATACAAATTTCGCCACCGCGTGAGCGCCGCGATGACGGTGACGCCGCGCCGACGTTCGTCTGAAAGGACGCTTAGAATAAGTGTTGGCCTACACACAGATATATGTAATTGTTCAGTAAATTGAAATTCAATTTTATTTTTCAAACGTTTCGAACGTTTTTACGAAGTCACAATACTGTCATAAATACTGTCGAAACTGCCATTTTCGGGCAAAAGTTTTAGAACGCTGCATCGGTACAGTATCGAAACTGACGCTTTCCATACTGTACGCCGCTTATGTGATTCGTCTTCCATACAAAATGAAAATACACAAATACATTCGAAGACAAATCACCTTAAGCTGAAAAGGTTCGGTTTACCTAATATTTCTATAATTTATGATTCCTATATTATAAAAAGTAATATTATATTGAATTCCTGGGGAAATTATTTTGGAGATTCGATACTGTACATACCTACGTGGGGTGGGGACAGTCGATTTGTATTGGATAACAACTGTTCCCACCTTTGTCATTACATTATTATGATTTTTTTTAGATACATAACGAGACCATTTACCAACCCCAGTGCAACGAGCGAAAGAAATTGATCCTAGTAAAAGCTATGATGACTTTCGTAGTATTAGTGTCGTCGATTTTCTATCAGAACAGCGTCATGACAGGAGATGATAATAAGGGTATGTGCCCTGGTCGATGACTCCGCGGAGCTAAGAACCCAGGCTTGTGTTTTTCAAATTATTCAATATTCAATATCATATATTACCAAAATAAAGCAATTTTGAAGATGAAATTTATACCATATCACATACATAATGCACATACTACTCTCGAACGTTTCGTATGGCGTATCACACACCGCCTCGCATCCCGCTACCACAGAATAAATAATAGAACTAACGTACAGAAACTTCATGATGAACATTCATGGTGCCGAGCAATTCCGAGTGTTCCGGAATGGCGTTCAAATTCCGGTGAGCACGGCTGACTCGAAACCGGTTCGGGCTGTGTGTCGCGAACGCGAAACAGATATCATATATACAATATACGTAGTATAGGCTGCACGCTCAGGTAGGTATAGCTCTGTGTGACGTCACAACAAGCGGGTGGGGCGAGCGGGCGCGCGCGCGCGCCACAGCCCGATCTGGCCCGGCATTGCACCTCGAGACGTCCAAAGAGAAACATTGGTGAGTGAGCTTGATTTATAACTATGCACGTGTTATCAGAACTTAATGCCTGTTATGTTGATCAGTTTGCTGACGCGTTCGGCCTGTTTTCGAACAGTTACCCGAGAATATCAGATCAGTGTTTAGCGAAGATCGGGGTGGCTGTAGGGGAGGTTGCAGGCCACACCGGGGGAACAGCCCCCAAAATACTTACGATCAGGAACTGATATCAGAATCAGTCGAAACCAGCAAATAGAACATCAGCTCAGTAATCAGACCAGATATTCTTCGTACCTATCAGTATATAGGTATTTAGTTATTATATTATTACGTTATTATATTGTTATATTAGTACGGTTTTGAATTAAATGTGGTTACATACCACATTTAATCCTATCTACATGATAGGTGATAGCTTGGATTAACATTATTAAGGTTTGCCCTATATACTTTATTATCATCCTTCCTTTTGATATCAAGGTACCTACTTACTTGAAGATGAATTTGAATGCCCTTGTAAAGTTACTTTGAAACGCGTAGTCCATCTAGTCGACACAATCTGTACCACTAGCGGACGGTAACGCGGCCCTGCATAGTTCACGCACACATTGATTGACGGGTGTACACACGCTATGTCCTATGTAGCAGTAGGCTATTAAGTGCGAGCGTTTGTATGGAGTGGGTCAAAGTACAAAGTCTCAAACTCTTTATTTACTTAAATAACCAGCATGATATAATTTTCAGTCTTGCCTGTGGGTATAACAAGCGCATTGTGCTTCGCCAGCTACTGGATCCAGCAGCTGCAAGTGCTACAGTTCATGATGATCACTCTACGTGTGCAGTACACCTTCCAGATTATTAACGAGAGTTTGAGAAATCTACTGAAAGGTTACTTTGCTTAAACATATATGTTATTGAGAGGCCTATTAAAACATACCTAGCTAATATAAATCTACTTTAATGCCACTTAGTGGAATTTTCCAGATTCCCTGGACTCAGATAAACGCCACTCATAGTTCGCTTTTTCAGATTTCGCTGTTTCGGGTTATGATCAAAACCTATTCAAGAGGTTACAACGGACCAACATTGTTTCAGTGTCGGTATCAACGATTAATACTTCAGGTTTTACATTTAACATTAGTTAAACCTACTAATCTCAGAACAATCATTCCATAATGGGCTCTCCACACTCGCGCGCAAATGACGGCGTTAACTGCGAACCGTCACCACACTCGCAGTTCGCGCCTCGTTCGCGGCTTGTGGAGATGCCATAAAACAGGAATTAAGTCTATTCGCTTGAAATACAATATGAATATGTGAAGAAAAATTTCCCCCACGAGCGGGACTTGAAACCGCACCTTCCGCACCAATCCGTGTGGTGGGCACGGGCACTCCAATACCAACGTGGGTGTTTATCTTATAATAGTTGATGCATTCACCTGGACACCTGTCCAACCAGTGCTCTAAATCATCCGGGCTTGCAGTTTTTTGCAAACCCCAACCACAGGCTAGGCTAGTTTTACTAACAAATTAGTGTTTTCATATAAAAATAATTATCTTCTTCATCTTACTTCTTACTTATATATATCTTCAATCTCGGTACAGTCAGTACAATGTAAAAAAGGTACGTTTTTATAAGGTGAACAAAACGCTACCGAGTTCTAACTTTACTCCAGCGCCATAACACAAAAAGAAACAGCGCTAGCATTGTTTTTTGTGTGTAAGTATGTTTATTCCGTTTTCACGCTAAAACTACTGGACCGATTGGGCTGAAATTCATTACCTATATAGATAGTTAAGAACCTGGAATAATATAATAAGTTCTATTTAGCCCGATATTCCATCGGGAACGAAAACTACGCGGGTGAAACCGCGGAGCACAGCTAGTATATAAAAAACTCCCCTGCCTTATTATTATTTTTGCATTCTATCCACCGACAAGTTTAATGTTAGAATTAGAATTCATATCGAAATGGGTAAACTCAGGTTGAGTTTGAGTTTTTCATAAGATTTCATATTTTTCTAGACTAAGCTTTCTAGTATGGTAGGTAGAATTCGAAATCAATCACCTATAGATAAACACAAACGCCCCTATAGGCGTTTGGTAGGTGGGATAGAGAAATTTCGGCGATGACTAGTACACTCCACTCCACGGTAGCTCCATGGGCAGGCCCAACGCTCTTCTTGGCCATGATAAATGACCTACCGAAGGTACTTAAGTCGAGCAATTTCCTAATGTTTCCAGACGACCTCAAACTTTATCAGGCTATAAATCAGGTTTCTGACTGCAACGATCTGCAGCAAGATATGTACTCCGTGGAACAATGGAGCCGGGCAAATAGGTTATCATCTAATATTTCCAAGTTCAAAGTAATTACATTACATTCACTAGATTGCAAAAACCTACCTATAATGCCGACGTATGTTTTGGAGGGCTCTCCCCTTATAAAGAGTAGCGAGTATCAGAGACCTGGGTGTGGTCCTGGACACCCGTCTAAACTTCCAGGATCATATAACGTTGGTTTGTAAGGCAGCAAACAGGACCCTGGGGTTTATTATGAGAACGGCGTCGCTATTTCCCGAAGGGTGGTATCTTGCTGTACAACGCCTTCGTCCGAAGTAAATTGGAATTTGTCGGAATCATATAGGCGAAGTATTTCATGCTGATCGAGAGACTTCAACGTAAATTTGCCCGATATGTACACAAACGGATATATGAATATTTCCATATCTTTTTCACACATTGGGACTTAGGAGGAAATTACACTTACTAGTCCATTACTGTCTTATTCTACGATTCTACGCAGTAAGATAAATAATTCGACCGTTCTAGCAGCCATTAAATTTTTTTGTGCCAGACAACTACCTACGCACGCCCGGTGCGTAGGAAGTGTTGCGTCGAAGACATTTACTGTTCTCGGGTCCTGTACTTTGGACTCGCCACGCTAACAACACGCCTACTTCGCGAGCATTATCCGTCTTGAATGTCGATATTTTTGATGATAGTATGCGGTCTATATCAGTTAATAATATTAGAGTTTATTTCAGTTATTTGTTAATAAGATAGTTAGCGCTTTGGTATCAATACTGTAAGCTTTCTATCATTATGTTATTAAATAAATTAACTGGTAGAGTGTCCTCTACGCGGATTGGTGCGGAAGGTGCGGGTTCAAATCCCGCTCTTGGTTGAAATTTTTCTTCCAATATTCATATTGTGTGAATTAATAAATGTAATGATTATGATTATGAATGTATTTATTATTTAAATAGTAATCACACAATAGTGCTGTATTGCGTAATGTTTTTCTCTATTTCTAGCCTCTGATAGCTCGATTGAAACGATACTAAGTAATTATTATAACAGACGGCCTGTAGTCCAATTGTCGATGCCGAATGCTCGTTATATTTTCAGATGAAATCATAACACCTACTGAAGACCGTCCGGAGTACCTCCGCCTACTGGCCCTGGCTTACAATGCAGTATGTGACGTCATCCGTGAGGTGGACTCATGCTACGGCCTGATACTACTTCTGATACTGAGCTTTTGCTTTTATCATCTCGTGATAACACCATACTACCTTATCGTAAACATAAGTTAGTTTGAATAATATATTTTTGTAGTTGTAGTTGTTGTGTGTTGGTAGAGGTAGGCCTCTTTTGCAGGAGGCTGCCTGGGGAAGTACCACACCTTGGCCATTTATTCATCCGCCAAGCAGTAATGTGCAAACATTACTGTGTTCCGGTCTGAAAGGCAATATTACCAGCGAAATTACTGGGCATGACGAGTTTCAACAACTAATATCTCAGGGTGACAGACGCAGTGCAGTGCTGCGCAGAATTTTTAATTTTAAAACACTGGGTGGCACTGTGTCTGATATGGGCAATCATGATGCTTACCATCAGGTACCTGATTTGCTCGTCTTGAAAAATATCCTTTAGAAATCCTTCGAGTTGTTTCTGCAGCACTGGTGCCACGGTAGAACTCGTACCTACTCGTAAATATAACGATATTTCATGTTTTCCATTTACGGTAATAAGCGACGCCAAAGAAAAAAATAATGAGGAAAAAACAAATGAAAAACTGTTTTCAAAACTCTAATGTACCAGCTAAATGAATTTATAAATTTGGTTTTGGTATTATTAACCAAAGAGGAGATATTTCAGATCAAATTGGTAAGTGCGACAAAACGCTAATTTCATATGTAAGGACCTAAATCTGGGGGTCCGGCAGTGCCCCCGCCAAGTCGAGCAAAAGAGCGGCACGGCCGTACCATTTTTCTCAAATCAGTTCACGCTATTTTGGACCCTATATTATTTTGTCGTAGTGTCGTTTGATCCTAGACCAATCTGACCCAATGTCAATCTTACATAAATATATTATGAGATCATCATGTATGTACGTAACAAATTAAATGATTTACACAATTATATAAATCATTATTGTTAGAAAATAACAATACAAACTATCAGTAAAAAATCCAATTTAATTAAAACAAGTTTTCATGTTTAAAAACCTGCACAGAGCAAAAAATCTCAGAATAAAAAAGACACTTAGACTTGTTTGGATTCAATTGGATTTTTTACTCAAGGTTTGTATTTTGTTATTTTCTAGAACCTAGTTGTCTTTAATAGTACTAAATTACATAATGTAGTATTATTTATATCTTCAAAAATTTGTGTACGTGTGAGCGAGAGGGCGAATTAGGTTCGCACCGCGCCAAAATATTATTACATCTTTTTGTAAGACGTTGTATAATTATTAGGTATAGTTTTGTTTCTGTTTGTCCTCAATTTACAGATGGCATTACGAATATTATATCAGCATCCGACATCGTGTTCCCAGTGTCATCGATTATTTGGTCTATCTTCCACACGAGCACCTTGATCATGATCATCGAACCCTGTCATATGACACATATGGAGGTAACATCAATAATTTTTATGATGACGAAAAATTGAGGATAATAATTGCTCTGGTTTCACACTGGTATGGAATAAATTGCAGATGAAAATAACTCGTGTGCTGGTGAGTCAGCTGATGCGCTGCATGGATTCTGAATACCAGCCGCTTGCGGTGGAGCTGAAACTGTTCTATAGACAGCTCGTCCTAAACCAGCCCTCGTTCTCTCCTCTCGGAATGTTCTCTCTGACCAGAACTCTCGTGGCTACAGTATGACTCACTCATAATTCAAATACACTTATGTGACTTGTAATCGCTAATTATAGGTTATTTAATATAATTTAGAGGGTGCATGCTCGACTGCCAGTCCCGGGTTCGATCCCCAGATCAGTGTTAAATATTGGATTTTTCCATTAAGAATTTTCTCAATAACTGTATGGAGTGACACGTTGAGTGTTTCCTATAGTAATACTTAAGGGGGTGGATACTATTACCGTATACCTACCTTAACAACTTGCAAAAGACAGTTGTGAAAAGCATTGATGATAATTATAATAAGTATACCTAATCGTTGCAACATAATTATCAAATATTAACTTCAAATAAAATTTTGGACAGAGTTCATAGTGTTAGTATACAATCACGGCTCAACCTATGTTAGTAAGTGTCAATTCGGACACTTTGTCCGAGTATTTCGTGTCCGAGTCGTCAGCAAGCCGTTAGTACTTATTATTATAACATTATGTTAATTATAATATTTCTTTTCAGGTATTTGGCAGCATTTTTACATATTTAGTATTACTTATGCAAATATAATTCCTACCAAATGTAGCATTTTGATCGATAATGTTTTAAGATTCAGAGTTTATGAATCACTATAATATATCACTAATTATGAAAGCTACAATTTAAGCATTGTGTAAAGCACAAGAAGATTACAAAAAGGGTGAGCACGATATGTTTAAAGATTTTCTCTAAGTTTCTCTTTTGTTTGTCCAATAATAAATACATAATCAATAATCTGAATATTTTATTATTTCTCACTAGATTTTAACCATTTAATGCTAAAAGTCATAACTAAATACAAATATACTCAACATACTTACTATTTTATACAATTTAATTTTATAGAGGAAGGGCGAATGTTTCAAATGCATCTCTTTGCTTCTCAACCTCTATATTAATAACAAGAGATGGGTACGATCACAAACGGTATATTAAAAAATCCTTCTCCTGCTACGTTTACTGATACATTATCAGACTCTGGTCATTCCTATGCATTGAGACAAGCCGTTAAAAATAAGTAGTTGAAAACGATTTTATGAGCCCTACACGATACATTACATAACAGACATTATGTATAGTACAACACATACACAAAAGCTTAAATGGCGATGGGCTAAAAAGACAGCATGGGTAGGTTCACTAGGACAGAGAAAAAGAGGAAGACTAAACGCACGCTGGGCAGACGACATAAAAGTAGCAAGTACTCAATGGCCGCGAGCGATAGAGAATAGATAGAGTACTGCATCTCTTGAGGAGGCCCTAACCTCTCACTGAGAGGGTTCTTGCTAGCAAAATACAAACCCTGACTATATCTAATTAATCAAATTTTTTTTATGATAGTGAGTGACAAGACGAGCAAATCAGGTGCCTGATGGTAAGCATCATGATTGCCCATATCAGACACAGTGCCAACCAGTGTTTTAAAATTCAAAATTCTGCGCGGCACTGCACTGCGCTTGTCACCCTGAGATATGAGTTGTTGAATCTCATCATGCCCATTAATTTCGCTGGTAACATTGCCCTTCAGACCGGAAGACAGTAATGTTTGCACATTACTGCTTGGCGGATGAATAACTGGCAAAAGTGTAGTACTTCCCCAGGCGGCCCCCTGCAAAAGAGGCCTACCACTACAATCAATCAATATACACAAAAGAGTAGAAACGGAACTAATTTAAAGTGATGAAATTTTTTTTACTCTTGTAAAAGACAGTGGCGCCCCCATTATTTTCTACTCTTTTGTGTCGAACTATACTTATATATACTACTTATATATGTTCGAAACATTGTGTTTTCATGCGATGGCCAAGTCAATATATTTAATTTTTATTTTTTAATTTTTATAAAATTTTATTTTTTATTTAAAACATAAAAGATTTTTAATATTGATATATGACCACTGTAAGATGTTGTTAGGTTAGCTAATTACGTAATAACTTAGACAGACACACCTTAAGTAGGGACTTTTTTACAAGTTTTGTATTTGATGTCTTTACTCTTACCGACGAGCGTAGAAAATTATTAACAATAACTGCTAAAAATGATAAATTTAAATGTTATATTCACATTTACCAAATCATGAGATAATAGGCTTGTGCTAACAATAAATCGAACGGGCTATACAGTTTCTAATTATGAATTATGATATACAGATAGCAAAAAATAAAACTTTTTTGTCATAATATGTAATAACTAAAGATTATTATTATTTTTAGAAAATAAATTCGGTAAAAATAGGAGTGATATACTTAGATTGGGGTTTACCAAAAACATTACTGTTGTGGTTGACGATTTCATAGCTTTACTTGGAGTACAATATTTGGCAACTAGAAGAAGATGAATCATCATCATGAATAAGTATACTTAAGTCTAACGTATCCACGTCAGCACTCAAAAATCGAAGTTTTGTGGAAATAATCTTGGACTTATTGATGACCTACTTGTTACAATACAGGAAAAGAAAATGAGATGTGTATGCAAGTATAAAAAATGAACTAAACAATTGTTTTATATACTTATTTATTTGAAATAGTACAAAATCAATGTTATGTAGGAACGTGTTCTGAGATCTTACATATTTTCTTCGAATTTATGTTGAGAAACTATATTTATCATATAGATTTAAAGAGAGTACAGGACGAGGATTATTTTCAACTTATAATCCTCAACCTTTCAACTACTGTGGGCGTCAGCGGGTAATGTTGGATGCAGAAATGGAAGTACTCTTAGACTCAAATTTTTTTATTTACCGTGCGTTCGGAAATCACCTCTACAAGAAGAACGCACAAGAAACTTGTAGGGCCTTATTCTTTTCATTGATAACAATTAACACACTTTACAATACCTCTTAACAATAGAGAGAGATAAGGAGGCACGGAATAACACATTATCACTTTACATACACGTGGTAAGTGAATAGACCCAGGATAACGAACTATGGACATTACCTACATAACGCGGTTGGTATATAGACAATAGACACACTATATGACTTCACACAACGCGATAGGTGTATAGGCCCAGAATAACGAACTATGACTTTACATAACGCGGAAGGTATGTAGACCCAGAATAACTAACTATGCGCGGTCGGTATATGAACATGGAGTAACGCACTATCACTTTACATAACGTGGTAGGAATACAGACCCAGAATTACCAACTGTGACTTTACATAACCACGAAGTATCACACCATAATTTTACATAACGCGATAAGGTATATAGACCCATGATAACTAACTATGACTTTAAATAACGCGGTAAGGTATATAGACCCATGATATCTAACTATGACTTTAAATAACGCGGTAAGGTATATAGACCCATGATAACTAACTATGACTTTAAATAACGCGGTAAGGTATATAGACCCATGATAACTAACTATGACTTTAAATAACGCGGTAAGGTATATAGACCCATGATAACTAACTATGACTTTAAATAACGCGGTAAGGTATATAGACCCATGTTAACTAACTATGACTTTAAATAACGTGGTAAGGTATATAGACCCATGATAACTAACTATGACTTTAAATAACGCAGTAAGGTATATAGACCCATGATAACTAACTATGACTTTAAATAACGTGGTAAGGTATATAGACCCATGATAACTAACTATGACTTTAAATAAAGCGGTGAGTTTATAGACAGGGTGTATCGCATTTTAATTTTACACAACGCGGAAGGTACATTGATCCAGGATAGCTAACTATGAATTTACATAACGCTGTGAGTATATAAACCCAGAATAACTATGACTTCACATAACGCGGTGAGTATATAGACACGGAGTGTCGCACTATAACTTTACACAACGCGGAAGGTACATAGAACCAGGATAGCTAACTATCTAGGATAACTATGAATTTACATAACGCGGTGAGTATATAGACATGAAGTATCACACTATAATAACCTGCAATTAACGAATAAGGTTACGTTACGAATAACCCGATACGGAGTTTTGTTAATCACAGCTACACGCGACGATTGTCAAAGGCAGACTGACCCTATTCGTTTTTTTTTTTTTTTTAATCAATTCACTCAATCAATCATTTTCAGTGGTGAGCGCAGGAGGCGCTCGACCCAAAGTTTAAGGGCGACTAGCACAAGGGCACCTAGACGGTACGAACCTCGGCTTGGGCCGTCGCCAGAATACGTGGGGTCAGACTTGCCCTGGCACCCCAGAAGGGGAGTGTCCTAGGGCCCTATCAATGGTTTGATCTGTTTGATTATTTGGAGAGAAACTAACCGATCTGAAGGATCTGAGAGATCTTCGACCTTGCCGGCGAGGTCGGTGTTGTGATTGTGTGAGTTGGTGGATCTGGTATCCGACACCAGCAGGCTTACCATCAACTAGTTAAGCAATTCAGTTTAGGACCTAAACTGAACTGCGTCGCTATTTTCGTACCATGACCTTGTTAAGCCGATCAGTTTAAAATTCCCGCCAAAACAAAACCTAAACTGAATGGCAAGCTTAGTTTCGTTCATTCTTTTCGTACTATGATGCTTCCTTACGACTGAAACTGAATAGCATAACTGTCAATTCTAGCGATTCAATAAAAGTTAGTTTTGTTTCGCCAAACTGAATCGTTTTTACAAATTTCCGTGTATGTTTTAAATCTGTGTAAGTGTAAGTGTGCTATTTTCATTATTGAGACTAAAGACGATAAGTAGAGCTGTGACTCTGTGACATAATATTATCTAAGATACTAATCAACTAAGTTTAACGTCGTGCGCAAGAGTTGTTTGAATATTGAATAGTATGTCTGACGAACTACTATTATTTGAGCTGATAGAGTGCATCAACGAAGATGCTTTTGTTTTGAAGATGTTCTCGATGAGAGTTTAGAGCTTCCAACAATATTTCTAACTGGTGGTACGTAACCCTTCGTGCCACCACTTGACGAGATTGTTCACTGTATACAAAAAAAACACTTAAGAAAGGTAAAGGTACACGAAATTCCACACTGTTGAGTGGACATGGAATTATTATTGAGGTTTGATATTACGAATCGTTAAATAATATCCAAAACACTTGATTAAATAGAAAACATAAACTAACAGCTTACGTCATTATAAATTTCCTAACTTTGTTTTGTTCCAAACGCCAAACACAAACTAATAATTCCATTTTTAAAACTACCGCGCTCGTAAAGTATGACAAGAATTAGAAAAAATAGGTAATAAGGATGACATCGGCTAGTTCGTTCAAAAATTTTAATTACGATTTCGTATAATAATCTTGGAAATTCAAGCATTAATGGGAAGACACTGTACCCAAAATATTAAATAAATAAAATTTTGTGAAATATAAAATAATTTAATGTATTTAATTCGCAAAACTTAATATAAAATTGGGGTCTAAAAAAATCCGGTAATTTCCGATTTTTATGTAAGATGCCGTTTCAAAACGAAGCGACCATTGAATGAGACCACGAGATTTTTATATAGCGTTGTCTTTTTCTCGCTCGGCGGCGGAAAGTTGGATCAGAGACAACGTTTTGTTCATTCTTTCTGACGTAATACGATTCAAATGCGATCGTCGCTTAATGAGTTGATGGTATGAAATTTTTTAGGTACCTAAATTGAATAGAGTCGGAATTGAATAGCTAGCCTATAAGTTGATGGTAGGCCTGCAGTACCGAAACCGGAGCGTCTGTTGCGTATATTGGTAGGATTGGGCGAACCTAGCGCCGCCGATGTGACGGCGGCGATAGAGTCGTCCGGGTCGTCCAGGACGTTGCGAGGGCGTCTACGGAGGGGAGGAGTTCCAGCTTGAACTATCGAGTAGTTCGAGGCTTGGACTACGAGGGGGTTGGGGTGGTGGGGAGCCGCGTCAAAGTAGCGGCGGGAGCAATCCTTCATGAATTGAAGGATGGAGGGAAGTTCCAGGTCGCAGTGTAAGTCGGCGTTTCGCTGGTACCAGCTAGCGCCGACCGCCTTGCGAATGAAACGGTTTTGGATGACTTGAAGCTGGTTCAAGATGACGGGGGACGTCTGAGCGAACGCAACTGAGGCGTAAGTCATGACGGGGCGTATGCAAGTTTTGTAAAGTGTCACCTTATTTCTAAGGGACATCTTACTGCGCTGGCATAGGAGGGGGGTGAGACGGCCTAAGAAGTAAGCCGCTCGGTTTCGGACGATCTGGACGTGTTTCGCGAAGGTGAGTCGACGATCAAGGGTCACGCCAAGATACTTTGCATGGGAGGCCCAGGGGACAGGCTGGTTGTGAAGCTTAAGAGATAGCTTCTTCGGGTTAGGTTTAGTGGGATGAAAGTACATTGCTGTACTTTTATCCGGGTTAACCGTGATGGCCCACTTCTTAAACCAATCGCCATAAGAGCGAAGGGCTTTTTGAAGTCGGCCGATCAAGTGGGCGCTGTTCCACCCTCTGGTATAGAGAGCGGTATCGTCAGCGAAGAGAGCTATCTCTACAAGTGGAGATCGAGGGATGTCGCTGGTATATAGCGAGTAGAGAAGAGGAGAGAGCGCAGAGCCCTGAGGGACTCCAGCTCCAATGGGGTGGGGAGAAGAGCGGTCTCCCTCGACGCGATAGCGAAAGTTTCGAGCCCTGAGAAAATCTTGTATGATGAGTACAAGACGGTCCGGCACACCGAACTGATATAACTTGTATATCAGGCCGTTGTGCCACACCTTATCGAATGCTTTCGCCACGTCCAAAAAGACCGCTATAGTCCCTTGAGGGTGAGGGCGGAAGTGGTTCGGTTTCATGTTAAAACTTTCTAAGATGTACTCCGTGATGCGGTGTACTTGTTGAACACATGAGTGTTTGGCTCGAAAGCCAAACTGCTCGTTAGGAAGGAGGTTAAGGGACCTAGTGACTGACCAGAGACGCTTCACTAGGAGGCGTTCATAGATCTTCCCCAGCGAGCCGAGGAGACTAATAGGGCGGTAGCTAGAAGGCTCTGATGCCTTTTTGCCTGGCTTGTGAATGCCGATGACGTCGGCAGTCTTCCAAGCGTCGGGGAAAATACAATGGCTCATAGCAGCATTGAAGATGCTGACTAAGAGGTAGACTAAGGGGGTTGAAAAGTGCTTGATCACTTTATTAGTGATGCCATCCGCACCAGGAGCTTTCCTGGCGTGGAGATCCTTGATTATCGACTCAACCTCGCAAGCCTTTATAGGCTCAATGGGGTCGGAGGGGGGTAGGGAGGATTTAAGTTCGACTGCGCTGTTCACCGCAGCGAGGTGAACAGGGTCAACTTGATCGAGATTGGGGCTGCATTGCGCCTCGAGGCTATCGGCCAGACATTCGGCCTTTTCATCGTCATCGAACGCGGGAGGGAGATTGGATCGGGTCAAGGGAGGCATTGCGACTACAGTGTCATTTTTCAGGGCTCGCGCCAACCGCCAGTAAGCCTGGTGAGTGGGCTCGAGCCCCGAAAGTAAATCTTCCCACCTCTGATTGCGGAGTTCACTCATACGGGTACGAACTGCTCGTTCGTAGTACCGCAGATTGACTCTGTTCACTTCAGTGGGACTGTAGTCGTATGCTCTAATGGCTGCGTTCTTTGCTCTCAGTAGTTCCCTCGCATCCTCAGGCAGGGCCCAGCGTCGGTTATCCTCGGCTGGTACCTGCTTGGAGGACTCACCGATGGCGGTGTGGAGGTGACTAGTGAGAGCATCGATCGAGCGGGAGACATCGTCGGGGGTAACTATGTCGTCGGGGATTCGGTCCAGAGCGGGTGAATGGATGGCCTTTAGGGTTTCTCCTAAATGCTTCCAATTCACTACCGTTTTGGTTCGAGTCAGTCTGTCGGAAGGGTCGGGGCCTAGTCTCATCAAGACGGGTCGATGGTCAGAGTCGAGCTCGTGTAGTACTTCCAAAGAGCGCAACTGGAGTGTTACGTTCTTTAGGAGCGCTATATCGAGCACTTCGGGGTTATGGGCGGGGTTTGGAGGGTAGCGGGTTGGGGAGCTGGGAGCAATGACCTCAAAGTTGAGGTCCTCCGAAAGAGAGTACAAATCGTGACCGTTCACGTTTGATCTATTGCAGCCCCAGAGGGTTTGTTTGCAATTGAAGTCGCCGGCCAAAATGACGGCGCCTCCAAGGGAGAGGAGGGACTCAAAATCACTCCTGTGAACTTTCTTGTTACCGGAGAGGTAGCAAGAGGCAATAGTAATGGGCTGATGGCCGGACATCGCGATACGGCAACAAGACGCTTCGAGATCGGTAAGAAGAGGGGTGGTTATAGGAATACAGTGAAGAGACCTTTTGTAATAGATAAGAGTGCCGCCTTTTACAGCGTCAGTTCTATCATTACGAACCAGCAAGTAGTTTGCGATCTTAGGATCCCTCTTGCTTGGTTTTAGAAAGGTCTCGCTCACAAGAAGGATGTCTACTTGGTGGGACGAGAGGAATTCTCGGATAAGAGCCCGTTGGTCCTTATCCGATCCGGAGCCTAACCCGTTGGCGTTGTAAAATGCCAACGAAAGGGAGTGGGGTTTAACTCTCTTAGGTGTACTATCCATAATGAAAGTACTTAAGAGAGGGGGGCAAAGGTGGACTTGATCGTGCGGATCAAGTCCCTGTGTTCAGCCATGACCTGAACTATGTGGACGGGGTCGTTTGGGGCCATCGACAGTTTGCGGCTGAGTTCGCAAACAGCGTCGATATCGACACTCATAATGAGCGACATAAGCGAGGAAATGTCCGGATTACCTCGGGGAGGGGCCAGTGGGGAGGCCAAGAGGGGCTTGGGAGGGCGAATTTCTGCTCGGGCGGGAGCCGTTGCAGGGGGTGAAGACTTGGTTGGCAGGGGGGCTGAGCGCTCCTTACTAAACCAAGCGTTGGTTTTGGGTAGGGGTGCGGGCACGAATTGTGGTGCCGGGTTCGAGGGCGCTGAGGTCAGCTTAGGGCTGATCCCTTGATTGCGCGGATTGAGGGGAGGAATAGGGCGGCGAGGCGGAGTTTGTCTCTGTGGCCCTCTGGTTCTAGGGGCCTTGGGACAGCCGCGATAGTTCGCAGTGTGTCCCTGGTTCCCACATAGAACGCAGGAAGGGGGGTCAGGGCTATCCCGAGTGCGGGAGCACTCGGTCGTGCTATGATCGCCTAGGCACTTAACGCACCTAGGGCGGGCGAAGCAGAAACGGGCGGAGTGCCCGTAGTATTGACATCTGTGGCACTGGGCGGGGGTACCGTTTCGGTGGGGAGTCTCAACAGAGAGCCCCGAGAGGTTGCAGACCATCTTCAGGTTGAAGATGGCCTTCCCCTCTGGGGTCTTGTCGAGGACCACCAAGACAAGGTCAAAAGGGGTTTTATCCCTTCCGCTATAGAGGCGGTGGACTTCTTGGATGGGATAGCCCTGTTCTTTAAGATCGTCAGTGATTAAGTTACTGGCGAGCTCTTTCGGAACACCCCGGATAACTACACGGAGGTGTTTTTCCTCTTCCAGCGCATAGGTGTGGTAGCCTATGTGCTGTTCTCGGAGAATATGGGTGATTTGGCGGTGGGCATCGGACGTTCTCACCTGGACTTTGATGCCCAGTTGAGTGGACCTAGCCGAAACGATTTCGACCTTTTGGTCGGTGAAAATGTGTCTGACTTCTTCCCACCTTACCTTGTCGTGGACAAGGAAGGGAGGAGGGAGCTTGGCCGGTCGGGATTGAGGCGGTGCGGGAGATTTAGAGTCCGGAGTGGACGAAGAAGAGGATGGCAGAGTGCCTGAGGCCGGGCATATGGCTTTCGCCGGAGGAGGGGGAGAGGCGGTGGCGGCTGCGCGCTTTTTGCCCTTCTTGGTGACTTCAATGAAGCCTTCAAGAGACGGAGGGATTTGGGATGGAAATGGATCACAATCCATTTCCGAGTCAGGGGAGAGCGGAGAGTCCGCAAAGTGGATAATAGGGACAGGGCGCGCCGCAGTGGCGCGGGAGTGATCTGAAGAGGGCGAGCGGTTACGCGAAAGTGAGCGGTCGCGAGAGGGCGAGCGATCGCGGGTGGGGGAGCGGTCACGGGAGGGGGAGCGATCGCGAGAGGGGGGGCGGCCGCGGGGAGGAGAGCGGTTGCGGAAGCAGTCGCGGGAAGGAACGCGGTTACGGGAAGGGACGTGTTCGGGGCTAGCAGGGGAGAACCGCGGAGTTAGCCGATCGGCGGCCGACTTTGCTTTGCTTGAAGGCGCAGCAATACGGGAGGACATGAGGGGTACGATATTAGCGGAGTTGTACTCCGCTAATATTGTCCCGTGATGTTTTTGAAGCCATGAACGTAAGTCCATGGCTTCAGAGTAATAAACTTAAGGGCCTACGGGCGCTGGGGGAGGAGGTCCCCAGCGAGGTTAAATAGGGTTGATCTCCTTGCCGGGTATAGACAGGGAGGTGTGTGCCTAGGTGTATCCTAGTGAGTGTCTAACTCGTCAACCTTAGCCAAAGTTGAGAGCTAGTTCCGGCTACTAGGCAGTCTTAGCAAAAACTGGTAGCCGGGTGTGTGCCTACGTACTTGGGGTTGTCGAGAGGAAATGTTCCTCCCGAGAGTGGACCCAAGCCCTGCCGGATTTTCGCGTTTTCTCTGAAGGAGAAACCGCGGGCGCTCCGGGTCCACGCCCAATCGGCTTCGTTGGCACCGTTAGGTATCCACCGACTGACCACTGAAGGTGGCTTTTGTCCTTAAAGAAACAAAGGGTGCTTTATAAAAGAAAGCGATCGCTTTGAAAAAAGCGGTTTTTTCCTTGAATGGCGATAAGGCGCAGTGCACGTGGGAAGCGCAGGTGGCCGCTTCCGAGAAAGCGCACGTGGGTAGCGCAGGTGGCCGATTCCTGGAAGTCGCTCGCGGCTCGGTCGGCCAGCGGGCGCAGGTAGGGACGTCCGAGCGGCGCGGGGGCCAAGACCGGAATGATATGCTGACCCTATTCGAGCTCGCTCGCTTCTTATATTGTGTGCCCCTTCCACTAGACTTACACATGTCACATAGCTAGAGAGCTAGGTTTACTACTTGCTACTTGTGACTGGCTCTTGTCACTACTGTCACTTGTCAAACGACCTTTGATAGCGGTAACTCCGTCAAACGCAGATAGATGGTGCCACTCGTTGACATCGGATGCCTTTTGCTCTCCAACAGATTTATGAGCAATATTAAAATATTCTAAGCACCATAACAATGGTTTGTTAGAGCAATCATCACAGAATGTTTTAACTTTTTTCACTTTATTTTTTGCTTCATTTTTTTCTGTCAGTAGTGTGATTGCGAAATGTATCACCTATAGATAAACACACGCTCCTATAGGCGTTAGGTAGATGAGATAGAAAAATTTTGCCGATGACTAGTGCCTCCATGGTAGCTCAAGTGATAGAGTGCCTACCTATAATTTTCGTTGCCTAACGTCAGAAGTATAGAACCAATCATAGTTCTTGACGGTGAAAGACTCAATATTGACAATGCAACTTTGTTCCTTGGCATAAATATAGACTCTAAACTGCAATGGAGCACTCATATCACCGAGCTCTCAGGGAAACTAAGCTCTGCAGCTTACGCGGTTTATAAAATTAGGCAACTAACAGATATAGCCACGGCGAGATTAGTGTACTTTGCATATTTCCATAGCTTGATGTCTTATGGGATTCTGTTGTGGGGGTCAGCCGCAGATATAGAAACTATCTTTATACTACAAAAAGGTGCGATTCGTGCCATCTATGAGATGCGTCCACGCGAATCCCTGAGGGAATTATTTAAAGATATAAACATACTGACCCTGCCATCCTTATACATTTATGAGAACATCATGTATGTGCGTAAAAATTTACATAAATTCAAATTAAATAGTGACCTTCATAATTTTAATACTAGAAATAAATACAAAATAGCTGCACCTAGCTTTAGATTATCTAAAACAAATAAAAAGACATTCTTAGGAAATAGTGTACGTTTCTATAATAAAATCCCAAAAGAGATAACTGGGCTCTCAGAGGGTAAATTCAAAACCTATATAAAATCTACTTTACTAAAGAAGGCTTATTATAAAGTCAACCAGTACATAGAGGACAAAGATGCCTGGAAACTTCTGCATAGCCGCCTCGCGGCACCTTTAAAGAAAACGAATGTAACCAAACCAAATATTGTAAAACTATCTGTTGAAAAAATTAAGCCCTACAAGTTTCTTGTGCGTTATTCTTGTAGAGGTATCTTTCCGAACGCACGGTAGACTCAGTACTGTTTATCTTTATTGACGTGCAAAAGTGTCAGATTATGACCTATTTGAATAAATCTGTTTGAGTTTGAGTTTGAGTTTACCGTGCGGAACGGACCGAGGGTGCGTGGTTCGAATCCTGCCCTGGATAAAATTTTTCTTCCCATTTCATATTTTTAATGTAGAGGAAGGTAATAAATAAATGGTCTGAGTAGCAAGATCGTTTCGGCTAGTTAGTGGTGTGTTCATACAAATGTTTACTAAGGCTTGTGTTATAGTGAGAGGAAGCGCGATTATTTTAACAATTTGAGGTAATTAGGTTCCTGTTATTCGAGTCAGTTTTCGGTGGGTTCTGTAGTTTAGTCTTAATTTTCTTATAATAATATGGGACAACTTCCACACACGGTCATCTGGTCCCTAACTAGGCTAAAAACCTGTACTATGGTAACCACAGGCCTGACATACTTATATAAGCTTATAGCACCCAGACACTGATCAAACAGACATGCTCATGTACACAAATGTTTGACCTGGCCGGGGATCGAACCCGGGGCCTGCGGCACAGAAAGCAGAGTTACTACCATCTGAGCCAACGAGGCTGTCAAAACTTATTTGCAGCTTCTTATTGTAATGTCTCCGTTTTTTCATATTCGTTAGGTAAATTATGGTATTTTCAACTGTTTTGTAAATGATTTGTAATTGATTAAAACTTCATACTTAAAAAAGCAATATTTTTTTTATTTTTTCTTGTGGGATTTATTTTCACCTGAAAATATTTTTTTTCAGAGAGATGAGAGCACTGTCGATTATAGCCATATTATGGTAGGAATTGTCTTTAAGATTTGAGGTAGTGTGGTATATTATGGTTTTAGTTGAATTTGTAGAATATGGTTCTCTTCGATGTTATTTAGAATTATTAATCCATTTTCTTGTAATAGATCCTTTAACAGCGTTTTCCTTCCATAATAAAACTAAATTTATGTCACTTAGCACTATAGTTCTTTTCTTTTTCTGCAGTTGATTATCATACGTCTCCAAAAAATTACTAAGATTGGCTGTGTAGGTAAAAATCGAAACTAAAAACTAAATATTCTTGTTCTAGGAGTTTACAATGGAGTTCCGAAAAGTAACGCCAAATTCAATCAATTATCTGTGTATGTTGTTTATAAATTGCTCCAATATCCAGAGGAAACGTATGTAGGTGGATCCATAGAAAATGGTTACCGTCATCATATAGTACATTGATATATTCATGTTTCATTGAGTCATGAACGTATATTTATATATTATATATATATACGCCTCCACCTCTCCTGTAATAATGAATATAGTTAGGAAATTTTAATCATTGAGCTTCTTTATCGTACTTTATCCATGTTTCCGTGAGAACAATGACATGTATTATTTTGTTAAAGGATTGAATCACTCATCTTAACTCATCCAGTTTCCCCGGTTTAACAATGCTATCTATGTACATTAGCATAAATAAAACTTAAAAATTTAGTTGCAGTTGTAATATCTTCATAAATTACATTTGCTATTTGATATAAAAAACACCCTAACACTTAACAGTGTTTTTTACATATTGTGTTGTTTTACATATTGTGGGTGTTTTTTGGTTCCTTTGATATACTTAATTTTGAGCTTTTTCCATTTTCTTGGCGTTTAACCGAATCTCTTTGAGGGTGGTTTTGTTACGCAAAATCGTCTTAACTCTAGAGAGTTGAAGTTGAGTTTTATCGCGTGCCTTTTCTTCTCATCATATATAAGTCAGATTTATATATAAAAGTATTATTTATAAATCTGGCTGAGAGCTGCTACTTTCTTCCGCAGATATAGTATTTGTTTTGCCATGTGGTGACCGTATTAGTGTGTTAAACTCATATTATCTTCGTATTAGGTTTTAGTTTTGTATGTAGTAATAATCCGCTCTCGCTTCGCTTGTGGTGTGTGCTCACTCTTACAATGTAGGCAGTTGATTCTGTTGCGTACGCAACGCGATTGTAGTCGTACGGTAAAGAAATCGTCCACTAGACATTGCACTCTCAGTACGTGAAGATTGGTTTAACTGCTGATTAATATTTCGGAATAAACTAGTTGGATGCGTCCGCTCACTATGCCGGCCGGCTTCGAATCTCACCAACCTAAATTCGTGACAAATATTGTATATTGCATATTTTCCCTATAGTCTAGTCTACACATCAACACGGTAATTTCCTTGTTTTTTGCCGCGTTGCAACCCTGACGAAGCCAAGACGAAGGCTGAGGTCCTGTGGTGAAGCGAGCTTCTTGAACTGAGAACTCGTCCGAGGCATATGAATCTTCGTAGACTTCGATAGCGCAATTCAGAAAATAATGATCACGTTTGGCAGCGAGATATATTAGCATGGGTCTGAACTATATCGACATTATCCGTTCCTCGTTACAAATATTAAATTTGAACCTAATGGGTCTATGTTCGTTTTAAGCCAGCAGTGTCCCGCCATTTTACGCGTTGAAAAGTATGTAAGTTTGTTATAATAATATTATGTCCCTCTATGGTATAGATACTCTATATTACTCTGGGGTCTGTGATGTCAAATTTCATTATAATACCTTTTAAGGTGACGATCCAAGACACTTACGGTTTTAAGAAAAATAAAAAACTTACTTCATTGAGGGCGTGACAAAAACCCTTATTGCCTAATAGACTAAAGTTACGCCGCAAGAAATTTCTAAAATATACTTTTAACTTTAGAAAAATAAAAATGGTCAACTCTGATCAACTCTGATCTTTTTTGTCCGATCTGTCCTCCGGATAGCCTCGCTAGTAAGCGCATCAATGTCGTTTCATATAATAATAATAATAGCCTTTCTTTTTTAATTTTTGTTGCTTTTGGTGTTTTTGGTGCCTCTTGGCAAAGGCCTCCTAGCAATTTCCATTGTTTTCTGTCTTTGGTAGCCCTTCTCCAATTTGGACAAGCTGTTGATTTTAAGTCGTCTTCCCATCTGAGGAATTGACGGCCTCTATTTCGTTTACTACCTCTGGGGTACCAATTGCTCCATATTTTTTATGTTACTTCTCAACATGTGGCCCGTCCACCTTCACGTAAGATTGTCTATTTTGACGAGTACATCAGCCAACTTCGAGAAGGACAACTTCTTTCTCAAATCGATGTTAGCAATCTTGTCCATCCTTTTGACCAAAAGCATACATCTTTCTCTCCATAGCTCTTTGACATATCTCTAGTTTTTCTCGCTGTAGTTTAGTTAGAGCTCAAGTTTCACATCCATATCTTGTGACCGGCAGCACACATGTATTTTTAAAGCTTTTCTTTTTAGATCCATATTTACTCCTTTGACTTCGTCGTTTCATCGTTTTGTCGTTTCATATAACATTTATTAAACGCACGAGGCGAGGCGGTGCTTGTCGGGTGCCGGGTGCCTTTTTTATGATAATGAGTAACAAGACGAGCAAATCAGGTGCCTGATGGTAAGCATCATGATTGCCCATATCAGACACAGTGCCACCCAGTTTTTAAAAATTCAAAATTCTACGCGGCTCTGCATTGCGCCTGTCAACCTTGATATAATAGTTGTTGAAAATCGTCATGCCCAGTAATTTCGCTGGTAACATTGCCCTTCAGACCGGTACACAGTAATGTTTGTACATTACTGCTTGTCAGATGAATAACTAACTGGCAAAGGTGTGGTACTTCCCGACCTACCACAACAAAAATGTGTTTTCGTAGAATACAACTGGACAAATGATAAGTATATTGTCCTTCTAAGCATACAAACCTTCACAGATTATTTTTAATATTATAGTAGAAACTGGAATGGGATGGTAAAAAATAACTAAGTAGGTAAATAAGAAGAACTGAAATCAATACAATACAATACTTAGATCAAAAGATATCTAACAAAGTTATATCGTAGATATGAATATTGAAAACGTGTGCCTGGTACCTTTATAAAGTTTTACTCTAATACATTGTAAAGGAGTTAGGCGGCAGCTCGACCGCAATAAACTCGACCGTTCGGCCTTCTCGACAGATTTAATGATATTTATTATTTTGTATGGAGCGACTAATAATAGATCAGAGGACGAGTGGGCACAGGGGGTGAATTTCAGGGGACCAGTGGGCGTCGACCCTTTATTTAGTACATTTCAACCATGACATTTAATTTTAAGACTATTTCTCTCCTGACTGTACTATTTTACGCCCGCGGTCGTGTAGTCCCCCACAAAATAATAAAAATTTTAATGGTGGCGAGTCGACCGCGCGGTCGATTTTATTGCAGTCGAGCTTCTGCCAGCTCTGGTATATAAAGCTCCGCAATAGAACGATAATGCTTGATATATAACGGAAGTTCAAACAGTCCTTTGACGAATAAGCCCGGAGAAGAAGCAATGGATCCACAATCTGATGGTGTTGTGTCGGGAGCTCTGGCAGCAGTACTTCGTGTGTCCAGATGTGCAGGACTGGCGCCGCTCTCTTTTGTCAAGGAGAGGAATGGCTGGCGCGTCAGACTGGCGC
Source organism: Hemistola chrysoprasaria (assembly GCA_947063395.1). NCBI lineage: Eukaryota > Metazoa > Arthropoda > Insecta > Lepidoptera > Geometridae > Hemistola > Hemistola chrysoprasaria. The sequence goes on from OX346729.1 coordinate 10,785,754, forward strand.
CGCGCTTGTACTACTACGGATACTTTCTAATCACTGCCATTAGTAAGTACGCGTTACTCTTATCTACTCGTATATATACTAATATTATAAAGAGAGAATCTTTGTTTTTTGTTTTTTTGTTTGTAACGAATAGGCCCCGAAACTACTGGACCGATTTTAAAAATTCTTTCACTTATGGATAGCTTAATTCAGTGTGAGTGACATAGGCTATATGAGATTTTGAAAAATATTAGGGATCCGTAAGAAAACTGCAATATTGTGAACCAAGGTGTCACATATATTCATTAATTTGCGTGCGCTGTGAAATCTATTAATGGTAGAATAAAATAATGTACTAAGGGTTTGTAGTACTTACTAATATCTACAAAATAGTCCACGGATATTTCATCCATCTATTTTGGTTTAGTCACAATAATCGAAACGGACATAATATGAATGCGCTGTAATAAGTATTGGAGGTAGAATGAAGTAATGTACTAGGGGTTTGTAGTACTTATCAATACCTACAAAACAGTATACATAGATTATATCCATCTTTTTTGATTTAGTCACAATAATGGAAAAAGTCATTATTTTTCATGCGGTGTGAAAACTATTTGTGGTAGAGTAAAGTAATGTACTAGGGGTTTGTAGTACTTATCAATACCTACAAAACAGTATACATAGATTATATCCATCTTTTTTGGTTTAGTCACAATAATCGAAGCAGTGATTATTTTTCATGCGGTGTGAAAACTATTGGTGGTAGAGTAAAGTAATGTACTAGGGTTTTGTAGTACTTATCAATACCTACAAAACAGTATACATAGATTATATCCATCTTTTTTGGTTTAGTCACAATAATCGAAGAAGTGATTTATTTTTTATGCGGTGTGAAAACTATTGGTGGTAGAGTAAAGTAATGTACTAGGGGTTTGTAGTACTTATCAATACCTACAAAACAGTATACATAGATTATATCCATCTTTTTTAGTTTAGTCACTCAGAGTAAGGATACCAAAAAGAAACAGTCGTGCAAAAATCTGTTCCAAGCCGCGAGTCTGGTACCGCCGCAATATAGTCTGGTACTATGTGGTTAGTTGCATGGCAACCGTAGGCCGTGCGCGTGATGCCAGTGTTAGGTAAAAAGCTAACCGAATAACAACAGATACGTGCGTGAAAGCGATAGCTTTTCATAATTTAGGCATGTATTTACAATAATTTTAGGAATTTATATATCCATATCGCGTTTTTCTATTTTATTTTAATTTTTTTAACACAATAAAATGGACAACAGCGCCCATAGAAATCTAAATATTAAGCACTAGAACGCGTATGATATTATTACAATTTTCCTACTCATAATATGAGTACTATTTTTAGTGCATACGTAAGTAGCTAGTTTGTTACGAGGGGACAGTTTTTTATGTTTCAAATTTTAATAAAATATGCCGTCTTGCGTGGTTCTCACTTTTAAAAATGTTTTTGGAATGATAAAGAAACAAGATAAGATCACATTTCACGTATTATTAGTACGTGCATATTTTTAGCTCCCAGCTAAAAAAGGAAAGGGAGTTGTAAGTTTGACGTGTATGTGCATCCACCTGCGGCATCTCCTTAACGAATGGACCTATTTTGGTGCTGTTTCTTTTGTTTGAAAGCTGATGCGATTCTTAGCTATGTTTTATTAATATCGGTTCAGCAGTTAGAAGATTTTCAGCTCGACTCATAGATGATGACTCAAAAATGGTGACCGGGAAATGGAGCACAAAGAACAGAAAATGAGGAGATTTTTTCTTAAATTACACTTGTTATAATTAATTATTGACCTAATTATCCAATTTGTTCGTCCATTTTGTTGGTATTGCCAATATTAAAGTTTCATTCAATTCATTTCATTCATTCACACATTCATAACTAACATCGTCGTTAATCCACAACAAGCCTGATTGTCTATTCCCGTTCACAGTTCCGTGCATCCCTACGTCCAAAAGTACACATGATATATTTTTAGAGGACTCGGACTTGTAATTTGGCACCAGTACCAATCATCACTGTGACAACCTACATGACCGCATCCTGTACACAGATTAATTACAGCAGGTGTGATGAAAGACAGGCGGGAGTGGTTAGATCAGTTTTACCAAAAAATATTTTTTATATATAACTTTAATTTACTTTTATAGAAAATTATTGTTATCTTTCTTAATTTTGGTAAATAAATGTAAAATAAGATTTTTGTTTTTTCATACAGCCACTAATAAGTTGACAGACAAGCGTTCATGTGCTTGTAAAATTTCTGTAACATTTTCTCTAGTTTTAGGATAACTTGTAGAAAATGCTACACTAGCATTAAGTTAGTCCTAGCGTTGTGCTGAATTATAAATAAATAAATAAAAGTAATTATGATGCTAAATCCTTCGTGTGACGCTGTTATTAAATATTATATGTGTTCAGCTCTATATTTAAATATAAGCTTATGTAGTAGTGCCAAAATATGTCGAAGAAATTAAATAATCTGACGGCGAGGTGCGTGCTGAAGCGTGTTTGATTAAGAATACAAGTCTCACTTTTTTAGTTCACAGCTTTGATCTTATGGTTAAATATACTTCTTAAAATTTTAGACTGCCGATAGAGCATTGAATATGACTTATCATAATGACTTCGATAAGAAAATAAAATCTATGCACCAGTACCAGGTATCACAAGCGCCTTGCGTAAGCGCGGTATGTAATACAGTCGCAATGGGTGGCGCTCACTCACACACTTCACAAAATGTTAAAATGTTAATGTTAACGACAGAAGTATTTATGTTTGTGTGTGATATCAATGGTATCCTTGATATCCTTTTTAGACCCCTCATAATCTGAATTTTCGAAAATTCTTTCTTTGTACAAGTCCAAATAACGAACCAAACCAATATTCGAACTTTCAAGTCTCTTGGATCAGCGGTTTGGGCTCGGTATTGCATCAAATTTCAGGTCAGTCAGTTAGTCATTTATTAGCATTTTATAATATTATGTATGATTATAGTGATATCAACTTATGTATTAAATATAATACTTGTAAACACTTAATAAAAACATAAATAAAATCTTACATTGATTCATATAAGCTAAAAAAAAAAATCCTGGAAGCATACCTAAACAGGCTTTTTTAAATAAAATTTGCGTTAATATCGAATACTCTGGTCTATATTTAGTCCTTTACAGCTGAGAAAAAAATACTGCCGTTTCTTTTGTGATATAATATCAGTTAAAAAGTGTTACTTTATTTAATTACTAATATTCATTTACGTTACAAGTATGTTCATTATGGCCGAAGACTCATAGAAAGAAGACAGAAGCCTTTAAGACCATGAGGCCTAGAATAATAATGCACCCCATAGAAGCTTTATAAATATTGTTATCTTTCATACTGAATAAATATATGTAAAATAAGATTTAATTCTTTTTTTATACGGCCACTGAAAAGTTCACAGACAAGCGTTTATGTGCGTGTAAAATTTATGTAACGTTTTCTCTAGTTTTAGGATAACTAGTAGAAAATGCTACACTAGCATTAAGTTAATCCTAGCGTTGTACTAAATTATAAATAAATAAATAAAAACTAATTATTATGCCATATTCTTTTTGTTTATTCTTCGTGTGGCGGTGTTGCGCCACACGAAGAATAAACATAATAAACATATTATAATATGTGCTCAGCTCTATGTTTGAATATAAGCTTATGTAGCAGTGCCAAAAATAGGTAGAATAAATGAAATAATATGACGGCGAGGGCGGCAAGCGTTGAAAAAGAATACTCTCACTTTTTTAGTTCACAGCTTTGATCTTATGGTTAATAAATATACTACTTAAAATTTAAGACTGCCGATAGAGCAGATTATTCATTGATATTATTATTATAAATAAATAGTTTATGGCGTTCTATGGAGGAGGCCTATGTTCAGCAGTGGACGTCATCCAGCTGATGATGATGAAAATGATGATTATTATTATTAGTATTTATCAAGAGTACCCTATTAGTAACTTTTAAAATTTCTAGTATAAAATCATTATTTAGATTTCTATGGTAGCACTTTGTTCGATCGAAAAACTATGAAGTCGATTACATTTTAAATATTTTTGGATAATATTATCCGAACACAAATATATTTTTTTTACATAAATTAAGGTTTGGCATTAATTACCTAGTGGATTGAAAACCTTTTAAACATTGAATTAAATATTTGTTTATTTTATCTCAATAACGCACTGTGCATTATGATATTATATTTTTTGTTTCTAATTGGTTTACATTGCATAGTCCTCGTTAATTTTACATTTATGATAAAATTTTAATATTTTTGTGACTTTCAACTATTTATTAAGAGTATAAAAGGAATCATATCACGTATCAATTTAGAATAATATCGTCAAAGACCCTTTCTACGTGCTAGAATCAGGCCCACGAACCTGTACACACTATTAAACCGAGGTTCTATCATGTAACTTAATTATCTTTACAAACATAAATACATTTTAATTTTAAAACTTTTTGACCCTTTTAAATTTTAATGCCTGTAATATATATTTATAAAAGTTAAAAAGTATGTGTGTGATTAATTTATTAAAAAAAATTAAATATTTAAATCACTAAATATTTTAGTGCATATAAGTCTACTCCAATGCTCCTATGTTCGCCCGCGTCGTTTAGTGTCAAATTTAACATTGAACTTCATAGGGTGAAAAATCGTTCAATCCAAATTAGGCTTTAAAACAATTAGTTAAATAGAGTTTAAATTCAAATAATAGAAATTTAGTAGATGTCAATAGATGTCAAATCGCGTAATTGTCAGTGATGGACACCTTTTTGTGAAGCTTCTTCAGGGATTGTTCGTCTGTAGAAGGAAGCTATTCAACGTCATTGTTTAGTCACAATAATCTAAGCAGTGATTATTTTTCATGCGGTGTGAAAACTATTGGTGGTAGAGTAAAGTAATGTACTAGGGGTTTGTAGTAATTATCAATACCTACAAAACAGTATACATAGATTATATCCATCTTTTTTGGTTTAGTCACAATAATCGAAGCAGTGATTATTTTTCATGCGGTGCGAAAACTATAGGTGGTAGAGTAAAGTAATGTACTAGGGGTTTGTAGTACTTATCAATATCTTTAAAATAGCCCACGATAAATTTATACATGTGTTAAGGTTTGGTCATTGTAACAGAAAAAGTCATTAATTTGCGTGCGCTGCGAAAACCATTAGAGTTATATCTATTAAAATACAATGTATCACGAATTTACTCCTGTTAAACGTTCACTATACCTACTTCTGCTACCCGTGCGAAGCCGGGGCGGGTCGCTAGTCATACAATATAAACAAAGCATCAGTAACATTACTAGGATGGCGACCAATATTACTCCCAAGGTGGTGTCGGCTTTCTCGTCCACAAGTCTCTTACTAACAGCATTATTACAGGTTGCGTCACGGTTTAATAGCGCTGAACCAGAATGCGCAGAAATCTATTTTTAGACCGTGATGCGACGACCTGTACCATCGAAAGTGTCTCGAGCAGGGTCTTATACCTAATACTCAGAATATCCAAAAGATTTTCTCTGAATGTCGTTCAGGTACTTCTTACCTGAACGTCACATTCATAGAAAATCTTTTGGATACCTATATGTCGTATCGCCATGAAATTGTAAGAACTGTTAGATTATAATTCACTAAGTTAGTTTATAATTTAGCTTAGTTAGTTTATAAACTATTTATATATCTATATTATAATATAGACCTCGTAACTCTTAAAAACTAATATACTGCTGAAAAAAAATCAGTGATTATTAAATTCTGTCCTGATCTTAGAAATAATAATGAGGTCGATGATCAAAAGCATAGTTTAATGAGTAGTTGAGTTAGATAATTTGTTATTAAAAAAAGAAGTGACTAGATTTTTCTGCACCCATTTCGCATTTGACACATATTAAAATGAATTGTGCGGCTTGTAACCAATCAGTAAATCATCGAGAACACTTGTCATGTGTTACGTGCAGAGTCATTTCACTATAAATGCCTAAGCACGATTCCTACCCACGTAGAGAAAGAAGAGTTGTCTAATAAACACTTGGAACTGTCCTAAACGTGATCGTGGTTCACGACATCCTAAGAATAATGAAACAACTATTTGAGGCCAATATCAACACCGGACACACGACGAGACAATGTCAATAGACGACCAAATTTTTGAAGACGTCAGTTTGTTAGGAGGTACACCCAAGAAAGACCTAATACAAAGTGACCTTTCACTTTGTATTAGGTCTCGTATATATTATCTCGTATGTATTATCTCGTAACCAGTGTCCACCTAAAGTCAGAAATGCTAAAAAACGTTAGTCAAATTCTAGATAAAAAACTAGTATTTTTATTTTTTGGTGGTTATTTTTTTATTTTTTCTACCTAACCTACATAATAGAACCTAAAATCAAACCACCTTTGAAAGAAAAACCACCAAAAAAATCGAACTAGTAAGGAAGGAAAAGAAGCAAAAAAATGAAAACCTCAAGCAGAAATGAACTCTAAAAAGAAATGAAAAATATTTAAATATAGGTATTGGTTCAGGCTACTAAAAACAGCATTATGAAGAGATCTTGTGTTACTATAGGATATGTTTAGCAGGATTTATTAATTAATAATTTCAAACCGCCACATAATACGTTAACGTCAGAAAACGTTCGCAAAAACACGTCCTTTTCCAAGATTTATGTATACGCTCGGCACATGAATGCCCAACACTGCGGCGGGACGCACAGAAAATGACTGATCAATACATGTTGTGCGGTTTCAGTGGCAGGTGTATTACATAATATGTAATTATACAATTGCCCAGGAGTTAAAGATCGTGTGTATATCAGCAGGGTGTACCACGCCTGCATCTGGGATTGTACCTGGCAACCCGGTGTACCCAGTCCCCATAGCCGCATAGGGAAAAATGGTGATGTGATGTTATATCATACACCACATACATCATCATCTATACATATATTTACAGATATGGCCACAATTACGATACTTATAAGATTCTACTCTTACATTATGGGAGATAAGTTATACATTCACGTGAAATTGAATACTCAACACGACATTGTTCGGATCGGAGATGTTGGGTTTATGACACTTATTTCAAGTGTAGCTATCTGGAAATCTCGTGGACACACGAAGTCTATGATAGCATGTCTCAACTACTTACAGAAGGTAATAAAACATGCTTCAGTAATGGACCCACGTGAATTAGAAAATTAAAATCATAGTTGCAGTGAGTTAGCGTGATTTCAGAAGAGCGACGGGACGTCGACGTGACGTTTGTTTTCGCAGTATGGCATGCGTCAAGAAACGCTGACGCCAGAATGCGGTCCGTGTGTATTCTATGTCATTTTCCATACAAATTTCGCCACCGCGTGTGCGCCGTGTTGACGTTGACGCCGCGCCGACGTTCGTCTGAAAGGACGCTTAGTGTTGGCCCACACACAGATAATGTGTTGTGTACTAGTTCAGTAAATTGAAATTCAGTTTTACTTTTCAAACGTTCCGAACGTTTTTATGAAGTCACAATACTGTAGAAACTGTCACTTTCGCGCAAAAGTTTCAGAACGCTGCATCGGCACAGTATCGAAACTGATGCTTACCATACTGTACGCCGCTTAGGTGATTCGTGAAATGAAAATACACAAATAAATATGAAGAAATAGGGAATAGTTTTCCACTCAATTGTTAGTGATTGACTCTTAATCTGGCCTATAATTGCGCGAAAACATATTTGGTTAATGAAAACCTTACAGTTTCTCTGAAGTCTAGTAGTTTTTAGGTAATGTTAATAATGTTTTACTTAAATATCAAAAATAGCATATACGATTTCCAGAGCCAACCACGAACAATTTTGTGTGGAAAATGGTTCTCTATTTCTTCGTATTTGTGTATTTTCATTTTCTATGGAAGACGAATCACCTTAAGCTGAAAAGATTCGGTTTAATATTTCTAAAAACTTCTTCAAAAATTTTGATCCCTATATTATAAAGAGTAAATATTGAATTCCTGGGGAAATTATTTTGGAGATTCGATACTGTACGTATGTGGGTACAGTCGATTTGAATAGGATGACAACTGTTCCCACCTTTGATGGTATAATTTTTTTTTAGATACATAACGAGATAATTTACCAACCCCAGTGCGACGAGCGAAAGAAATTGATCCTAGTAGAGGCTACGATGACTTCCGTAGCATTAATGACGGCTCTTTACTACGTGAGCACCGCCATGACAGGAGATGATAAGGGTATGTCGTGCCCAATTTCCATTATCGTGAAACAATTTGGCTAGGACATTATAGGTTCACTAATGCCTCATATTCTATTGTATTTTGTATTTGTATTTTGCTACTCTGTTTATACACAAAAATGATAGGGACATACTTACTTCAACTTTAAAATATAATAGGTTTACTGTATTCGGAGTAAACAGGGGAATACAAAACATCGATTTAGTAAGATTTCCATTGGATTGTGTCAAACTTCTAAGAGGTCCTCTTTCCTGTTAAGTGTGACGGTTTGTATGGAGTGGGTGATAGGATACAAAGTACAAAGTTTAACTCCATATCTACTTAAATAACCAACATGATATTATTTTCAGTCTTGCCTCTGGGTGTAACAAGCGCATTGTGCTTCGCCAGCTACTGGATCCAGCAGCTGCAAGTGCTACAGTTCATGATGATCGCTCTACATGTGCTGTACACCTTTCAGATTATAAACGAGAGTTTGAGAAATCTACTGAAAGGTTACTTTGATTAAACATAAAATTTTTTGAGAGGCGAATATATATCTACTTTAATGCCACGTAGTGGAAATTTCCAGATTCCCTGGACTCTTACAGTTCGCTTTTTCAGATTTCGCTGTTTCGGGTTTTGATCAAAACTTATTTAAGAGGTTACGACGGACCAACGTTGGTTCAGTGTCGGTATCAACGATTAATACTTCAGGTTCTACATTTAACATTACTTTATTATTAACCCCATCATATCACAGAACAATCACTCCATTATACACGAATTAAGAAATATTTTATGTTTTTATAAGCTAAGCGGTTTATTCTCTTGAAATACAATATGAAAATGGGAAAAAAAATTTCACCACGAGCGGGACTTGAACCCGCACCTCCCGCACCAATCCGCGTGGTGGGCACTCTACCAATTGTGTTACCGTGGAGGCATTAGTCATCAGCGAAATTTTTCTATCCCGTTCCTCTCGTAGGTACCAAACGCCTATAGAGGCGTGTGTGTTTATCTATGGGTGAGGCATTTCACCTGTCCACCTGTCCAACCAGCGCCCTAAACTGCCGGGCTCGCAGTTTTTACCCAAACCCCAAACATAGGCTAGTTTTACTAAACTAACAATTTGTGGAAGTCTAAGTAGTATTCTGCAATTAACGTTTTTATTATTATTCTAGTTATTCATACACATAAGACATAAGACATACGACATAAGATATACAACATAAGACATAAGACATAAGACATAAGACATAAGACATAAGACATAAGACATAAGACATAAGACATAAGATTATTTATTACCATAATATTTACACAAATAATAATGCTAATTACGTTAATTGTCCATGCAAATGAAAGCTGTGTTTTTTATATGTGTATAAAAAGAGTTTATTCCAGTTCCACAAAGGTTGTCCTTAAACTTTAACTTATTCCTAGGGTTTGCCGACGCGAGACCGAAGTTAGGATAACGCGCGGCGGTCCAGTCGACGATTTTATGACGAAAGGCACCGATGACAGTTGCGAATGTATTTTATTAAAAGTAGGTTGCATAACAACGCCATGGGGCGAGTGCAGACCGTAACATCTCTCCCCCTAGATGAGACACTATTTGCTCATATCTAGCGCAAATGTGGCGGCTCTTTTTTCTCGGGTTGGCAGCTCTATATCTTCTTTGATCGGTGCCTCGGTAACGTAAATTTTCCTGGTACATACATACATCTCCGTAGATAGTATAATAGTCCAGAGGCGAAAAGGATTCCAATGACTACGACATAAAGTGGTATAGTCGTATGGTAGATAACATTGTCAGAGTTGGGCGGAATTTCGACATATTGCACAGGTGTCTCTCGTCCGATTTGGTGTTGAATGTTGTGCAAAGAGTTAAGATTCGTAGAAGTCAGGTGTTAAGTTGCTCCGAGTTTGCGAGAACCATTTATGCTTGCCGGTAGAGCGATGATTTCGACACCAATTCCGTTAACTTTGTCATCGATGTTTGCCAAAGTTAATTCCGGTGATTTTAACTTGCAAGATTTCGGGATCGTTGTGTAATAGCTGCCCTTTAGGAAATGATGTTTTTCTTGTTCGCAGGATAATTGAACTTTCGTGGGTTTCGGGAATGACACGATGTAATGTTGACTGTCTAGCTCCACTAGAGCCTCCTTGTTCAGAGAGACAGGCGTGACTTGGCACGTTTCATCTATCTCCTGTGAATGGGTTAGTTTGTCTATGCAGTCAGGATCTGTTCTGATTTGATGTCCTAGACGTGGCTCGCAGATACGCACGCTGTCGACCTTCGGGCATTCAGCCTCTATGTACACGTATTCTTTGGAATTTGAAGCTATGTAGGGGTAAGGAGAAAGAATGACCGGTTTTTTTTTATTTGGAACAGGACAGATTCGGAAGAGGTCAAATGTTAGTTTGAGGGTTATGCGAAATTTCAGGACAACCACAAGTTTCTTATTAGAATAATAGATTCCTAGGCTAATTATATCATAGTAATATCTAATGTCTAAATTCAAAATCTCATCAGGGTTATATATTTTCCTCAATTTGCTTAACATTAGTTTTAAATCTAAGATGGATAAAATAGAGTGGTGCAATGATCTAGTGCGGCTAAATGCTAAAATATTCTCTATTCTAATTAATTCTATAAATTCTAATTAATTTAATAAATTTTATCCCACAACTCATCGAGGTTATCATTAAGTATAACAAAGAGTTGCGCAAGTTGGGAGAATCTTAATACACGCTCTCTGTCCGATATCGTCACGTTTAAGACGTAGGCGAGAGCCCTATCTAGTTTATGCTGATTTAGAGTTAAATTGCTTAGTAAGTACCTGATTTTGTTGAACCGAAAATTCTTAAGAAATATGTAAGTTTAGATTGTGCGTCAAAAATTTTAATGTATTTTCGAAACATAAGCCTAGGCTAGGCTCTTAAGTTGGATCTCTTGAGCTTGTATAAATTAGAATCCTGCCCTTGACGTTGCCGCTTCAGTTGATTTTTCGCCACGGGTCCTCTTTTCCTAGATCTTTTCCTAGTGTATAATATGTGAACCGGTAGGTTAGTGACGACATTGTCTTGTGTAAAACAAGGGGCTAACTTTTGTCTGTCAGCTGCTGGATTTCGTATGAATGTTTCGTCATGGGGTAAGTAATAAATTACAGGTTCTAGGTCACTTATATGGACAGTGTTTGTTGGGGACCTACACAACATTCGAATCTTAGGGGCAGAGAAGCTAGATGAGGAATGATTAGCCTCTCCGTCGCCAGATGATGCAGTTGCGGTTGATGACGGGATGCCTGGGGTGTTCAAGGTCTCGCTTGCAGCACCCGTAAGTTTGTTTAAAATTCCATTTAAATCTGCTAGATTAGACAATTCAAAGCCCGGATTTGGATTGACATAGGTAAGTACTAGTTGATCGCACATATTCAAAAAACTAATGAGATTATTTGGATTCCCATCAAATTCAGGTACTAATTTTAAAGTCCTAACTATCTTATTAATTAAATCTTCACAATTATTATTAGTTGCCATAATTTCTGATTCTTCTAAAATACTATCTTCTAAATCTAAGTTTCTTAAAGCGTCTCTTAGCGCGATGCGAGAGATCTGCCGTTGGGGTACGATACCCCTAGAAAATCGTGGGTGGAAAATTTTGCAATGTTAATAGGACACAGGAAAGAAAGGAAATAGCTTTCAACTTCCTTAGAAAATTGTGCAACTCACATTAACATTGCAGCGGCAGCGGCGAGGTGACTCATCGAAGTTTGGATGCTCCCGGTTCCGCCTTGGCAGCTACACTTGCATAGACCGCTTGTAGGTTCGGTTGAAGTGTCCCCAGCACGCACAAAAGTTTCTCGATGAATACTTTTCACTTGCACTGCACTGAGTCCAAATCAAACACTGCGACTGCGCCAATTACGTTAATTGTCATGGACAATTAACGACATTAAGACATAAGACATAAGACATAAGATTATTTATTACCATAATATTTACACAAATAGTAATGCTAATTACGTTAATTGTCCATGCAAATGAAAGCTGTGTTTTTTATATGTGTATAAAAAGAGTTTATTCCAGTTCCACAAAGGTTGTCCTTAAACTTTAACTTATTCCTAGGGTTTGCCGACGCGAGACCGAAGTTAGGATAACGCGCGGCGGTCCAGTCGACGATTTTATGACGAAAGGCACCGATGACAGTTGCGAATGTATTTTATTAAAAGTAGGTTGCATAACAACGCCATGGGGCGAGTGCAGACCGTAACAGGCTATATAGCGATATATTCTTAATAATAATATTATCCGATTTACAGTTTTACAGTGAGGCCCAAACTAAGCTCTAGGCTTGTATCTTGAGCCTCTGAAGCGATTGACTAACAGTCTTTAAACATTCCTAGTGTTGTAGAAAAGGATTGACATGACAATATATTGTGAATGTTATTAAATAAAGACTTGCGAATTATTCGTTAAATAATTGCAAGTGTAATGATGAAATTCTAAGAAAAAAACACACACCCTAAAATAACTTTTTTCTTATAAAACACACTTGGGTATATAAAATAATATAAAAACATTGTAAAAAAACCTAATCCTAGAAGTGCCGGGGCGGGGGCCCAAGCCACCGATGGTTAGGGCTGCAGGGTGAGGAATCGTCGGACAATGCGTGCCGTGTCAAGGAGTAACTACTGCTTTCTGAATCTGACCCTTGACTCAACCGCCCAGTGAGAGCCTCTCGAGATTCGAGGTTAGTCAAGGCTCTTCGCTATCAACTCATTCACCGAGACGACTATCGGTGCAATGATTGTCGAATCAACGTCCCACATGGCGGTAATGTCGTGTGCAAAGTCAAGGTACTTGCTCAGCTTATCCTTCTTGGCTTTCACGAGATTCTCTTTATGAGGACCGTTGTTGTCAACGAGCACTGCGCGGCGCTGAGATCGATCTACTATCGCGATGTCAGGCCTATTGGCGAATAGTCCTTTCAATAGACAATAGAGCGTGGCGCGACCATTTTCGAGAACTGGCGGAGGAGTGTACTTATAGTACGGTACTTCGTTCTTGACAAGGCCGTATTGAAGAGAAAGTTGCTGATGAATGATCCTGGCTATTAGTTGTGTCTGTGCAAGTACTCGCCGTTAGCAAGATGAGAACAACCGGATGTTATATTAAGTAGAGACCCCTTTTATCTTTTAATCTGAAGGTAATGTATACCACCTATTTGGGTCCATCTCTGAAACCATCTACAGAAAATGAGCTCAAAGATAGCCCCCGCTAGGTGCAGGGACTATTGTGAATGGATGGAAGCTACTTGATTTAGCTAAAGGTGTGATTTCTAGATGGATGTTAACCGGCCTATTAATAGAGACTACGGCGCCTGCCACTTACGTCTCAGAGTGAAATATTACAGCAAACGAAATATAAAGGCCGCCCACCACAAGGGAATAAAGGCGAAGAGAGGGAAAACGTTTTTATGAGTGGCTAAGGGTAGGAGAGGTATACCATCACTTGCGTTACTCGAAGGTCGCATCACACTTGCCAACTGGCCACTTATGGTATGGTTCACATCCTCCCTCGAGGACGAGGCTCTCGCGACTTCACTCTGGCTGGCCAGTGAAGGCAAGCCAGAGGTGGGGGACTGTTTTTCGTCAGTATTCACTCCGCCCCCGGGAGCACTCAGCTAGGTCCGTGAGTTCTCTGCTCCCCAACAGCTCATCATAAGCTGCCCTGCGGCCTTACTATTATTATTATTTCGCATTCTACCCACCGGCAAGTTTAATGTTACAAATAAAATTCATATCTAAATTGGTAAACTCAACCTTTTTTTTCATTACATTTTATATTTTTATAGACTAAGAAGTCTATTCGCTAGAAATACAATGGTGATTGTACAATGGTATGGTAGGTAGAATTCGAAATGAATCACCTATAGATAAACACACTCGCCCCTATAGGCGTTTGGTATAGGTTTGGTTTGGTATAGGTGGGATAAAAAAAATTCGCAGATGACTCATACATGCACGGTAACTCCATTGGTAGTGTCCTCCATGCGGATCGGTGTGGAAGGCGCGGTTTCAAATCCCGTTCGTGGGTGATATTATTCTTCCTAAGTATATTCATAGTAGGGGGCCGCCTGAGGAAGTACCACACCTTTGCCAGTTATTCATCCGCCAAGCAGTAATGTGCAAACATTACTGTGTTCCGATATGAAGGGCAATGTTACCAGCGAAATTACTGGGCATGATGAGATTCAACAACTCATATCTCAGGGTGACAGGCGCAGAGCAGTGCCGCGCAGAATTATGAATTTTAAAACACTGGGTGGCACTGTGTCTGATATGGGCAATCATGATGCTTACCATCAGGCATCTGATAAGCTCGTTTTGTCACTCACTATCATAAAAAAAAAAATATATTGTATAAATTAATAAATTTCAAATATGTATATATATTATTTAAATAATAATTACACAATAAAGTGTTGTGTCGCGTATCTCTCTAGCAATGTTTTTCTCTATTTCTAGCCTTTGATAACTCTATAAACTGAAATAGCACTACTCTTAATTACGTATGAGTGAACCGATACTAAGACGGCTATAACAGACGGCCTGTTGTCCAATTGTCGATGCCGAACGCTCGTTATATTTTCAGATGAAATCATAACAATTCAAGAAGGTCCGGAGTGCCTCCGCCTACTGGCCCTGGCTTACACTGCAGTATGTGACGTCATCCGTGAGGTGGACTCATGCTACGGACTGATACTACTTCTGATACTGAGCTTTTGCTTTTATCATCTCGTGATAACACCATACTACCTTATCGAACACTTAAGTTAGTTCAAATAATATATTTTTGTATATTTTATTATTAGGTACCTTCCAAAAATTTATCATTATATATAATACTTGTTATACAGTCAGCATCAAAAGGCCCATGACCACATCCAAATTTTCAAAATAGCTGAACACCTATAATATTGTTTGCAGTTTGCAGATGCTGTAGTTAAACAGTATGTAATGTTGGTATTTAGTTAGACAGTATTTACTTAGATACCTAAATATATCCGGGGGTATGGCAGTGCCCCCGCCAAGTCAAGCAAAAGGGCGGCTTGGCCGTACCATCTTTTCTCGAAGCAGTTCACGCCATTTTGGACCCTATATTATTTTGTCGTAGTGTCGTTTGATCCTAGAGTCTAGGACCTAGACCAATCTGTCCCAATGCCAATCTTACATAAATATATTATGAAATCATCATGTATGAACGTAAACTTGTTAAGGTTGATAGGTAGCAGGTAGATGTACCCCCATAAGGCGCGATTCGAAGCTATAACAAAATAACAATACTACATGTAATTACGTAAAATAAAGTCTACTCAGAACTAGTTAATACAATACAAACTTTCAGTAAAAAATCTAATTTAATCAAAACAAGTTTTCATGTTTAAAAACCTGCACAGAACATAAAATCTCAGAAAAAAAAGACACTGAAGACTTGTTTGGATTCAATTGGATTTTTACTGAAAGTTTGTACATATTGTTATTTTCTAGAACCTAGTTGTCTTTATTTTACGTAATTACATGTAATATTTTTTATATCTTCAAAAATTTGGATACGTGTGGGCGAGAGGGCGAATTAGGTTTGCACCGCGCCTTAAGTATTACACATTTTTGTAAGACGTTGCATAATTATAAGGTACTAGCGGCCCGCCCCGGCTTCGCACGGGTAGCGGAAGTAGGTATAGTTAACGTTTTAACAGGAGTAAATTCGTGATACATTTTATTTTTATACATATAAAACCCTAATGGTTTACTCAGCGCACGCAAATTAATGACTATTTCTGTTACTGTGACCAAACCCGAGCTATTTTGAAGACATATATAGAACTACAAACCCCTAGTACATTACTTTAATCCACCACCAATAGTTTTCCCACTGCATGAAAAATAATGACTGTTTCGATTATTGGGACTAAACCAAAATAGATGGATATAATGTCCGTTCACTAATTTGTACATATTGGTAAGTACTACAAACCCCTAGTACATTACTTTATTCTACCACCAATACTTTTCACAGCACATGCATATAATGTCTTTTCGATTATTGTGACTAAACCAAAATAGATGGAAATAATGTCCGTGGACTATTTTGTAGATATCGATAAGTACTATCAACTCTTAGTACATTATTTTATTCTACCATCAATAGATTTCCCCAGCGCACGCAAATTAATGAAGGTATTTGATAATTATGTGACACCTTGGTTCACAATATTGCAGTTTTCTTGTAGAAGAATTTTTAAAATCGGTCTGGTAGTTTCGGAGCCTATTCGTTACAAACAAAATAACAAAAAATCAAAAAACATAGTTTCGCTCTTTATAATATAGATGGTTTTGTTTCTGTTTGATCTCAATTCACAGATGGCATTACGAATATTATATCAGCATCCGACATCGTGTACTCAGTGTCATCGATTATCTGGTGTCTCTTCCACACGACCACCTTGATCATGATCATCGAACCCTGTCATATGACACATATGGAGGTAACACCTTTCATTTTTATGATGACGAAACATTTAGGATAACAATTGCTCTGGTTTCACACTGGTATGGAATAAATTGCAGATGAAAACAACTCGTGTGCTGGTGAGTCAGCTGATGCGCTGCATGGATTCTGAATACCAGCCGCTTGCGGTGGAGCTGAAGCTGTTCTATAGACACCTCGTCCTGAACCAGCTCTCGTACTCTCCTCTCGGAATGTTCTCTCTGACCAGAACTCTCGTGGCTACAGTATGACTCACTCATAACTTTAATTCACTCTTGTGACTTGTAATCGCTATTTATAGGTACGAGTAGTTTCATATCAAAGTCAAAGTCAAAAAGATTTATTCAAATAGGTCACAATCTGACACTTTCGTACGTCAATGAAGATAAACAGTATTTATTGGGTTTAGCGTACGTTGGCAAGAAACTTTTACAAGAAGAACGCACAAGAAACTTGTAGGGCTCAACTTTTTCAACTGATTGTTTTACAATATTTGGTTTGGTTACATTAATTTGTTGGGAAGGTGCCGCGTGGTAACTATGCAGAAATTTCCAAGCATATTTGTCAATATATTTTAATTGACTATTTACTTCGGTTTAATAACCGTATTATGTTTATTTTTCAATATGGCGTATTTTTCAAGCATCATTATTATGCTCCCGTTTGTCGGTAATGTTAAATGTATTGAAACAATCCAAGATTCATTTGGTGGGTTTCCATCGAGTCACAGTAAACGAGTCACACTGTGACACGTTGAGTGTTTCCTATAGTAATATTTAAGGGGGTTATAGTATTATTTACCGTCTACCTTAACAACTTGCAAAAGAAAGAATTGCGAATAGCATTGAGGATAATTATAATAAGTATACCTAATCGTTGCAACATAATTATCAAATTTTAATTTCAAATAAAATTTCGGACAGAGTTCATAGTGTTAGTCCTATACAATCACGGCTCAACCTATGTTTTTGACCGAATTGACACTTAGGTACTGTGTCAATTCGGACACTTTGTCCGAGTATTTTGTGTCCGAGTCGTCAGCAAGCGGTTAGTACTTATTATTATTATTATAATATTATGTTAATTATAATATCTCTTTTCAGGTATTTGGCAGCATTATTACATATTTAGTATTACTTGTGCAAATATAATTCTTACCAAATGTAGGTAGCATTTTGATTAATCATGTTTTAAGATTCAAATTTTACACTAGTTATAAAAGCTATAGTTTTAGCAAAGAAGAGTAGGAAAAAGTGTGAGCACGATTTGTTTAAAGATTTTCACTGCGAATTTGTGTGTCCAATAATAAATACTAAATCATTAATCGCGAAAATTTTATTATTTCGAATTAACGGCTTGGCTCACGCAGCTGTTGGAATACTTGGTGCCGGAGAGCGCTGCTGCCCACTCTCCAAATATGGAGGAACAATCAGGGTTCTACTATGCCCCACCAGTGGAGCGGCTTGGTGGGGCAGGGTCGAACAATCCATAATACATACTAAGTCTTTTTTTTTATGACATTTCATTATCATCACTAAAAAATACCTATATGTAGCATAAGCTTTATCTTATGGTATGATAGAAATTATCTATCTAAAGTATAAGTATTAGTTTAAAGATATAATGTAAGTACTTACATAAATCTTTTTTTTTTTCTCAAAAACATTCTCTTAACTTAACACTTCCCCCTTTTCTACCCTCATTTCCCACCAATCAAAAATCGCGATCGACAAAAAAATTAAATAAATCAAGAGACCTGTGTGACAATTTTCGTCAAAATCGGTTGGAAAATGCGACCTGTAGGTGAGAACTGACAGACTGACGGAAGGACATCCGGACAAAACATTTTTGGCCATTATCGAAACTGAGACGCCTCGCTCGCTCGATCAATTATATGTAAGATAATATACCTACTTATATAAAAAGACGCGTAGCTACAAGTCTACAACGTTCGTTGTCCACAAGAGGTGTTGGTGTTTAGTGTTAAAGTAAACAAAAAAGAAGCCGTATCCATTTCTTTTCTATCCAAACAAGTTTTGATTATTTAGGCCCGTTTATGTCTGTCGCTGATGTTATCATAGTGTAAGAAGTAGTCACCTAGTAGATATTAAAAAAGTTCGAGTTTTTACCCATAACGGATCAAAGGTTACACAGTACGACTGAAGTACGGTGGAGTATTATTTAATAAAAATAAATTTTGAAGTCGTATCTATTTATGTATATGCATAGGGTTCAACAAAACGCTTCTAATCTTAAAAACAATCCACCTTCTAAGACCATACAGCACCAACTAGTTGCAAACTACAGCAAACATGGAGGAAGTACCTACCCCAGTGCTTTTAGACCCTTGTGCAAAGTTTGGAAATATGCAGTTTAGCTTTAACACAACTTTGCTTTGACATAAAACAATTATTTATACAGTCATGATATTATTGTATCCTGAATAAATTATATTGAACTGCTTTAAGTAAGCCAAATTCAGTTGATAAAAAGAGGACTAGTAAGTGACCTGCTTCACGTTCATAAATTAAAAGCCAAAGAAATTGTTATTATTATTATTATTAATAATATTGCCTCGGTGGCGTAGAGGGCGCATGCTCGACTGCCAATCAAGAGGTCCCGGGTTCGATCCCCAGGTCAGGCATAGTGTTAAATATTGGATTTTTCCATTAGGAATTATCTCAATAACTGCCTGGAGTCTGGAACTGTGCCCGGTAGATGGCAATAGGCTCGCCCCCTATTACATGGGACCAATAACATACTGGCGAAATGTGGGTGTATCTACTATGGGACTGAGTCCTGGGTACACCTCTGCCTACCCCTTCGGGAAAAAGGCGTGAATGTATGTTATGTTATGTTATTATTATTAATTTTTATTTTTTATTTTTAAGTAATACTTCATAAAATATTCGTTAACAATTTGCTACGCCCAAACGGGTATCATGATTTTGTACTACCATCTATTATATTATATCATGAATTATGCAATAAAGAAATTGAAATTGAACATTTGATTGTGTTAACTTAGAAGGATGATATTTTTACAGCCACGAGTTCCCGTTAAAAAGTGTCTTGATAGACGAACAGGCAGACAGACAGACACAGAGACGGACAAAGTGATCCTATAAGGGTTTCTTTTTCCTTTTGAGGTACAGAACTCTAAAAAGTAATAAGTTTGCGAATCTGGTAAGCACTGGCTTGGGTTGGTTTGGGAACAAAACAGTGTTAACTGGTCAATATGTTTTTATAAATACTACGACGTGAGTTTTTAAAATGAGCTAAGCAATGGAGTCAACTAGTTGTTTCGTATCGGGAGCTCTGGCGACAGTGCTCCGCGTATCCAGATGTGCAGGACTGGCGCCGCTCACCTTCGTCAAGGAGAGGAATGGCTGGCGCGTCAGTCTGGCGCCGCGCTTGTACTATTACGGATTCTTTCTAATCACAGTCCTTAGTGAGTATTATGACATAACATATGTAGCGTCCGTGGTCCAGCGGGGATATGCCCGGCTTTAAATCCGGAGTTCCAGACTAACAGCATCCTCTGCAAAAACCATCGAACTGCGCTGAACAACCCGCCTGCCCAGCGTGTCGAGTATTGGCAAAACTCCCCTTTATGGGGGAGGCCTATGTTCAGCAGTAAATTATACCAACGGCTGAGATTATGATGAACACGATTATAGCCTCTGACAATAGAGATAAAGGATTTTTGTAAAGAGCTAAAGAGGCCTACCACAGGCCTCTTTAGCAGTGGGCCGCCTGGGGAAGTACCACACCTTTGCCAGTTATTCATCCGCCAAGCAATAATGTGCAAACATAACTGTGTTCCGGTCTAAAGGGCAATGTTACCAGCGAAATTACTGGGCATGATGAGTTTCAACAACTGATATCTCAGGGTGACAGGCGCAGTGCAGTGCCGCGCAGAATTCTGAAGATGCTTACCATCAGGTACCTCAGGATTTGCTCGTCTTGTCACTCACTATCATAAAAAAAAAAGAAATCACTAGTTTTTTACATGTCCTCTGAAGCACGCGATGGTGCCACTCATAAAAATTCCACTCACAAAAGTTACTCGTTTAATAATAAGTGAATCCGGCAAATGTGACACAGGAGATGATTAAGGCCTGGGCAAGCTACGTTAAAGGTGTAATCATTCGCAGAGATGAAAATTTCAGATTTATTTACCATCGCAGCTCTAGTGGAAGACTTTAGCGCGGAACGTGATAAATCTTTTCGTTTGAGGACAAACACTCGACGCATGGTATGGCTCTCAGATGCTGGTAGTTTAATGTTTATCACTAGTGTGGCTGTCTACGGATCCCCAGGACAAATGAAATCAATGATAGCATTCTTGAACCGTCTTCAAAAGGTATTTAAAAACATATTTAGGTATTTGTAAAGGAGCATCGCTCATCATCAAGATACATGGGATGAAGATGTCTGAAAACTGCAAAACCACTTGGTTGTTCGTACCATACCAATAAAAATAATCTAACACATAATTATCCTAATTTTAGCAATAGAAAAAAATTAAGGCTTCCAAGTTGCTTGTGCAATCTTCTTGTATAGATATGTCTTCAAATGCGTGGTAGATTCAATACAATCATTAGTCAAAAAGCTTTTGCATTAATCTCTTTTAAATTATTATAACGAATAAATTTAAATGAGTCGGACGACTAGGTACTACCAGGATCAATTCACTGTTTCATGTACATTCTAACAAAAGTAGCAGGTTATCGTATTTTGAATGATATTCCTTCTTTTCCAGATAAATTACGAACTCAACATCTTCAACTGGCCAAGCTGGTTCGAGAGACAGAAAATGATCTTAATTGTGGTTTTGATAATAGTTACCGTGACCCTTACAACTATTGATCACGTCATGCTATCCCTTGACTTCATGGGCAAGACTGATTCTGCGAACGGTCTCTGCCATTCAACCATTGCGCTTTAAATTTTATTCAATTAGTATAAAATAAGTCGCGATTTTGTGCCCGTGAAAATGTCAGGAATTCCTTGATTACCTACTCTTGTTAAGCCATGCAATTTCAGCTTTCTTATTCCAAACGTTAAGATAGCATAGTTGTCAAGCTAAAATATAGAAAATAAAGACTATGATGGGTGGATATCAAGCAAAATAAATTATATCCTCAGCTATATAGCACATCTCTAGTGGAAAAAGTAGCCGACTATTGATATAAATCTGGGTCGTATGCATGGTTCTTACCAATTTTCACATTCGTTCTAAAGTTTTAGTTTTTGTGATTAATTTTTATTTAATTCCCAGTGTGGATAACCGTGCTGTACTCATTCTACTACGGTTACTACTGGATCCTGCAGCTGCAAGAAATGATCTTCATCATGATTTCACTACACGTTTTGTACACATTTAAGACCATTAATGTAAATATGAAAAATGTCTTGCAGGGTAATTAAATGATATTAAGAATTATTTTCTGAAGCACGATTCAAGATATTAGTTACCTTTGAATGCCAACAATGAACATTTTGCTTAGAACTATAAGTTATGATCGCGGTCAGCGTTAGATCGTTAGCTTCTGTAATTGGCCCATAATAACTAAATACGATCCAGTCATTACATAATTAATTGTTGGGATGGGCATTTTTAACCAGTAAATGTTATAGTATTTACCTTTATTCAATGATGGCTTCAAGGCTAAGTTGGTAATTATCATACATACATTTGAGGCAGCACTCTGCCTGCAAGAAGTCCTGGGCTCGAATCCGAAGCGAGGCAAATGTTTATGCGATTGGTTCAAATATTTGATCACGGGTCTTAGATGTGTGTGTGTGTCCATGTCGCCTGCGATACATTTTTTTTTGACTCAGAAAAAATGTTTGTTATGTAGGACTGGTGGGACTCGCCACCGGATAGTACGGTGGAATAACTAAAAAACCTAGTGGTTGTCCTGCGGGACGCCATGTGCGGGGCTGCGGGCACGCCGAAGCACTCATCCGCAGCCCGGATGGCGTTTGGTCCTCCATACAGGACCCCTCCGTTGAGGATGAAGAGGAGCCTTTGTCCCATCTCAAGGCGCCACCTTTCCGTTCTAATGTTTTCGGCGGTGAATACTCCCGCACTTCTAGAACCGTATTATGGAGGATGGAGGAAGACGGGGATGGTTCTCCTCCGATGCTCTGGCACCCGTGCGGGTATCGGGAGGTCGGTGGTGGCCTCCCGATCGCTTTCCGTGGTCTCCTTCTACCGCGACTTTCAACGAATTCGACCGAGGCCCTCTACGAACCCTCGCTCTCAACCATGGCTCCATATGTTGCTTGCGAGAGTTCAGCCGCCATAACTGCAACGAGGGTACGATGCTCACTGACCCATGATGGGCACTCCTCCTGTGTGTGCTGCGCCGTATTCACGTCTCAACCTCAGTGGTGGCACGCAGGGATCGGTTCCCTACCGGCTATATGGTGAAGGTACTTGCCAAAGCATCCGTGCCCCAATAAGCACCTGCACAAGCTGGAAGGTAAGCGACCCGTGCTGTCTGGCCGTCCACCCCTGCTAGAGGCGTCTGGGCAAGACGCGTACTCTACCTTTCCAGCAATGCCTTCCTGGCCTTCTACCGTTCAACCTCCCTGGGGGCCGGGAATTCCCCATGGAGGCGGAGTGCAACGCGCCACTTATAACGAGCGGCGTAGAGCTGCGCCTCCAAGTTCAAGGGAGCAGAACTAGCCAACGGACATGCCGTCTCGTAGGAGACGGTGCGGTAGCCCCGTATTACCCCAGTAATCACAGGGAATCTGTAAATGTCTATATAAATAAGTAAAAGTTATTTATTTAAATGTTATGCTTAATAATTTGACGTAGGTATTTTGTATGATTGTAGACGTTTTGGATTCATATAAACCTTTGCTTGCATGTCATTACAAAGCAAATTATAATAAGAAAAGGAGGAACAAGAGGTTCAGTGGTAATATTGTTTCAGTGACGACCACAGCAATGAATTCTTATCCAGGTTAGAAAAAGCAGTAAAAAGTTTAATCGAAATGAATCAATAATAAAAGTGGCATTATAATTGATGGATACATTGAATATCGACCAAGCTGGATACAAAATACTTTATTTATACCTAGCATACACGTATTATAATCAGCAGTTCGATAGTTTAACACATAAGATGCTGCTGCCCATCCTCTGGATTTGTTAACCCTTAGCCGGCTTTTACGGCAATTATGGCCACCCTCTTTGGGTAGAGTACTATTCTAAAGCAGCCCTTGTAAGACAACAGGGAAAATGAATTCACATGGGGTTAAAACGAGACAGCAGATATGCAATCTTCGGGAGAAAAAGAGCTAACATGGAAAAAAGTCTATGAGTCTCTATACCGTGCTAAGCGGGCTGGTACCTCACGGCAAAAAGTTTCAATAAAGTTTTAATAGCTAATAAATAATGTTTGATTTTTAGGAGAACATCATTACGAAAAAATCCGCACGTTGTCTTCAGTTTATGTGACTGCTTGTGACGTAGTCCGAGATGTGGACACATGCTACGGAGTCTTTCTTTTTTTAATGCTTGGCTCTTGGCTATCTCACCTCTCCACTACGCCCTACTACCTCATCAATGACTTGTGTAAGTCCTTATCTAATGGTACTTGTTTAAGGTTATAAGGCTTCTCAAGCAGAGCAAGCATGAGCAGAATTTCTCAGTGGAGATATTATTTTATTCGTCAACATTATCATATTCGTTGGCAGTCCACTTCTGGACACAGGGTCCCTAATAACGGGGGTTTTGCCAATACTGGCCCCGCTTTGCAGGTGGGTTGGCAAGCGCAGTTTGATGGTTTTTACGCAGAGGATGCTGCTGCCCGTCTCCTGGATTTCACAACCCTTAGCCGACTATTACGGTTATCACGGGTAGAGAGCATGGGATACTATTATAATATAGCATCATAACATTATTTTATTGTCTAATATATTGCCAGCGAGGTTGAAACGCGCAACTTTCGACAGCCGAGATTGCACTAAGAGATATGAAACGCATTATGTTAGGGCACGAAAATGGACCAGACAAGAGATTTGTCTAAGAGTAACGGTGCATCCTAGTCTGGCTGCGTTGGCGTCCATATAATAGATTCTGTGCTGGCAACCAAAAAAAAACCATATTAGGTTACTGGATATATCACCCAGATGAAAGTTTCCACCATTTTCTTCTATTTCAGTTGATAAAACTGTGAAACATGTGTTTTACAAAGAAATCTTTATCATCGTAGCACTCATGTGGTGCTTTTTACATGCAGCTAATCTTATATTGACCATCGAACCTTGTCACAGAACACATAATGAGGTATTTAATCATATATTATTTGATACAATAATATTATAGTAAACCTATTATCCCTAATATCCCGCTTAATATTAGTGGAATAAATGCGAAAAATTTGATGGATGAGTAGCTTTTAACAGCAAATAAATCGACAGATAGAAGAAACCCGAGCGCTGGTTAGCCAGCTGATGTGCTGCACGCGTTCTGCATACGGATCTCTAACGTTGGAGCTGGAGGTATTCTACAGACACCTCGTCCTAAACCAGACCTCGTACTCTCCTCTTAAGGTCACCACCTTGAGTAGATCCCTCATCATTGCGGTAATATCATCAACTATATACAACTAAACTCATAAGTGTAATTGTTAAACATTCCCTAAGTATCATCTACCCCAAGCAAAGAATAAAAGTCTCAAGTGCTTGCTAACGGTTGGCAAGGTTTTGTGTATAAATACATGGTAGAATGGTCTGCTGTAGTTTGCTGTTTTATAATATGTTTGATGTTTTATAATCACAGGAGACTATGTTTTGACGGGTTTCTGTGATAAGTTAACATATTATTTTCATCACCGATCATCGAGGCCGAGAATGGACCGTAGTTATCACGCAAATAGAATAGATTTAGTTATTATAATAATATGTTTAACATAATGTGGTTACGTAATAGGTCCGAAGACTACGACTTTGACTCTAAGTTATAGAATAACTGAGAGTACTTAGTAACTTAGAGACTTACCTTACGTATTTCCTCATTTCAGATGTTGGGCAGTATCACCACTTATTTAGTAGTTATAGTCCAGCTATAAAACTTAAATTTTGTTTATGTGATGTTATGTGCTGATGCAAATTTTTGATGTGAATGTAGCAGTTAACCAAGTATTTAATAAAATTTTGGATATATCCCTATGTGAGTGAAGGCCATGAGTGTTCATTTATTTTCCTCAGAACGAATTAAACCTTTACCAATTAGCTGTACCAGCAGACTTGATACTGTATACATATTATCTAGTTTTTTCAAACTACGAGATCTAAGACATTAAAATTATTTTCTTTATAATATAAGAATTACTTATTTTTATTAATAAAGGAATACTAACAGCATCAGTCTAAGAATTATAATTGGCAAGTACAACAATAGTAGGTACGTTAACTGTTAGAGTCCAGAAATGAGACATTTCTTGTGGTTTCTAATATGAACTTTAATATCAAGCGACAGTAATGACACGACATGTGCACTTGTCCGCGTTTCATTAGAATGAATTCCTTCCGCCTTCCCCACCTCTTTCCCTCTCGTAGCGCAGAGACAGCTACGGTGTAGCAATGACGTCACGGCGTAGCTGATGACGTCATTGTATAGCGCACACGAGCACCGTATGAGTGGTGGTTCCAACCAGTATCTCCACTATTTCTTGCACTCGGACCATTTGCAATCATTATTAGGACCTAAGATAGGTATAGGTACACCTCAATATTTTTTTTTTTATATGAGGAATCCTCATATAGGGTATTGAGATATTACATTACCTGTTTTAGTCCATTTCAAACTAGGCAGCATAGAATAGGTCGTAGGCGTAGGTTGCCTACATTATTCGCCTAAAGATATTGATAGTGACACGTTATTGTTACCTATCATTACCGTGATAATGATAATAATGTATCCATAGAGGTTCCAAGCCAGAGACAGGCTGACGCGCCCTCCATTGTGTTTCTTGATAAAAGTGAGCGGCGCCGCAGTCCAACAAATCCTGACAGACGCAGCATTGCTGGGGAGCCCGACACCAAGTGGCGGGGTTCACTCTCCATACTAGGTTTGTTTATTTGTACTGAATTAAACGTTAATGGTTGGGTTATTTTTCTTCAGCATGGCTTTCAAGATACATAATTATACCACTACCTAGACCCTTTCAATTTAGATAGCGCAGTTATAGGGAGGTCTACATTATTCGCCCGCCGAAAGTATTCCCTTTTGGATAAGTCATTTTAGTATCGTGGCTGCTTAATGCTAGCTATATGTTTATTAAAAACTTAATAAACTATTTTAACTTTATTGATATTCAACATATTTTAATTTTAATAATTATTCAAGTTATTCGGATTAAACAAATTACAATTAAATTTTAAACTTGTCTAAAATTAAAAAGTGAACCACTGAAAGCATTTATTATATCACTAGTAAGTTTAGCCTATTTGTACTAGGACAACTAAATATGTTGTAATACTACCAAATACCTGTAACAAAATATTATTGTTATTAAAAATTAACATTAAGTAATAAAAAAAACTAAGTAATTTCTTTTTTCTGCTCCATCATCAGACCAGTCGTACGTAATTGACGATTCAAATTAACATAATTATGACATATCCGACTGGGCTCATCTGATCCAGTTTTTTTTTATGATAGTGAGTGACAAGACGAGCTAATCAGGTGCCTGATAGTAAACATGATCGCCCATATCAGACACAGTACTACCCAGTGTTTTCAAATTATAAATTCGGCACGGCACTGCTCAGCGTCTGTCACCCTGATATATGAGTTGTTAAATCTCGTCATGCCCAGTAATTTCGCTGATAGCATTGCCCTTCAGACCGGAACACAGTAATGTTTGCACATTACTGCTTGGTGGATGAATAACTGGTAAAGGTGTGGTACTTCTCCAGGCCGCCCCCTGCAAAAGAGACCTACTACAATTTATCACCATGCCATTATCAGAAGTACAGGAAATAATCAAAATAAAATTTCTTACCGTGAGAACGAATGCTCTCGACATGGTGATGACCATAAGTGGAGAGTACGAGACCTGGTTGAGGACGAGGTGTCTGTGGAACACCTCCAGCTCCACCGCCAGCGGCTCGTATATGGAGTACGTGCCGCGCATCAGCTCACCAACTAGCTCGTTAGTAGTTAACATCTGTTTTATATTGCATCATATTATTATTTAAACATTATGATTCGCTGAAACAGTCAAGCAGTCTGTGATAGTAGTTTACCTCAACATGAGTCACATGGCAGGGCTCAATCATCAACAAGATGCCGACGACAAAATGAATGCTCCAGATTATCTCTGCCACTACGTAGACAAATTTCTGATCTGTCGGCTGGGTTGTATAATATGACGCTGAAACACAATATGAACATGATAATATAGGTAAAGTATCTGTGATTCCGCGGTCTAAGACCTAAGCTATCCTAAGGTATATTAAACCTATCTATAGTAGTGGCTCTGTGAGCTGTAGAGACCTCGCGAGTCTATTTTTATTTACATGTTTATATATTTATTTCAAAAAAGAGTACATTATATATATATATCTAAATAATTACATGGTATGTTCGTATTATATGGTATATGGTATTCATTTGGTTTAGAAACACTGGCCCTCATACTAGGATTCCCTGTGTTATGAGGAACCAGTTTCTCCCGTTTGATCTCCTTTTAATGCATTTTTTACAATTATGTCGATAACCGTAAGGGTATCTGTCTAAGTATAAATGAGTGCTTAAATGTGGGGGTGTGTGTAAGGGTGTATATGTTGGTGTGTGTAAGGGTGTATATGCGAGGGTGCTAGTGTGTTTGAAATGTATAGGTCAGAATGAAGTCTAAATTACTTTACAATTCGCAGTAGGTTCTCAGTTTGAGAGTAATCCAAAGTGAGTAACCCAGTTTTGATTTGCTTTTTAGAAATGTATGTACCTCGTGCAAAATTTTATTCATTTTTGCATATGTGGGTGCCATGAAAGAATGCGATCTCTGAGCAAAACGCGTGTGGAAAGCAGGAGTGGTCCACTTAAGTATTCTTTGTGATCGTTTAGATATGGTGACTCTGTTTGGTGCATCTTTGTGAGATCTTAGCGTGCTAAAAGATAAAGCTGTCTAACTGTTAGTAATTAGGTTTCACTGTAGAGTTTTTTGGTAGGGTATCGAAGAGGTTTCCTAAATCCTATTTTGAGTATAGCTCTTTGTACCCTTTCTACTCTTATTAGGTGGGAACTGCATGCTGCTCCCCACTTAAGACTGACTGGGCTAGTGAAGTGTAGACTAATTTTATAGTTTTCATGTCTGCGACCTTACGGAGTTTTATAAATATATGTTTAAGCTTTCTTATACGTGTGCAGACAAGATTAATATGCTCTTTCCAGGTCAGTCTGTCATCTATTACAACTCCTAAATATTTTATTTGACTGACTCTTTCGATCTGTGGACAAGAGTTGGCAAGAGTGATAAGTATTATGGTTACAATGGTGTATTTGGAGTATCTGAGTTTGTTGCTTTTGTACTTTGGTGGTTATTTTGAATTCCATGAACTTGGTTTTAGATGTGTTCAATGTCAGTAGGTTCTTGTTAAGCTAGTTCGTTACAAATTGTAGCCCATGTTGGGCATTTTTATAGACATTGGTCCAGGAGTTAGCGTGAAATAGTATGGCAGTGTCGTCAGATGTGAAAATATTCGCTTGGGCTAAGGGAAGTGCGCAGAAATCGTTTATGTATAAAACAAATAGGGTTGGTCCCAACACACTTCCCTGGGGCACTCCAAATGAAACATTTGATTGGTTGCTATAATGTCCATCTATTTTAACTCTTTGTCTTCTATCGGAGAGATAAGACTTAAACCAGTCTAGTGTAATTCTAGGAACGGCAGACTGCTCAAGTTTATTTATAAGTATGGGACGGGATACTGTATCAAAAGCTTTCGCCAAGTCTACGAAGACGCCGATGCATTTGTGACCCACATCTAGTTTACTAGTGATTAGATCAACCAATGATACAACTGCGTCCTCCGTTGACCTGTTTTGTCTGAAGCCAAATTAATTTCCTGCCAGTATGTTTTTTTCCTACAAAGAAGTTGAGCAATCTTTTGTTTACAATTTTTTCTAGCAGCTTTGGAACTCAGTAGGGAAATCGGCCTATGGTTAGATATTTCATTACAGTCCCCAGCTTTGTGTATGGGAAAAACAATGGCCATCTTAAAACAATACGGGACTATGCCTGTGCTCATACTTAGATTGCACAAGTGTGCTATAGGACCAGCTAACTCCGATATACCTAATTTAAGTAGTTTATTACTTATGTCATCTGGCCCTGGTGATGAATCAGTTTTAAGTTTACTTATAATCTTGGTGATTTCAGAATCGTCGGTTGGAGTGAAAAATAATGAGCTAGAGACTCTAGTAGAAATATTTATTAAGTTAGCCAGATCCAGATTAGCCAGATTTACATGGTTTAAAGCCTCTGTTGGATTAGCGGCCAGCTTGAGTAAGTCATTAATTTATGTTTTAGTGCTTTTGATGTCGGCTATAGTTTTGACTGCCTGCCAAATTTTCTTACTGTTTCCCTCACTTTCTTTTATATTTTTACAATCTTCAGCATTTTTAAGATTTTGTGAGAGATTATTGCAATAGTTTCTATAGGTTTTATATTGGGAAACCAGTTTTTTGCCATTCGGGTTATGTTTTGCAGCTAAGTGCATTTCATCTCTCTTTTTAATACTTTTTACTAGACTAGGCATTATCCATTTCTTACGAATATATTTTGATTTTTTTATAGTTAACTCTTTCTGGTGGGATTTGACTAATGAGATAAGAATATTGATAAAGTAAGATACTGCTGTATATATTATGTTCATCGCGCAACTGATTTGAAGTCGGTTAAAAATAAAAAATTATATTACAATAGCTAACGGAATTCCCTTGTGATTTGATGTGACACAGGAAATATTAGTAATTATTTATGTTTTTAATCCTCATGGCTACACAAAATTTTACGAAAATCGGTTCAGAATAAATATGCGACCAGCCCCGGTAGCACAGTGACCAGGGAAAACGAAGTCTCAGGGGGTTAGAACGAGACAGCAGATATGCAATGTTCGGGAGCGAGAAAGAGAAAAAAAACAGGGTAAATAAGTTATCCCCGTGATATGCTAGGCGGGCTGTACCTAGTGGAGAACAGCAAGACAGACGGACATAAAATTTTTGATATTGATCATAAAAACACTTCTGTGATTTTTGACCAAGTTGAAACGGAGACGCTGTGCGCTCGCTCCGTCAATATTGTCAGCTTTTCTTATTCAAAAGCACATACTAACTAATTTTTATGTTTATGAAGAACAAGTTTTTGTACCCAATAAAAAAAAATGGGAAGAAAAATCCCCCTCATTTTTATATAATACGTAAGTACCTAAGTTTTTTATAAAGAAATAAAGTGACTCGTTGAGACAAAGTATATAAAACATCAACGTCAGAAGCAGTATGAGTCCGTAGGATCTGTTCAGTTCTCGCACCACGTCACAGATGGAGACATACGCCGAGCTCAGGCGACGGACTCGTCTGTTATATAACGGAGCTGATGACGGAGCTCCTCCTGGCAAGAGAAACATTTATTAATGCAAAAATTCTGAGTTGGATAGTCTACATAATATAAGTTTAGATTCCGTAATTACCCAAAATAATGCCCTTCAAGTTATTGTTGATAATCTTGAAAGTATTCCAAACGTGCAGCGTCACTATCATTAACTGTATTTCTTGAAGCCTCAGTATCAAGGTACAATAATTCAAGACCATTTTCATCGCCCTGATGCTTCCTGTAGGATAAATAAATTATTGTAATGAAGGGATATTATGTTATATTTGTAATAATTCGTAGCCTCTATTTACAGGTACAAGGTGATCTTTAAGCAAAATAATTTAAACGTTTAGGTCATACTCATACCTATAGTACTCGTATGATATATTTCAGTTGTTTCATACTGCAAGATTAGTAATATTATAATGGCGTGTAGTATGTTCAATGGCCACCAGATCACCAACAATATAATACTCCATTTTCTTGAATATTCTGACGACGAGTCGCTGATCACATTAAGCTCATCATTTATCTGAAATACATTTTTTCAACATTAGCTATGTAAATGAGTTTTTATCAATAAATATTCTTCAGTTTATTAGGTACCTTCTTTACGCGGTTTAGCAAGGACATCATAGACATCATCAGCTTTCGAGCTCCGTAAACTCCTAGACTTATGATGGTGATCTCAAGTATTAGGTTCACAACATAAAGAAAACGAACGATATTCGCCTGCTTACGAGCAGACATATCTTGATTCATAATGAGCTGTATTATTTTAGTAGTTATAATAAAGATATCTGGAAAAATTGTTAACAAGTAAGTCAGTGCCTTTTTTTTATTGAAGGTCCCATAGTTAGGATATCAACTTGTTTCTTTTTTTTATTATAATGAGTAACAAGACGAGCAAATCAGGTGCCTGATGGTAAGCATCATGATTGCCCATATCAGACACAGTATCACCCAGTGTTTTTAAATTCTAAATACTGCGCGACACTGCACTGCGCCTGTCACCCTGAGATATTAGTTGTTGAATCTCTACATGCCCAGTAATTTCGCTGGTAACATTGCCCTTCAGAGCGGAACATAGTAATGTTTGCATATTACTGCTTCGCGGATGAATAAATGGCAAAGGTGTGGTACTTCCCCAGGCGGCCCCCTGCAAGAGAGACCTACCACTACACTAACTTTTGTTGAACAAAAGATTTTAATAAATGCAGATAGTATGAATGGACTTCCATTATTGACAGCCTGGTTGGCACAGATGGTAGTAACTCTGCTTTCTGTGCCGCAGGCCAGATCATACATTTGTGTGCATGAACATGTATGTTTGATCTGTATCTGGGTGTTATAAGCTTATATAAGTATGTATATCAGTCATCCGGTTACCATAGTACAAGCTTCTAGCCTAGTTTGGGACCAGATGACCGTGTGTGGAAGTTGTCCCATATTATTATTATTATTATTATTTCAAGGTATACTTACTGATGATAGTCATAATAATGTATCCGTAGACGTTCCAAGCCGGGGACAGACTGACGCGCCATCCATTGTGTTTCTTGATGAAGGTAAGCGGCGCTAGTCCAACAAGTCTTGACAGACGCAGCACCGTAGCTAGGGAGCCCGACACCAGGCAGTGGGGCTCATTCTCCATACTTCTTGGTTTATTTGATTTATTGAATACACGAATGGTGGGTTCTTCCATCATTTGTTTATTTTTACTTTGATAATAAGATAATATTTAATATTGTACGGTTTAACGTAAACAGTCCCAATATTATTATAGTGGTCTTTGTTGGAACTAAATATGACTAATAACTTTATATTGTTTCATTTAGATCAAAACATCCATCAACCAATTCAAATTTACTTTTACCTTCACAAATCCAAGTGGTAATTATTATTATCAAGCTTTTTCTATCTCATGGTTTTAAGTTATTATATAATTACACTATGTTACGGGTAAAAGACGAGGTGAGGTTACACTTGGTTTTAGGCTCACTGCAAGGTCTGGTGCAGCTGCTCACAGTTGATTTATAGTTATGTAAGTTTAGCATGGTTTTGTTTTGAGATTCTTATCTGGCATTTCTAATCTATTCTAATTTTGTATAACCCTCGTAGACAAGACATAGCTCAGGTCCAGCTCCAAACAAGCCATGTCGGCCCTAGTTTTAACTCAAACTTTAATGATGATGGTGATAATGGTAAAGTATAGGAGAATTTGCCACCATGTTATGTTATATAATGTAAGGTGGACTCTTTTTCCGCACTTAGATTCTTATTTGGTCCGTTGTGCGTGAAGTCTTGGCTAACCTCTAGCCTCAATCTAACTCCACCCAGAAGCTCAGAAGCTTCTTGGGAACATTGTAGGCTTCGCGGAGTGACCTCATATTTAGCCCAGCAAATGTAAGAAGCACCGTTTGACGTTTCATCTTTTCAAGCTTTGAGAGAGAAAAATAACTTTGTACGTCAGCCAGGCGTAACTCACACATTATCAATAACTTTCGGCGTAAATCCTTGGAATCATTATTTTTAATCACAAGATGTCACAATTCTTGATCACTAAATATTTATAAATTCAAATCTTTCAAACAACAATAAGTATAAGAACTGTCAAACACTCCTTCTCAGATTTACTTGGCTTAAGTTTAGTTAATTTAACCTCATTTTGTAATTAACAGGTATTTAAGCTGATGTTATTCAAGTGAGTGGAGTAAAACAATCAGCCCAACTGTTAAAGTTAAACGTCACCCATACAAAATGAAAATACGCAGATATGAAGATATAGGGAATATTTTCCACTCAGTTGTTTGTGGTTGGCTCTGGATCTGGCCTTTATTGGCGCAAAAACATATAATGTTAAACCAAACCTTACAGTTTCTTCGTATTTATAAAAATTGTAAAAAGTAGTTTTTAGTTATGTTAATTATTTTTAAATAGCAATAAAAGATACATAACATAACATAACATACAATCACGTCTTTTTCCCGAAGGGGTAGGCAGAGGTGAACACAGGGACTCAGTCCTATAGTATGCACACCCACATCTCGCCAGTATGTTATTGGTCCCATGAAATGGGGGGCGAGCCTATTGCCATCTACCGGGCACAGTTCCAGTCTCCAGGCAGTTATTGAGATAATTCCTAATGGAAAAATCCAATATTTAACACTGCCTGACCTGGGGATCGAACCCGGGACCTCTTGATTGACAGTCGAGCATGCGCCCTCTACGCCACCGAGGCAGTCACAATAAAACACAGTCAGTAATACAGTAAAATAAATACAGTCAGTAATAAAAGATACGGTTTTCTTTAATACAATATATTTTGCCGCCATTAAAGGCCAGATCCAGAGTCAACCACAAACAATAGAGTGGAAAATTATTCCCTATTTCTTCATAAAACTGTGTATTTTCATTTTGTATGGGTGACGTTTAATCTTAAACACAATTACTTATTTTCTACGTGTTTACTGCTTTACAGGCAATCGAGACACTGATTGATCAAAGCAAACATTATATATTAAACATGGTTTTTTTAACAATGAATACTCGTACCTACCAATTATACATGTACCTAACAAAATAAACTGTTAAGGCATTACGTATGTATGCATAGGGTAGGGTAGGGCGACTATGTCTTTCACATATTTAGGTATAAGTTATTCCTTTTCATGTTAGTAGTGTTGTATGATGGTTGTATGTGTTTGTTTTTCTTTATTAATATATTTTAGTTTGTGTTTTTGTGCAGTGTTGTCCTAATAAATGTACTTTTTTTCTTTATACCTAGATACCTGAATGAAACGCTTTAAATCGGTTGTCTGGAAGAGATTAAGACGCTCTTAGCGACCGCCAATTGTTGCACTATATACGGTTTTCCTTAATTTTTAAGATTTATTGTTTTGTGGTGTACCAATAAAGTGTTTATCTATCTATCTATCTAAATCACTTTAAACATACAGCGCCATCTATTAGTTCACGCTACACGCACCGTCGCGCCACGCCTTTGAACTTACCGACTCCCGACAAATCCGACGGGCGACGGCATGCCACGACAGGCGTCATCGGATGCGATTGTTCCCATTCCCATGCCTGTCGGCGTATCTAGGCGCGATCTAGCCTGTGACAAGACAGGCCGTCGGACCCCGGCTTAACAAAGTGTGTGACACAATATTATATCAGGAATACATATCAGGTACCTGTACCTAACACCAAATTCCTGCCTAGGTATTGCAATAAAATAAAAATTTTAAAAGCATCTGCAATTTTTTTATTTTTATGATAGTGGGTGACAAGATGAGCAAATAAGGTGCCTGATGGTGAGCATCATGACTGGGTAGTCATGATGCTCACCACAGATCAGACACAGTGTCACCCAGTGTTTTAAAATTCAAAATTCTGCCCGGCGCTACAATGCGCCTGTCACCCTGAGATATGAGTTGTTGAATCTCATCATGCCCAGTAATTTTGCTGATAACATTGCCCTTCATACCGGTATACAGTAATGTTTGCACATTACTGCTTGGCGGATGAATAACTGGCAAAGGTGTGGTACTTCCCCAGGCGGCCCCCTGCAAAAGAGGCCTACCACTACTAAATGCCAGTATGTAATTGGTTCCATGTAATAGGGGGCGAGCCTATTGCCATATACCGGGCACAGTTCCAGACTCCAGGCAATTATTAAGATAACAAAATTAACACTTTGCCTGACCTGGGGATCAAACCCGGGACCTCATGGCCAAGCGTCGTTGTGAACTTCCTCTCTGATGGAGGCCCAGACAACACTTCCGCGTTTTACATTTATCTGAATAGCTTGTTGAAGGAATAGATTCAGACTCGGTCTCAGATTCAGACTGCCCAAAAGAATCCAAGAGCCCACTTTTTATCCAAATTTTCCCAGTGAAATTTCGAAACCCCAAATTTTGAATATAGATAAAAATACAAACGGCCAGATACCAAAATACAACCAGTAAAAAATGACTTCTTAAAAGGTTTCACCTTTTAGAAGATAAACGAACCTCGCAAGTTTTATGTAAGATGACAGAAAGTTCAAGTCATTTGACAATATGAATGTGTCAAATTATAAACATGTCAGTCGAAAATGCAAAAATTAATAAAACTGTGAATGCAAACAAACCAAATTTTCAGTTATTTTAGCTAAAATCGCTGCAATTATAGAGATAATCTAAGCCGACATGCTTACAAACATAGCTTACAAATTTTTTGCGAATGATTTACAGGCGAAATGATGAGTAAAATACCTATACATCACAGGTTTCAAGTTACTCAACAATCCAAGGCTAAAAAAACGACATAAAAATGACCAAGGAAATAACGTAAGTTGAAGGTAATATTTACAATAATGGTTTATAGTATGTAAAATATTACAATGTATCGCCCCCGAACAAGGGTTAGCACTTATGAACTCTTTTAAGCGCAATACACACCAAAGCCGCCAACCCGCCGATCTGTGTCGGCAGCTTATTGTCGGCGGCTTTGCCCATTGCAAGTCGGAAATCTTTGTCGGCAGCATGACGGCGGCTCGAGATGAGTAGAAGCTAGTGATTACCGCGTGTTGAAAGACGTTGTGTCATCCTGAGTCATACATTGATATAAAGGTACGTCTTTCTATAACTTAAACTCACACTGAGCAAATTGCACGTGCCATTTGTTGAATAAGCGCTGGGAGAACGTACCCTACTTCCCCTTTTCTTTATATCAATGGTGCCATATTTTTTTTAATTAATAAAATTATATTTAATTTTTTTAGGCCTCTGGTGACCACAGAGCAGGTAGCTATTTAGGCCAGCGTCTGAGCCTGGCTGTACAACGCGGCAATGCTGCTTGCCTGTTGGGCACCGTGGAGCCTCGCGGAGACTTTATTGGTACACCACAACAAGAAGTTCTTAAATCTAATAACAATTAATAATAACTAGTGTAACAATGGGCGGTCTTATCGCTAAGAGCGATCTCTTCCAGACAACCGTGCAGGGAGAGGAGAGAACCGTAATAAACATTTCGATCGTTGCAGTATTATTCTAGTTATGCAAAAGTTGGCTAATAGCTAATTTGGATTGAAAGATTTTTCAGCCTATGAAGTTCTATGTTAAATTTGACACTGAGCGACGCGGGCGAACATAGGAGCATTGGAGTAGACTTATATACACTAAAATATTTAGTGATTTAAAATTTTAATTTTTTTTAATAAATTAATCACACTTATACTTTTTAACTTTTATAAATATATATTACAAGAAATAAAGGGTCAAAAAGTTTTAAAATTAAAATGTATTTATGTTTGTAAAGATAATTAAGTTACATGATAGAATCTCGGTTTAATAGTGAGTACAGGTTCGTGGGCCTGATTCTAGCACGTAGAAAGGGTCTTAAACGATATTATTCTAAATTGTTACGTGATATGATTATTACGCGACGTGGACGAACATAGGAGCATTGGAGTAGTCTTACCTACACTAAAACTTAATTTTTTTTTTATAAATTAATCACACTAATACTTTTTAACTTTTATGAATAATTAAAATAATTAAAATTGAATGTTTTAATAATTAAAATTGATGAATAATTAAAATTGAAATGAGTCAAAAAGTTTTAAAGTTATTTTTTTTTATGTTTGTTATGATTATTAAGTTAAATGTAAGAATCTTGGTTGAATAGTGAGTAGACGTTCATGGGCCTGATACTAGCACGTAGAATGGCCCTTTGACGATTTTATTCTAAATTGTTATGTAATATGATTACTTTTATACTTTTAATAACTAGTCGAAAGTTACAAAATATTAATAATTATCATAAATTTAATATTAACGGGGACGATGCAATGTAAACCAATTAAAAACAAGAAGTATAATATTATAATGCACAGTATGTATTTGATATAAAATAAACAAATATTTAATTCAACGTTTAAAATAGTTTCAATACACTAGGTAATTAACTCCTTAATTTATGTAAAAAAATATTATTATATTCGTATAGTAATATTATGTAAAAATATTTAAAATGAAATCGACACCATAGTTTTTCGATCGAACAAAGCGCTACCATAGAAATCTAAATAATGATATTATACTAGAAGTTTTAAAAGTTACTAATTGGGTACTCTTTTAGGGGAATACTAATAATAATCATCAATACCATCATCATCAGCCGGAAGACACACACTGCTGCTGAACATAGGCCTCCTCCATAGAACACCATAAACTAGTCATATATAATAATAAAATCAATGAATAATCTGCTCTATCAGCAGTCTAAAATTTTAAGAAGTATTATATTTAACCATAAGCTGTGAACTAAAAAAGTGAGACTTGTATTCTTAATCAAACACGCTTGTCACCCTCGCCGTCACATTATTTAATTTCTTCTATATATTTTGGCACTACTACATAAGCTTATATTTATATATAGAGCTGAACACATATAATTATAATAAGCAGCGTCACACGAAGGATTTGTCACATCACAATTACTTTTATTTATAATTCAGCACAACGCTAACTTAATGCTAGTGTAGCATTTTCTACCAGTTATCCTAAAATAGAGAAAATGTTACAGAAATTTTACAAGCACATGAACGCTTGTCTGTCAACTTATCAGTGGCTGTATGAAAAAAATTAAATATTATTTTACATTTATTTACCAAAATTAAGAAAGATAACAATAATTTGCCATAAAAGTTAATTAAAGTTATTTTCTATAAAAGTCGGGAGATTTTGATAAGAATAAAGCCTGTATAAATGAATTTTTGAAAAATATATTTTGAAAAACTAATCTAACCACTCCCGCCTGTCTTTCATCACACCTGCCGCAATTAATCTGTGTACATGATGCGGTCATGTAGGTTGTCACAGTGATGATTGGTACTGGTATTAGATATGTCGAAGGCATTAGACTTTGTAGGCAATAAATTGCTACTGTACAAGCTACAAAAGTATGGTATTAGGGGGAAAGCTATTTAAATTATCGGCAACAATGTGTTGAAATTACAAAAATTGAGACAGGAAAAATTGTGTGTGCGATCAACATTTAAAGCAAACAAATTTGGAGTCCCCCAAGGTAGCGTTCTTGGCCCATTTTTGTTTATTCATATAAACAAGACATCAAACCGTATTGTTTGCTGACGACACCACATTAATTATAAGGGGAGATAATAAGCTGACATTCGAATACGACATTAATGAACTAAAAAAAATACAATCAAATGGCTGAATAAGAATAATGTACTCACGTATAAATATTAACCAATCTAACATTATACAATTTGTAACATATCAACAAACACGAGAAACTCTCAGGGTACAATATGATATTACTCCAGTTGCAGAGGTCAAAACAGCCAAATTACTAGGCATTAGGCTGGATCAGCATTGCAGACACATTATGTCCATCAGACGTGTGTAAAATTGGATAGATTCGTACATGCGCTGAGACAACTTCGACTGCGAGTGTCGATAGAGCACTTAGTGCATATTTATTTACATAATGTCTCACCAGTGCTCGCCTATGGTCTGATTTTTTTGGGGCAACTCAGTTGAGGTGGAGAGAGCATTAAAATTAAAATGGTAATGGTAAATTGAAATGGTGGTTACTAGGAAAATGTTTTATAGTGTAAAAGAATACTTGGACATGAAAAAATATATTTTTTTATTTTTACTATGTATTTATTTTATTAATATTGTAAGATTGTATTGACATCTGTATATGACATTAATCACTAGTTTTTTTTGACATGCATGTAATTTTAATATTTCTTTATAATTAGGGTTCCGTACCTCAAAAGGAAAAAAGGAACCCTTATAGGATCACTTTGTTGTCCGTCTGTCTCTCTGTCAAGACACTTTTTAACGGAAACACTTGGAGGTATCAAGTTGAAATTGATATCAACTACTCAGATCTGCAGTCCCTTGTGGCTGAAAAATCATACTTCTAAGTTCACGCAATCAAATGTTATGGCCATTTTACTGCATACTTTGCGCAAAGAACTAATAGATGGCGTTGCGATTTAAAGGTATCTAGGTACGGAACACTACCCTATGCATACATACATATTCCTTAACAATTTAATAACTTATGCCTTAAAAATAATTATTGCGTGTTTTTTTATCAATATTACTTATTAAAATTGACAATATCTATCGAAGAAGAGCAGTTACAAGATCTTACCGATCTTATAATATTAATCTAAGGAGTAGAAAAAGTCGTATGAAACAAGTGTGCAATGAACATTTAGCGGTATCTCTTATTCACGCTCGTCTTTGGCTCGCGCGTACAATACCACCTCGTGCGTAATGTTCAACTTAGCACACTTGTATCATAAAGTACTATTATTTTTATCAAAACAAAGAAATTAAAATTTATTAACGAGGCGGTGACAAATCATTTGAAATCAGATCATTCTTCCAACATTTAATGACGTTATTCGGAATGAGACACTAGTTTTCTTTATTATATTTTAGTCTAAAATACTTATAATTGTAAAAATACCTATATATTGTCAAAATACGAATATTTTGGATTTTTATCATATTTCAGTCCAGAGTACTTCTATTTTGGATTGAAATATAATAAGGCTTAGGATTATTATAATTAGGTTAACTAGTGTCTCTTTCTGAATAACGTAATTAAATGTTGGAAATATGATCTGACTTCGGGGAATAGTTTTCCTGTACAATTTTGATAAATTTTGATTTTGTGCGGCTTACCAGTAAATCGTTTAAATCCGAACTCCTTGACGTGGGAAAACCTTCACACGTCATACATGTCGTTGACACATGACAGCTGTCATGTGCTGTAAACGGCGGGAAGGAAAGTGCATGAACATTCCGCCCACCAAGAACTTGGTTCTTCATATTGTCTTCTTGGTGTAGAGCTTCCAGCAGATGGCTTGCTCCTTGACGTCCTACTCCCACCCTAACGGACTCGGAAATGAATTTGCCTACTTAATACATAATTTGAATTGGGAGTAGTCATATATTGAATTTAGAGGTTGTGGTTAGTTCATTGATTTGTGTGGACTGTATCTTCGATAGCTGTTTTGTTGTGTGTGGCAGGCCAGATACACATCAGTGATCTCCCTTGTGAGATGCAAGTGGTTAGGGAGCACTAGGTGCATTCCACTGAATGCCTACCGCCCACCGTGGATGACTGGGTTTAGTGGTTGATTGGTAGAGCAACCAGTTTGGATACTGGTCGCTTGAATATAGTATTCTTTCCTCTTAAAGTGACCACTCTAACCTGGTCATCTTGTCCAGGGTGTATGTCTATAACTTCTGCCATCATCCATTTTGTTGGAGGAGTAGATTCCTCCTTTACAAGAACTATCTCTCCTGGTGTGGGTGCAGAAGTCTCATTTTGCCACTTATGGCGTTGTTGTAGAGTATGTAGATATTCCTTTGACCATCTTTGCCAAAAATGTCTTGTCATCCTTTGAACAAGTCTCCATCTTTCTAGGGGAGATATGGAGGTAATAGGTTCCACTTCATCTGGAACAGCGACTAGAGGTTCCCCAATTAAGAAATGTGCTGGAGTCAACACACTGAAATCTGTAGGATCATCTTTCAATGGGCATAACGGCCTTGAGTTCATACAAGCTTCTATCTGAGTCAGGAGTGTGGAGATTTCTTCAAAAGTGAGTGTGGAGTTGCCAAGGACCTTCACTAGACTGGTTTTGGCTGACTTGATACCTGACTCCCAGAGGCCTCCGAAATTTGGAGCACGTGGTGGTATGAAGCGCCATGTAGTTCCATCATTGGCTACTAACTCCGCAACTTCCTCAACTAGACTACCTTGGCCTTCCCTGAATAAAAGATCTAATTCATTAGATGCTCCAACGAAATTTGTCCCATTGTCACTCCACAGCTCTGAAACATGTCCTCGGCGGGCTACAAATCTTCTGAATGCAGCTATAAACCCTTGAGAAGTCAGGTCACTAACTGCTTCGAGGTGTACACATGTTGTCGAGAAACACTTGAATAGCACTATATAACCCTTGTATGCTTTATGACCTCTTCCCTTGGAAGCTCTAATTTGTATGGGACCAGCGTAATCGACGCCGCTAATCCAGAAAGGTCTCTTCGGGTGTACTCGCTGGGACGGTAAATCCCCCATTTGTGGTTGCGTTGATTTAGCTCTGTGTCTGACGCAAACTACACAATCCCGAATGCAGCGCTTTACTAACGGTTTTAATCCAATTATCCAGTATTTCGAATGTAGATAGTTGGCTGTCATTGCATTTCCTCCATGAAGTAGCTTCAAGTGTGCATCTTTCACTACAAGCCATGTCAGATGTGATTTCTTGGGCAGAATGATTGGATGTTTAACTTCCTGAGGTATCTTGGCATGCTTCAATCGACCACCAACTCTCAGTAGACCTCCTTCCATATAAGGTGACAAAGTTTTTAAGCTACTTTTTTGTTTTACCTTTCCCATATGTGTCAAATCCGTGATTTCCTCTTGAAAATGCTTTGTTTGAGCAATTTCTATCAATTTGACTAGAGTTTGTTTTAATTCTGTGGCATTGAGGTAGGTTGTTTGTTGCTCCCTAACCTCTCTGTTTGTTTTTAACCGTAAAAATCTTCTGCAGTACGTCAGCACACGGACCATTCTACTTAGAGAAGAGAACCCATCCCATATGTTTTCTTCTGTAACTTGGTGATGAAACACCTGTGCTTTTTGCTTCTTCTCTTCCAAATTGGTTTGGAGTGTGGTTGGCCTGTCTCGTTCTACTTCTATTTTTCCTAACCAGTGAGGTCCCTGCCACCACAGCACTTGGTTAATTAGTTCTGATGGGTCCACCCCCCGGGAAGCCAAATCAGCGGGATTGGCTTCGGATTTAACATGGGCCCAACACTCAGTGTCTAACCTAGTCTGGATTTCTGCTACCCTGTTGGCCACAAATGTTTGCCATCTAATTGGTTGTGATTGTATCCATGATAGAACTACCATTGAGTCTGTATAAGCAAAAATCTGTGTTGGTGGTATTTTCAGAACTTCTCTTGCTTCTGAGAGTAGCCTTGCTACAAGGACTGCACCACAAAGTTCCAAGCGGGGTATTGAAATTTGTTTAAGTGGTGCTACTTTTGTTTTGCTTTCTAAAAGATTAATAAAGACACCATCCTTTGTTACCACCCTTGTGTATAAAACTGCTGCATATGCTGTACTGGATGCATCGGCAAATCCGTGAATTTCTACTCTTATGTTGGTTGGATGTGTGTGTAACCATCTGTTAATTTCAATTTTTTGGAGTTGTTGTAGTTGTCCACGGTATGCTATCCAGTCTTCTACAAGTTTCTCTGGTAGTAAATCATCCCACCCGGAGTTGCATAACCACAACTTTTGAATAAATAGCTTCGCTATGATGATAGTTGGTGCTAGCCATCCGAACGGATCAAACAGCTTTGCTACATCTGATAATATCTTCCTTTTTGTTATAGGATAGCTCAACTCTGGCAGATTTACCTTGAATTTAAATTTGTCATCTTGCCTGTCCCAGGTCACTCCTAGGATCTTGATGATCTGATCAAAATTTATCTCAAACTCATGGGGTTGGTCTATGTCTTTACATATTCTTCTCAAAAACTCCTCAGAGTTACTAGACCATTTTTGTAATTCGAACCCTCCAGACCTAAGAAGTCCATTGACCTGGTTGTATATCTCAACTGCGATGTCTATATTATCTGAGCCGCTCATCATGTCATCTACAAAAAATGAGTTTTTGACTATATCCGCAGCCAGAGGATAATTTTGGCGTTCATCCTCTGCTACTTGTTGTAGTGTACGTACTGCGAGGTATGGGGCCGAAGCTGTCCCAAAGGTCACTGTCAACAGCTTGTATGACTTTATTTCAT
Source organism: Hemistola chrysoprasaria (assembly GCA_947063395.1). NCBI lineage: Eukaryota > Metazoa > Arthropoda > Insecta > Lepidoptera > Geometridae > Hemistola > Hemistola chrysoprasaria. The sequence continues at coordinate 10,830,077 of OX346729.1, forward strand.
CTTCAGAGTTGTATCTCCATACAATACGTTGATAGTCAGCATGCTCATCAGCTACCAGCACCTGCTTAAACATTTTGACTATATCTGAGACAAGTACTATGTTGTAAGTTCGCCACTTCATCAGTAAGGTTCTTAATTCAGGTTGCAGTGCTGGCCCTGTAAGCAGTGTGTCATTCAATGAATAGCCCTGTGTTCCTTTGCACGAAGCATCCATGACTACTCGAGTCTTCGTGGTTTGTTTATCTTCTCTGATAACCGCATGATGTGGTAGGTATACTGTGTCCTCATATTTTTCGTCAGCTGCTGTCATATGGCCCAGCTCAATGTACTCATTTATGGCCTTTGTGTAATCTTCTTTGAGTTTTGGATTGTGTTTAAATTTTTTCTCAAGTTGAAGTAACCGTGCTACGGCTATTTCCTTTGTTTTTCCACATTTTTCCACAGGAGACTGTATTCCTCTTTTGAAAGGTAACCTCACTTTATATCTGCCTGTTTCTGTGCGTGTTGTGGTTGATTCATAAATTTCCTCACATTGTTTTTCTTCACTAGTCAATTTTCTTTCTGATGTGAGGAACTCATTTTCCATTTCCCAGAACTTTTTAAGCATGTTGTTTTCACATACACAGGAATGCATGCTCACAATTCTGTTGTTTTCTATTGTTGAAGTTGTGTCACCTGACAAAATCCAACCTAAGTGTGTATTTTGTGCTAAAGTTCCAGTTGGACTCCGGGCTAATCCTTCATTCATGATCTTACTAGTGACACTGGATCCTAGTAACATATCTATCCTGCCTGGCTTATTGTATCCAGGGTCTGCCAGTGCCATTGTGTGTAACTCCGGGAAGTCTAATAACTTGAAATGATTCTGTGGTAGATTGGTTGTGATGTGATTAATTACATATGCACGTACCCATAAAGTGAAGTGTGTGTTCTGCTTAGACCTCATTTCAAACTCCACTGTGGACTTTGAATGCAATGTCTTTCCTTCACTGAGGTGAAACTCATTGTTGTTTTTGTATCGCTTCAAACCTACAGTCTGAACGAATTCCTCTGATACAAATGAGCATTGTGATCCCTGGTCAATGAGCGCACGGAAGATGTGTGATTCTCCACTGTCTGATATGACATCCACCAGTGCTGTTGCTAATAAAACTTGACAAGGGTTGTTTGCAAAATGTGACACATAAGTAGACTTTTCTAGTTGATTTCCTGGTAATTCCGACACTGTTGATTTCACTATTGGTTTTTCTGGGTGTAAAAGACTATGATGTTTCCTGGAGCATAAACGGCAACGTGTCTCCCTCTTGCACTGAAAGGCCGAATGATTCGGTACTAAACAGTTAAAGCATAACTTATTGGTTTGTACTAACTTCTGTTTGTCATTGTAATCTAGTTTTGCAAACTGCTTACATTGATACAAGAAATGATCACTCTTACAGTGGACACATTTACTTGTACTTGTAGTGGTTGTAGTGTTGGCAACTGGTACTGTTGAAGCTGCATGAAATGTCTTTGACTTTGCCACCGGTTGAGAATTACCTAGCATTTCTAGAGAACGGAATCTGTTTTCTAAAAACTTGAATAAACCTTCTATTGTGGGTAGATCTTGCGCGTTAGCTGATGAAACATGTTGTTCCCACAACTTGTGAGTTTCTGTATCCAGCTTAGATACTGTGAGATACACTATTATTGGATCCCATGATTGAATACTCAATCCTATGTTCTTCAAAGAACTCAAACATTCAGAGGTTGTATCCAATAATTGCTTAATAGCTTGTGCAGATTCTTGATGTATCTTAGTTATGTTGAACAGATTTTGAAATAGGCAATTCGATATGTATCGTTTGTTGCTATATCTGTTTTTGAGTGTTTCCCAAGCCAAAGTGTAATTCTGACTTGTTATTGATATATTCTTCAACAGTAATTCTGCTTCACCGCATAGACTTGTTTTTAAATAATGTAACTTTTGCACGTTGTTTAAGTTAGTATTGTTATGTATTAAGGTTTCAAAGATATCATGAAATGATGGCCACTCAGTGTAAGACCCTGAATATTTAGGTATTGACAAGACTGGGAGCCTTACATCTACATGCTGTGGAGTGTATTGAGACACTTGTTGAGAGCCTTGTGTTTGTACAGGTACATTTTGTTTTATCGCTGGTTTTAGTTCATCGAGTTTTGTCTTTAAATCACTTTTGTAAAGTAAGTAAACCTCTTCACATTCGTAAAATATGTTGTCCTGAAAATACTCTAACGTTGTTTTTTCTTGCTCGGAAATAATCCCTACTACCTCCCTATGATGACTACAGAACTCATTCCAAATCTCCTCCAATCTACTCAGACGAGTTTCACAGTAACTATAGGTTAAATTTTTTTTGGCAGTTTTCCCATAATTGATTTGAGCTTTCTGAATTTGCTCAAATCTGTCTTTTTGACCAGCAAGACTATGCTTATAATCTTCCATCGTGATGTTTGACGGAAAACTATGTAGTTTAACGAACTTTTGGTAGGGCAAATTCAATTTTCAACCGTTCTGTCCGTTAGGGTATTACGTATTTTACGACTTATTTCGTAAGTTTTTGGTAAAATTTACACAGAAAGTTTGTATTATAGTTGATTCACACTCAAATATCACGATTTTAAGCACTTTTGTCCAAGTTTATGCAAAAAAGTTTGAAACTTACGTGGTGTCCATCAGCACAAAACTTACGTAAAATGATTGTTACTTTCTACTTATTTTACACTAAACACTCGCGAACTGTAATTTTTAGGCATCGGAGGACCAACAATGACTTCGGGGAATAGTTTTCCTGTACAATTTTGATAAATTTTGATTTTGTGCGGCTTACCAGTAAATCGTTTAAATCCGAACTCCTTGACGTGGGAAAACCTTCACACGTCATACATGTCGTTGACACATGACAGCTGTCATGTGCTGTAAACGGCGGGAAGGAAAGTGCATGAACAGATCTGATTTCAAATGATAATTATTAATAATAATATATAATTATTAATAATAATATATAATTATTAATAATAATTATTAATTTCTCATACAAACGTATGAGAAATTCTTCGGTCGCCGCCTCCTTAAGATTTACAGATTGGTTAAAATCATGAGATCCAGTTATTGGGAATTGTTTTTATTTACTTTTAAGTTCAGAAATAACTTAACACACATAAGTTAAACCAGTATTTTATTAATCACTTAATTTTTACAAAATACAATTGAAACTAGTGCTTTTACACACGAAACCATTTTGTGGAGCTGTGTAAAGGTACATTACCCTTGAGACTAAGCGTGAAACAAATAATATGAGAACGTCGTGAAGAGAGAGACTGCAGCGTACGTGGGCTACGAATTAAGGGTGGGATTGGCCGAATGAAACTTTTACTCTCTTGATTTATCTAGTATCGAATTTACGTGCTCAGTGGTATCGAACTCCGAATCATGCCGCATCTTGCTTGTACGTTATTATTGGCATCACTTTACTTCCCTGCCTGTAGGAGCACTTATAATAAATATTTTAGACTAGTATATCAAAGCTTCACAAAATTTGTAATATACCTATTTTTATAATTTAAGTTTTATAGCTGAATTATAACAACCAAATACGTCGTGATGCTGCCAAACATCTGAAAAGAGGAAATAATATATAAGGAATGGATTATTTTGAGTTATCATCCAGCCTTGGAAGTCCACTGCTGAACATAGGCTTCCCCCATAAGGGGGGGTGTTGCCAATACTCGCCACGCTTGGCAGGCGGGTTGGCGAGCGCAGTTTGACGGTTTTACGCAGAGGACGCTGCCGCCCGTCCTCTGGATCTCTTTACCCTTAGCCGGCTCTTACGGTAACCACGGGTAGAGAGGGTGAGGTACTATTCTAAAGCCGGAAACGCCACGTCTGAGTCATCGTCGCAGAAAAAGACGCTAATCAAGTTGAACTGGAAATTTTACCGTGATGATGAGGGATCTACTCAAGGTGGTGACCCTGAGAGGAGAGAACGAGGTCTGGTTCAGAATGAGGTGTCTATAGAACAGCTCCAACTCCATCGCTAGAGGTCCATATGCAGAACGCGTACAACACATCAACTGGCTCAACAGCACTCGTGTTTCTTCTATCTGTTGATTTATTTTCTTACTATTATATATACATACGTATTAAAATAAATTATCAATCATTTATTCATTCTGTTTCACCTGCTAAAATACTTAATTTGTTATTACAAGAACTAAGTTATCTAACTTTGACTGCCTCTGTGGCGTAGTGGGCGCATGCTCGACTGCCAATCAAGAGGTCCCGGGTTCGATCCACAGGTCAGGCAGTGTTAAATTATTGGATTTTTCCATTAGGAATTATCTCAATAACTGTCTGGAGTCTGGAACTGTGCCCGGTAGATGGCAATAGGCTCGCCCCCTATTACATGGGACCAATGACATACTGGCGAAATGTGGGTGTAACTACTATGGGACTGAGTCCTGGGTACACCTCTGCCTACCCCTTCGGGAAAAAGGCGTGAATGTATGTTATGTTATGTTATGTTATGTTAAGTTATCTAAACAGTTGAGTAGTTTTTGTTGTAACAAACACATTATAATGTCCATTCATATGTACTTTCGTAATCAGATGGTTTTGTGAGTAGGTAGGAGGTAGGTAGGACCTCTGATATAAAAGTGAGAATATTAAGTGGAAAATGGGATATGCTTTTACTCCATCTGTATCCACCCACTGTCAGCAGTTGGGATGGGAGGGTATCCACGAGGAGGCTACACTACTCTTTGTGGTCAGTACAATTACAGTGTCTCATCTTGCCCAATTTATTAAATTAAACATCATACTGTTATGACAAAGATACAAAAAAGTACCTCTTTATTATTCCTATGACAGGGTTCGATGGCTAGAATAAAATTAGCTGCATGTAGCAAACACCACATAAGCTTTACTATGATAAAGATTCCTTTGTTTCGTGCGTGGTTCTGAGTTATATCAACTGAAATTAAAGAAAATTGAGAGATGATAAATTTGGGTAATCAAGTATTCTGCTGTGACTCGTTTTGGTCATTACTTTTCCAAATCGCAGTTCTCTTCACATGAAAAAGTCGTTTCACTTAATTATTACTGTCATAATATCTTTTTCGTGCAACAATAAAGTGCGTTTTTTTATCTTTCGTGCGATTTTAAATTACACATTCAAGATACGTCGCTGGCAAAATCGTAGACATAGCAGATATGAGTATGAACAAAACATCAAGTCTCGGGATTAATCCATTAAGTAATGAGAGAATAGTAACGTGCCAAATGCCATTATAATTGCATAAATAGGCATTTTCCTGCTCCTTGAAAATACCCAAATACTAAAATATGAATAAAAAGTTAGGACCTACACAAGTCCATGATGAGGAAGTAGGGCGTAGTAGCAAGGTGGAATAGCCAAGAGCCCAGCATCAGGAGCAGAAAGAATCCGTTGCATGCGTCCACGTCACGGACTATCTTGCAAGCAGTCACATAAAGTGAAGACAACGTGCGGATTCTTTCGTGATGGAAATTGGTGCATTCTTCTAAAAAAACATTACAGAGATTAAAATCCACTAATGGATTGTAAACTATGCCATCTGAACTATAATAGTGTATTCATACATCAGTATGTGCATATACCAAGACGACAGAGGATGATGTCCCACACATATATGCAGACACTTTTAAAATTGTATACATTATAATATATCAAATCTATATGCTAGCAAAAAGTAAATTATTATTTTGATCATCAAAAATAAACCAAATATTCATAAATAAATTGCTTTTGACTACATTTTTCTTACCTGGGTCAGATTTCTTCATTGCTGAGGTCATCACCGAATCAACAATACTTAATCTTTTGTACCCGTTTTGCTTATCATAGCTTGGTTTGTTATGACAACGACCCAAAAAAGATGGTTTATACGAATCCATAACATCTACAATATAAGTTACATAATATTTAGCCAATGCAACAACATGACTTGATTCCGTAACATAAACTGAAGGGTCCCTTCAAATAAAAAGTCAACTTAAACAACTCCCATTTTCTCTTTCTCGCTCTCTCCCTCTTTTTCTATTAAATAGAGATACGAAACATATTATGATCAATCAATAAATTGACGGAATTTTCTTTTAATTTCAATGAGTAAAAGTGTAACTAGTTAGTATAGCAGCTGCAATATTGACATATATTCTAAGATTTTTTTTTATCTCGTTTGCATATAATGAATTGTTATTTTTCGTCGTTCCCCAGCAAATCATTCATAATTTCATTCAGTTACCCTGCAAGACATTCTTCATATTTGCATTAATAGTCTTGAACGTATTCAAAACGTGTAGTGAGATCATGATGAAGATCATCTCTTGCAGCTCCAGAATCCAGTAGTAACCGTAGAAGAATGAGTATAACACGCAGATCCACACTGGGAACAGAATAAAATACTATAATAATAATAATAATATAAGAAAATTTCCACACACGGTCATCTGGTCCCAAACTAGGCTAGAAGCCTGTATTATGTGGTAACCAGATGACCACATGATATAATATGATGATATACATACTTTTATAAGCTTATCACACCCAGACACAGATCAAACAGACATGTTCATGCACACAAATGTTTGACCTGGCCGGGGATCGAACCCGGGGCCTGCGGCACAGAAAGCCGAGCTACTACCATCTGAGCCAACGAGGCTGTCGAAATGATTCTAATTGGTGAATGAGAAATATTTGCTATCCCTCTTCAGCTTGATAAGTTAGCCCTTGAACTTTGCACCCAGAAAAATAAAATTTAATGACTAGACTTCGTCCTTGTAAAGCGCAATAATCGCTTGGTTACGCAATGACAGAAATTGGGTAAGAAAGATTGGTAGCTTATCCCAAAAAAAAAAAAAAAGTAACGACAACTTTATATTAATTATACAAGTTTGGTCTTTGATAAATGGCAGAGACCGTTGCCTGAATCAGTCGTGCCCATAAATTCAAGGGAAAAGATGAGGTGATCAATAGTTGCAAGGGACGCGAAATATATCATCGAAACCACGAATAAGATAATTTTCCGCCTCTCTAACCAGCTTGGCCAGTGGAAGATGTTGAGTCCATAATTGATCTGAAAAAAAAAAAGAAGAAATACGTTTGAACTCGTACGTGAAAATATTATTATAATATATAGGTTGTGGCTGTAACGGTCCATAAACTCAAATAGACTAAAATTCATTTATTCAAATAAGAAGAAGTGCGTGATTATTTTCCATATTCTTAATATTGTATTTCAAACGAAAAGACCGCATAGTCTATGAATTATTGATATACTTACATATAAAATATTCTTCAAATACTTAAGCCTTAAAATGTAAATAAATACACACACAATCTCATAAACTATTCCAGAACTCATACCTCATAATTAAATAGTTTATTTTGTATATTTTTTTTCTCACATTGTAATTCTATGCTATAATAAAATAACGTTACCTACTTGTCATAACTATTCATCATATCAATTGTTCATTTGTGCTGAAGGCCCCCAAGATATAACTTTACCTAGTTGTAGAATGCTTGTATAATAAAATTGTATGTTCTTATCAATAAACGTTATCATATATATAAAAAACGTTATCCTAAATATAATCAATAACCATCATTTCGGTAAAATACCTTTGCAAGAAGCACGTACAAGGTACTTTATTTTTTCAACTGCCATAATTTACTTGCCATATGTATATTTAATTAGGTTACAAAATATATTGTTATAGAAGATACCACCCAGTGGCTCTGCAGAAGTTTTCAGGTATTTTTGTCTTGTATGCGATATACCTTGTCGATAAGGGATGAGCCTTTGGGATTAGAAATGTTTGTTCTAACCTTTTGCAGACGGTTCAAGCATATTATCATTGATTTCATATATCCTTGAGATCCATAGACAGCCACACTAGAAATGATCATCAAACTGCCAGCATTTGCGAGACATACCATCTGTCGAATATTTGACTTCATGCGAAAAGATTTCTCACGTTCCACGCTTAAGTCTAGTGCAAGGGCTGCAATTGTCAATAAATCTGAAAGTTTATTTATATTAAGTATCGTAATTAGGTAACTTTGAGTGAAGCAATGACCATTTTATCAGTCCCCTACTAATCATCTTGGCAATCGTTGTGTCGACCAAGTCAGAGCTTTCCGGCTATTTGATAACGCTAAGACTATAATGAAGAAATATGTTCCTTATAAAATACTTACTGATGGCAGTGATGAGCATGTATCCGAAATAGCTCAAGCATGGCGCCAGACTGACGCGCCAGCCATTCTTCTCCTTGACGAAGGTGAGCGGCGCCAGTCCTGTATATCTCGACACACGGAGCACTGTCGCCAGAGCTCCCGACACGAAACAGCCAGCTGACTCCATTCCTTCTTATTTTCATATATATTAATCACTACCTTGGAATCTGTGACTAGATTAAAATAGTGGGTAGGTAACAGACACGCGAAGTTAAAGTAAGCGGTTTTAAAGCTCGTGTTACTTACTCGGCTCGACATCGGTTACACTCATGAATTAAGTATTTTGTTACATGTCGCCGATGGCGGTAGCCTTGTGTCTTTTTGAAAATGTAGGATTTTGATGAAATTTTACAGGTATATTGGTAGCATATGGATAAAAAAACTTATAAGTAAAAATTTGTCAAAATCCACAAGCATTTGCAATCAGCAAACCATCAAAACTCATAAGAAAACGGTGGCTCGCGGCTCGCCACGCAGACAGACGTGCGAGCCAAGGCGGACCACGAGTAAAATTTTTAACCTGTTGGATCGCCGACCAGTTTACTCGACGGTTTTTAAGTACGCGTACTTAAGGTAATAGACTAGTTGATAAAGGTCGCTGAGCCGAAAGTACGCGAGTAAGTTCGCTAGTCTGTCACCCCACTTTAGGTTTCCTTAACCATTCGTTGCCCAAAAAACAAGTGTTCCATTTACAATTCCCAATAAATAAAATTCAGCTGTCTGTCCGCGTCCTAGGGCTCGTAACCTTGAAACCGTTATGGATAAATTACTCGAAAAACTTTTTTAAAACATACTTGGCGACTAGGTACCCACCTACTTCATAAAATATGAAAACACTGAATATACCTAACCATAAACAGGTCAACAATGAACATTTACTTATTTGTTTTGACACTGGAAAGAATAATTAGGCTTCTTTTTATTTACATAATTTGTGATTATAATGTATCTACCATCGAAATATGTATCTACTATAGAAGTACTTATGATATAATAATGAATGCAACATTACACAACATCGCGTCTTTTTCCCGTAGGGGTAGGTATCCAGTCCTATAATAGGTAAGTTACAAACACATTTTTAGTTTTGTTTTTCAGCCATATAATAGGGGACGAGTCTATTGCCATCTATCAGGCACAGGTTCCAGACTCCACGCTGACATTGACAAAGTTCCAAATGAAAAAGTCCAATAATACGGGTTCGATTCTCAGACCAGGCAAAATCCTATAGGAGGAGATAAAGAGTAAGCATAAAGCAAAAGCAGTTTCCAAAATTACTTCATTAACTCTCAGATAAGAACTTTTCTCAATAATTATAAGTAGTATGAATTAAAAAAGGAGTTGAATTATTCTATACTTAACATACTAAAATACGTTTTTAACTATTTACAAATTATAAAAACAAGAATAACATTGTTGAAGTGCGATGAATATGCTCAAAACCTATATAAAATCTACTTTACTAAAGAAGGCTTATTATAAAGTCAACCAGTACATAGAGGACAAAGATGCCTGGAAACTTCTGCATAGCCGCCTCGCGGCACCTTTAAAGAAAACGAATGTAACCAAACCAAATATTGTGAAACTATCTGTTGAAAAAATTAAGCCCTACAAGTTTCTTGTGCGTTCTTCTTGTAGAGATATCTTTCCGAACGCACGGTAGACTCAGTACTGTTTATCTTTATTGACGAGCAAAAGTGTCAGATTATGACCTATTTGAATAAATCTGTTTGAGTTTTTTTTTGAATAACTTTTAAATCGTTTGCGCAAAGTTGGTAATAAATTACATAGTACCTCAAAAAAAATTTTGACGTTTTACACCTCAGATCATACAACCTTCTTTTATGATCTGAGTTTTACACTAATCAAAAAAATAATACATATTCATAATCCAAATAAATGACGTCTTTTGGGTCGTGTTAAACAAGTAATAATATTATTAAAGTAAAATAAAACTAGTTTAATCCAATCCATGAACAGTGAGTTAAGTCTATATATTTGGTATTTTATAGTACCTATTTGGACAATAATAAGTAAGTCAGTTTAGAGGTGGCCTTTGTGGAAATACAAAAATAAAATAACCTTTATTACTGTCAGGAAACGAGCGAAGCTAGTGACTCACCTATCGATAGAAATAACCTACAGAGTCAACTTAAACAAATAGAATCTAAAGTCAATAGAACTACTTTGTTACTAGGATAATAATATGATACCAACAAGAATAAATACCACCAATATTATAATTAACCCAATGGCTTCATCTACATCTATACTAATATTATAAAGAGAGAAACTTTGTTTTTTTGTTTTTTTGTTTTTTTGTTTGTAACGAATAGGCTCCGAAACTACTGGACCGATTTTAAAAATTCTTTCACTTATGGATAGCTTAATTCAGTGTGAGTGCCATAGGCTATATGAGATTTTGAAAAAAAATGGGGATCCGTAAGAAAACTGCAATATTGTGAACCAAGGTGTTACATAATATAATTACCATATTCATAAATTTGCGTGCGCTGTGAAATGCATTGATGATAGAATAATATAATGTACTAGGGGTTTGTAGTACTTATCAATACCTACAAAACAGTATACATAGATTATATCCATCTTTTTTGGTTTAGTCACAATAATCGAAAAAGTGATTATTTTCATGCGGTGTGAAAACTATTGGTGGTAGAGTAAAGTAATGTACTAGGGGTTTGTAGTACTTATCAATACCTACAAAACAGTATACATAGATTATATCCATCTTTTTTGGTTTAGTCACAATAATCGAAAAAGTGATTATTTTTCATGCGGTGTGAAAACTATTGGTGGTAGAGTAAAGTAATGTACTAGGGGTTTGTAGTACTTATCAATACCTACAAAACAGTATACATAGATTATATCCATCTTTTTTGGTTTAGTCACAATAATCGAAAAAGTGATTATTTTTCATGCGGTGTGAAAACTATTGGTGGTAGAGTAAAATAATGTACTAGGGGTTTGTAGTACTTATTAATACCTACAAAACAGTATACATAGATTATATCCATCTTTTTTGGTTTAGTCACAATAATCGAAGCAGTGATTATTTTTCATGCGGTGTGAAAACTATTGGTGGTAGAGTAAAGTAATGTACTAGGGGTTTGTAGTACTTATCAATACCTACAAAACAGTATACATAGATTATATCCATCTTTTTTGGTTTAGTCACAATAATCGAAGCAGTGATTATTTTTCATGCGGTGTGAAAACTATCGGTGGTAGATTAAAGTTATGTACTAGGGGATTGTATTAATTATCAATACCTACAAAACAGTATACATAGATTATATCCATCTTTTTTGGTTTAGTCACAATAATCGAAAAAGTGATTATTTTTCATGCGGTGTGAAAACTATTGGTGGTAGAGTAAAGTAATGTACTAGGGGTTTGTAGTACTTATCAATACCTACAAAACAGTATACATAGATTATATCCATCTTTTTTGGTTTAGTCACAATAATCGAAAAAATGATTATTTTTCATGCGGTGTGAAAACTATTGGTGGTAGAGTAAAGTAATGTACTTGGGGTTTGTAGTACTTATCAATACCTACAAAACAGTATACATAGATTATATCCATCTTTTTTGGTTTAGTCATAATAATCGAAAAAGTGATTATTTTTCATGCGGTGTGAAAACTATTGGTGGTAGAGTAAAGTAATGTACTAGGGGTTTGTAGTACTTATCAATACCTACAAAACAGTATACATAGATTATATCCATCTTTTTTGGTTTAGTCACAATAATCGAAGCAGTGATTATTTTTCATGCGGTGTGAAAACTATCGGTGGTAGATTAAAGTAATGTACTAGGGGATTGTATTAATTATCAATACCTACAAAACAGTATACATAGATTATATCCATCTTTTTTGGTTTAGTCACAATAATCGAAAAAGTGATTATTTTTCATGCGGTGTGAAAACTATTGGTGGTAGAGTAAAGTAATGTACTAGGGGTTTGTAGTACTTATCAATACCTACAAAACAGTATACATAGATTATATCCATCTTTTTTGGTTTAGTCACAATAATCGAAAAAATGATTATTTTTCATGCGGTGTGAAAACTATTGGTGGTAGAGTAAAATAATGTACTAGGGGTTTGTAGTACTTATTAATACCTACAAAACAGTATACATAGATTATATCCATCTTTTTTGGTTTAGTCACAATAATCGAAGCAGTGATTATTTTTCATGCGGTGTGAAAACTATTGGTGGTAGAGTAAAGTAATGTACTAGGGGTTTGTAGTACTTATCAATACCTACAAAACAGTATACATAGATTATATCCATCTTTTTTGGTTTAGTCACAATAATCGAAGCAGTGATTATTTTTCATGCGGTGTGAAAACTATCGGTGGTAGATTAAAGTTATGTACTAGGGGATTGTATTAATTATCAATACCTACAAAACAGTATACATAGATTATATCCATCTTTTTTGGTTTAGTCACAATAATCGAAAAAATGATTATTTTTCATGCGGTGTGAAAACTATTGGTGGTAGAGTAAAGTAATGTACTTGGGGTTTGTAGTACTTATCAATACCTACAAAACAGTATACATAGATTATATCCATCTTTTTTGGTTTAGTCATAATAATCGAAAAAGTGATTATTTTTCATGCGGTGTGAAAACTATTGGTGGTAGAGTAAAGTAATGTACTAGGGGTTTGTAGTACTTATCAATACCTACAAAACAGTATACATAGATTATATCCATCTTTTTTGGTTTAGTCACAATAATCGAAGCAGTGATTATTTTTCATGCGGTGTGAAAGCTATCGGTGGTAGATTAAAGTAATGTACTAGGGGATTGTATTAATTATCAATACCTACAAAACAGTATACATAGATTATATCCATCTTTTTTGGTTTAGTCACAATAATCGAAAAAGTGATTATTTTTCATGCGGTGTGAAAACTATTGGTGGTAGAGTAAAGTAATGTACTAGGGGTTTGTAGTACTTATCAATACCTACAAAACAGTATACATAGATTATATCCATCTTTTTTGGTTTAGTCACAATAATCGAAAAAATGATTATTTTTCATGCGGTGTGAAAACTATTGGTGGTAGAGTAAAGTAATGTACTAGGGGTTTGTAGTACTTATCAATACCTACAAAACAGTATACATAGATTCTATCCATCTTTTTTGGTTTAGTCACAATAATCGAAAAAGTGATTATTTTTCATGCGGTGTGAAAACTATTGGTGGTAGAGTAAAGTAATGTACTAGGGGTTTGTAGTACTTATCAATACCTACAAAACAGTATACATAGATTCTATCCATCTTTTTTGGTTTAGTCACAATAATCGAAAAAGTGATTATTTTTCATGCGGTGTGAAAACTATTGGTGGTAGAGTAAAGTAATGTACTAGGGTTTGTAGTACTTATCAATACCTACAAAACAGTATACATAGATTATATCCATCTATTTTGGTTTAGTCACAATAATTGAAGCAGTGATTATTTTTCATGCGGTGTGAAAACTATTGGTGGTAGAGTAAAATAATGTACTAGGGGTTTGTAGTACTTATTAATACCTACAAAACAGTATACATAGATTATATCCATCTTTTTTGGTTTAGTCACAATAATCGAAGCAGTGATTATTTTTCATGCGGTGTGAAAACTATCGGTGCTAGATTAAAGTAATGTACTAGGGGATTGTATTAATTATCAATACCTACAAAACAGTATACATAGATTATATCCATCTTTTCTGGTTTAGTCACAATAATCGAAGCAATGATTATTTTTCATGTGGTGTGAAAAGTATTGGTGGTAGAATAAAGTAATGTACTAGGGGTTTGTAGTACTCATCAATATCTTCAAAATAGCCCACGATAAATTATAACATGTGTTAAGGTTTGGTCATTGTAACAGAAATAGTCATTAATTTGCGTGCGCTGCGTAAACCATTAGGGTTATATTTATTAAAATACAATGTATCACGAATTTACTCCTGATAAACGTCCACTATACCTACTTCTGCTACCCGTGCGAAGCCGGGGCGGGTCGCTAGTCTTTAATAATATTATGATCCCCATAAAGATTGCTCGAAACAATGATATGAAATCCTTAAAAATGTATTTCCAGAAATCAATTATAGGTATATAATTATAGTACATAAAGGTGTTTTTTACCAACATGGAAATTTCAGAATACATTATTATGTAGGTAAATTAGTGTCAATAGTTTCGGATGTAATGAAGAATTTTTTATATCAAAATTAAAAGAAAATACACAATAACTGGTTTCCGTTAAATAAATATGTTTATTTGTTACTATGTTTATTTTTTAAATATGTTAATTATGTTAAGTAGGAGAAACGCAATCAAATCTTGTCATCACACTTATAAAAATACTAATGCCCTGGTCATCCTATCATTCCCCTATCCATCCAAAGGCTGGTTGCCTGGAAGAGATCGCTTAAAGCGATAAGGCCGCCCATTGTCGACCAAATAGAATTAAGTTCTCTTTTTAAGTTAAATCTTTATAAAGCTTGGTCTCAATAAAGAGTATTGTATTGTATTGTATTGTAATGCAAAAGATACTTTTTCAACCGACTGTACTTTGTATGGGTAAGTAGTTGAGTTTTTATTCTTTTGTGGGGGGGCGACCCCACAAAAAAATTAAAAATGTTGACAGGAAAGAGGACCTCTTAGCAGTTGGACACAATCCTATGGAAAATTTACTAAATCGATGTTTTGTATTCCCCTGTTTCCTCTGAATACAGTAAACCTATTTGGTATATTTATATCCTGATATTTTAAAGTTGAAGTATGTCCCTACCATTTTTTTTTTTTTATTTTCTTTTTATGATAGTGAGTAACAAGACGAGCAAATCAGGTGCCTGATGGTAAGCGTCATGATTGCCCATATCAGACACAGTGCCAACCAGTGTTTTAAAATTCAAAATTCTGCGCGGCACTGCACTGCGCCTGTCACCCTGAGATATTAGTTGTTGAAACTCATCAAGCCCAGTAATTTCGGTGGTAACATTGCCCTTTAGACCGAAATACAGTAATGTTTGCACATTACTGCGAGGCGGATGAATAATTGGCAAAGGTGTGGTACTTCCCCAGGCGGCCCCCTGCAAAAGAGGCGTACCACTACAAGTTGTTTATGAACTCTAAATTTTTTTAGTGAATGTCCAGTCACGCGAGTAAAACTGGGATTTTTGGAAGTTCACTATGAAGAAACCAAGGGTTTATAAGAAAAATTAAAATGATTGCGATACTTAAAACCTAAATATGAAATCCCGATTCAAGCTATCCCTAAAGAACGCTTTCCCTAAACCATGTGAACTCTAATCACTATAACATTTCTAAAACAGGCCATCACTAATAACAGTTGCACGAGTAACAAACCCACACAAACCCCCACCCTCACACAGAGACACATTCTCACTGCCACAGACAAATAGACACAGACACACGAACAGTTACACGAACGGTGTTAAGTATCGCAGTCCAGGGACATAATAGGTTAATTCACTATAAAAATATCAGGATATAAATTTATAGAATGGGTTTATTATATTCAGAGAAAACAGGGCAATACAAAACATCGATTTGGTAAATTTTTCATAGGATTGCGTTAATGTCTGCTTATATAATCCTCAACCTTTCAACAACTTTGGGCGTCAGCGGGTAATGTTGGATGCAGAAATTAAACGACTGAAAGGGTATTTTTAGGGCTCCGAACCCTAACGGGGTGCCGAAGGAGCCCTATTACTAAGCCTCCGCTGTCCGTCCGTCCGTCTGTCACAGGGCTCTATCTCATAAACCGTAATAGCTATGTACTTGTAATTTTCACAAAACATGTATCCCTAATGCCGCTACAACGACAAATAATAAAATTAAAAAAAAGTTTATAATTAAAGGTACTCTCCATACAAGCAACGTGTTTTTGCTCTAAATTTATTTCTCGATTTCATTCGTGTGTCATGAAGACGGCATCAGCTAGGTATTTGATTTTTTCACGGAACGTTAATGATTATGATTGCTATAATATGAAATAATTATGACTAAATAAAATTAATAAATAACTAGAGCGTTCATACAAATCACGTTTTTTTTTCAACGTTTCACGCTGTAACACCATAATGGCAATAGTTATCTACTTGAAAATCTAACACAATATGGGTAACTATAATAGCTATAACAACAAATACTAAAAAGTAAATAAATTCAAAAATTCAAGGACTTTCCCATACAAGAAACTTTTCCGACTTATTAAAATCAAATAAGACTAATTCTGACTAGAGTTTTCGAAGAAGATTTCAAACCATATTTGGCAATACACATATAACATTATCATGATTTACCTTATATTATACGAGTAAGATACCGTATCTTGTGTAATATTTATAATCTAAATATCTATTGCATACCATCATCAGGTTATCTGTATAAAAACTCCATAATGTGATGAGACTGCCGGTTACTTACAGTCTTCCTTATTATTTCAAGTTTTAACAAAAATCATTGCCGCCTACGCTTAAAACCCTTAAAATACCATATCTCTAAATATTTTCAATACGTAAAAATCATAGATAAACAAAGTACCTATTGAACAGCAGCAGTGAGGTTAACCTATTTAGGAACTGTTAAATAAATAGATAAAGAATACATAACATAATATTACATCTAAGCCACATATTGGTATTTTTGTAAAACGATCAGTTACCTCTTAAAAATAAAAATAAGTAAGTATAATAAAATCATGAATTTAGTAAAATACTACAACATCTGCTCTTTGTTTTTTTTTTGGAAGCTGGTCATTAAGATTGAGTCTGGGACAAAAAGTTCATAGTCAAGTGGCACTTCAATGGACAGAAAAAAATAGACAAACAATGTGTGAAGTGTGGTTTCAAGAAGACAATAGAGTCCGAATAGTACAAGGAACGTGTTTTTCAATAAAAGTGGTAGACCCGCAGATTTTTTATGATACTTGCTTTAGAAATTGACGTTTGAAAAGAATTTATTATGTGACTTACTTGACCGATAATTGTTTTTTTATTAATTTGCTGTGTAAGGTACATTAATTTGATGAGAACACGTGATTTCTATAGCTATATCAGTACATACGGTGGAGAGTGAGGAGCCCTTCACATGCGCGTCCCAACACGCATTTGACAAGTTTATTATTTATAGGCATGTAAAACGGTATTATCCACAGATCAGGATGAAAGCTCCTCTGTGTGTATTATCGGTATCAGTTAATACACGCGTAGGCATTGTGAGCATCGACGAATTAAAACAAGCTCAAATTAGGCTCATTAGGTTTTCACGGAGAGAAGAACATCTTATGTTTGATTTACTATCAAAAGGTAAACACATAAAACCAAATCTACTTCATCAAATTTATATCTATATTCTGTGACGACAACCAAATCATACGATTAGGTGTTCGTTTGGAATATTCGTTTGAATTCGACTACAATAAAAAACCTTTAAAATAATAATATTATAATAATAAATAGTCCATCCAATCAATCAATATCAAGTTTCTTGAAGCTGCCCTGTATCCCGAACAGGTCTTCCACGGTACACTTGCCTCCAGGTCGCAGAGCTTCGTTCACTCTCTTCTTGTTCTCCATCTCGAAGAACTGCTGGTTGTGCTTGATGCGCTGATATATTTCCGCTGAAATTTCAACGTTTAATAGCTACTTATATCAGACCAGCTGTGATCCGCGGTTTCACCTGCGTAGTATTCGTTACCGTGGGAATATTGAGACAAAAAGTTGGGTATGTAGTAATGTAGATAGTTTAGATCGTAATTATACATAGGGTACTTTTCATTGCGGTGCGCCGCTCTCCCTGCCTTCCGCGGCCCAAACGGGGTAGCCACCGGTAGATGGCGAAGGCGGTGGGGTCGCAGGGGAAGAGGAGTGTCGGTATTACGATGCGCCACTCTCCCTATCCTCTGCGACCGAATTGGGGCGAAAAGCCGACGGCTTGCCACGGTGTGGGTTGTGCCTCCGCGTGTCCCTATGAAGTCAGCATAGGGCACAGTGGATGGCGCAGGCGGAGCTCACTTGAGCCCTGCCGAGGTGGTGGGCGGGAATGGGTCTTCCGTGTCCTCTCGCATGGAATGACGGCGTTCCCTTCCCTCCCGGGCACGGATCACCCTTCCAAGCCCTTAGTGTGAGGAGGGCTCTCTGCTTTCCCCTGTGCAGACCTACTTCTGCACCGGGGCAACCAGAGAGCTCCTCCTGCTGCGCTATATGCGCGTGGTGGTGGGCGGGAATGGGCCTTCCGTGTCCTCTCGCACGTTCGATAGGCGTTCGAGAGGGCACGGAACGCCCTTCTAAGCTCATGGAGATGGAGGATGATTCTCCGCTCGTCTCCATGCAGAACTCCTTCTGTGCGGTGGCGACCGGAGAATCTGATTCCTGGGGCCCGGGGAACGAATGCGGGGGTATCCGTTGCCCACCTAAAGGGCCTGCGAGGAGGCGCGCGCGTTTCCGCGCGCCCCTTGGGAGGGTTGGGGTGAAGGATTACCTTCACCCCCTGCCGTGGCGGGGACTCCATGGAGGACCAAACGCCGTCGGGGCCGCGGATGAGTGCTTCGGCGTACCCGCAGCCCTGACACATGGCGTCGCGAAGGAACACCCTGGGGTTTTTTAGTGGGTATACCCGACGACACAGCAACGTACCGACGTGCGGTGCTATGCCGGCGGGGAGTCCCACATAACCACCCTGCGCTCCTCCGGGTGCGGGTGGTATGCGTCACGCATTTTTCCCCGGGAAACAAAAAAAAAAAAGGGTCTAAGCTATCTACATACCGAAATTTCAGCATCCATCCATCCATCCTCACAATCTTTCGCATTTATAATATTAGTAGGTTAATAATAGGATGTGTCATGAAAAAATCATGGTGATGCGTCCGCTTCGGCGCATCATGAAAACTTATATATATACAGTATATTTAAATAAAAAAATCACGTCTGTAGAAGCACATAATCAATAAAATTTCGTATACGGCCTCTTAAGACTGCAGAATACAATAGAAGGGCATATAAGGGCATAAAACAGTTAATTATTTCTATTTCTAAGGAAAAAGTAGTTCGACATTACACAAGGTTATTGGAGCGAAACGTTGCAAATATAAACAATGAACTTCAGAGAATTAATAAACGATTATTCTCGAAACAATTGAACCAAATTATATTATTATCTTATCCAAAGGTTAAACGACCGCACGATGTACCAAGTATTGCAAAATCGTATCTTACAATCCTACAACTTTGTAGGGATGTATGGATGGATGGATGTTTGTCACTCTTTCACGCCAAAATTACTGAACGGATTGGGCTGTAATGCTCTATTCTAAGTAAATAGTGTTGACTGGAATAACATAAAGGGTACTGTTTATCTCAATATTCCCAATCAAGGAAAATTCCAAATAACACCGCCTGACCTTGGGATCGAACCCGGGATCTTGGAACAAGGCAGTCTAGCTCAATGTACCTATTTCAATGGGCATTTCAATTTTTCAATATACTTTACCTCTAATCGTATCATGATCCTTAAAAGTCCCTCCTTCTTCCTTAGGGAAGGAGTCTCTGTGGACATACTTGTCGATGGTCTTGGATCCTATGGGGTGTATGTACATGATGTCCAAGAGAGACTTCTTGAGGAACGGCTTCAGCAGCATCATCACCCTGTCCATGAAGTGAGGAGCGTTTAGGAAATGGACCTCTTTCAGTTTAATTAACATGCATTCCTGGAACAGTTATAAAAACAAGTATAAGTTAAAAATAAAATTGTTAAGGCGTACGTATGCTTAGTTAGTAGGGTTCCATACCTGTTAACCTAACCTTCTAGGAATACAGAGCGCCATCTAGTTACAAACTAAAGCAAATATAATAATAATAATATGAATGAAAACTCTTTATTGCTACCACAATATAACAGAATATAACAAAGAAGAAAGCCTTAAAACTAGAAAGTAGTAACAACTGGCGGCCTTATCGCTCAGAGCGATCTCTTCCAGGCAACCATGCAGAGAAAGGAAATACATATATGAAGGGACGGTAGTTTCAAACTCATTACACTTAAATAAATAAATAAAATACATACCAAATACTTAATAATACTTATATATATATATAGTAGTAATACTATAATATATACGTAGAATATATACCAATACATAATATACTTAGATTATATAAATACATACATAAAATAATAATATGGGACAACTTCCACACACGGTCATCTGGTCCCAAACTAGGCTAGAAGCCTGTACTATGGTAACCAGAGGACTGATATACATACTTATATATGGTTATAACGCCCAGACACAGAAACAACAGTCATGTTCATGCACACAAATGTTTGACTTGGCCGGGGATTGAACCCGGGACCTGCGGCACAGAAAGCAGAATTACTACCATCTGAGCCATCGAGACTGTGAAAAAGAATACAGAATCACGTATTTTTTTAATTATGCGGTTATGTTTACTAGTGATAAGTATAAGATCTGGCTTCTTGTCAAATTGTTTTTTATAATAAAATTTACAGGACACGCGGCAAGACGCTATCACCACGATGTCAGGTGGTGTACAGCCATTACAGAGTGGTGGTCTAGATTAAGACGAAGAAATCCAGGTCGTCCTGTGGCGCGATGGACTGACGACAATAAAAGACAGAAAAAAAGGAAGCAGCTGGATGCGAATGACAAGATATAGGGGAGAGTGGCAGAAACAAAGGGAGGCCTATGCCCAGCAGTGGACTATAGAAGGCTGACAGAGATGATGATGATTATTGGACACAAAACTAGTTTCTAGTAAATACTAGAAACTCTAGTTTTGAGTATAACTATGAAGTCAGCTGCTATTCTGGGGTGATCTAATCAATTATAAAAAAAAAACATAAAAACTTTTATTGAAACAATTATTGATATTAAAATAATTTTATACGGTACAGGAATATTTAAATAATAAAATAATAATATAATCCATATGTATTATATTAATATCTTTTATCTATTAATTCATACTTATTCTTTTACATTGCATGTAAAAGAGTCGATCCTTAGTTTTAAGCTGTGTTTTAGGGTTCCGTACCTAAAGGGTGCCGAACGAACCCTATTACTAAGCATCCGCTGTCACGTATGACTACTATTACGTATGACAGGGCTCTATCTCATAAACCGTGTCTAGCTATTAGCTAGACACTTGTAATTTTCACAATATGTATTTCTATTCCCGCTATAACAAATAAACTTGTCAAATGCGTGTTGGGACGCGCATGTGAAGGGCTCCTCACTTTCCACCGTATGTACTGATATAGCTATAGAAATCACGTCTTCTCATCAAATTAATGTACCTTACACAGCAAATTAATAAAAAAACAATTAATTGTCGGTCAAGTAAGTCGCATAATATATTCTTTTCAAACGTCAATTTCTAAAGCAAGTATCATTAAAAATCTGCGGGTCTACCACTTTTATTCAAAAACACGTTCCTTTTACTATTCGGACTCTATTGTTCCTCTTGAAACCAATCTTCACACATTGTTTGTCCATTTTTTTCTGTCCATTGAAGTGCCACTTGACTATGAACTTTTTTTCCCTGACTCAATCTTAATGACCAGCTTCCAAAAAAAAACAAAGACCAGATGTTGTAGTATTTTACTAAATTCATGATTTTATTATACTTACTTATTTTTATTTTTAAGAGGTAACAACTGATCGTTTTACAAAAATTCCAATATGTGGCTAATATGTTATGTATTCTTTATCTATTTATTAAACAGTTCCTAAATATGTTAACCTCACTGCTGCTGTTCAATAGGTACTTTGTTAATCTATGATTTTTACGTATTGAAAATATTTAGAGATGTGGTATTTTAAGGGTTGTTAGTTAAGGGAACGTAGGTGGCAATGATTTTTGTTAAAACTTGAAATAATAAGGAAGACTGTAAGTAACCGGCAGTCTCATCACATTAAGGAGTTTTAATACAGATAACCTGATGATGGTATGCAATAGATATCTAGATTATAAATATTACACAAGATACGGTATCTTACTCGTATAATATAAGGTAAATCATGATAATGTTATATGTGTATTGCCAAATATGGTTTGAAATCTTCTTCGAAAACTCTAGTCAGAATTAGTCTTATTTGATTTTAATAAGTCGGAAAAGTGTCTTGTATGGGAAAGTCCTTGAATTTTTGAATTTATTTACTTTTTAGTATTTGTTGTTATAGCTATTATAGTTACCCATATTGTGTAAGATTTTCAAGTAGATAACTATTGCCATGATGGTGTTACAGCGTGAAACGTTGAAAAAAAATCGTGATTTGTATGAACGCTCCAGTTATTTATTAATTTTATTTAGTCATAATTATTTCATATTATAGCAATCATAATCATTAACTTTCCGTGAAAAAAATCAAGTACCTAATCAAATACCAAATCAAATACCTAGCTGATGCCGTTTACACGATACACGAACGAAATCGAGAAATAAATTTTGAGCAAAAACACGTTGCTTGTATGGAGAGTACCTTTAATTATAAACTTTTTTTTAATTTTATTATTTGTCGTTGTAGCGGCATTAGGGATACATGTTTTGTGAATTACAAGTACCTAGCTATTACGGTTTATGAGATAGAGCCCTGTGACAGACGGACGGACGGACGGACGGACGGACGGACGGACGGACGGACAGCGGAGGCTTAGTAATAGGGCTCCTTCGGCACCCCGTTAGGGTTCGGAGCCCTAAAAATAATAAAAATAAAATAAAGTTCATAATTGAAGGTGCTCTCCATACAACCAACGAGTTTAATAAACTGTCATAATATAATACATTTACTGCATTACTTTATACTAAATTAGAATAATAGTTATAATAATTTTATTTGGTTAGTGTCGAAAGGTGACTTACCTATATAACATACATACATACATTCACGCCTTTTTCCCGAAGGGGTAGGCAGAGGTGTACCCAGGACTCAGTCCCATAGTAGATACACCCACATTTCGCCAGTATGTTATTGGTCCCATGTAATAGGGGGCGAGCCTATTGCCATATACCGGGCACAGTTCCAGACTCCAGGCAGCTATTGAGATAATTCCTAATGGAAAAATCCAATATTTAACACTATGCCTGACCTGGGGATCGAACCCGGGACCTCTTGATTGGCAGTCGAGCATGCGCCCACTACGCCACCGAGGCAGACTTACCTATATACAGGTAGTTTATCCTACATATTGGGTAGGAACCCTTCATATGCCATTCGCATTTGACCAGTTTATTTTTAAATATATTTGTATTAGATCTAAGAAACGCACATAAAGTATTGACTATCGATACTCATCATTTGAAAAAACCTCTTTGAGCTCAGTTAGTCGAGTAGTTTTGACGTGGAAAGGTAACAAACATACACTTCCATCAATGTATACAATAAGTAAAAAGTCTGAATCTCACCTGTACGAAATATAAAACTTTTTTCACAGTCATAAGTTCTAGTTTAGCTATGTGAGCCATCGTCGCTAGATCCATGTCGATCATTATTACGAATCTGAAATTAATAAATGACCTTCAATGTATGTACTTTTATTACATTTTTAAAGAATGATGAATGTCAAATGTATTTTAATGTTAAATTGTATTTTGAAGCCTCAAGTATTTAAAATACTAATTATAAAATACCTCGGCGTCAGGTATTTGAAATACGAATATCAAATGATATTTTAAAGAAGTAATTAAAATACAAATACCAAATACGTATTTGTATTTGTATTTGAATTATAAGCCTAAAACATATCATAACATACAATCACGCCTTTTTCCGAAGGGGTAGGCAGGGCCGTTCCCAGGACTCAGTCCCATAGTCTGAGATGTGTGCACATACCCTGGCCAAGTCCCCTCCTCGTACTGCCACAGGTCGAAGACCATCATGAAACACTTGGCTACGTCAGCGAAGAAGAAGTTCCTCGCGTCAGGGTCCAGGAGTCGAATGTACACAGCACGATATCCCATCACTGTTGGCATCAAAAGAGGTGCGTAGAGCCTGGAAGGGGGCAAAAGTCTATAAAAACTGACCAAATTTTTACTTGCCACTTGAAAAAATGCCACTGACCACCTTATAGTAATAATTATTTCAGTCATCAAATTAATCAATTCAAATTTAATTCAGATATTCAAACATTCAAATATATAGGTAGGTTATAGAACCTAGTACCTAGTATGTGAAAAATGAATAATTAAAAAAAATTAAGTACACGCGCAATTCTTCTATCAAACTCAAACTCAAAGGAAATTTATTTAAAAAATGCCTTTTTAAGACTAAGTCTTAAAAAGACTTCTGTGCAAACATCCATCCAACCATCCAGCCATCCATCTATGCGTCATTCTCCCAAACTTTCGTATTTGTAATATTAGCAGGAAGAAGTAGAAGATAGATAGTATAATCATATATAATATAGTAGAATCAGATAGATAGATAAACACTTTATTGTACACCATACATAGGACACAAACATAAAGGAATAATAATTATATTAATCTTAAGCTAGTACAAGTGGCGGTCTTATCGCTTAAAGCGATTTCTTCCGACAACCGGAAGGAAAGGAAAACTATACTCATGAGTATTTCTACGTCGGCGGTGTACTTACAGGAGAATAAAAAATTGTACTTACTATAATAATATACTATATATACATATACACGTACATACTTATAATCACACATACATTCATAGATAGATAGGTACATATCTTTAATATAATCGAATACACATATAATATAAATATCAGAAAATTACATACAGTAAAATTAAATCAGTGGGATTCTAAGACAGTCCGGAGTACGCTGGGTCAGCTAATTCTCATTCTCAATAAAATATAAATTTTCTTACACAGTGTTCAAGCTAAACTCGACCTTCTTATCAAGGCAGCGGTCGCGGAAGAAGATTGCGAATCCCTCGACGCTGCGCAGAGTGAAGTGGAGGTCCAACACCTGCTTGGTCACCTCCATGCTGCGCTCGCAGCAGTAGTACGTTAATATTAGATCCAGTTCTGAAAAGCATACATTATGTACTCGTATGCATAGTGTAGGGTCCTATACCTATAGATACCTGAACAAAACGCTTCCTATCCTAAAAACAATCAGCCTACTTCGAACATAAAGCGACATCTAGTTGCAAACTACAGCAAACATGGAGGAAGTTCTCTAGAGCTACTCGTATATTTCCCTTGTACAAAGTATGGTAATATGCAGTAAAATAGCCATAACTTATGATTGCGTTAACTTAGAAGTATGTTTTTTTACAGCCACAAGGGACCGCAAAAGAAGAAAGGATTGCTTAGATGGTTCGGACATGTGGAGAGGATGGACGAAAAGATATTGACAAAGGAGATTTATAAGGCTAGTGTGAATGGTCAAGTCGGTAGGGGTCGACCTAGGCGTACCTTTCATGAACAAGTTGATGTTATCTTAAGGAAAGGCCAGGTCAAAAGTACCAACAACCGACGAGCATGCATGAAGAATATGATGAAAGTAGAAGAAGCGAAAGTTGTATGTCAGGATCGTAGCAAGTGGAAAGAAATAGTCTCTGCCTACCCCAACGGGAACAAGGCGTGACTGTATGTATGTATGTATGTACAAGGGACCGCAGATCTGAGTACTCATAGTTGATATCAATTTCAACTTGATACCTCCACGCAGTCCCGTGAAAAATTGTCTTTACAGACGGACAGACAGATACACAGACAGATGGACAACAAAGTAATAATAATAGTAATAATATAACGGTTTTTTTTCCATTGGGCCATCAGTTCTACGTGATATATAGTCCCTTCCCATTGCCACTTCAACTTGCTAATCCACTGGGCTATGATGACCATGATTTTATAAGATATTAATTGTTATACTGAGGTATTCTTTATTACCTATTAAACATTATTATAAAGATAATGTATTTAACATGTTCATAGAATTACCCATAGACCACCAACCATAATACATAATACAGGGTCTCTTGGGTGAAAACTTGGAGTGATCTCGACGAGCTCTTGTAAGCTCGGAACTCTGAACGTGAGGTGCGTTCAGAGCACACTTGCGTGTGCACAAAACTCCATGTGTGCAATGTCTGTGTTCAGGTCTGGGTCAGGTAGTTAGAACGCGGTTTTTGTATGGGAATTGGGTTGAGTGTCCGGGGTGTGGTAAAAGACAAAAAAGTGGGTAGATCGATTTATCTGCTGGTGTGTAAAATTTGATATTAATATTTTTGACATTTGACAAATTATATTAAATGATATACTTGGTCAAACGATACAATTTCACTTGATACAATTTCATTTGATGTAATAAGCCATTGATATAACATCACGTTTGATATAATTTCACTTGATATAATTTTGATTTGATATAATATTCATTTTATATAGCAAACTTTTGATATAAAACTTAAATGGTATAACTTTTTTTTTACATAATACTTATTTGATTAAAAAAAATATTTTTTTCAATAAAATTACATTCTAAAGTTAAAATATCTCTAACCTCTAGAGAACAGTATTAACACAATGTTCTGAAATCTATAACACGCCAGAGGCACGTCTATCGCTGCGCCGGCCGCTGCCGTGCAGCTGCTGCGGGTCGCGCGTTGTGGTCACAAGTCAAACCTTAACCTTACCTTCAGACGATGAAATGTTCTAATTCTATAATACGGCTGATTCCCTTCTATCTCTAAATATTTTGTTTTTATTAAATGTAGCAGTATACCAAATGAAAATAAAATGAAATAAAAATTATACCAAATATGTTCATAAATCAAACGTTACAGTATACCAAATGAAAACTATATCAATTGAAATTATATCAAATAAGTTTATATCAAATAAAAATTATATCAACTGAACGTTATATCTAGTGAAATTATATAAATTATTTTTATACCAAATGATGTACAATGTGCACCCTTTATCTGCAAATAAAAATCAACGTACCGATGCCTTTCAGTGCCATGATTTTGGTGCATGCAACTGGAAAACTCGAAAAACGTTGAATCATGTTGATTATCCCGTAATATTGCTCGTAATATCATTATTATAAGCTGATTTAACCGTATACCACAAACGCAGTGGGGTTTAAGATTTTAGAAGAATTAGAAATCTTCATTAGCGTCTGCTGGTATTTTTATTCTAAGCCGGTATCCTATGACTAATGCTTAGTGCTTAAGAAATTGTACTTAATAGTTGTACATTAAACCTAACTATTATAACATACCTAACATAATTACTTATTTCATTACATCGACAATACATCTAAATAGAATATATTCCGCGCGCTCCGGCTGAATGGCGATGTGCTACGAGGGCTGCTATTTATGTTTTCGGAACTGGCCACTCACATAAGCAGTATTATAGAATAATAATATAATAACATTTGAAAATGGAACTTATTGGCTGTTAAATACATTTTGTTTCACAACTGAATAAGGTATTTTACTATAGGTAAGTAAATGTATTTATAGGATAGTGTTAGGAAAAAGCAATCAATAAATATAGATTTTTTTCAGTTTATATAACTTTAAAATGAATTTTAAGTTTGGTTAATTTTCCTTTTTTATCTGTTCGGCATTAGTTCAAAAAGGTAGCCGCCATTTAATTACGTCATAATGTCATGTAAACAAAGAAGCATCAAAATAGCCACTTGGCACTAGCAAAGTTTTGATTGTGCCTGTGATTGTGCATTTTGCGTCCTGCATGGCGTCTAGCAATCACTTCCGTTTTTATTCGTTTACGCGCAAAAACATAAAAAATAACTTTTACATGCATTTTTATTGTATTTATCAGCGGAATAAAATTTTTAATTTTCTAGTGGTTTAAAATAGATAGATCAAAACTGTAACATAACATAACATAACATACATTCACGCCTTTTTCCCGAAGGGGTAGGCAGAGGTGTACCCAGGACTCAGTCCCATAGTAGATACACCCACATTTCGCCAGTATGTTATTGGTCCCATGTAATAGGGGGCGAGCCTATTGCCATATACCGGGCACAGTTCCAGACTCCAGGCAGCTATTGAGATAATTCCTAATGGAAAAATCCAATATTTAACACTATGCCTGACCTGGGGATCGAACCCGGGACCTCTTGATTGGCAGTCGAGAATGCGCCCTCTACGCCACCGAGGCAGTCAAAACTGTAAACTGAAAAAATTACAGTAAAATTATCTCTAGAAAATAGGCGTGATGTTATTAGGTATGTTCGGAAAGAGAACCGCGATAATATAAAACTTTATTTACTGACTTTATTTAGGTCAGGCAAAATGTTAAATATTGGATTTTTTCATTAGGAATTATCTCAATAACTGCCTGGAGTCTGGAACTATGCCCGTTAGATGGCAATAGGCTCGCTCCCTATTACATGGGACCAATAACATACTGGCGAAATGTGGGTGTATCTACTATTTGACTGAGTCCTGGGTACACCTCTGCCTATCCCTTCGAGAAAAGTCGTGAATGTATGAATGAATAAACCCATATAATATATTATACCCATATATAAAAACCCATATGGGTGAATATAATATATAATACTACTAACCAATGGGCTTACGGTCTGAATAAATTAATTTTGACTTAGAATTTGAATCTAAATAACCCATCAATAAGACGTAAAAGTGCTATGAGTCATAGACTTTAAGTGACCAATATGTGTCCTCCCTGTCGTAGGTACATTAATATTCATTGCTTGTAGGTAAATGTGGGAAGCGGAAAAACGAGTAGGTAACGTTTACAAGAGGTAGGTAGACTTGAGATCAACTCAAAAATATTTTTATTCATATATTATATAGATCACAATCTGACACTATTGCACGTCAATGAAGATAAACAGTACCTAATGAATTCTAGTGCGTTCGGAAAGATACCTTTACAAGAAGAACGCACAAGTAACTTGTAGGGCTTATTTTTTTCAACTGATTGTTTTACAATATTAGGTTTGGTTACATTCGTTTATTTGTGTCGGTGCCGCGTGGGGGCTATGCAGAAGTTTCCAAACATCTTTGTCCTCTAATTACTGATTGACTTTATAATAATAGTCTACACTGTTGTACATAACGTTAAGATAAGATAAGAAAATACTTTATTGCCTCTAAATATATAAAAATAAAAACAAAATTACACATTAAAATGACGTCGACCAAGTCGATGTTTTGTATTCCTCTAATTCCTCCGAATACAATAAACCCATTCTATTAGAAATAATATATCCTGTTATTTTTATAGCGAAGTAAAGTACATAACCTATGTCACTTTCATTATTTTTTCTTATAAACCCTTGGTTTTTTCTTAGTGAAATTCCAAAAATCCCAGTTTAAAAAAATATAATCTGAAACTCGTAGAACAAATGTTGTTTATGATGTTGGCTGTCTGCCCCACGAGGTTGCTGGTGTTTTTAAGGTAACCATGTATAAGACCTTGTACGAGTAGTTTTTGTAATGATACCGATTGGTTTACATTCCTCTTGAGTTCATAGTTTGTGCCAGGTTTGGTTTGATCTTCAAACTAGAATGGAGTGGATACGACAATATTACGGTCAATTACATTGAATACAATAAAGGTCATTTTTCTTGTTATACTTCTAGCTAATGCCCCGCGGTTTCATCCGCGTAGATATCATTCCCGTGGAAATATCGGCAAAAAAGTACTCTATTTGTTCTTCCAGGGTCTAAGCTACCTGCATACCAAATTTCAGCTCAAACGGTTCAGTAGTTTTGTCGTGAAAGAGTAATAAATATCCACCTATACATCTAACCAAAACCGCGCTAGATAGCGCTGGAGGTGAGTTAGAACTCGCAAGCGTTTTGTTCACCTGTTAAAAACGTAAGTTTTTTTACATTGTACTGAGATTTGAAAATTATAGTATTAGTAAGAAGTAATGCCGTGGAGTTACCGGCTTTAGAATAGTGCTCCACTCTCTCTGCCCGTGGCTGCCGTAAGAGCTGGCTAAGGGTTAACAGATCTTGAAGACGGGGGCAGCAGCGTCTTTTGCAATAACCATCGAACTGCGCTCGACAACCCGCACAACAAGCGTGTCGAGAATTGGAAAGGCCCCCCTTTATGGGGAGGCCTATGTTCAGTAGTGGAATACCATATCAACGGCTGAGATGATGATGATGATGAAGAAGTAAGATATCTACGTCATAATGTGAATGTAGACCCAATTCCCATAATATTCAGTCAACTTTAGAGTACCCCTACACTTACAGTTACTTTACTGGATGTTGACTAGTCTTCAAATGTGGTCTCAAGTCCTTATAAATTTTATCTACATTGAAGTTGATGTTATAGGGTTCCGTACCTCACAAGGAAAAAAGGATCACTTCGTTGTCCGTCTGTGTGTCTGTCGGTCTGTCTAGAACCTTTTTCTCAGGAACGCGTTGAGGTATCAAATTGAAACTCATATCAATAACTCATGTCCACGATTCCTTGCTGCTGTAAAAAAATCAAACTTCAAAGTCAACCCAATAAAAAGGTACGGTCATTTTGCTGCGCATTTCTGTACTTAGCCCTGCATCATGAAATTTATCAAAAAGCCAGATCTTATATTGTTTTTTTTTATGATAGTGGTCAAAGTGTAGGGTTGATGTTATTTTGTGACGCGCATGCTACGGATTTAGTGAACGTTTTGGGGGTTTTATGGAAAGTATTAATGGCAACGTGTAGTTTAAGGAAGATCTATGGTATGTGCGAGGGCGCGATGGGGGGCAACACGGGGAGGTGAATGCCAGCGCGACAGATGATGGTAGAGCGAGATTGAAGATTGCTTGAATTGAAGAGGCTTGGAATAAATCATTTAAAATATGCTGAAGTGTTCGAGTATTATTTAATGGAAAAGGCACGTCTACATAACAAGTCGAGCAAAGCAGGTGCCTGATGGTAAGCATCATGATTGCCCATATCAGACAGTGCCACCCAGTGTTTTAAAATTCAAAATTCTGAGATATCAGTTGTTGACTCTCGTCATGCCCAGTAATTTCCCTGATAACATTGCCCTTCAGACCGGAACACAGTAATGTTTGCGCATTACTGCTTGGCGGATGAAAAACTGGCAAAAGTGTGGTACTTCCCCAGGTGGACCCCTGCAAATGAAGCCTACCACTACAAAAAAATCACAAGTACTTAAGGAAATATCCCAAAACCGTAACCTCGTACGTGTACCTAAAAATAATCGTAACCAAAAAAATTGTGATTACTACCATGTTTGCGGTATTTATTATCTATGTATCTAGTAATTTATTTTTTATGGGTTCCGTACATCAAAAGGAAAGGCAACTAAGGGTTCCTTTTTAGGAATTAAGGTTGTCAGGAACCCTTATAGGATCACTTTGTTGTCCGTCTCTGTTTGTCTGTCCGTGAATACACTTTTTCACGGAAACCCGTGGAGGTATCGAGTAGAAATTGGTATCAACTAAAACAACGACAACGACTTTTTTTTTTCCCGCAATTCGATAAAATTTTTCAACAGTAGTTATCCGGACCCCAGTTGAAATTACTGGCATACCCCTGCTTTAGACAGTTGACTTATTATTATATTGCTCGTATAAGTAAATTTCAACACCCTTACTTGTTACGTGACCGTGCCGTTATTTCAACGTATTGAGGTTCTTTATACTGCATATTACGCACTAGTGTTTTTTACTTTACATTACAGCTCTAGTGCTTTTTACTTTACGTTTTTTAGGGTACCTCAAAATTCAAAAGGAAAAAAGGAACCCTTATAGGATGACTTTGTTATCCGTCTGTCTGTTTGTATGTCCGTCTGTCAATACACGTTTTCACGGGAACGCTTGGAGGTATCAAGTTAAAATTGATATGATCTACTAATTTTCATAATACATACTACTATTTACAACCAAACCGGAAAATTGCAAAAATAATTAAGTACGCACGTAGGTAATTGCATAAAAAGGCAGTTT
Source organism: Hemistola chrysoprasaria (assembly GCA_947063395.1). Taxonomy (NCBI): domain Eukaryota; kingdom Metazoa; phylum Arthropoda; class Insecta; order Lepidoptera; family Geometridae; genus Hemistola; species Hemistola chrysoprasaria. Next base: position 10,862,372 of record OX346729.1, read on the forward strand.
CCACCATAAATTAAACATTATGTGGAACTTTAAAAATTATAATGAGGATCATGTATGTTTTTAACAAATAATATGATAAAAACATGTTGAGTTTATACTCTAGAATCTTTATTTATTAATAGGAAGTAAGAAGACAATGCTTCAGGGTTAAATTTCCTACACCCACTGAATTAGCTAAGTAGGCGCCTAAATAATAATTAAATCATAATATTTAATTATTTAAGACAACTAATACTATATCTGGGCTAAAGTATTTAATTATTAAATGGTTTAGAGCACTTCGGTTTTCTATAATTACATTTACTACTACTATATTTACATTACATAGTCTGACATGTCGGCCTGTGTTTCGAAGTATTTCATGGCATAGTGTATTTAGTTAAGGTAGATAGTAAGTAGATAGCTCTATTGTTTAGTCTTTTATCAATAAAGGTTATACTCTGCCCTTCTAAAGATCCATTTGTTAGTAATATAATTATAATTTTCAAAATATTGTTAATATAATAATTAACAATTTAAAGCCTGCGCGACCTCTTTTAGGAATTTGACACAATCCTGTCACAATCCTGTTATTTTAATTTCTCTTATAAACTCTTGGTTTATTTTATAGTGAACTTCTAAAAACACAGTTTTACTCGCGTGATTACACGTTCACTACAAAAAAATTAAGAATTCATAAACAAAAATAAAATGATAGGGACATAGTCTACTTCATCTTCAAATATTTAATATATAAATATATCAAATAGGCTTGCTTCGGAGGAAACAGGGGAATACAAAACATCGATTCAGTAAGTTTTCCATAGGATTGTGTCAAACTGCTAAGAGGTCCCCTTTCCTGTTAAACAGGTACCTACTGGTTATTAGTTTGTCAATCATTACATAGTATATAACAAAGTTGCTTCCCGCTGTCTGTCCCTACGTATGCTTATATCTTTAAAACTACGCAACGGATTTTGATGTGTTTTTTTAATTTGTAGCATTCCACTATACGGCTTGGTGGGGCATAGTGGAACAATCCGTTTTTTTAATAGTTAGAGTAATTCAAAAGAAAGTTTATATATATAATACATGCATAATATAGTAGAGAAACACTGATAATATTAGAGATTTCTATTGTAAAATGTCGTAAATAAACACATTTTTTGCGCTTACATTGCAAACGCTGCTTGAACCCTACGAGATACATCAAAATAATGTACTACAGTGTTGTACACCTTAGAAAAATCTATTTAGTATCAGCATTGCATCCGTGCGAAGCCGGGGTGGGTCACTAGTGAAATATAAAATGTTACTAGCATAATTACACATGTGTATACCCCATCATGCAGGACAGCATACTTGATCAGCATCTGAACGTGGTGTTTCAACATACCTACGTTACATAGGACAGTGACACTTATCTGTGATAACCTTCAGAAAGCAGTTATTGTCGCTACCACGCACTCTGTTTAAAAGAGATGCTACTTTTTTACGCAAGATTGCCGCAAAACTGTCCGTGCGTGCTTCCTTAAACATGGACGATGCACATGCATAATGGTTAATAATTATAGTTATTAGTCTAAACTCCTACAAAGGGCAGGTTACTGCTTTCCACAATTAATCTGCTAGATCTAAAAGGGTCAAAGTCAAAGTCAAAAGTCAAAAAGATTTATTCAAATAGGTCACGATCTGACACTTTTGTACGTCAATGAAGATAAACAGTAATGAGTCTACCGTGCGTTCGGAAAGATACCTTTGCAAGAAGAGCGCACAAGAAACTTATAGGGCTTAATTTTTTCAACTGATTGTTTTACAATATTTGGTTTGATTACATTCGTTTGTTTGGATGGTATCGTGTGATGGCTATGCAGAAATTTTCAAGCATCTTTGTCCTCTATATGTACTGATTGACTTTATAATAAGCCTTCTTTAGTAAAGTGGATTTAAATAGATAGAGAGATAGATAAACACTTTATTGGTACACCACAAACAAATAACAATTAATAATAACTAGTGTAACAATGGACGGTCTTATCGCTAAGAGCGATCTCTTCCAGACAACCGTGCAGGGAGAGGAGAGAACCGTAATATTAAGATAGATTTTTTATATAGGCTTTGAATTTACCCTCTGAAAGAAAGCCCCGTTATCTCTTTTGAGATTTTATTATTTTTATTTTTGGGGCTGAGCAGAAGGTAAGAAAACCATATCATACGAGCATAGCACCTATCTGTCTACTCCTTTGGAAAACGGCGTGATTATACGAGTATGTTAGTTTAGTTCAGAGCGAGGAGTTTTATATAAATTAATAAAAATTATTGATTGAATTTGGCGTTACTTTTCGGAACTCCATTGCAAACTCCTAGAACAAGAATATTTAGTTTTTAGTTCCGATTTAAAAAAAAACTAAAAACTAAATTTTCTTGTTCTAGGAGTTTGAATTTATATAAACACAATACTTTTTTTTAAGGATAGAGTGCCTTTATTGAAAAAATAATAAACAATAGAGCTACCTACTTACTATCTACCCTAACTAAATACACTATATCATAGAATACTTCAATATAATAATAAATCCACAGGCTGACATGTTCATAAATACTTATTATTCTAAACCTCGACTCCCTTTCCTCGACTTTCCTCGACTTTTGACTGCCTCGGTGGCGTAGTGGGCGCATGCTCGACTGCCAATCAAGAGGTCCCGGGTTCGATCCCCAGGTCAGGCATAGTGATAAATATTGGATTTTTCCATTAGGAATTATCTCAATAACTGCCTGAAGTCTGGAACTGTGCCCGGTAGATGGCAATAGGCTCGCCCCCTATTACATGGGACTAATAACATACTGGCGAAATGTGGGTGTATCTTATACTATGGGACTGAGTCCAGGGTACACCTCTGCCTACCCCTTCGGGAAAAAGGCGTGAATGTATGTTATGTTATGCTAAACCAATTGTGTCCCGTGGTTTTAATCGCTGAACCCTAGTGTCGTTCCAGGATCAAAGCTATATAATCAAATAACCATTGATTTAAAGAAAAGGGGAGATGATGTACTGGCTTCTCGACAATGGTAAGCTCTAATTAGGTCCCATTAGGTCCACGTACGTCAGTAAAGTTAATTGTTGTCTCGTTCGCACTTCGGTCTTAGTACGTCTTTATATTTTTGTTGTTTCAAATTGCACGTGCCAGTTGTTGAGTAAGCGCTGAGAGAACGTACCCTAACTCCCTTCATTTGATCAATGCAAATAACATAAAAAAAACTTGTCTACATAACCTTTATTTTTTACAAATATCCCAATCCCAAAATCCCAGTACCTAACCCAATCAGTTGAGGTTTTTTTGTCATGACGAGTCTTCGATATATCTCCGATAAGATACCGCTGTCATATTTGTCTAATACGGCAATTTAAATCGTACCCGAACCTCGCTGATACAATTTTTCACGCACTACTGGCACTCTTGATGCGAACCGTTTTAACGCACATTAGCATTCTTTTACACGAACTACAATTTGAATATTTCCAAAGCTGTTGATATTTTAGAGAATCCGTTATCTGATCAGAGAGCTAGCGAAGACTTATAATAATATATCTAAGAGGATAATAATAATATGGAAGTCTAAGTAAACAAAATCACAGATATTGCTTAATAAACAGTTCGTGCTTGCTAATATCGGTGAAGGTTGTATAGAAATGTATGTTGCAACGATGGTCGTTAGTCGGTGCAGTGGACACCAACCCTCGCAGGTAGTACCGCTCGATGCCGCGCTCCCGTGCGATGAACGCCAACCCTCCGCCGCTATCACCCTTACATACTGCGCGAGATGTGGCTGTAGATCAAAAATACCACTCACAAACTATCTTTATGTAATTGATTGAATTTGGCGTTACTTTTCGGAACTCCATTGTAGACTTCTGGAACAAGAATCTTTAGTTTTTAGTTTCGATTTTTAGTGTCAAAACAACATGCACAGTGCATCGTCCTCCAGCCCGCAAAATTGCATGCAAAGAGGATATTAGGCTATAAATGCTATTATATTAGGTATTATTATTTTTAGTGACACCATTCATATATCGACAAGACGTGTTTCGCGTCTACACGACGCGTCATCAGGAAATAGACTGACCCCGCTTTAAGGGCGACCAATGCTAGTACGACGTCGCTCCGTCAAAATCGGAACTAAAAACTAAAGATTCTTGTTCCAGAAGTCTATCTATAGGTATTAAAATAATAACAATAAAAAAATATCTATCTAGAATCAAAGAACTTGTATAGAAAAATCAAATTAATAAGCCCACACTCGATGTTTTTGTGGCATATGTTTTTGACCACATTTTGGCGCCATTAATATAAAAGCCCAGCTTATAGTGTTATCATTTTAGTATTAGTCCATTGAAAAGTTACATTTGGGGTTGCGTTTTTTAGAGGACGCAATTTTATTTTTTTGATGTGTAGGGGGGGTCAGTGTAAAGCTAAAACCAAGTTTGTGGGGTCGCCACCCTTGTCCCACGGCCGCCATCTTGAAAATAGGGGTTGAAATGGTTTTTACGGTATATCTCTTAAACTATTTATTTGATAAAAAAAATATTTTAACATTTTTTGTTGCAAATTAAATTCTCTACAAGTTTGGTCCAGTAACTTTTTGTCGTAGAACTATAAATAAAAAAGTTATAAGCGAAAATCTTCAGAAATTCGAGAAAAAAATTTATATTTTTCGATGTAACTTTTTTTTTATCATTTTACGAAAAAATTATATCTGACCATTTTTGTAGATCGTTTTTTGAGGAACAACTTTTATTTGCATCATTTTTTCATTAAGTCAATAGCTAAAGTTTTACAGCGCTCCGAAGTGAGTACTATTTTTTAGTACTCTTAACTATACCTATATTATACGTGTGTACTAATAATATGTCATCAGTTTTTTTTTTTAATTTTTTTTTTTATTGTTATTTTAACTTTTAATTACAAATTTTGCAATATTAAATTATTGACTCTTTTCCCCATCAACCACGAGGTAGAGTCTAGAGGCGCGTTTTTTTTTTACGTGATATCCCCAATAGGCATAATCCACGGTGATTTTCTAAATTAGAACTACTCCGTCCTCAGTCGTTTCGATGGACCAGGCTGCGGCTCAGCATCTGATCGGCTTTCTCAATTAAATACCAGTGGGAGGGGGTGTTAATGTTGGCGGTTCATCATCAAAGTTATTTTCATTTATTAATTCTGAGAGTTCCATTACGTTGCTGCAAGTCTCTCCAGAACAATGGAAGCACACTGCAAAACATTTCAATCCTGCTTTTCGACATCCACACACCGCTCCACAGTTTATCAGATTTAAAAATCAATAATTGTTAAATTCTGTTATGGAGTGAAAAAGAGTCAATAATTAATTTTTAATAATATTGCAAAATTTATAATTAAAAAAATTATAATAACAAAGTAAAAAAAAAAAAACAATAACTGATGACATATTATTAGTACACACGTATAATATAGGTATAGTTAAGAGTACTGAAAAATAGTACTCACTTCCTGAAACCTTAGCTATTGACTTAATGAAAAAATAATGCGAATAAAAGTTGTTCCTCAAAAAACGATCTACAAAAATGGTCAGATATCATTTTTTCGTAAAATGATAAAAAAAAAGTTACGAAAAATATAATTTTTTTTCTCGAATTTCTGAAGATTTTCGCTTATAACTTTTTTATTTATAGTTCTACGACAAAAAGTTCCTGGACCAAAGTTGTAGAGAATTTAATTTGCAACAAAAAATGTTAACAAATTTTTTTTATCAAATAATTAGTTTAAGAGATATACCGTAAAAACCATTTCAACCCCTATTTTCAAGATGGCGGCCGTGGGACAAGGGTTGCGACCCCACAAACTTGTTTTTAGCTTTACACTGACCCCCCCTACACATCAAAAAAATAAAATTGCGTCCTCTAAAAAACGCAAGGTAAGGCCTAAAAAATGTAACATTTCAATGGACTATATTACATTGTCAATTACTGATAGATTAACATATAATAATTTTATCTAAAACAGCGTACGAAAAAAGGCCACTCACGTGCAAGATTTGATTAGCGAAGGTATGCATCAATGTGTGTGTGGTTATAAAAAAAACATAAGCCTCAAAAATCTAACTCACCATTATTATATCCAGCACAAAACTTATCGCTTGTGATGTATTCAATGAAGCCAGGTGGTGACACCGATATGCACTGCTCGATATCAACAAACGGCAGACTGACTACTTGAAGTACTGGCGAAGATTCACCTTCCTCCGCCGTGAGTCCCCACCCGGCTACTTTACCCACAGCGCCAGCGACCAGCTGCCGTCGATGGAAATTGTAGTCGAAGTCTACACACACTGGCCGCACGTACGTGTGAAATTTAAACTCTTCCTGCACTATCACCACAGCTATGTCCTCCTGGTAGTTTGCTGCGGATCCCTGGAACCGCGCCGGGATCTTGATCTCTCGCACGTCACTTTTCTGAGCGTCAACGTCCTGAGGATTATTCCAAGGACGGTACACCTTTCCCACCGCAACTGCAAACTTAGAAGCCGGTAGCTGCTTCTCCAGGTCTCTCCAGAAACAATGTGCAGCTGATATGATAACGGTGCTGCTGATTAGTGAGCCTCCACAGATCTGCATGTAGGGAGAGGTTGCTTTGCTGTATATACCAGCGTGCCACGGCAATTCACCGTGAAAGGCTGACCGCCCGCCGACTATCAGCTGGTCTCCTTGAGAAGACACCAGCCCACACTGCGGAGAGCAAACTGTCACCTGGTCCCAGACACCTTCCACGCAATGCATGTTGATGAGCACGCCCGAGTAGTAGTAGTTAGGTTGGCGACACTTCGGCCGCACGGCTGTCCCTTCCTCCACCAGATCTCCACACTCACTCTCTGCAAGGCTAGAGTTCTTTGGAAGACAAATGTATTCAACGCTGGGATGTTTGTTGAGCCAGCACTGTGCCACGCATGTCGGCACGGGGTGCGTCCACGTGCCCCTGATGCAGATCGAGGATGGTTCACCGACCAGCTTGTAACCGGAGTGACAGGAATAGTTGAGGTATGCGGACTCGAAAGTCTTTCCGGGGAACGTATCCGGGTGGTCTACTACGACGTAATAACCGTTGTTTGGGAACGCTGGTAAAACACACAAGAACTTATTATCAGGATGACATATTTCTTCAAGCTCGTCGGAGCCGTCCGCGCAATTCTTGATGCCGTCACACCTCTTCGAGCTATGCACGCAGCCGCCGTACTTGCATATGAATCCCAGGCCTAGACATCTGCTCGTGGCGCAGCTCTCCAAGGTTTCATCCGATCCATCTTTACAGTCCACGTTTCCATCACATTGCGCATCGGGATTTGATATCATCTCTCCATTTTTGCAAGATTTATCTCTTTTCACGCAATCATGAAGGGATCTTGAATAGTCAAAGATATGGGGGCCCTCTATTAGTTTCAAGAAACACTCTATGAATGTATACTCGCCGCGACACTTGAGCAGGAGTTCATCGGAGTTGTCAGCGCAGTCGCTGACTCCATCGCAGGTCGCGTTGTCATTGACGCAGCCTCCGTACGCGCACCTGAACTGATGGTCTGCGCATTTATTCGACCAACAGATAACAAAATCTTCATCACTTCCGTCCACACAGTCGAGCGCGCCGTTACACTTAAACTCTGAGCTCACACAGTTCCCGTCGTCGCACTGAAACTGTTCCACTCCGCATTTTGTTTGAGCCGTTAAAATACGTGTAACGGATAATAACACTAACAGGATGAACATGGTGCTCACTAGAAGCTCAATAAATGGTAACAGACTCCACGGCCCTGTGTTGAAAGACTGACGTTTAAAGCAACGAGTATAGTAGACCCCCTACAAGTAAACTGAGATTTTCAATACGTAAGCCAATAAATAAAAACTGTCTGATAAACCGGTATTCAAACAGGATCCACAATAGTTATCGCATCTGTACGCTCCAAGGTTAGTATTTAACAAGTTAAAACATAATCAAAGCAAGTGCTGATAATAATTATTAGTTATAACGCACAGACTCAGATTAATGAACGCAAATCAGGTGCATACCCAAAAATCACAGTAATCAAACTAATTCACACTTATCCTACTTCCTTCTATATCTTATATATATAAAAATCTTGTGTCACGATGTTTGTCCCGAATAAACTCCAAAACTACTGAACCGATTTCAATCAAATTTCACATGTACCCGTATTTTGGTCTAACTTACTGGATAGGATAGTTATCATATCAATTATTCGCTTATGTCGTGAATGTAAACGAATAAAATGTATCAATTAATTGTTTCTTAAGCAAGTGTTTATTTACTGTTTAGTTTTATGAAGTTCTCATAGATGGCGGTGTACGTTGATTCATCGATAAAATTCTTCAATATTGTTTAACATCTAGGTTGCAAATACACCCAATAGATGGCGCTGTGTTCTGTTTCTTAGAATATAAATTCTATTACTTTATTTCACGTTATATTTATTTATGCTCACGATATAACCGTATTATTTTAATGGTTTGTGACTGATATTTTTATAATTATACTGCGTATGTTACAATCAAAAAAAAAATGTACTATTTTTGTTAGAGAATTATTAAAGTCTTGGCGCCAAATTTTAATCAAAGTTTCAAGATCTGGCCATCAAATTCTATCGAGTCGCCATCTCTGGTTTGAATGTCCAAAGCTTTGGTATCTCATTCGTTCTCGAGACCTCCTCTGAGCGTAAACAAAGCTCCCTCTCGAACCATCGAGACCCACTATTTCGAACAATCGATCAATCGATTCTTCTCGAAGCATGCGAACTAGAACGTTCGGGAAATTCAAGGTTCAGGTATAAATACTGGCGCCGAGTGTCACCGCAGTTCAGTTCCTTTTTAAACGAGTGAATTAATACTAGGTATTGTAGGGTTGATGTTATTTTGTGACGCGCATGCTACGGATTCTGTGAACGTTTTGGTGGTTTTATGGAAAGTATTAATGGCAACGTGTGATTTCACGGAGATCTATGGCATGTGCGAGGGCGCGATGGCAACACAGGAAGGTGGATGCCAGCGCGACAGATGATTGTAGAGCGAGATTGAAGATGGTGGCCTTGGAATAAATCATGTAAAATATGCTGAAGTGTTCGAGTATTATTTAATGGAAAAGGCACGTTTACATCTCAGAAGTGGGATAAATACCCACAATAAACCTATGAAGTGGTACTGTGACCTGGTTCGTGACCAGATCTGAGATTTTTAAATATCGTGACGGTCAGGATTCTGACAATATGTCGGCGAATTTTCGCTTATGGATATTGGAAAACGTACGTACGTAATTGTATTTAATTTATATGGAAATAAAATAAAAGTTATATGGATCGTAGGAAATAAAATCACACCTCGTTGTGACCTACATAAAAGGTATTGTTTTTGCGATGTCTATTTGTTGAAAATTTTGACAAATATCTAATTGTCATAAATTTTACATAATCGTAAAATCTGTGAAAAATCTAAAGGAAAATGATAAAATTGCTAATGAATTATAATTAATTTCTTCGTATATGAAATGTAGGACTAGTAATAATGTGGTGAGTGAGTGATTATTGTTGGCACGCGTATTTGGTGGAATAGGTTTTGTTTGCGTAGCGTTAGGTAGCGTTATTTAGGAGGAAATGCAAGTTCAGTGTTTCTGACCAAGTTTGTCCAAGTTTCAGACACGATGAAGGAGAGTAAATTTCGTTCATGTACTCAAAGCCGAAGAAGTTTTCGGTCAAACGGTGTGTTTCAAGCGTCGGGATCACAGAATAAAGCGCCGGGTTCGGCGCGCGGAGTTCGGGTTTACGGCCCGATTTTTTGTGACAAGATTCTCGAAGCCGTAGCTGGTAACGGCCGAGTGGTACTAATGGAGATGAACGTCAGGCTCTGCGCTCAACGCGCGTCAGATGGGAGTGGTATCTACGCCGGGCTTTATGTGTCCGTCTTCGCGGCGCATGGACATAGCGCACCCGAGTTTCAGCAAGGACCGAGCAAAGGTCACCTATTATTTGTTTTTTCTATAGAGGTCATTAAGTCAATTCCTAGGTCGGTCTAAGTATTAAATGTTAGAATATTTTCAATGACAGTCATGAGTCTGGCACTGGACCCGCCCGGTAGATGGCAGTTGACTCGCCCCTACGGTTTGATTCTTAGACACACAATTAGCTGAGATTAGTGCCTACTATTAGATTGTGTTTTGAGTACACCCCTGCCTACTCATTTGAAGAAAATGTACGATGTTATTTTGACCTATTTATCTGGAGAAGTTCGAAAATGTCGGATTAACGATAAAGATTTTGGCATAATAAATAAGTATAGAAAGAGATGTAATTTGTAGGTTGATGAAATATTATGATAGGTGGCTGGGCACTGTGACCTGTATTGCGTCAGCACTATGGTCGCTAGTACTATGGTATTTTATGGTTATGAATAACCTACTAGAGAAAATTTTATTAAATTTTAATGTAGACAATAGAGTATGAGCCCAATTTAAATGATGTATGTATCAAGAATCGGAATATTTCGGGAGATTGTTGAATGGATGTACGAATGGGACTACAGACGTATGTAGTGGGTGCATTTCACACAAATAAATAATATAGATGCTGTAGTTTCAGTTTTCCCTGGGGATGGCCAGAGGAACAAATTAAAGAATAAATGAAAAAGTTTAATTAAGATCAAATAAAACAGGTATAATGTTATATAATGTGGTGGAACTGTGAGTCGCTTGGTCGAGCGGAGACTGGCTCTATTGAAGAGGGGTTTGATGGCGGCTGGGTCGAGCAGAGGATTGGTCCTCTTGGCGCTGGACGGCGGTAGACGAAACACCGATGGATGGAATTGGGATCAGATCCCTAGCCGGGGCTCTACAGCCGGTCTGTAGCGCAGTCGATGGGTGTGTGGTAAGAAAAAAAAAAAAAACCCTGGGAACACTAATGAGTGGGTATAACACCAGGTAATACGAGAAGTATGGGGTAAAGGTTGATGTTTATAAGCAAAGTTATTTATGGAATTTTCTAAGTAAATGATGGAAAATTCGGAGGAAATCGCACTTTAGAACATGAGGGGTTTAAAACCTTTATCTTCTTAAGGTGAGAGAACATGGCTTGTTTGTAAGATTTTGGTGAGAATATGCTAATTTGTATTTGGCGTGACACGTGTGAAAGGCTACTTTTCGGAACCAAAATTGTGTAGGAAATCGGTGCCTTCCGTCGCATGGAAGAGCGATTTCGGAACTTCCTCGCACAGCGCACGAGCTTAGAAACTTATGGTTTTATTCTTCAAGATTACTCCGAATGAACATCAAAATACCTATGACCCCACGTTGAGGGATGAAATCGCTTGTGAGTCCCGTCATCGAGAACCGAGATTAATCTAGTCAATTTTGTAATCGATTGGAATAATAATTTGAAAAATTATGTACGATTACAGTATTGCATATAAGGGGGTAAATAATTTAGATTTTCGGTTCTTTTTCCTGACAACGCTAAATCGAGACTCGAGACGATTAGATGATTATTTATTGTAAACAAAAACAATGATAAAAGATGAGGTAATACTATAGTCAAAAAATCGATTTGTGATTCCATAATCGATCGTATTTATAGAAATTGCAAAATGGTCAACTGCTCGAGGTCACAGATTGATCAACTACTACGTTTGTTCACCGCGCTTGCACAGATTAGGATGCTACGGTACCAAGAAAATAAGGTTACACGAAATGCACAAATAGTTTTGTTGCTATGTAGTGGTTTAGTCCAGGCAACCGAGGGTTGGCGAGAGCTAGTTTACAGCATAAGACAGTATATATACGTATACTATTTGTGACAGGAGTTTCCGTTCAATATTAGGTAACGAAAATATTTGTACAATATTTACAATGCATGATAAGTATCTGCATATATACGTGTATTGAATACTCAAACCAAATTTCTTATATATTAATAATATAATTCCTTAATAGTTTTAGCATCAAGTTTTAAGGTAAATTGTGTTTGATAAAATAATTCGGGGACCCTGGATGGGAAAATGAGTTTTAAAATTCCACAATTTTCAGAACAAATTTAATAGGTAATACTGATTTTGGGTAGTTTGTGTCCAGAATAGAGATCAATGAGTTGGAGGCCGATGATTTCATATTCGTTAGTACTTGATGAGATTGACAAAAGCTGTGTTTTTTTTTGCCCAAAGTAAACGGTATTACAGGTTTTCGTTTTGAAAAGAGATAATGGTTACATCACAACTGGTTGTCTATAATATTATTTGAGGAGCTTACTTCTAAATACAGGCTATATATACAAGGAATCCGAATACTCTTTCCAAAAGGCACTTCCTGTATTATTGGTTGTCAAGTATTGATTTGTACTATTTATAAGACCTTTTTGTAAGTAGGTAAGGTAAACTCAGTTGTCAAGTTTTTCGTGGCGTCCCTTAGAGAGTTACAACTGCCCCGGTAGCACAGTGACCAGGGGAAACGAACCAGGGGGTTAGAACTTGACAGTAGATATGCAATGTTCACGCGCGAGAGAAAACACGTTTTCTCCACGGCGTGCTAGGCGGGCTAGAGCAACTAGTTAGTTGGTAGGTACCAACCTATAGTTTGTGAAACTTTAGGCGGGGAAATTAAATATATATATTGCATAAATTATGAATAAATCATCAATATATATATATATAGGTACAGTATGTTTTGCCAGTTTCTCTAAAATTCATAAGAAATAATACTAATAATACTATTACGCCAGGATAAAAGAATTGAGATTGGTTTGAAATTATTTATTTGCAAATAGTTTTCTTTACTTTTGTAGGATTTTTCCTCGACAATCTAAGGTTTTCGTTCTTGTCTATTGTTGCGAACATTTGAGAATAGTTCTTAACAAACAGCCTAACCTACATTATGTATAAATAAGCCTGTCAAAACCTGTCAAGTTATTCAGCCTTATAAACAGGGGCCCAAAAAAAAAAAAAACCTTTGGGTCCACAGAAAAAATAGCTCGAATGCATTATCGACAGCCTCGATGGCACAGATAGTAGTAACTCTGCTTTCTGTGCCGCAGGCCCCGGGTTCGATCCCCGGCCAGGTCAAACAATTGTGTGCATGAACATGTCTGTTCGATTTGTGTCTGGGTGTTATAAGATTATATAAGTATGTATATTTTTTGTAGTGGTAGGCCTCTTTAGCAGGGGGCCGCCTGGGGAAGTACCACACCTTTGCCAGTTATTCATCCGCCAAGCAGTAATGTGCAACACATTACTGTGTTCCGGTCTGAAGGGCAATGTTACCAGCGAAATTACTGGGCATGATGAGATTCAACAACTAATATCTCAGGGTGACAGGCGCAGTGCAGTGCCGCGCAGAATTTTGAATTTTAAAACACTGGGTGGCACTGTGTCTGTTATGGGCAATCATGATGCTTACCATCAGATTTGCTCGTCTTGTCATTCATTATCATAAAAAAAAAAAAAAAAAAAAAAAAAAAATCAGTCATCTGGTTACCATATAGTACGGGCTTATAGCCTAGTTTGGGACCAGATGACCGTGTGTGGAAATTGTCCCATATTTTTTTTTTTTTTTTTTGTTGTACTACAATAAATACTTTTTTGACTTCGGTGGAATTTCTTTATAGTAAAAGTTCATACCGGAGAACTGAGGCTATGTATACATAAAAGGCAGTCTTTTTATTGACTATACGTTTGACCGATATAATGCGAAAATAAACCGGTTTGGTTTGGAACATAATACATACTCCACGTGGTTTTCCAAGTTACAGTTGTGGTCAAGAACTATATCTGGGAAATCGAGTCTGATTCTGCAGACTTGTTTAGATCTAGGAGTTTCAGTAGTTTGAGAAACAGGTAGTGGCTGATCTTAGTAATCTCAGCATGACAGTGGGAAAACTGACACGAATAAATGAAAGTACAGAATCAAGTGAAATAAGCAAAGTTTAAAAGTTGATTACAATCAACAATAGTAATATAAGATCTATCTGATTATAGGACACAATGAAGAAATTGTGATCCATATGTTTGTTTTTCCTTTAAGTACCTATATATTATATAGAGCGGGTGGTTAATAAACACCCGAAGTAATAGGCAATATAGGCTCGCCCCCTATTACATGGGACCAATAACATACTGGCGAAATGTGGGTGTATCTACTATGGGACTGAGTCCTGGGTACACCTCTGCCTACCCCTTCCCCCAGGAAAAAGACGTGAAAAAGGCGTGAAAAAAAAAACGCGTGAAAGGCGTTGAATGTTATATGTTTATGTTATGAAATTCAATGAACGTAGTTAGTAGCTGAGGGCATTAAATGCTAGTTACGAAAGATAATAAAAAGAGAAAGAAGTAATATTATTAAGGACCTCTTAGAGTAGTAAGCAATAAGTAAGAATCTTTTTGCTACAGAGAGAATTTTATTGTTTCAGTTATCGGTTTTCCGTGAGCGGGCGGAAAACGGCAAGAAACAGGTGATCAATGGAAAGATATGACGACGATACCCTAGGTGGAGGGTCGTCGAGTGAAGATACCCTAGGTGGTGGGTTGACCTCGAAAAAGGATACCCTAGGTTGAGGGTTAAGCATAATGAATGATACCCGAGGTGGAGGGTCGTCGAGTGAAGATACCCTAGGTGGTGGGTTGAACTCGAAAAAGGATACCCTAGGTGGAGGGTTAGACTCGAGGAGGGATACCCTAGGTGGTGGGTTGACCTCGAAAAAGGATACCCTAGGTTGAGGGTTAAGCATAATGAATGATACCCTAGGTGGAGGGTCGTCGAGTGAAGATACCCTAGGTGGTGGGTTGAACTCGAAAAAGGATACCCTAGGTGGAGGGTTAGACTCGAGGAGGGATACCCTAGGTGGTGGGTTGACCTTGGAAAAGGATACCCTAGGTTGAGGGTTAAGCATAATGAATGACACCCTAGGTTGAGGGTCGATTTCAAGGAACGGAACCGAAGTGATGGGTCAGGTGGAGAAGGAGCAGCAGGTAGAGAAGGGGCAGCAGGTGGAGAAGGAGCAGCAGATGGAGAAGGGATAGCTGGTGAAGAAGGAGCAGCAGGTAGAGAAAAGAAACAGGTGAAGACAGAGCAGCAGGTAGAGAAGGAGCAGCAGGTGGAGAAGGAGCAGCGGGTAGAGAAGGAGCAACAGGTAGAGACGGAGCAGCAGGTAGAAAAGGAGCAGCAGGTGGAGGAGAAGCAGCAGATGGAGAAGGGATAGCTGGTGAAGAAGGATTAGCAGGTAGAGAAGGAGCAGCAGGTGGAGAAGGAGCAGCAGGTGGAGAAGGAGCAGCAGGTGGAGAAGGAGTAGCGGGTGGAGAAGGAGTAGCAGGTGAAGAAGGAGCAGCAGGTGGAGAAGGAGCAGCAAGTAGAGAAGGAGCAGCAGGTGGAAAAGGAGCAGCAGGTGGAGAAGGAGCAGCGGGTGGAGATGGAGTAGCAGGTGAAGAAAGAACAGCAGGTAGAGAAGGAGCAGCAGGTGGAGAAGGAGTAGCAGGTAGAGAAGGAGCAACATGTGAAGACGGAGCAGCAGGAAGAGAAGGAGCAACAGGTGGAGACGGAGCAGCAGGTAGAGAAGGAGCAGCAGGTGGAGAAGAAGCAGCAGTTGGAGAAGGAGTAGCAGGTAGAGCAAGAAGCTGCGTGTAGACACTCGACGTAATGGAAATTCATTGTTTTTGTCGGAATCGTTGTAAAGATAATAATGGAGGCAAAAAGACAGTCTAGCAAGGGAAGCCGGGAGCAAGTCAGTTAAATAGAAACCTAGAACTAGCCCAGAGTACATCTAAAAGCCGAAGTTTATGATGTAAACAAGGAGTAACAATATTCAGCCATACTTAATAATCAGCAATTCAAGATGAGATATTCCGTGCTGATTAAGATATTTTTATTTGTTTTGTATAATGTTTTCTAAATGGTTTGTCTGTGTAATATTTTGTACAATAGTTACATTATACTCTGGCCTTAGTGTAGGGTTATTATACGAGTATAATGCGTGTATGGGGGCATACACGTTGTCAGGTTGGCCGAGTGTAGGGTTGATGTTATTTTGTGACGCGCATGCTACGGATTCTGTGAACGTTTTGGTGGTTTTATGGAAAGTATTAATGGCAACGTGTGATTTCACGGAGATCTATGGCATGTGCGAGGGCGCGATGGCAACACAGGAAGGTGGATGCCAGCGCGACAGATGATTGTAGAGCGAGATTGAAGATGGTGGCCTTGGAATAAATCATGTAAAATATGCTGAAGTGTTCGAGTATTATTTAATGGAAAAGGCACGTTTACAGTATCTCCCGGAAAGTGATAGTCTCAGTAAAATCTCCACGCATTTTGAACAAGAATATGAATTTTTCAATTGAGTACTCCAGTTTTATTTTAAATTTTGGTAATTCGATTTTACCGGAAGGGTTTTGTTTCCTCAGTTGCTATTAGATAAATAAAATATGGCGGTACGAAGTTCGCCGGGTCAGCTAGTTCTATTCTATATTACTTCCTACTAATAACATAAATGCGAAAGTTTTTGAGGATGGATGGATGGATGGGTGAATATTAATTTGTTATTCTTTCACGCCAAAAGGGCTGAAATTCGGTATGTAGATAGTTTACTCATATAATTTGAAAGTAGCCGCATTTTCGAAGCTGTTGCTTTTAGGTAGTGTGGTATCTGGTCAGAGCGCGAGCGAAGACTTATTATTTATCTAAGATCCTTGTAATAAGATGATTAGATATAAGTACAGTACCTGTAATACATTTCCCAGGCAAGTGCGGCTGTGTGTCGAGCCACTCGCGCAGCTTCCTGATATCATCCGACGAAATGTCCGAGTGCTTCTCGTACTCTCTTTCCAGCGAAATCTGCTGCACCGCTCGAGACATCTGCCCAAATACAATTTGATCTCTTGCATGAGTTGTCTTGATTGATTCTGCGCATAAACTCTACTGCCACATATGTCGTAAAGTATTTAACTCAAAGTTGCGTATGGCGAGCCATATTTTAATATAAGTCCACTTTTGACATCATATCCCGAGAATTTTGCTTATCTGGTATAAATAATCTAAACCCAAGTTATGAGAGTTCAATAAAACGACGAAGCGTTTCGAGAAAAGGTAGGTAAGTGCCCTTGCGCTTCGTTTAGCTCGCCTTGGCGGGGACACTACCGTGCCCCCAGATACTGTAATAAAGAAGATATAAAAAAAGCACAAGGCCAATGTCACAAAGCTCAAGCGCGGACTATGAGTAACTCATCGCTCTTGTAATTGGGGGGTAACCACTAACCACCCCCCAATTACCTAGCTACTTACTTGGGCTCAGTGGTATGAATGGCCTTCATGAAAACCTAGATTATAGCGGTGATTAGGATCAGACGGAAAACGAATTGACTGCCTCGGTGGCGTAGAGGGCGCATGCTCGACTGTCAATCATGAGGTCCCAGGTTCGATCCCCAGGTCAGACAAAGTGTTAAATATTGGGTTTTCCATTAGGATTAGGAATTATCTCAATAACTGCCTGGACTCTGGAACTGTGCCGTTAGATATGGCAATAGGCTCGCCCACATGGGACCAATAACGTACTGGCGAAATGTAGGTGTCCCTTCTATGGGACTGAGGCCTGGGTACACCTCTGCCTACCCCTTCATATTTTATGGAAAACAATTAAATACATTTTTATACATATCCTTCATAAATATTATGTACAAGGAAATTCGTTCGATGATCAATATAGTCCACGTACGTTAGTATAAACACTTCTGAAAATGTTTACACGTGTTTCTCATAACATAACATAACATACATTCACGCCTTTTTTCCCGAAGGGGTAGGCAGAGGTGTATCCAGGACACAGTCCCATAGTAGGTACCCACATTTCGCCAGTATGTTATTGGTCCCATGTAATAGGGGGCGAGCCTATTGCCATCTACCGGGCACAGTTCCAGACTCCAGGCAGTTATTGAGATAATTCCTAATGGAAAAACCCAATATTTAACACTTTGCCTGACCTGGGGATCGAACCCGGGACCTCTTGATTGGCAGTCGAGCATGCGCCCTCTACGCCACCGAGGCAGTCAATTCGTTTTCCGTCTGATCCTAATCACCGCTATAATCTAGGTTTTCATGAAGGCCATTCATACCACTGAGCCCAAGTAAGTAGCTAGGTAATTGGGGGTGGTTAGTGGTTACCCCTCAATTACAAGAGCGATGAGTTACTCATAGTCCGCGCTTGAGCTTTGTGACGTTGGCCTTGTGCTTTTTTTTCAAGTGTTTCTCGCCTCATTAAAAACAAAATGTCAAAACTATTGACTTCTATGTTTTTGCGAGTAACATTATGATAGGTATTAAAGCCATGAATTCTTGGATTGTACGTAAAAAAATACAATTTAAATTGCAAAAACTAACTTAATGAGATAATTTGATGACTGTTGTTATCTTACATATTTTTATAATGCAGTTAATTCAACATAAAAAACTTTTTATTTAACAAGATCTAGGTATTATAATTTAAATATTATGATGTAGGTACAGGCATACCTACTTATAACGTTACATAAGTATTTCCTTATTATGTAAAATGTGTAGGTACGTAATAAAAATTGCAAAAAAATAAAATTACCTATCAGGGCGAGAGGTCACAAAGCTTTATAAAATAAACTTATTAAAATGATATAAGTCGGTTCAATAAAGAAACAAATCTAAAATGATCTCTATAAAATCATGTTTTCTCGCTTGCACACTAGGTTCTAACTAGAGGACATGATTAGCGCCGTCATTTTAGATGCGTTTCTTTATTGAACCGGTTTATAGTATACATGTTTCAAAAAGGTGTAGTAATAGTTAAGGGGGAGGCTCTACCCGTTAACCTAAACAACATCCAAAATAAATAATTCCGAAATTCGTAAGAAAAATTTCGACTTCCCATATTACAAAGGCTTCTGTCCTCTTTCTATGAGCCTTCGGCCACGAATGAACAGACTTGTGACGGATATGAATATTAAAAATAAAATAAAATAACACTTTTTAACCGGTAATACAAAAGTAGTACCTAACCAAAAAACTAACCAAAAAATGTTCCGCCATTCTAACATACTTCACATCAACCAAAAAGTTTTTATACATCTGTAAATTTTTAAATGTGTACTTTTTATGACCAACCTTTTTTCATCAAACTCCATAGTTGCTACGGAGTAATAAATTAATGCAAAATTACTGGGCATGATGAGTTTCAACAACTAATATCTCAGGGTGACAGGCGCAGTGCAGTGCCGCGCAGAATTTTGAATTTTAAAACACTTTAAAACACTGAATTTTAAAACTTTTTAACACCCTCACATAATCTTAGGTAATATGGATATATCGAGCGGCTCTACCATCTGACGTCACGATAGGCTCACTCTTGGCTTCAAACCGACGTCACAAAGCGTCGACACTGCGTTCCAGCAGGCCAGCCTCTCGTTCGCCTGCCTCGATGCTTTCCCCTCAAAGTCATCACTTCGATCCTATCATCGGGCCAATTAATTTTTGATTCTCCTGCACCCACGGACGGGTATATAACGTAAAAATAAATATTAATACCTCACTATAATAAACCACACTCCGGACACTCGACTCAATCCCATACCGCGCTATAACTACCTACTACAGATACACTGCACACGTGGAGTTTTGTACGCGTGCAAGAGTGTGCGTGAGGTGATTTCCCATAGAAGAGGGGCTCGTGGAGAGCTCAATTTCGGTGGCGGGGTGAGGAAGGCCGATTGGTGGGCGGATGACAGTGTCCATTCTATACGTATCTAGTATTATTATCTGTTCTGTGTCTAAACACCCGTATTCAAGATGGCCTGAACTCCGAAGACCCATTTTGCAGCTAGGATATGCTCACTTATTAATTATTAAAATCTTTTTTGCAAAGTTAAACTATCTGAGATGATTCATTCTCGCAGCACATAAACGATAATTTGTTACTTATGTTAATTATTAACATAGGTTATAAAGAAATAAATATTTTTATTAAATAACGTTTGACCTGCACTATCGTAAAATAATATTATCTTTTAGAGTAATAAAACTGTAATATTTCTTTTTGTGATTAGTTATAATGTGCGCTGAGAATAGTGCAAGGTACCCATAGTGCGAGACTAGTGTGGAAGTGTTTATATAAGTCAGTAGTAGGTATATATCATGTACATGACTGGCTCGACTCCGTGGCGTAGGGGACGTTAGTTTGACTGGCAATCATGAGGTCACGGGTTCGATCTCCAGCTCAGGCAGTGTTATTGGTTATTATAACAGTCTGAACTCTGGAACTGTGCCCGGTAGATGGCAATAGGCTTGCCCCCCATTACATGGGACCAATTAACATACTGGCGTAATGTGGGTGTACCTACTATGGGACTGAGTCCTGGGTACACCTCTGCCTACCCCTTGGGGGAAAAGGCGTGATTGTTTGTTATGTTATAGGTATATAGAATATTTTGACAATTCAATTATTTTCAGAAAAAATGTCTAAGTGTTGATTTACGAAAAATTATACATTTTATAATAAATATACTTTACCAAAATAACAACACATTCAGAGAAATAGAAAGAAAGAAAAATAGAACAGAATAGAATTATTGCCTTTTTACACATACATACAATAAAAATATTAGACAATTGCAATATTAGATTATTAGTCATTAGGCAATGGGAGCATCCTCAGCATGTAACCATAAACCAAGGAGGAAGGCAAATCGGAAGGTCCTGCAGTGGGCACAAAGGGCTCACAATAAAAATCCTGAATCCTACAAAAATATCATATAATCTTAAATTCCTGTCCAATTACGTTTGTAACTGGTAAACAAAACGCTAGCGAGTTCTAGCTCGACTCCAGCCCTTCTAGATGGCACAAAAAAATCTGTTTTTGTGTGTATGTTTGTTCCGTTTATAAGCTAAAACTACTGAACCGATTGTTGCTGAAAGGTCCTCTTCCTATTTTCTGTCCTCTTTCTATGAGCATTTGGCATAGTTATTATTCTTTGATTTGAACAGACTTGTGACGTACATAAAATAAGATAACAATTTTTAAACGGTAATATATCACAAAAGTAGGAACAGAAAAAATGTAAAATTAAATAAATGTAAAACGACATTATCAAAGTTTCTATCGAAAATGTTCCGCCATTTCAACATACCTACTTCAATTCAACCAAAAAGTTTTTATTCGTATGTTAATTTTTAATTGAGTACTAATATGTACAACCTTTTTTGATCAAACTCCATAGGTCTATTGAGAAAAAAACTGTCATGGTGGCTCATATTATCGCAGTCAAAAGCGGATATTATTGAAAATCTTTTTTATTTTATCACCTTTTATCTTTTGGCTGGCTACAAGAATATTAAATGAAAAATAGTTTGATGAAAAGACCGATTTTTGGTATAATTGTCTTTTCGCCAGCGTGCTGCTCATTTGTCGCCAGAGATGGACATTGGCCCTGGAATAATTCATAGTTTAGGCGTGAAGGAGTAAGAAACATCCATCCATCCTCACAATCTTTCGCGTTTATAATACCTATTAGTAGATAGATAAACACTCTATGTACACCATAAATAGGACACAAACATATAGAGATAATATTTATATTAATCTTAGGCTAGTACAAGTGGTGGTCTTATCGCTTAAAGCGATTTCTTCCAGACAACCGGATATACTTAGTAGAATGTTACATATTAACTTGACTCGGTGGCGTAGAGGGCGCATGCTCGACTGCCAATCAAGAGGTCCCGGGTTCGATCCCCAGGTCAGGCAGTGTTAAATATTGGATTTTTTCTTTAGGAATTATCTTAATAACTGTCTGGAGTCTAGAACTGTGCCCGGTAGATGGCAATAGGCTCGCCCCCTATTACATGGGACCAATAACACACTGGCGAAATGTGGGTGTATCTACTGTGGGACTGAGTCCTGGGTACACCTCTGCCTACCCCTTCGGGAAAAAGGCGTGAATGTATGTTAAGTTTTTACAAATTAAGAATATTATTTTAAACTGTATATTACTACCCTTGAAGAGGCGGGGAGAGGCTTTTCGGTATATAAATTACTAGCTGTGCCCCGCGGTTTCACTCGCATTGGCTTCGTTCCCGTGGGAATATCTAGACAAAAAGTACCCTTTGTGTATGAAGGTCTCTATCAACATACATACATATCTACATTTCTGTAGTGGTAGGCCTCTTTTGCAGGGGGCCGCCTGGGGAAGTACCACACCTTTGCCAGTTATTCATCCGCCAAGCAGTAATGAGCAAACATTACTGTGTTCCGGACTGACAATGTTAGCAGCGAAATTACTGGGCATGACGAGGTTCTTATATCTCAGGGTGACAGGCGCAGTGCAGTGCCGCACAGAATTTTGAATATTAAAACACTGGACGGCACTGTGTCTGATATGGGCATTCATGATGCTTACCATAAGGCACCTGATTGTATCTTCTTGTCACTCACTATCATAAAAAAATACCGAATTTGAGCCCAATCGGTTCAGTAGTTAGCGTGAAAGAGTAACAAACATCCATCCATCTATTCTCACAAAATTATAACACATTGATAATATTATAGGAAGTACAGTAGTAAAAAAAACTTACGTTAAGTTAAAATAGTCCAGTTTTCCCAGACCAATTCACAATGCCTAAGTACAGAACATGCGTCCGCGCATGCGACTTCTCAGTCACTAGTGCTAGTAGTACTTATTTACTGTAAGACAAGGTAAACGGCAGGCTTATTAGGTAACCTATAAGTACCATTCCACACTCAGTTAATCCAGCGCCGCGGAAAATTAATACTTCCTGAATTTTCTTTTCACTTTGACAAGGTACAATACGATAATAACCAGCCCCGGTAGCACAGTGAGCAGGGAAACGAAGTCCTAGGGGGTTAGAACGAGACAGCAGATGTGAATTGTTCGGGCGCGAAAGAGAGAAAACGGGGAAAACTAGTTATCCCCGTGTTATGCGAGGCGGGCAGGGCATTGAATTGTCATTGACTGCCTCGGTGGCGTAGTGGGTGCAAGCTTGACTGCCGATCATGAGGTCCCGGGTTCGATCCCCAGGTCAGGCAAAGTGTTAAATATTGGATTTTCCATTAGGAATTATATAATCAATAACTGCCTATGGACTCTGGAACTGTGCCCGATAGATGTCATTACCCAATAAATTTAATAACATTCTGGCGAAATGTGGGTTGGTGCCTTACCTACTAGTATAGGACTGAGTCCTGGGTAGGTACAACTCTGCCTACCCCTTCTTGAAAAAAGCGTGATTATATGTTATGTTATTTAATTGTCACATATACGTACTATCGACACCAAGTTGAAAGAAAACTATTTTTCAGAAAGTAAGTATATTGTCTGTATCGACTTTATGTTTACACATCAATTCGGACACGAAGTATCGAGTATTTTGTGTCCGAATCTTCAGCAAGTCCAATTATTTTGGAATAAATTTTAAACGGGTGTTAATTGTAATTTTACATATTAAACTCAACACAGGTAACAATACACTATAATAAAATTATTCTGAAACAGAATTAAATTGTGCGCCTTAAAAATTACCTGAGTGATCATTACAATGTTATTGCTTTGAAATATTGAAGAGGAACTAAATATTATAGATGCCCAAAATAAAATCAAAATGTTTACTCATAATTGTACAATTTATTAATTCAAATCAATGTCGTTGAATTGCTTCTTAATATAAATTCCTGTTTTATATAAATAAATAAAAACTTCCCCAACCTAGCGCAAAAAGTAGATTCTGTTTCCGCCCGGGATCGAACCGGGGGCCTTGTGCGTGTGAAGCACACGTGATAACCGCTACACTACGGAAACTTAGTTGATGTGTGCGAAATTTTGGGACACTTACTCGGCATAAGTAAATAACAACATCTTTTTTTATATTATATTCCAAAATACATTCGACTGAATGTCTGTTTGACAGACTGACACACTCACCCAAAAATGCCCAGCTCCAAACCTTGGTCCTGATAAGCTGTAATTTGGCACATAGGTTATTATTTATGTCTGAGATAACATCTGTTCTGAGATTGCCATTATGATATAGATAAGGAATAAGAAAGGTATTCCTGAAATTCCCACGGGAACGAAGTTACGGGAACTACGCTAGTAATATTATAACATAACATATTTTATGTTGTAAGTAATGTCGAACTAAAAAAGAAATATTAAACTCTCCATTAACAACAAAGCACACGCTAAGCAAGCAAATGATGGTCATTTGCTTGTAGCGCGTCTTTGCGTTTATTTATGTATAGGTACAGTACAAACTTAGCTGTTCTGGTGGGCAAAATTGGAACTACGGCCTGTCAGCTGCCATATTCAATTAGTAATTACAGTGCATGACGAGACGGGCAGTGCTGCACAGAATTTTGAGTTTTAAAACACTGGGTGGCACTGTGTCTGATGGGCAATCATGATGCTTACCATCAGGCACCTGATTTGCTCGTCTTGTCACCACTATCATAAAAAAATATGTTTATATTCAAATAAGATCAACTCTAAGAATTACCGCAGGCCCGGCTTAGATCTAAAGGAGCAAAGAACACCTGGCACAGACTAGCCCCCGCTGGCAGCACCCGTTCACGAGCCTTATCAACCTTTACGTCCTTATTTCTCCACAGATTAAAACAGAATACCAGAATGATCTGGATTATGTAAATATTTTTTGGGGTTTAGAAAGGATTGACATTATACTGTGACATTCTGATTTATGGTCTAAAGTTGAAAGACCTTGCAAAATCAAAATTCATATTATATTACGCGATCGATCGTTTCATAACTTGTGACCGAGTATTAGAGTATCGTTCGTTTTAGTCGCAAATCGGATCTCAGCTGTAATGATGATAGTGCTCTATCGACTCGATCTATCGCAACCAGATCAAACGCGCTCGAGATGGGAAATGACGTTGACTTAGTGATAAATTGCTTAGAATTAACTTTTTCATGAGTGCGGTGATGTACGATGGTTTCATCTTTTTTTTATGATAGTAAGTGACAAGACGAGCAAATCAGGTGCCTGATGGTAAGCATCATGATTGACCATATCAGACTCAGTACCACCCAGTCTTTTAAAATTCAATTTCTGCGCGGCACTGCACTGCGCCTGTCATCCTTAGATATAAGTTGTTGAAACTCGTCATGCACAGTGATCGCTGGTAACATTGCCCTTCAGTCCGGATCACAGTAATGTTTGCACATTACTGCTTGGCGGATGAATAACTGGCAAAGGTGTGGTACTCGATGGTACTACTCGGTAATTTCATCAAAAGGATTATTTTATATTATTTTACCTGCTCTTTATAAGAACATGGATTCTTATAAACAGGTTAGTATGGACTAAGTCAGCTAGTGCTGGCAGAAAAAAGATGAATACGTATTAGGCAAGCACAATCAACCTAGAAAAAAAGATGGATGGAGTCTTATAAAACAAAAAAAGTGAAACACCATAGTAAGTCAGCTCGCTAATACAAACATGATGGCACGCACACATTCACACCATAGAAACAATACCAGCAGGCCTACCATCAACTTATAGGCTAGCTATTCAATTCCGACTCTATTCAATTTAGGTACCTAAAAAATTTCATACCATCAACTCATTAAGCGACGATCGCATTTGAATCGTATTACGTCAGAAAGAATGAACAAAACGTTGTCTCTGATCCAACTTTCCGCCGCCGAGCGAGAAAAAGACAACGCTATATAAAAATCTCGTGGTCTCATTCAATGGTCGCTTCGTTTTGAAACGGCATCTTACATAAAAATCGGAAATTACCGGATTTTTTTAGACCCCAATTTTATATTAAGTTTTGCGAATTAAATACATTAAATTATTTTATATTTCACAAAATTTTATTTATTTAATATTTTGGGTACAGTGTCTTCCCATTAATGCTTGAATTTCCAAGATTATTATACGAAATCGTAATTAAAATTTTTGAACGAACTAGCCGATGTCATCCTTATTACCTATTTTTTCTAATTCTTGTCATACTTTACGAGCGCGGTAGTTTTAAAAATGGAATTATTAGTTTGTGTTTGGCGTTTGGAACAAAACAAAGTTAGGAAATTTATAATGACGTAAGCTGTTAGTTTATGTTTTCTATTTAATCAAGTGTTTTGGATATTATTTAACGATTCGTAATATCAAACCTCAATAATAATTCCATGTCCACTCAACAGTGTGGAATTTCGTGTACCTTTACCTTTCTTAAGTGTTTTTTTTGTATACAGTGAACAATCTCGTCAAGTGGTGGCACGAAGGGTTACGTACCACCAGTTAGAAATATTGTTGGAAGCTCTAAACTCTCATCGAGAACATCTTCAAAACAAAAGCATCTTCGTTGATGCACTCTATCAGCTCAAATAATAGTAGTTCGTCAGACATACTATTCAATATTCAAACAACTCTTGCGCACGACGTTAAACTTAGTTGATTAGTATCTTAGATAATATTATGTCACAGAGTCACAGCTCTACTTATCGTCTTTAGTCTCAATAATGAAAATAGCACACTTACACTTACACAGATTTAAAACATACACGGAAATTTGTAAAAACGATTCAGTTTGGCGAAACAAAACTAACTTTTATTGAATCGCTAGAATTGACAGTTATGCTATTCAGTTTCAGTCGTAAGGAAGCATCATAGTACGAAAAGAATGAACGAAACTAAGCTTGCCATTCAGTTTAGGTTTTGTTTTGGCGGGAATTTTAAACTGATCGGCTTAACAAGGTCATGGTACGAAAATAGCGACGCAGTTCAGTTTAGGTCCTAAACTGAATTGCTTAACTAGTTGATGGTAAGCCTGCAGCTCATGTAAAAAAAGCCAGGCGATGTGTAATGTGTGCGTGCTGTCATGTTTATATTAGCGAGCGGACTTACTATAATGATGCTGCACTTTTTGTTTTATAATATTCGGTCCGGCTTTTTTTTCTAGGTTCATGGTGCTTACCTCCTATATTTTTGTCTTGTCCGATATAATCACAGTCTGCGTTTTTACTAATGCTGACAAAATCCCCCTTAAGAATAGTTTATAGCGTTCTATGGGGGAGGCCTATGTTCAGCAGTGAACGTCATCCAGCTGATGATGTGTGTGTGATGTGACTTATGCAGAATTGAAGCGTCAACATTTTTTTTTCAAATTATGCGGTTTTTTTTAAGTTGTTCAGTTTGATGGATAATTGTAAGTCCCATTCATCTTAACTTTAACCATTAACCTTAAATATTAAATATTACTACACCTTTTTAGACACGTTGTATTGTAAACTTTTTTTTTTAATTATTGCCTAAACAAATGAATAATGATTATCTATCGACTAGCGATTATAATTATGTTTTCACATCACTAGCTCGACAATCCGTCTCGATGAAACCGAAAGTGTACAGCTTATGTAGTAGTTAGTAGGGATGCGCTGCGTCGTGAGAACTGGGTCAAATGTAGGCCTATTGCCACAGATATTGTTACAGTTTGTAGGTGTGGTGTGGTCATTTAGTAGTTTGGTTGTGGTTTGGTAGGTATTTTTATAACGATAATCTTTATACTATTTTATTTATATTCTTATATTATTTTGTGGTGTAGTAGTAAGCATATAATATTGTAGCATATATTGTTATGGTAAGCATATATATAAGTAGGTTATAAGACGAACAGTCTGTAATTAAGTGTAGAGTAATAAACACGTATTAGTGTAGGAAATGAACATAGTGGACCCCCACAGTAATTCCTCAGTCAGTAAAAACTTTATAGCATGATTAAGTATCAATAAATTAAGGTATTGTATAAATATCCAAAAAAAAAAAATTTAAGAAGTTAGGTTTTTTTAATTAAAACTTATTTCTATGATATCTTTTTTAGGAAAAATGCTCCGTTTGAACTTTCTTCACAGGACATATTCATGTAATCTATACAAACAATACACGAAATGTCCAAAAAAAATTCCCAGCAGAATCGCCAAATTTTTTATAACATATGTTTCTTGGTGTAACTTGGACTGGAATATTGCTCAGTCGAATTTTTTAACGGGAATGCTATTTTATCGAAGTCATATGACCACACAATAAAAATCCAAAAAATAAACCATGTAATTATATATTATTTTAAAATTGTCTCTTTATTCGCAGTGGAAAATTTCTCAGTCTATTTTCTTTATTGATTTAAGTACACCGTTAACTTTCTTTTCAACTAGCAAAATATCCAAAAAAAAATCAAGCGGATTAATAACTAAAAACATTTTCATAATAAATAATAAACAGATTTGAATCTAGCTATCGGGAGCCGTGAGTAGGGAGCGGGGTGGAGGAGCGGGCCGCGGGAGCGGTACTGGCCGCCCGCGCGACATTATTATATACCTACTTACTATTCACGTATTTATATTTGATTAGCCGCTAATCTGTAATTTTGTACATATTCCTTGGGAATAGTTTGAAGTTTCATTACATCACTTTAATTTTTTAGTAAACGACACTTGCTTGGCGCAAAGGTGCTTTACAATACGTATGAAAATGCGTGTGTAAACTGCTCTTCACTGCCGACCACCGGTGGTTGTGGTCGATGGTCCGTTTGCGCCGAGACTTATAGGGAATTTAATACATCCTCAAAACAATAATGTTAATATTAGAGATGAAACGGATATTCGGTAACTTTCCGGTATCCAGGCTATCCGGCACGAATTTAATATTCGGCCAGTTACCGAATAATGGACAAGTATCCGGCCAGATACCGGATTAAAAAAAATTAAAGAAAATTATCATATATCAATTTTTAATTACAGAACAAAATTGATAATCAAACTGCACTACAGGCAAATTATGATAAATAAATATAAAGGCTTCTGTCCTCTTTCTATGAGCCTTCGGCCACGAATGAACAAACTTGTGACGTATATGAATATTAATAATAAAATAAAATAACACTTTTTTGCCGGTAATAATATATCAAAAAAGTAGTAACCGAAAACATTTCTTATAATTAAATGTAAAACGACATTATCAGATTTACTATTTGAAAATATTCCGCCATTCCAACAAACTTCATTTCAACCAAAACGTTTTTATTCGCTTGTTAATTTTTAATTGAGTACTTTTATGACCAAACTTTTTTCATCAAACTCCTTAGGTGCTATAGAGAAATAAAACTATCATGGTGGCTCATATTCATTATCATCATCTCAGCCGTTGGTAATCCACTACTGAACATAGGCTTCCCCCGTAAAGGGAGGTTTTGCCAATACTCGACACGCTTGGCAGGCGGGTTGTCGAGCGCAGATCGATGGTATTTTGCAGAGGACGCTGCTGCTCGTCCTCCGGATCTGTTAACCCTTAGCCGGCTCTTACGGCAACCACGGGTAGAGAGTAGAGAGGGTGGAGCACTGTTCTCAAGCTGGTAACTCCACGGCCAATGCGGCTCATATTATCGTAGTCAAAAGCGGATATTGCTGAAAATACTTTTTATATTATAATTTTTTTATCTTTTCACCCGTAAAGCTGGCTACTTAATAGGTATTAAATGAATTATGCTGCATTAAGAGGCAACAAACGGATTCACTTATCTTCGTATACAAGGTCAGCTTCCGAAAAAAGTCTATCGCTGTATACACTGCTGCAGGGTGCTAAAAAATAAATACTAGCAAAATTTGTTAAGTTTAGGTATTGTACAGAATTAACTGACCAATGCGTACTGAATTGAGAAAAGAATCAATATCACGTGCAATCGCGTTTTATCCTCTTCAAAAGGTGCCATCACCATCATCGTCATCATCATATCAGCCATAGGACGTCCACTGCTGAATACAGGCCTTAGATTTCCATCCAGTTCGGTTGTAAGCGGCCTGCATCCAGCGTGCTCCTGCCGTACTTATCAGATCGTCTGTTCCACCATGTGGGAAGACGTCCTAAGCTGCGCTTGTTGCTCCGTGGTCTTCATTCGAGAACTTTACGGCCCATCGGCCATCAGTTCTACGTGCTGTGCCCTGCCCATTGCCAAGTGGAATAGCAAGTTGAAGTCAACTTTCTAAACCGCTGGGCTATGTCGGTAGCATCCGTTCGTCTACGGATCTTCTCATTTCTGACTCGATCTCGCAGAAAAATCCCGAGCATAGCAATCTCCATAGCTCGTTGCGCTATTTTGAGCTTACTGATAAGGCCCACAGTCAGGGACCACGTTCCAGATCCGTAAGTCATCACTGACAACACACATTGGTCGAATACTTTCGACTTGAGGCACTGAGGTATTTTGGACGAGAAGACACTACTTAGGTTTCCGAACGCTGCCCAGCCTAGTTGACCTCTTTCTCGAAGTTGGACCTACCAAGTTGGACTACTTGTCCTAGGTAGACGTAAGAGTCAACAACTTCTAGAATCGCGTTCCTAACCGGTACTGGGGTCAGCGCAACATGGGCATTAGACATCACCTTCGTCTTGTCCAAGTTCATTTTAAGGCCGACCCGTTGAGAAACTCGATTGAGGTCTTCGAGCATCATGCTAAGATCTTCCATCGATTCTGCCATGACTACAATGTCGGCGGTAAACTGAAGGTGAGTGATGTATTCGCCATTAATATTGATGGCGTGCCTTTGCCATTCCAGAAGCTTGAAGGCGTCTTCCATTGCGGCAGTAAACAGTTTCGGAGATATGACGTCTTCCTGTCTTACCCCTCTATTCAACGTGATCGCCTTCGAACTCTGGTCCTGTACTCGAACCGACATAATGGCGTTCCTATCCAAGCACTTCAACACTTCGATAGTCAATATCGCATCGCTGGAGAGAATCGAGCACCGCCCATGTCTTGATCAAATCAAAGGCCTTTTCATAGTCCACAAACGCTAAACATACATATATACATGCAGTCACGCCTTGTTCCCGGTGGGATAGGCAGAGATTATTTACTCCACTTGCTACGATCCTGACATACAACTTTCGCTTCGTTCACTTTCATGACATTTTTCATACATGCTCGTCGGTTGTAGGTACTTTTGATTTTGATTTTCTTAAGAACAACGTCAACTTGTTCATGAAAAGTACGCCTAGGTCGACCGCTACCGACTTGACCATTCACACTAGCCTTATAAATCTCTTTTGTTAATCTCCTTTCATCCATCCTCTCCACATGTCCGAACCACCTCAGCATTCCTTTCTCTATCTTTGTCACTACATCTTCTACCACGCCACAGCGTTCCCTTATCGCACTATTGCAAATTTTGTCCATCAAAGTCACTCCAGTCATGCTTCACAGGCTTCTCATCTCCACAGAGTTAATCTTACTTTCATGCTTCTTCTGCCAGACCCAACATTCACTACCATACGTAAGTGCAGGGATCAGTACCCTTCTATGGACAGCCAGCGGACGCTAAACATAATGGCAAATTATACTCTTCGGTCTTCTGTATAATTTGGCGTAGCTTGTGGATGTGGTCTATGGCGCTGTAGCCTTTTCGGAAACCTGCTTACTCAGACGGCTGGAAGTCATCGAACCTGCGACTGAGACGATTCGTAATGACCCTCGAAAACAACTTATAAACATGGCTCAGAAGCGAGATGTGTCTGTAATTCTTCAACAAGGTGTTATCACTTTTTTTTGAAGAAAAATGGAAGAGATTAAAGTTCATTTAGCGATACCGGACGTCTCAAATTGGAAGAGATACTCATCACTCACGAAGTTGATACGAGTTATAGTTTATCGTCAACGCTTTCTCGAACTGAAAAAGCCAGCTAATGAACGAAATCGTCAGGAGCATCTCACGCTAGCAGAATTATCACATGCGCTTCAGACTTGCATAAAACAATGTCAAGGTGAACATTTCAAGGCGGAGTTGGATCTTTTTAAAAGGAACGACCATTTCATTAAAAACAAGGGACGTCTGAAATCATTGAATCCTTATGTTGATGGTTGATGGTTTATTGCGAGTTGAAGGTCGATTGAATAACATCTCGGGCAATGAAGATGTTAGGTATCCTATACTGCTGCCGAAGAAATCTGCGCTTACTGATCTAATTTTCGCGGATGCACAGCACACACAAATTTTTTCATCGTTATAGATGGGCTTACCAGCAACCTGAACCGGGGATTGGGGATGTAGTTTTAATCAAGGAGGAGAATTTATCACCATGTAGATGGCTACTTAGACGGGTGGTTGCCAAACATAAAGGGTCCGAGAACGTTACTCGCGTCGTTACGTTGCGGACAAAAAACAATTGTGAAATAAGCGTCCTACTTCCAAACTCTGTATGTTACCGTTGCCGGTTTGATTGTGAAATTTAAGGATTGATTGTAAATACCTCACCAAGAACAATACTTGTGCTGTGCGTAGGACACTTGACCTACCTAGGTAAAGTCACGGTGGGCGGCGGCTAATATTAAAGGCAAAATTGCATTTGTCCTTGGTGGGCGGTATGTATGAGAAGTTTAGTTTAAGTTCGTCTCAATAGATGGCGCCTCCATACATTAAAACTCGCAAGCGTCTGTATCACCACTTAGCAATAATCGATAGCCAGGCCTATTCTTTATACCCACTTTGTACCCGATCGTTCGTACGGTTTGCTCGTGTAACAATTCGCCAATCGGCTATGTTCGGATGGATATTCGGCGGCCGGATATCTGTCCATCCGGCTTCTAGGTTTGCCGAATATTCGGTATCCGGTATCCGGCAAAACATCTATCCTTTTCATTTCTAGTTCAAATACGTGATTTGCTAATGTAAATAAATAAATCAACCAATATCATTTTATATATCTATAATTATATACAGAGATAGCCTATATAATATATAATATTATAAACGAAAGTTTGGTTGTTTGTCACTCAATCACGCTTTAACTACTGGACGGATCGGAATGAAACTTTGCACACATCATGTAGATTAGGTTCTGGAATAGGACATAGGCTACTTAGCTCCATAGGACATAGCTCCACCCGCATGGATAACGCGCGATAACCAAAGTCCACGCAGACGGAGCCGCTGGCAACAGCTAGTGTTGTTAATAGGTGTACCTACTTAGTGTTTAGTTGATATGTAATTACGTACATAGATGCATTCTAGTATAGTGTATATAACACAAAAAATAAATAATTCTGTATTAATGTCTTGAAAAGCGAGTCAAAAGTTTTACTATTAACGCGAGCACGCTAATCTGCACCCAACTGATAAAGCAAGACGGCACATTATTGCGTGTAAACGCGGGATAGATTTATCTTCGCTTCCAAAATCTTGGTGTTCTGGATGGATTTTTTTTTGGATATTTCGGATTTGTGTGTTTGTGTGACTACTTAACATATTTAAAAAATAAAATAATGCTGAGAAATTTTCCATACAGTGTTATTTATAGTTTTACATATAACAATATTGGAATGCATTTTTTTTTTGGATTTTCTTACTCGTAACGCTAAATAACATTCTAAGATCATATAAGAAAAAAAAAAGGACTGAGAAATTTTCCAATGAAAATGAGGGCCATAAAAAGGAATTGTATTAAAAAAGCAATATAATACTTGACAAAAGTTTTGGATTTTTATCAAGTATCACATACTGGTATAAATAACTCATTTGGTAAAATAAATTTGGACTGAGAAATTACTCGGTTCAATATATTAACAGATTTGTGTTTTTAGGTTAAATACCTAACTTCCGTGTGGTTTTTTTTTTGGATTTTTTAAAATAAGTCTTGGTTCATACTATTTTATAACCCTGCAAAGTTTCATCGACTGAGGAATTAATGTATGGGTCCCCATACAAAGAATCCGTTCATTTACTACACTAGTATGATATGGAGTAACTGCATTTTCATTGACGTATGAGAGACGTCACCACATGGCGACCCGCCAGGCCAGGTTGGTCTCGGGATAGCGGAGTAGGTACTGCTACCTTGGAAAAGGGAGTGTGGAAGGCGAGCACATAAGATGAATATTCCTAGAATATACCTATGAGCAGGCCTGTGACACTCCACGTTTTTGCTTTGAAGCTACAGGTACCCGGAAAGCGTAGTCTAAAAGTACAAATTTAGGGGGTTGTCGCGCGCAGGCGCGCGCCGGCACAGTCGCACGTCAATTGTTTTGTGTTCTGTGGTGCATTCGTCTGTGTTCCTTTCCATCACCCATATATAAGAACTATATCTACTATGTGGTCTCACAGTACGCCCGAATGCATAGGTTCGGTAAATCCAATGCTTAAACAATAGGAACTTGAGTGAGATCTAACGCTATGCGTTCATTCGGGACGGCCTATACGAAAAGAGCCCTATTTTAAACGCACGCATAGTAGGAGCCTACAAAATAAATGTTTCTATATTCTGTGGTAATGTTTTAATTTCTTATTTAATATATTAGAATATTATTTATTTTAATGGATCAGCTAGTTCGTGAAAATTGACGTTTTTATTTCATCCACAAAGAGGCAAAAACGGACCAATCATAATATTGTATTATATCTGTAATCGACGCTTTGCGTTTGCATTTCGCATAGATTACTATGCGAACGGTGAATGAGATGGCCTGCCGTGACGAAAGCAGTAAGAAATTCCTTAATTTGCACAGTAAGAAAGCAGTAAGAAATTCCTTAATTTGCACAGTATTGCTTGCTACCCTTGAACGAAGTGGTTAAATCGTCCTAGTTGCTACCTTACATAAGTTTTATTCTTGAATACGGGTGTATATGTATATAACCTATATCCATCGTTCTATCCTACTAATATTATAGATGCGAAAGTTTGTGAGGAAGGATGGATGAATGGATGGATGTTTATTACTACCTTATAGCTCAGTAATAGCTACCCAGGCACAGGTCAAACAGATATGTTCATGCACAAAAATGTTTGACCTGGCCGGGGATCAAACCCGGGACCTGCGGCACAGAAACTAGAGCTACTACCATCAGAGCCAATGAGGCTTCATCGCATTCGGATGGTTAAATTATTACAAGAGTCTGAACATCACGGATTTTCTTACTTCCAATGGCCATCGAAAGGTAATAATGCATGTCTATTAGTAAATAAGTAGATACCTACAACTCCCAAATGTTAACCTATTCTTAATTCTTACAAATATGTCACCTGGCACTCGTATTACCTTACACTGCTTACACCTAAAACCTAAGATAATTATATAGTTTCATAGACAAATTAAAAAGATAACATCCCTAACGTCGTAAGCAGGAATAAGAGATACGTGATAGAAAGAGATGCAGCTTGAACGATAATTAGTTGGGCGCCGTGCGACCTGAATTGCACTTTATTGCGTTGAGCTAGAGTCGCTATTTATTTGAATGATTTTCAGGAGTGTCCCTTCTGTCCCTTATTAGTATTCTGTGCTATGAGCTTATACTATACATATAGGTACTACTATTATTATAATACCTATTTGAATTTATATTAAAGCTCATTTAATAATTAATGTCTGCATTTTCCTCATCCCTTAAACTTATGACAACTCGATTCTACTTAATTCATTGTGCCTTATATCACAGAATAAATAATAGTAGGTACTGAGTATAATGCTGTATTCACTAATACTTGATGCAATATGAAAAAAAAACAATAATGTCTGGAAACCGGGAGTCCTGGGAATCAAAATCCGATCCCAGTACCTTATTCTTGTTCTTCTAGTTCTTGCAGGCCCTAATTGCAGGCGCCAACATTTCTACGCAGCCTCGGACATAACCCAACGACAGCCCCTCACATATCTTATAGGAAACAATAGGGACCTACAGTTTAACGGGCCATCCGAAACACGGTAGCGTCCAGGTTAAAAATCCACATAGATTTAAAGCCGGGCACATTTCCGCTGGGCCACGGACGCTTTGTCTGATAAAAATTAAAACCAGTCGCTATGCTTGAGTAAGCCTGGTAGTCAGTAGCCGTGCAGTCAAGGCGAAGGCTCTACAACTTTTTCTTTTGTAGGCAGTTATGTAAAAAGCATTTGTAATATCTATTTCATTGATTGTTTTAACGAGATACAGATAAGTAGATATCATATTATTTTAATGGCTTTCAAAAGTATGTTTTGCCCTTGTAAAACTCAATAAGGCATAAGAGATTATTCTTACTCGAATAAGACAAAGTGAAGGAAGAACTTACATTTTTAGAAGTGTATAATATATTGTGAGTAATTTGATGCCAATGTTTAGCTTGACTAGTTTATAATAGTGTCTACTCGTAGTTCAGGGATGGAGAAACTTTACGTATCAACGTGCCATTTTTTTAAAGAAATGCATAACGAGGTCATAGATGTGCCATCAAATATTTTGAATTTGTGATTAATGGTCAACTCAAAACTCTTTATTTATTACAAAATTATATTAAAATAAAATTAGTGTGACTTCTGTTGGTACAGATTAAATGATTAATAACATATTATGTTAGGGTTGTAAGATGTTTCTTTATTATTAATCTCTGAAAATGATGACTGGCAGGCATAGAAAAATATTGTTAAAATAGCATAAGCCAGCTTCTTCAAACAATTAAATGTGTCTGGTGACGCACGCAACGACACAGTTTCCGGGACCATTCCAGGATCTAAGCTACCTACATATTTCAACCCAATGCATTCAGTAGCTTTTGCGTGAAATAGTAACTATTGTATTAAATATAATACAAGAGACAATCTGGACCTACAAACTACAGGTTAAACCGCAGCGCCACACGTACATCGCAGAAATAGGCACATTCAGAAGTATTGCAAAATGGCGATTAGAATAAGGCTTTATTCGAAATTTGACCCATCACGCAATGACAACACCACCCATTAGATATTATTGCGACGCTCAAACGTTATTTTTTTACACAAAGAATAATTCAAACTAAATAGAGATACGGTCTATATTTTATTAATACTTAATACTATTATTATTATTACTGATTTCAAGTTACCAAAAAAATTGGAGGGTCATACATACTTAGACTATAAACTCAAAACTCAAATCATTCAAACTTAGGTTAGTACATACGACATACATACAAACAAACTATATTCACACACGCAGACACACTCAGTTCTTAAAAATCTAATCCCCAAATAAAATCAATTAAAAATTAAAATCAGTAATTTATTTAATACTTAAAATCAAATTAAATGTTTTTTTTAATTCTTAAGATGATTAATTACTAATATGCTTGAAAATTCCAAGCGCCTTTTGGAGAGCCCTAAAACTATCCTATAAGTACTTTTTATATTATAAATTAGGCAGGAGCCTGGAGTCTGGAACTGAGCCCAGATGGCAATAACCAATAACGTACTGGTGAAATGTGGGACCTACTATGGGACTGAGTCCTGGGTACAGGCCAACCCCTTTGAAAATAAGGCGTGATTGTATTATTTATAAATTATGAATGCGAAGGTTTGTAGGTGTGTGTATGTGCGTTCCTTCTTCACGCCAAAACTTCTGAACCGGTTGGGTTGAAATTTTGTTAGCTTAGAGATAGTTGAAGCTTTGAAGGTTAGGAGTTCGTTAATTATCTTAAACCTTGGAATAACACTTTTTATCAACATATTCCTTTGGGAACGATGACTACGCGGGTGAAACCGCGGGCCACAGCTTGTTATAAAACTTACTTCCACATTTATTCAAATAGGTCACAATCTGACACTTTTGTACGTCAATGATAATAAACAGAAATCACTCTACCGCGCGTTCGGAAAGGCACTACAAGAAGAAGAACGCATAAGAAACTTGTAGGGCTTAATTTTTTCAACTGATTGTTTTACAATATTTGGTTTGGTTACAGTTATCATTGTAAATATTACTATGTTACAAATACATTGCCACGTGCCCTAAGCATAATATCTCGGATTTAAGACGTTATTGTCCGAGATTATAGTTCGCGTGCGCGCGCGCAGTTGACGACGTTAGCCGTTGTGACAGAATTAATTGTCATGTCCACACATCGTTCATTTTGTAATTTACAGTTTGATTCGAGAAACATAATTTCTTTATAAAAACACTGGCTGCACCACGCGGTTTTACTCACTTTAGGCAGTTATACTTGTCCATAGAAAATGACATTTTCCAAATACTAAGGAGAAAGAGCGAATAATTTACCAATGTTTGAGGTTGGCTGTTAAACTGGCCATTGTGTGCGACGAAATATATTTGATTTAAGAAAGCCGTGTGGATTTTTTCATATTCACAAAAAAACATGAAAATAACCTCAAAATATTTATTTAATAATTTAGAAAAATGTGAAAATACAATACAGTTTTCTTCAACCAAATATATTTTGGCGCTAATAAAGGCCAGATCAAAATGCAATTGAGAAGAAAATTATTCTCTCTACCGCAATCTAGTCTAAAAATTCTACTAATACCTATTATATATAATACCTATCATTATACCTATTCTGGAAGAAATCGCTTATTAGCGATAAGACCGCCGCTTGTACATTTAAGTTTAGTTTCTGTGTCCTGTAATGTTATTTTCTTTGTGTGTGGTGTACAATAAAGTATTATCTATCTATAAATGCGAAAGTTTGTTGTTTCTCTTTCACGCAAAAACTACTGAATACATTGGGTTGAAATTTAGTCTTGTAGGTTTTGGAATAGCACATGGAGTACTTTTTTCGCAATATTTCCATGGGAACATTGTAAACACGGGGGAAACCGCGAGCACATAAAAATTTAGGGCTAGTAATAAAATATTATTACATAGGTACATTATCCTTCAAACATACAGCCATGTTCCCGTTGCGGTATAGACAGATGACTTTTCTCCACTTGCTCCGATCCTGACACACAACTTTCGCTTCTTCTTTAATCACATTCTTCACTCACGCTATCGATGGAGTACTTCTTCTGACCTTTCTTAAGTTTAGTCACCAAGTATATAAATAACTGCCTCGGTGGCGTAGTGGGCGCATGCTCGACTGCCGATCAAGAGGTCCCGGGTTCGATCCCCGGGTCAGGCAAAGTGTTAAATATTGGATTTTTCCATTAGGAATTATCTCAATAACTGCCTGGAGTCTGGAACTGTGCCCGGTAGATGGCAATAGGCTCGCCCCCTATTACATGGGACCAATAACATACTGGCGAAATGTGGGTGTATCGACTATGGGACTGAGTCCTGGGTACACCTCTGCCTACCCCTTCGGGAAAAAAGGCGTGAATGTATGTTTTTATGTTTATATAATTTTTTTTTAATTTTAATTTATATTCATTACTTCAAATAAATTATAAAGTACATGTACAAACACTAGTATAATTTATAAAACCTAGCGGTACATAAGATCATAAAAGAATTCATTGTTTATTAAGCACTCAGACCTATAAAAACTTTTATCATTGAGAATAATATTATAATTTTACAGTAGGATTCTATATCAGTAAATAACATATATTACGATTTTTATATATAGGTTTTAGCATAATTAACACTATGTTAATTAATTAAAATACTTAGTTCAGGTTTTACACTCCTAAGTACATCAAATCCTACGTTATTAGGCAATATAGTAATCAGACCAGTTGATAAGACTCACAGGTGTGAGTACTAGGCGAGGTGCGGTCACTTTCTACCGGTCACCGCATTACTACTAGATTCATATGTTAGGTAACGTGCTCATATGTGCTAGTAAATACTAGTTACCTACCTACGTACTTAGTCAATAGGGCAGGCTAGGCTATCTAAGGCTTAGAGTACCTACGTACTTACATTTGGACTTTATAATAGTATTGAATAGAATAGTCGCCGTGGAGTTACTTACCGGCTTTAGAATAGTATCTCAGCCTCTCTACCCGTGGTTGCCGAAAGAGCTGGCTAAGGGTTAACAGATCCCCCCCCGATGGGTTCCCGCCCCCCCCCGATGGGTTCCCGCCTTCTCGCGGCGGTGGGGGTCAGTAGCCGTGGTACGGATCCCACGGTGAAGCCAAGAGGAGCCCGAGGTGGTCGACCGCTTCACTTTCCTCCAGGCAGGTGTGAGCGGCCGAGTAGGTTGCGGTGCGTCCCACAGGACGCAACGCAACTGAGGCGGGCCGCGATGCGTAACGTAGCGCATCGCGGCTGAATGGTTGGGCCGCGGCGGGAGAGAAGTGCCGGTATTGCGGTGCGCCGCTCTTCCTGCCTTCCGCGGCCCAAACGGGGTCGCCACCGGTAGATGGCGAAGGCGGTGGGGTCGCAGGGGAAGAGGAGTGTCGGTATTGCGATGCGCCGCTCTCCCTATCCTCTGCGACCGAATCGGGGCGGAAAGCCAACGGCTTGCCGCGGTGTGGGTTGCGCCTCCGCGTGTCCCTATGAAGGCAGCATAGGGCACAGTGGATGGCGCAGGCGGGGCTCACTTGAGCCCTGCGGTGGTGGTGAGCGGGAATGGGTCTTCCGTGTCCTCTCGCATGTAATCTATTGCGTTCGAGAGGACACGGAACACCCTTCCAAGCCCTTAGAGTGAGGAGGGCTCTCTACTTTCCCCTGTGCAGATCTACCCCTGTACCGGGGCAACCAGAGAGCCTCCTGCGCTATTTGCGCGTGGTGGTGGGCGGGAATGGGCCTTCCGTGTCCTCTCGCACGTTCGGTAGGCGTTCAAGAGGGCACGGAACGCCCTTCCAAGCTCTTAGAGATGTGGAGGATGATTCTCCGCTCGTCTCCATGCAGAACTCCTGTGCGGTGGCGACCGGAGAATCAGAATCCTGGGGCCCGGGCAACGCATGCGGGGGTATCCGTTGCCCACCTAAAGGGCCTGCGAGGAGGTGCGCGCGTGTTTCCGCGCGCCCCTTGGGAGG
The DNA here is from genome assembly GCA_947063395.1 of Hemistola chrysoprasaria. NCBI lineage: Eukaryota > Metazoa > Arthropoda > Insecta > Lepidoptera > Geometridae > Hemistola > Hemistola chrysoprasaria. The sequence goes on from OX346729.1 coordinate 10,903,124, forward strand.
GTTGGGGTGAAGGATTACCTTCACCCCACCGTGGCGGGGTCCTCCATGGAGGACCAAACGCCGTCGGGGCCGCGGATGAGTGCTTCGGCGTACCCGTAGCCCCGACACATGGCGTCGCGAAGGAACACCCCGGGGTTTTTTAGTGGGTATACCCGCCGGCACAGCAACGTACCGACGTACGGTGTTGTGCCGGCGGGGAGTCCCACATAACCACCCTGCGCTCCCCCGGGTGTGGGTGGTATGCGTCACGCATTTTTCCCCGGGCACCAAAAAAAAAAAAAAAAAAAAAAAAAAAAAAAAAAAAAGGGTTAACAGATCCAGAGGACGGGCAGCAGCGTCCTCTGCAAAAAACCATCGAACTGCGCTCGACAACCCGCCTGCCAAGCGTGTCGAGTATTGGCAAAACCCCCCTTTATGGGGGAGACCTATGTTCAGTAGTGGATTACCAACGGCTGAGGTGATGATGATGAGAATAGAATAGAAAACATTTATTGCCTTTTTAAACAATACATACAAATTAAAAATAGATATAAATAGTAATTAGGCAATAGGAACAGTCTCAGCGTCAATACGGAGTTGACATAGTTGCTGATTTTCAGGATGCTCCCGTGCTCGAACATAGATGTTAGTCGAGATTTAGTGTAATTTTTAAATTTTTACGCAATTCAATACATATTTTATGCATGAGACGGGACTTAATCGTGCTAAAAACATTTATAATTTCGGTACCTCCACGTTTCGACTGAGTTACATCAGCTGTGGTCACGAGAAGACTAGAGAATGCCGTCTCATTCATAAATATGAGTTTTAGTGTGTAATAAGCAGGTATAATATACAATAAGTGTTTAATAGGTAACGAAATAACAGTTAGGTATATAAGAACATCAATAAAAAATATAAATAGATTGGTAAGTAGTAAAGTACATATAACTAAATAGACTTTTGCTTAATCGATTGATACCGCCTCGCTTAACAAAAAGCAGGTGATACCGAAGAATAATACGAGTAGTAGTTTGTTACACGAGGAGCTAAAGAGCCCCATTGTATACGAGGCAGTTTTACTCCAGAGCTTTAGCGAGAGAAATAGAAATGAGTTAAGTATTAAGTATGATGGGTTTTAGCGTCGTGTGTTACCACTCTATTTTTCACTACAATTGTGAAAAAATTTAATGTCATCAAAACATATTGGCATTACGTATGTGCGACACCAAAAAATATAATCTAGTTGGTAACAGAAAAAAATTAAGAAGAAATTTACTTTATCCCCTAGAGGTTGAAAAGTTATTTTAGCCCCGCTCTAGTACGCAACAATGACGGACTTTTTGAACAAAAGAAGTGAATATAATATTATAGTGTAAGGTATTTATTGATATGGACTTCAGGAACTTATAATTTTTGTAATTACCTCAAATAATCGCATTATTATTATTAATAATAAGCCATTTATACATTACGATTTTGAAAACTTTTATACATTTTTTTTTTATACATTACATTCACACAATAAAAGGCCACATAAAGTCTGCGAAATATAAACCTACTAGTATAGGAACAGCGGCTTTACCCGCTCGCAATTATGAAATATGGGAGTTTGATACCAAAACTTTGAAGCCCTTTTTGGACTACTTAGAAAGTGAATTTTCAAAAATCCTTTCTTAGCACACGTCCAGACAGCGAAAACAACCTACATTTCAAGTTTCAAGTATCTAGGATCAGTTGTTTGGGCTCTGCGTTGCATGTCAGTCAGTGAGTCATTTAGGATTTTATAATATATTATAGTGATTATGTCATCCTTTCTTTTCGCCTTTACCGTCGAAATATATAAAAAAATTATACGCTTTTTATACGACGGTTTTTTTTTTATATAAATGTCCACACAAAAAATAATATGGGCAGCTTAATGATCTATGCAAAATAGCAAAAACAAAAGCCATGAAACGCTAAAGTTTTAGACAAAAAGTACGGTCGTTCGGCTCGAATGGTGACTCATCACGCCCCTCGAGACCCTGGACATCTCAGACCTTCGATGGAAAAGTTCAACTTTAGTCTTTATCTTGTGTTTACCCAATGTAAAGTGCAGTGGTAAGTCGCAGTGCCGAGGCGAGTTCAGCGGTCGACGCACGCGCCATCTCTGTGTTGTGATCTAGTTTTGAAACGTGCGGTTATTTTTCTTTTTGGATTCTGTGGGTGACACTGGCTGGCGTGAAAAGGTAAGAAAAAGGATTATAATTTTTATTTTTAGAAAAATATCGAATATAATTAATGTATTCTTTTTATGTCTTGTTTATCATCGCACCCCTAGATGAAAATTCCGACACACAAAAAAAAACGGAAATTATGAAAAACAGTTTTGCCATTCCTTTGTTAGGCATCATATTACATTATGTAAAATAAAAATAGAAACGTTCTATTTTGACTTAGCAATTTGCTATATTTCAAGTACAAATAAAATATACATACGACTAATAATTCCGTAACATAACATAACTATACTCATTAATAAATATAGCTAATAAAATATAATATAATTATAGCTTAGGTACATGGTGACTTTTGTAAATAGTGTTTTGTGTGTTTATTTTTAATGTTTCTTTGAATAAATTATTTTTATACTAAAACAACTTATTTAATTATAAAAAACATTTCCTCCCAATTATAACATGCAAATAGGAACTGAATAACAATTATATTTTAAAAATCATGAAATATGAGGTCAGGGTTTTTAAACGTTCTGATGCTTCAAAAAAAATTATCATTATCTATAATAATTGTTATTATATGTTATTATAGATATATTATTAATATGTAATGAAAATAATAACTTATAAAATAAACAGGTTAGTAAGTATATTATAATATTATACTACACTGAAACATGCAAGTGCTAAAATGATCTCAAAATATTCAACAATAAGATAATCTACATAACGTTATATATTATATATTGGCCTTGGCATCTTTGCCAGACGAATTAAACATTAATAAATCTGTATCGAGCATTTAGAACAGTCTCCACAATGTGTCGCCTGGGACGACTTAAGCCGGCTACTCACACACCTGCCACAGGGGCAATTTAAGGTAAACCTACAGGGTGTGCGTGCACACCTGTATCCGCGTCGAATCGTCCGAATCGCTGCGGTGACGGCTCGGATCGAACGCATAACTGTATAGGTTCATCTTAAATTGCCCTTGCAGCAGGTGTGTGAGTAGCCGGCTTTAAGGACACGTAGGTTTGCCCAGAGCCTACACCACCCTCTCGACCTCACGAACGACACATCGATACGTGCAAAGCCAGTTTGGTTGCAGGAGACTGCCACTTGTTTCTGGTTGTACCCTACTTACGCCTGACGTAGTCCCCATTCCGGGTTTGTTTGAGTTTTCCTTCTCTTGATAGGTTGCCATCTACCAGGCACAATTCCAGACTCCAGGCTGTTATAGCGACAATTCCTAATAGAAAAATCTAATCACACTTTGCTTGACCTGGGGATCGAACCCGGGACCTCATGATCGACAGTCGAGCTTACGCCCACTAAGCCACCGAGTTGAAGCAGTCAAGTATATCAACTACTAACTTTTATAAAAACCAATTAAAGTTGCTTGGACGTGATCATTCTTTGTGATCAATTTAATTTGAAATTGCGAGTTTATATTAATAATAAGACTTACTTAAATATTAATTAAATTAACAAAGCTAAGTCAATTTAAATAAACCTATAATACTTAATGGAAAATTAAAAAGCGTAACGTTTAGCATTATATTTAATTCTGCGCTCACTTCCTATTATTGTTAAATATGTTAATTCTAGCATTGCCCCGCGGTTTCACCCAAACAGACATCGTTCCCGAGGGTATATCGGGATAAAAAGTACTCTATGGTTTATTCCAGGGTGTAAACTATCTACATAGCGAATTTCAGCCCAATCGGTTTAGTAGTTTTGGTTTTTAGGCTGGTAAAAACCACCCATCCTTCCTTTCTACCGGGATTCCATCCATCCGTTCTATCAGAGTTTTTTCCAGATATTCCCACGGGTACAATACCCACGCGGGTGAAACCGCACGGAACAGCTAGTAAATAATATAATATATTATTTGTGCACGCCCCAAAGAGGCTGAATGTATATATATAGGCACTATACTATAATTTGACATTAAGATCTATTGTACCAACATACATAAATACATACATACATTTACGCCTTTTTCACGAAGGGTAGGCAGAGGTGTACCCAGGACTCCGTCCCATTGTAGATACACCCACATTTCGCCAGTAACCAACAACCAATAATCCACCACCAACCTTCCAACCAAAATTCCACCAACATTCTGGCAAATAAACGTTTTATTATATATAGGTATACATCAAAAATGCAAATCTTATATAGCACACCACTAATTGATTGCCATTTACAAAAAATAAATGTCTAAATAATAAATAACTCATAATAAATAATGAATATTAAATTATAATAGACTTTATTCATAGGTCAGTAAAATTATATTACTCACATTAAATTCGCGATTTTAATATATTATTACGTATACACATATTATACAATACAGGCGTTTGTTATTGAAAAAAACCTTCACATTTTCGAAAATTTGCAATATTATTCATTAAAATTATATAATAACAACAAATTAATAAACATGAGTTTCCGACTGGCGTATAATATCTATACTAATATTATAAAGAGAGAAACTTTGTTTTTTTGTTTTTTTGATTTTTTGTTTTTTTGTTTTTTTGTTTTTTTGTTTGTAACGAATAGGCTCCGAAACTACTGGACCGATTTTAAAAATTCTTTCACTTATGGATAGCTTAATTCAGTGTGAGTGACATAGGCTATATGAGATTTTGAAAAAAAATAGGGATCCGTAAGAAAACTGCAATATTGTGAACCAAGGTGTCACATAATATAATTACCATATTCAAAAATTTGCGTGCGCTGTGAAATCCATTGATGGTAGAATAATATAATGTACTAGGGGTTTGTAGTACTTATCAATATCTACAAAATAGTCCACGGAAATTTTATCCATCTATTTTGGTTTAGTCACAATAATCGAAACAGACATTATATGCATGCGCTGTGAAAAGTATTGGTGGTAGAATAAAGTAATGTACTAGGGGTTTGTAGTAATTATCAATGCCTACAAAACAGTGTACATAGATTATATCCATCTTTTTTGGTTTAGTAAAAATAATCGAAGCAGTGATTAATTTTCATGCGGTGTGAAAACTATTGGTGGTAGAGTAAAGAAATGTACTAGGGGTTTGTAGAACTTATCAATACCTACAAAACAGTATACATAGATTATATCCATCTTTTTTGGTTTAGTCACAATAATCTAAGCAATGATTATTTTTCATGCGGTGTGAAAACTATTGGTGGTAGAGTAAAGTAATGTACTAGGGGTTTGTAGTACTTATCAATATCTTCAAAATAGCACACGATAAATTTATACATGTGTTAAGGTTTGGTCATTGTAACATAAATAGTTATTAATTTGCGTGCGCTGCGTAAACCATTAGGGTTATATCTATTAAAATACAATGTATCACGAATTTATTGACGTGCAAAAGTGTCAGATTATGACCTATTTGAATAAATCTGTTTGAGTTTGAGTTTACTCCTGTTAAACGTTCACTATACCTACTTCTGCTACCGTGCGAAGCCGGGGCGGGCCGCTAGTATCTAATAAATTTAAATATTTTAATAATTCATTTATTGCATATTTGCTAATGTTTACGAATCTTCTTTTCATTCAGAAAATACGAATTCAATTCAAATATAAGTTACAAAAATAGTAAGCATCATGACAGACATATATCAGACACAGCGCGACACTGCACTGCGCCTGTCACCCTGAGATATTAGTTGTTAAAACTCGTCATGTCCAGTAATTTCACTCATAACATTGCCCCAGGGCCGGATTTAGAGGTCCAGAGGCCTCGGGGCAACAAAGGAGCGGAGGCCCCCTCGCCCCAAATTATTTTCCAAATAAAATGAAGAATTTTTTTCTGTCGAGTTTTTCGATAAACAATTTATTGTGAAACCAAGTAGATTCTCTAAGTATTTAACAAACACATATAAATATAATCGGAAACAAGAATATCTGTAATTAAATTTTACTTTAAAAGAAAATATCAAAGGAAAAGATGTTTACTAGTGTTTACTAGTTGGAATTTAAAAGATTTTTTTTCCGAAGTCTCTATTGTGGGGGCCCCCTGCTTGTGGAGGCCCCGGGGCTATCGCCCCGGTTGCCCTCCCCTAAATCCGGCCCTGCATTGCCCTTCAGACCAGAACACAGTAATGTTTGCACATTACTACTTTGACCAGAACAAAAATATCTAAACCAAAATTGGTCAAGCTAAAAACCGTTTAAAAATAATAATTCGAACGGCCATTTTCAATTTTAATAAATTCATGAAGTGACCTTAATAATTGTCAAAATTATTTTAAATAAGATAATTATTTTTTAAGTTACACAATTTCGAGGCTAAGGAGATCTACCCATAGAGATATGTCTATTTATTGTTTTCAAACAATAGCCGTAACGTACGCGCCAACGTAACAATAGGCGGACTTATCGCGTTAAGATCTTCCAGATAATGCGTGAACTAGGGTCAGATTGAAGGCTACTTGTTTACTTTAGATATTGAAAAAGACGCAGTAATTAGTACAATCAACTTCTGTGTGAAATTAATCAAATTCTTAATTTTAATCATATATTTTACAAGCTGTGCCCCGCGGTTTCACTCGCGTCGTCTTCGTTTCCGTTAATTTCGGAATAAAAAGTATCCTATTTATTATTCCAGGGTCTAAACTATCTACATACCGAATTTCAGCCTAATCAGTTTAATAGTTTTGGTGTTCAAGAGTAACAAACACATAGTAATAAACATAGAGACTGAATTATAAAATAATATATAACTTCTAACAAATGTTTAAAAAATCGAAACATTGATATCACGATAAGCAACACGCTGACTTATTACGTTATGTAATTTATTACAGACAATCTTAGGATGAAAAAGGCATTCATTCGTTATCTTATAGATAGTAATATTACTTACTAGCTGTGCCCCGCGGTTTCACCCGCGTAGACATCGTTCCCGTGGGAATATCGGTAAAAAAGTACCTTACGTGTTATTCCAGTATCTAAGCTACCTGCATACCAAATTTCAGCCCAATCTGTTCAGTAGTTTTGGCGTGAAAGAGTAACAAACATCCACCCATCCATCAATCTAACCAAAACCGCGCTAGATGGCGCTGGAAGTGAGTTAGAACTCGGAAGCGTTTTGTTCATATTATGTTAGAAACGTAAGTTTTTTACATTGTACTGAAAATTGAGATTTATAATATTAGCACTAAAGTACTAATTAGTAGGATTATGTGTCATTAGGTACATTTAAAAAAATATCAAATACTTCTTTTAATATTATTCATGTTTTTAATGAAAGAAGTCGCGCGCTGCTATGTAGGTAATTGCTCGTTGATGTCTTTTTAACCGATTGCAAAAAGAACTATATTTTTTGAGTTATTATGATTTTATTACTTATTTTTTATTATATTATATGAATGAATGAATGAATGAATGAAAAGTTTATTTGCGTAAATACAGTTGCGAATAAGATCTTATAAAAGTATTAATACACTGTTCATTCCGTATTTGACATAATATTATATCTGTCGTGCAAATATTTAAATTTCTAGGCATACATAGTAATTGTCAATCTAGCATTCTATATCCTATCTTTCCTGCTAATATTATAATATGCGAAAGTTTGTGAGGATGGATGGCTGGATGGATGTTTGTAACTGTTTCAAGCAAAAACTATTGAATGGATTGGGTAGAAATGTATGTATGTATCTTATACCCTGGAATAACAGATAGTGTACTTTTACCCAAATATTCCCACGGGAACGAAGACGCGGGTGAAACCGCGGGGCACAGTAACATAATATAATTCGACATCTAGTCTGCTAGTAGTAGTTATTGTAAAGAGTTGAAATAGTATTGTTACGCATCGTAACCGCAGCGGTTACGCAGCGATTAATGTGCGGTGTCGTTGCGAAGGACCCGTTACAATATCTGGCCAGCTCCGATGAACCGTTACATTGTTCTTAAATGACTTTATGAGATGATTTATCATCATGTCGCTCGAAAACACGGGCTATACCCCATTTTTAAATAGACGTACTCGGAGACCATTTTTAGTCCAACGTAGCAGAAGCCTCTTTGAGCTTTTAATCATGGATAGTACCTATCGGGGTCCTTCTCTGAAACCATCTACAGAAGATGAGCTCAGAGACAGTCCACGCTAGGTGCAAGGACTATTGTAAATGGATGGAAACTATTTGATTTGGCTATAGGTGTGATTTCTAGATGGATGGTAACCGGGCTATTGCCCTAGCAATAGCCCGGTTACTCTAGACTCCGGTTAGTCTCTAGACTACGGTCATAGTCTTTCGTGTGACAGTGAAATAATTCGACAGGCGATGAGTCGCCGCTCACTACGGGCCTAAACGGGTCGCCATAATGGCCGCCTTTCCTCCATCGATATCCATCCCTCTCTCCTTACTGGATAACATAACATACAATCACGCCTGGATGATTAAAGGAATAGGCAAAGGTGTACCCAGGACTCGCCCCATAGATAGGTACACCCACATTTCGCCAGAATGTTATTGATCCCATGTAATAGGAGGCGAGCCTATTGATATTTACTGGACACAGAATTTATCTAAAAATTGATCTATCTATCTATCTATCACAGTTCCAGATTCCAAGCTGTCATACAGAAAAAAAATTCCGTAAGGAAAAATCCAATAACACTTGGTCTAACCTAGAGATCGAAACTGGGAATCATGATTATTATGACGTACATATAAAAACGCGTAATATATAATTGATTGAATTTGGCGTTACTTTTCGGAACTCCATTGCAAACTCCTAGAACAAGAATATTTAGTTTTCAGTTCCGATTTTTAGTGTCAAAAACAACATGCACAGTGCACCGCCCTCCCGTCCGCAAAATTGCATGCAAAGAGGAAATGCTATTAAGTATTATTGTTGTTAGTGACACCTAAACTAAATATTCTTGTTCTAGGAGTTCGAAATATATACCTTCCTAATTTAAATTTATATACAAACCTCATTTAAATACAAAAATCAAAGAAAATGGTCGCACGAGTATGTGTAATTAGCAAAGAGTGAGAGTAAAGTTCTCACGTCATTAGTGGCACACGTGCATTCCGCGCGACGCCACGTCAAGATACTTTAGCGAGATGTCTTAAGCTGAAGTATTTAGGGCCTGTTTCAACATTTCCTCGTATACGTTATAGCTTCTAGAAGGTTCCTCGAGCTCTCTATATTTCTATAAAACCTTGAACGATAATCTGGCTTAAAGTTCAACTTTTGTTGTTGTAACTGCCTGCGTGGCGTAGTGGACGCAAGCTCGACCTGGAGACTAGAACTGTGCCCGGTAGATGGCATAAGGCTCGCCCCGTATTATATAGGACGATATGTTCCCTGGTCGATGATTCCACGGGCAGCGAGTCTTTCTTCAGTGAGCGGCAAAGCGGCGATTTCTACGACATCGTGTCGCATAATGGGACCAATATCATACTGGTGAAATGTGGGTGTGCCCAGGACTCAGTCCTATAGTAATAGGATGAGTCCTGGGTATTACCTCTGCCTACCTCTTCGAAAAGAAGGCGTGATTGTGTCTTATGTAATTCTCCCGACTGCAGTCAGGGTGTGCTTTTCGCCCGTGTTTCCTACACTCCACTCGGTCTCATGCATCCCTCTTAGATAGATTGATATCACTGTATTGATATTATAATAATAATAACAAAAAAACTATACAAACTAGCAGTGTAATAATTTACTTAGGTAGGTCATTAGCATTCAATCTGTTATCCATTTTCCTCCGAAAACAGTAAACCTATTTGATATATTTTTATCCTAATATTTTAAAGATGAGGTGAAATATGTCCCTGTCATTTTTTTTTTTGTTAAAACCTCATACCTTTATTTGTAGCAAACTAGGATTTTTAGAAGTACACTATGAAAACACCGAGAGTTTTATGAGAGAAACAAAATGACAGGGACATGGTATGCTTCACTGTAAAAGTGTCAGGATATAAAATTACAGAATAGGTAAAAACCTCCAAATTCGGAGGGAACAAAGGAATGCAGGGCACCGATTTGGTAAGTTTTTCATAGGGATTATGTCAAATTTCTGTAGCTAGTATACGATATTTTGAAGCCGAATCTCCGTAACGTCCCTGGTCTATATAGTTTGGTGCTCAATTTTGTACAAATTAGCTAACCAAAATTTAAGGGTTTGTTCCCGTTTGTTCACCTGGGTGAATTAGTGGGAAAATAATATCCCACTAATTAACCTATGCATCAATTCACCTGGGTGAATTGACCTAGGTGAATTAATGGGAACAAAGTAGAGTATGTTAAGTACTCGTTCATAATTAAATTAAATTATATTAACAATTAAGGCTGATTCACATTCACACAACAACATCCAGATTTATCACGGAACAGTTTATGTTTTTAAACCTGAGTAATTTAAAACTAAGTATGGACGTCCATGCTTGAATTCTCACGAGCATCCAGATTGTGAGACTGGGTCAATTACTAAACGTGTCTCGAAATATTTTTATGGAAAGATCGTCAACATACTATATATGTTGTCTCAAAACACTAACACCCGAAGAACAATACTTAAATCAATCCCCATACAAAAGTCACGATATGACTACCTACTACACGTGGAGTTTTATTATACACGCGCAAGAGAGTGCGTGAGGTGATTTCCGAGCGAAGCGGGGCTCTTTGAGAGCTCAATCTCGCTTGCGGGGTGAGGAATACCGGATTGGTGGGCGGATGACACTGTCCATTCTATACGTAGTATTATTATCTGTTCTGTGGTACTAGTAGTACAATTTTTTTTTAATGGTGTAGCTCATTCTTATTTTCGTAGAACTTTTGCTTAATTCATAATAATTAATCTGCATCGGTGGCATAGTGCCCCGCAGGCGTTAAACGCAGGATTTATTTTATAATGTGTTGAAAAGTCACTTAGCTCGTTCAATCATATATATTTGATAAAAAAGTTTAACTTCGCGGATCTAATTTACCCTTTTACTACAAAAAGTTAATGCATAGGTGCACAGTTTGAAACGAATCCTAATCCTAATCCTAATCCTAATATTACTATTATAAAGGCGAAAGTTTGTAAGTATGGATGTATGTATGGATGTTTGTTACTCTTTCACGCCAAAACTACTGAACCGATTGGGCTGAAATTTGGTACGTAAGTAGCTTAGACCTTGGAATAACACATAGGGTACTTTTTATCCCGATATTCCCACGGGAACGAAGACTACGCGGGTGAAACCGCGGGTCACAGCTAGTATTTAATATTAATAAATACCTGTCTATTGTGTTGTAACCTCGATACAGTTTTTGTGCTGGGCGATACGTGAGACTGGCTCAATTACTAAAGTATATCGAAATAGGTATTTATTTTTAGTTATTTTAGTTTTAAATATTTTTATAAAATACAACATTGCAGATCATCAACATACAATGTGATGTCTCAAGAGACTAACACCCGTATTCAAGAATAATACTTCAGTAAGGTACTGTTCTAAGTAAGGAATTTTTTTACTACGTTCGTCTCGGCAGGCAATTGTTTTCGATTGAATTTAACGGTCCTATGCGGTCGGGACATCATATAATGTATCAATCATAGTTGTGACTGTAGCAAAACTGACAGCAAAACCTATCGTCTGATTCATGTCTAAGAATCTTGAATTTCCTAAAGCACACCAGAATGATCACGAGGTTAGTTTCGCAGAAAATCGTGAGCTTCTCAAAGTTTGCATCATTCATTAGACTCTCCTTGATCATTTACAAACCATGGACCCATTGTAATAAAGAGTTTCTATAACTCTGCTAGTGATGTAACTATAGCCCATTTTTATTTTACCTTGTTTGAAGGATTAAAATTAAAATTTAGTGATTAAGACACTAGAAAAAAAAACGGACGGAGTCTTCTAAAACAAGAAGTAAAGCACCATAGTAAAGCTCGCTAATACAAACATGACGGCACGCACACATTCACACCCACAGGAAAAAGAGATGTGCATGTGTGCGTGCACACAAGCAGTTAGGGGTCAGCTTAAGTGGTTACTGATCGAGCTTTTAGTACATAAATCCTTTCTGTCTGTGTTTTACTTTTTGTTTCAGAAAACTCAGTCTACCTTTTTACTAGGTTCATGGATTAGGAATGTACTCGTACATCTTGTGATAACATTCGTAATTCAATGGTTTTACGGCGAAGGTTATTGTAATTGCCTATGCAAAGTTATTGAAGGTATAAAAGTATGAAACGTCAATCGGTACTTCTCAGAGTTGATGGACTAACGATCGGCCGATACTATACGATGATTCGATAATAAAAGTCCGATACTTATTATTAATCACAATTAGATGTTTGAGTGGCGTATGTTATTAGGAAACAGATATATAATTTAACAGCTGTCATGTTAGCAAAGACCTTTGCAAATAAACGAAAGTCAATTCTATAGTTGTAGTTAATATGTCTCAGTCAATTACGTGATCTTTTTTAGTTCCTGATCTCCTGGTACTAGCTTTTTAACATTATCTTTTTATTTCGCATCTTAGGAGGATCTCTCGTATACGGGATCTCTAGAGCTGGAGTGTGTTAAAATACTGTATTTTTACAAGTTTTAATCAATGACGTTGAATTGCTACTCTAAGGTTTTCTAATGCACCTCAGAGTAAGCATACCAAAGCAATAAAATTTAATCAATCATCGAGCAGTAATATATCTGTCTCCAATATAAAGTCATGGGTGTTATGCTGGTTTCACACGAGGGCAGAATAGTGAGGTACAACAGTAGACAGCGCAGTACTGCTACGGTTGGAACGCACATGCCGAGACAGAACAGTCTATTTTTCGGGGCAGTTTGCTCCCCTCACCACCGATCTCGTCTTTCATGTGGCCGGACTCATGTGAACGCGAGGGCCACTGCCCTCTCTTCCTCTTTGCATTGCACTCAATGCAAAGAGCAGGACCGGTTCTTTCCTATTTATTTCACTCTTTAGAATTTCTATTAGGTCATTCAGAGCTATTAGTGCTGATTGAGTTAAGGGAGTAAATGTTTCCGACATCATCATCGACGCTCCTTCGCTATCACTGGCGGTCTGTCCTATTATTTGGTCCTATATTTGAATACCACTGTCCTTCTAAACTGTTCTGTCCTACTATTATTCTGCCTCACTGTTCTGCCATAGTGTGAAACCAGCATAAGTTAGAAATTATTCGCAAGGAACTGTAATAAGTCACGCGGAATATTCAAAATACACCACAACTAGGCTGTCATGGGCACCATCCTACAGTGAACAGAGAGTAACATTGCCTTTGGGCTATCATGAGATAGGCATCAGAGTTACTTAAGCAAATTCTAGCCCACAGCCACTCTTTCAAAATTGAGTGGTTTAGAAACTTCAAAATTGTTATCATAAATTCTGATTGAGACAGCTTCCGGAGATCGGAGATCAGTATATTTGGAAATATATTTTAAGTTCTTTATGAGAGTATTCTCTATGAGTAGGTATACCAATTTTAAAAGAATCCAAACTATAGATTTAAGGTACAACAAAAAAGGTGTAAGGTGCAACTACCAGCCAATCTAAACGACTTGTAAAGAAAAGAATATCGAAATTGGCAAAAAAAGTTCGACTTCCCATACAAAGCCGATCAGTTGACCATTTTGTATGAGAAAATGGATTTTTATGTCGTATCTCGCAATTCTTCATTTTTCTCATTTTATGGGTCATTCCAGCTGGTCCCCACTCCTTTGTCACGGTTCCGGTTGGAGAAAAATCTAGGAAAACCCCATATACCATACCTACAGATAAACCGGCAACTGAGAATCATCCCCACTTCCTTCTTCCCCACTGGGGACAACTAGGATTTTTTAAGTTGTCCCATGGTGAGAAGTGGGACAACTTTTTTAAGTCCCAGTTGTCCACAGTGCGGACAAAGGAGTGGGGACCAGCGGGAAGGAATGACCCAGTTTTATGAGTAGATGCATCCACATAAGACATATCCACATATATATATATATATACATAACTTTTTTACATCTTTTTGTGCAACGTTGTATTATGGAGATGCAAATGAAACTAAAAGTTTCAGGCATTAGCAATAAATATATTGTTGTCAACAAAACAACATTTCGTGCGCATATTGAGAAATAGACCGTGAACACACGATTTGCTTTGGTTTAATATAGCCATCTGTGAGGTCTTTACTCTAACCGGCTAGTTTGAATACTCTTGAAAACTAGGTATTTTGAACGCTTTGAAACCTTGTTCGTTGAAGTGACACAGGCATAGTTTTTAAAAGGGAAAATAACATGAAAACACATTAACACTTAATAGCATTATTTACTTACTAGCTGTGCCCCGCAGTTTCACCCGCGTAGTCTTCGTTCCCGTGGCAATATCGGGATAAAAGTACCTACCCTATATTATGTTATTCCAGGATCTAAACTATCTACATATCGAATTTCAGCACAATCGGTTCCGTGAAAACGAAACAAATATACACACAAAAATAACACTACTTTATTAGATAGCGCTGGTGACGAGTTAGAATACACTAGCGTTTTGTTAGGTTGTTAGTTTTGTTTAGGTTTTGTTAGGTTGTAGGTGCAAAGATAACTTTTTCGTTAAATTAAAATCTTTATTGGCCATTATGAGTGCCACATGACTATACGAGTAGACACTTACAAATTATATGTATAATAACAAATATAACAGAGTAGGTAGATAGAACCATTGGAGTCTGTAATAGTATTTAAACTGAGCTACAGACACTTCAAGTAAAGTAAAGTCAACTAAAGTCAAGCGAGGGGCTTGAGTTATTCCTCTTCTAAATATTTTAATATTATTGTACTGGGCTTTTAGATTTATACCAATTAGTAGGATGTTAAAAGTTACAAAATTAATATCAAACATATTATAATTATGGACGTGTTACCGCAAGAGCTGTCAAATGGCACCACCTCTTTATGCTCTACCTATAGATATGATAATACGGCTAAAGTTGATAGATTGATTTATCATGATGAAATCTGCAAATTACACTCTCGCACCGAAATATATATTATGCCTATGATTCCTTATAAATATATACTTAATTATTAATTATACTTCATTGACTTATTAGTAATTGATGAGCCCGGTTAATTGCCAAATTAGCAGAATTTTGAAAGGATCATAAGTGATCATAATAAATGGTTGCAAAATCACAACGGATTGCTATGATATTTGATACGAGTATGATAACGATCAATCAATTTGGTCTTTATCTTGACATGGTATAATACCTTTATTACCATTCTGCTCCATTACCTATCTCAATGAATTCTAGTGATTTCTTGATCTGTGGGATAGGATAAGCGTGCTAGAATGCCTTGATATAAGGAAAGGGGAGATGAGGTACTGGCTTCTCAAAAATGGCAAAGCTCAAATTAGGTCCCATTAGGTCCTCCTCAAATTACATTACTGACGTATGTAAGGTCGTACGAGCGAATAATATTGTTGTCTCGGTCGCATTGCGGTCTTAGGCATCTACGTCTTTCTATCTTTGTTGTTCATTATAATATTATGTTACGTTGCAAACTTCACACTGAGCAATTTTCACGTGCCATTTATTGAATAAGCGCTGGGAGAACGTACCCTATCTCCCCTTTTCTTTATATCAATGGCCATAATGCGTTGCAACAGTTTGCACAGAACGGACATACTTACTATATTTATTAATTAATAAACATAGCATATAACATACAACCACGCATTTTCCCGAAGCGATAGGCAGATGTGTAGCCTAAGACTTAGTCCCATAATAGGTACACACCCACATTTCGCCATTATGTTATTGGTTCCATGTAATAGGGGGCGAGTCCATTGTTATCTGCAGGTCACAGTTCCAGACTCCAGACAGTTATTAAGATAATTCCTAATGTTAAAATCCAATATATAACACTGCCTGACTGCCTGACCTGGGGATCGAACCCTAGACTCATGATCGGCAGTCGAGTTTGCTCCCACTACGCCACCGAATCAGTCTATTAAATCATTGACAGTTATTAGATAATAATTGTTATTTAAACAGGAATTTGATATAAAATTACATGTCAGATCCCTACTTCATTAAAATCATTAGAATTAACATACACACAATTTAATTAGGAATAGATAACATATAAAGAACTTATACATTCATAAGCATATCACCCATTCTTTGCTTAAACTAAAAAATTGCTTAAGACGTTAAACAGATTTTGATTTGAAAAGATTTCTCTACCAGCCACTTGTGTAGTTCTGTGTGAATAGTCTTTCATCTGAACGTTTCCACATGATATTATTATAACACATACTAAGATGAAAGCCGATGTTAATGTCGGATTCCCTTCCCTCGCTCAAGTTCGAGTGAACGGCTGCAGGAAGGCATCTTCGTGTAATGTCAAGGAACTATATATATATTTGGACTAGTTCGGCCGCTCGAGCTCCGAAATACGCGATACATTGTGCTGTACTGGTTTAAAATGTTTTCGTGTTTTTGTTGTTTATTATGATGTAATAGGCCTTTTATATTATTTCCTGACCACGAGTTCACAGTGGCACAAACTTATTAAAAATGTTTTATTGGTAACATTTTACTGTGCTGTGCCTGGTAGATGGCAATAGGCTCGCCCCCTATTACATGGGACCAATAACATACTGGCGAAATGTGGGTGTATCTACCTATGTATCTCTATACTATGGGACTATAAGTCCTGGGTACACCTCTGCATACCCCTTCGGGAAAAAAGGCGTGAATGTTTTATTGGTAACAATTTCATTTGCCTATTTATAATTTTGTATCAGCACTTGCAGAGATTAGATACCATAGAGTCACAAACGTGCAATATAAATGTCCACGCCAAAAGTTGACGCACGCTGCATACTACCATAGAAAACAGACCGTACCTACTAATACCACTAATAATGTAAACATAGTTAAAATTGTTTAAATTCATAGATGTCATAGTGATTATAATAGCTATATAGAGCGTTCTCTTCGGTCCAAAAATTTGTTCCCTATCCGATCCAAAATTTAAGATTATTTTTAGGATAATAAATAAAGATGGCTTGCATAAACTTAGATTTGACTACCCCTTTTGAGATACAAACTTGAATTTGTATGAGACAAACTACTATAATATGTCAGGCACCTCGTGTCAATTAAATAATACTTACTACTTACCAAATAGTCAAATTCGCTCACACGCTACTTAAAATATTAATAATATTTTATTATTAATAGAGTTGACAATTTTTAAAATACAAAAACATTGTATTCAGTTATAAACAAGCCTGGCTTTTAGGTAGTTGCAAACAGTTTTTCAAAAGAGATAAAGTTCTATCTTCTTAATCTAGATTTCTCTAATATTAGATGTTTCTCTTCCGTGCATCTATATTAGAGACGTATGTTTTTTTAGTTCAAAGACACTCCGAGTACTTTAAAATGCGTAGTGAAGTTTACTCTCGACAAAAGTGAACAAAGTTTACCAACCTATTATAATATCAGCCTCCTTATTACAAAATAATTTATAAGAAAAATGTATTTAAAATGTGTTTATTGATTTATAATAGGATACCTTTATTTAAAGGCTACAATTATTAAAAGGCAAGTGACTGGCTAATATGTAACTGCTTTTATAGCCTTAAGCAATTTTTGGACTTTCGTAGAGATAATAAATAATATTTGCACGTCTGCTTGCAGGCTGAATGTAGACTTAGTTTTAAGATACCAAACAATCTTTGTAACATTATGCATTCTGGCAAATAAACTTTTGATTTTATTTGATATATTATAAATCAAGAACGGCTAGAACGCTCTATGAGCGCAATAAAGGTCCCTTTCTCAGATCATGCAAAAGATCCTCACAGATTCCATTTATGATCAGAGTGACTAACTTTCAATCCGCCTACACGAAGAAAAATGCCTAAATTCTTCTCTAGATTTTTTCAAAAACTATGAAATAACATAATTATGAAGTGTGCAATCAACCTACATAACTCCAACTAACACAGTCATTCCCGTGACATGATTCACACACATTGTAATCCAACGCTAATCTAAGGAACTTTGTCGCAGTATCCATTCGTTTTAATTACCTTTGACCAGTGGAAGAGTGAAAATGTTTTCACTGAGGAAAGGTGTCAACGTTTATTTGATTTAGATGAGATAGGTTTATTGTCTAATTGTCTCGTGTTACATCAGATGGGAAAATTATACAATTTTTATAATAGGTATAAAATTAATTAGGCACCGCATCAACGCATAAGTACGTGTATTTTATGAACCAATTTAGACTTATTATATTGTATGAATTTAAAAAAGGACTTTATTTCAAATGCAACCTTATATGCATTGATTCAAAAAATAGGGAAGATATGGTACGTTCTCCCAGCGCTTACTCAACAACTGGCGCGTGCAATTTGAAACAACAAAGATAGAAAGACCGAAGTGCGACCGAGACAACAATTAACTTTACTGACGTACGTAGACCTAATGGGACCTAATTTGAGCTATCTATTTTCGAGAAGCCAGTACCTCTTCATTAAATCAATGCTTATATGTAGCGTTTCAATTTCGTTCCAAATTTTTGCAATGGCCAATTTCCGTGTTCAGGCGAGACAAGCGGTTGCTTCGGCACACGGAAATTACCGCTTTGTAAATCGGACTCATAGATAAAGGCCGTTTAAAGCGATATGCGCGCAGCATAGATCTACATTCATGGCCTAAAATCAATCTAACAATCATCGATAATTTACAGGTCTCCGCGCACACTCCGACTAAATACCGCAACCGACTAGATAGTCAAACCTGTCAAATGCAGCAACTAAAAAACTAAGTTTAGTTTTTTCGGACACTGTTTTTTACGCACGCTATAATTTGAAAATTGCCACATTCTAGAAGCTGCTATATTGGTTTTAGGTAGTACGGTACTTATCTGGTCAGAGCGCGAGCGAAGAGATAACAATTATCTTAGCTAACAATGCTCAATGCTCATTAGTCATTACAAAACACATAATTCTCTGTTCAATCAATTCACATTACATGTCAAATGGTTCAGTGAAAACTGTCAAATTGTAACGAATCACTGGTCAAAACGACAGCTGAGTAACAACGGCTAATGAGATCCTTGACTTTTGACTCAGTTACGTTACGTTACGTTACGGACTCGCTGGACACACAATTACGGCCTTGACCTATAGAATACTAACATAATATATAGATAGGTACCTTGTACTTAATAATTAATATCATAAAAAAATGTAGCCCGTTCCCTTGTGTGAAATTAAAATTATTTTGTAGATTTTAAAAGATTCTTCATAATTTTGCCTATTGATGTTGTTTTTTAACAATAATCTATAATCTAGACTAATATATAAAGAGAGAAAGTGATTCACTGACTGACTCATCACCGCCAGGCCAAAACTACTGGACCGATGTTGATGAAATTTGGACAGAAGATTATTTTATAGCCTAGACAAGTAATAAGAAAGGATTTTTCAAAATTCCTGCAATAAATAAATGAAATAGGTATCTTTATTTCAGACAACTGTTTCATACCAGTAATGACCCTCGCCCAGTGTAGCTGGATAGGGCAGTCTCGTTATCACTTTTTAACCTCTTGGGATAGGGTAAATTTCTTTTTAATTTTAGTCTCTTACCAACTCGTTGAGTTACCAACAAAAAGTTTTGTTGAAACTATTTATTTTATTTTTTCAGAGTAATAGCGAAAAGTAGAGTGTAACACACGGCGCCCAAACTCAAACTCAAAGAAAATGTATTTAAATAAGTCTTAAAAAGACATTTTTAAAAGTCAATCAATAATATCAAACATAGTTAAGAATCTACCGTGCGTTCGGAAATATACCACAAGAACACAACACAATAAGAACGCACAACAAAGACACAAGAAGAACGCACAAGAAACTTGTAGGTAAGGTTTAATTTTTTCAATTGCAAGTTTTACTATATTTGGTTTGGTTACATTTGTTGGCTTGTAAGGTGCCGGGTGGTGGCTATGCAGAAGTTTCCAGGCATCTTTGTTCTCTATGTATTGGTTAATACCACAGTGGAGATAAAAGAGGTTAATACTATAATAAGCCTTCCCTAGCAAATTCGATTTTATACAGGTTTTGTGGTTTCTATTTACTCCCTCGCTAAAACTCGGGACTCCCGAGTCGGTAGTAAAACTACCTCGTACACAATGGGTCTCTTTAGCCCCTTGTGTAATAATCTACTATTACGGACAGATCTCAAAATGTATACAAATAACACCTTTTACATATCTATTACTATCAAAGCTTTCGTAAGGCCTTGCAACTAATCCATAGCCGGCAAATAAAAACATATTCGTACGAGAACATTACGAAATATTATAGGTACGTAGCAGAGTTGCTACATACATTGCAATCTTGTACCTAACATAAGATAATATGTCACCTAAAATAATTATATATATTATAAAATCCTAAATGACTCACTGACTGACATGCAACGCAAACCTGGGACATTATTATCAGCAGTAGAGCAAGGTATATTATGATGTAACTTATATAAAGATCACAAAATGGAAAACCGGTTTTAATTCAAAACAAACAAATAAAAGGAAGTAGCAAGGTTTTCTTTCCGTACAAAGTAGGCTTTATTATCAAAAAGTTTCAATTTATGAGACAGTTACATCGATGATCGACAAATAACACAAATTGGATCTTGTAGAAATTAAATTGATAAAAATCTTTATCGTTTTAAACTTTGTACAAGTTTATATATTTATTAAGTAGTATGTTAACTTTGGTTATTTGAAGTAAATCATTTATTTATAATTTTTACACCAGTTTGCTCTGATATAATATAGGCCTACTTACTAACTTACTTTATTAATAGGGTATATCACTATATAGGTATATTATAAAATCCTAAGTGACTCGATGACTGCAACGCAGAGCCCAAATCACTGATCCTAGAGACGTGAAACTTGGAATGTAGGTCCTTTCGTTGTCTGGACGTGTGCTAAGAAAGGATTTTTGAAAATTCAGATTCTAAGGGGTCCAAAAAGAGCATCAAAGTTTTGTAATTGCGAGCGGGCAAAGCCGCTTTGCTTACAGTAGTCTTGTATAAGTTACATAATTATACAAATAAATAAAGCTATTTTAAAAGTTCTTATGCGGATGTAAAGTACGTATCTTAGTTTATATAATAAAAATAACAGATAGATGCATCGATTGCATCTTTAACTGAATTCGAATAAGTTCAATGTTACTTTAACTGTTCCTAATACAATTTAATGTTTATCTATCTATCTCCATAGTTATTTACCTACCTACTTATATATTATATCTTTATAAGAATAACTATACTTACGGTTTTCCTGTGTTAAGGTTTTATAATAGAGAAGAGCGAGTGTAGATCCACTTCTCTTAATATGGGAAACTAAATTTATCCTCAGGATAAGGGCTCATCTAACATTTGCACTTGACCAAAACTATGTACCTACTATATACAAAAATAAGTAAATAAGATATATGGTACCTACTTATGTTTTTGTACATAGTGGGGTAGTTATTTTATTCTTTTGCAATTCGGACATAGATGTTAGATATTAACAATTAACATCCAAGTAACTTATATACCTACCTTATACTTAGGAACTTAGGTAGGTATACAATTAGTGTCCTCAAAGGGCGCTGAGGCAAGCGTGATATTATCTGAACTTCTAACAGCCTTCTCAAGTTGTTATTATTTTTAACTGCCGTAAGATAAACATAAGTTGTCATTTTGTCATTATTACCTCAAATAGTACTTAAATTGTTACACGAGGGGCTAAAGAAGACCCATTGTTACGATTTAGTTTTACTCGCGAGCTTTAGCGAGGAAGTAAATAGAAAAATATATAAAAAACATACCTACATTCACGAATTTTCTCCGAAGGGGTAGGCAGAGGTGTACCCAGGACTCAGTCCCATAGTAGATAAACCCACATTTCGCAAGTATGTTATTGGTCCCATGTAATAGGGGGCGAGCCTATTGCCATCTACCGGGCACAGTCAATAGAAACCGAGTTATAATGTGTTTTAGCGCCGTGTGTTACACTCTGCTTATCACTACGATTGTGAGAAAATAGAATTATCAAAACATATTGGGTAATATATAGATATTAGACACCAAAAAATATATATTTTACCATTGTATTATGTAGGTATATGTACTCTATAAATATAATTTATTCTATGTATGTTATGTATATGAGTAAAAAACCTAATCCCATAGTATCTAGATATTCCCTATTGAATAGGTACCATCGTCGTTTATTGTTTTAACTCTCCGTTTCCATCCCCAGGTTGTCTGTAGGAAATTGCCTAACGCGATAAGACCGCCGGTTGTTTACCGTATTACCTGTTAAGTGTTGTTACATTGTTTCTTATATTATTTTGGTATATTTGGTATAGGTAATTCTGTTCTATTTTATTCTAAATTTACTTTAACGGCTATAGTTTAAAAAGTCATTTTAGCCCCGCTCTGGTACGCAACAATGACGGCCTTTTGAGTGAGAGGAGCGAAGAAGAAATTAATTACTAAGAAACACAAAGAATTGAAGAAAAGGGGAGGTAGGGTACGTTCTCTCAGCGCTTACTCAACAGCTGTCATGTGCAATTTGAAACAAGGATAGAAAGACGTACCTAAGACCGAAGTGCGAACGAGACAACAATTAACTTCACTGATGTACGTGGACCTAATGGGACCTAAATTTGAGCTTACCATTTTCGAGAAGCCAGTACAGTACCTTATCTCCCCATAATGAAACATGACTAAATCATTTTCCTACGTGCACATGATAATAACAGATAAATTCATAAAAATAGAAAAAAAATTCTACGTACTTAACAAGTTTGGTACGAAAAATATACGACGTATAAGTACTATAACGTGTTACACAACTGCAGCGATACTTAAAGAAGTCATCTACTATCTACCCTTGAAATTGATTCTGCTGTGATTCGCCAAAAATATTTCGCTGTCAAAAATGGATCAGCTGATCTTTATTGATTAGCTGATTACGAACATGCAATCGTGTAACAACAGCAGTTAATTTTGCTGTCAAACGTCATTTTTTGTATGCCTTTTGACAGCAGACATTTAGCAATTTAAACGCTTTCCACACTTCTGTTGCGTCCGTAATATAAAGCCCGTCACACACGCAGCTATAATATATATTAATATACCGTCCTATAATATATATTATAGCAAGCTACTAGGTTGTCTGGAAGAGATCGCTCTTAGCGATAAGACCGCCAATTGTTGCACTATATACTGTTTTCATTAATTTTTAAGATTTATTGTTTTGTGGTGTACCAATAAATTGTTTATCTATCTATCTATCTACCACACACGGAGACGATGCTATAATATATATTTTAGCCTTCATTTCATTGATACAGTAGTTTATATTAATATGCAATAATATATATTACGGTATATGTTGGTGACGTCATAGAAATATATATTATAGCTGCGTGTGCGGTCTGTCGAATGTTTGTATAGAAAATATATCGTAATATGCCTTGCTATGATTTATATTAATAAATAAACATAGCTACGTGTGTGACGGGCTTAAGGGGGCGGGTGTGAGGAAAGTCCCATGTTTCTTGGAATTTCGCAATTCTTTCTTTTAGGAAGCGATTCAACGTCATTGTTTGGAAGTTGTACAATTTCATGGTTAGATTAGATGCACCCTCTTAAGTGTAACTGTACCTGTTTGTAAAACGTTGAATAAACACCGAAAAAAAAACAGTGGTAGTTTGTCCCATAGAATTTTACACTACCTACTAAATAATATGAATGTGACAGTTTGTGAGGACGGATGATGGATGAATGTTTGTTAATCTTTCACGCCAAAACTACTGAACCGATTGGGCTGAAATTCGGTATGTAGATAGTTTAGACCCTGGAATAAAACATGGTGTTCTTTATTTCCCGATATTCCAACAGGAACAATGTCTACGCGGGTGAAACCGCAAGGCACAGCTATACATAATACGTAATATTGTATTAACGTACACTACCCAACAACGACTGGTGATAAAGTGAAAGAATCTACTGACATTCCCAGAGGTCCTTTACAAATGCCACCTCAGGGCCATGAAATGACACTTAAAAAGATCAACCACATATTTTAATTATGTGTCTACTCTCTATTTATATATTTTATATAGTTTATTACCATAGGTCATGCCCAGCGGCGTCCCCCGCTGGCTATTTCGAAATATGGGATTACCAAAACATATTTAATATACATTTTACATATGTTATACCAGAACTTTGACACCCTTTTTGGACCCCGTATAATGTTAATTTTCAAGAAACACACGTAATAGTACACGTCCAGATAACAAAAAGAAGCCACATTCCAAGTTTTAAGTCTCTAGGATCAGTGGTTTCGGCTCGGTTGCATGTCAGTCAGTATGGGACATATATGGGACAATATGGGACAGTCCCATAGATACACCCACATTTCGCCAGTATGTCATTGGTCCCATGTAATAGGGGGCGAGCCTATTGCCTATTGGATTTTATAATATGTAGTGATAATTGATATAGGTACATTCTCTTCTTCTCTTTGGGTGCCATCTTCTAACGAAGGTTGGCGACCATCATGGCGACTTGGACCTTCGACATAGCAGCTCTAAATAGAGAACGCGTGCTCTTTCCATGCCACTGGCGCAGATTTTTAAGCCAAGATGTTCTTCTTCTTCCTGGACTCCTCTTTCCTTGTATAGGTACACAGTGTAAGCATGCCTTTTCCATTAAATAATACTCGAACACTTCAGCATATTTTACATGATTTATTCCAAGCCCACCATCTTCAATCCCTCTCTACAATCATCTGTCGCGCTGGCATCCCCCTTAATCGAACACTTCAGCATATTTTACATGGTTTATTCCAAGCCCATCATATTCAATCTCGCTCTACAATCATCTGTCGCGCTGGCATCCACCTCCCTGTGTTGCCATCGCGCCCTCGCACATGCCATAGATCTTCCTTAAACCACACGTTGCCATTAATACTTTCCATAAAACCACCAAAACGTTCACAGAATCCGTAGCATGCGCGTCACAACATAACATCAACCCTACAATAGGTAGGTACAAAGTAAACCTGGTTGATAGGACAAGGTGCCAAATGTGATGGATTATGAAACTAATAAATAATGCAGCTAATCACAATCTCTTGGGTATAGGTCAATGCCTTTAATTTTTTGACCATGTTGGCTGCTATACAACATGTTACGAAAAGGTATAGAGTAATACTTAAGGCGGTGCATCTTACCCCTCAAACTGAACAACATTGATTTGAAAAAAAAAAAATTGGTTGTCTGTAAAGTCGGTTTACTGACGATAGTTGAACGTGACAACGCGCTCACTCAAGTAGGAGAGAGACGGATGTCGAACGCTGCCGAACGCAAAGGCCGATTGTGCTTCTTTGTCGCTCGTTCCGCGCACTCGCTTGCACTTCAAGCCTTACATGGAACGCCTCAGAGCGAGGTAACGCCGCATGAGTCATGTTTTTTCGTGCGTGCAGCCGGCACTATTGAATTATAAGACGTGGTCACGTCAAAAATTGGAAATTCGCAAAAAAGATTTTCAACTTACTACAACAGTACGAGCCAGTACGAGCCAGTACGTGCGTTTTATCTTGGCGAGTCTGAACATAGGCTCTGCAAACTTTAGCGCATGTAAACTCGTGAAGAAAACTGTTATTATTATGATTGAACTGAACTGAACATTACATTTACAATAAACTTTTGTTCATATATTTGTTTATCTGAGAATAATAGTTTTGTTCACGAGTTTACGTGCGCTAAAGTTCGCAGAGCCTATGTTCAGACTCGCCAGGATAAAACGTCCGTACTATAGCAGTAAGTAGGCCAAAACGCGCAGGGGGTTGTGTGAAGTGACGGGGGCCTGCCCATGTTCAGCAATAGACATCTTACGGCTGATATGATTATGATAATCGAATGTTCAAGAAGACCAGGTTGTAGATATCCTCAAAATTACAAGTACCTATTTCCCTCCGCAGATGGCGCTAGCATGCGACTGTCCAATGTCGCAGCCGGGACCGACGCTGGCAGCGGCCTGCGGCGGAGGAGCGTTCATGCTCTTCATGGGCTTACTGGAGGTGTTCCTGAGGAGCCAGTGTGACCTCGAGGACCCTTGTGGACGGGCACAGGTACCTTACATCTTGACTAGGTACCTATAATCCGCGCGCGAGCTATGTGACTACGGTCTCATTGTGCTATTTTATTTCATATCTCCTATTTATATTTTATTTTTTATACAATTTGATTTTCTCTAATTATGAATGTTTGTTTTAGTAAACAAATAAATTCTATTAATATTTGTGAGTTTGTAACGATGGATGGATGGATGTTTGTTACTCTTTCACGATATAACTACTAAGCCGATTGGGCTAAAATTCAGTATGTAGAATAGCTATATTAGATCCTGGAATAGCACATAATATGATTTTTCCCTATATTTCCATGGAAACGATGTCTACGCGGGTGATACTGCGGGACACAGATAGTTGTGTATAAATATTATATTATTATGTATTCAATAACATATAAAATAGCTTAAAGCCAGTGTCGGATAGCACGCGGACTATACTTCAGGATTTATTTATCCTGACTGTCAATTCACGCAGCAGAATTTCACAATCTATTCATCGTTAAATTATAGGTATTTTTATTATAATGACTGACTGACAAGACAACCGTAACAATAGATTTTTAAATAACTGCAACTCGGTAACCGTAATATGGCCTATATATAAAGCGCTTGATGTTAAACCCTTACCTACTTACTTATCCACGATAAATAATCATGGAATCGATGTCGCAGTCCACGGAAACTTGGGTAATTAAATTTATAAGTAACTACATATTAACTATTCTGTATAGGTACATGGTTTTACAAAAGGTGGAGTTACAAGGGTGCATCCACCCGTCAAAATAAGCAACTTTCCAATGTAAGAATTGCTAAATTCAAAAAACACACATTCTCGCCTTTTTCCCGAAGGGGTAGGTAGAGGTGTACCCAGAACTCAGTCCCATAGTAGATACACCCACATTTCGCCATTATGTTATTGGTCCCATGTAATAAAGAGCGAGCCCATTGCCATCTACCGGGCACTGTTCCAGACTCCAGGCAGTTATTGAGATAATTTCCAATGGAAAAATCCAATATTTAACACTGCCTGACCTGGGATCGAACCCGGGACCTCTTGATTGGCAGTCGAGCATGCGCCCTCTACGCCACCGAGGCAGTCATTGCTAAGTTCGCAATACACAAATTCTCCATTCCATACAAATTTGCCGAGCGGCTGATCTTAGCATTTTGAATGGAAAGTCAAAACTTTTTTGAAAATTTCGCAATCTTTTCATTTGCAAGTTGTTTACTTTGACGGGCGCCTTTCCTGTCAAGGGTGACCCCCTTAACAGGAAAGGCGTGATCTCTTAGCAGTTTGACACAATCCTACTTATATAAAATTTACCAAATCGATGTTTTGTATTCCCCTGTTTCCTCCGAATATAGTTACCTAACCCATTTGAAATATATCTATCTACTCGTATCATGAGATTTTGAAGATGAAGTAGTGAACTATAGTTCCTATCATTTTATTTTTGTTTATAAACTCTTAATTTGTGTTAGTGAATAGTGAACGAGAACGCGAGTAAAACTGGAATTTTTAGAAGTTCACTATGAGAAAAACCGAGTTTTATAAACTCTCGGTTTTTCTAAATAAACTAAAATGATAAAAAACGATAAACTAAAATGACATGGGCAAAGAAATGACATGGGCAAAGTTTACTTCACTACTCAGATCATATTGTTTGTATGATCTGAACTTCACTATAATCAGAATATACAGTGGAATACAAAACATCTGTTTGCAAATATTTTCATAGGATTGTGTCAAATTTCTCGATGAGTAGGTTCTACACCTTTTTGAAACACATTGTATACTTATATAAAAAATGAATAATAACATAAGATCATAAATATTATACTCCTATGTCACGAGAGAGATACAGCTATAATACCTATTGTGAACTTTCTATGTCGTGATGTTTGGGTCGCGATCGATGTTTTGATTGTAGTTACGTGACTCGACAACGCGACAAAACCATGCAAATTATTTGAAAATGACGCACTAAGACTTGGACATTTTTTAAACATAATAAATACATTATTAGGTTATATATTTTATACTTGAGAGTTTAAAACTCCCTTATTATCTTACTCGTTTTATGAAGTAGAGAGTAGAGTCAGTCGCGTCCTACCATCAGAAAGCAAGCTTTCTACGCAAGCTAAATCTTAGACGTACCTAAGACCGAAGTGCGAACGAGACAATTGACTTTACTGATGTACGTGAGCCTAATGGAACCTAATTTTAGCTTTCCATTTTCGAGAAGCCCTCATTTCAACTTTTCTTTAAATCAATGCCTAAATTAATTTTAATTAGATGTGTGTATTCTTAATTATCTTAATCTTATATATAATTTAGGTATAGTTGTGGTTCTGCACGCAAAAGTTCCTAGTTTACCCTACTCGTAGTTTATTTAAGTAGTAACTCATACATAGGTACCTAGTACTTAATCATAGATATAGAACCTCATAACAAACTAGTAACCGAGAAGTAAACTTTCCTAAGAACCTTATAAACTGCAAATTACCATGAAACGGTAGTATCATTGTTATGGTTTTATTAAATGAGATTAGATCTTCTTATGATACATCTCTCTGGTTGAATAGATAAGAATACGAGTTATCTATACTAATCTATACTATCCTAATCCTAATCCTATCCTAATCCTATCCTAATCCTAATCCTAATATATATATTACTATTATAAAGGCGAAAGTTTGTAAGTATGGATGTATGTATGGATGTTTGTTACTCTTTCACGCCAAAACTACTGAACCGATTGGGCTGAAATTTGGTACGTAAGTAGCTTAGACCCTGGAATAACACATAGGGTACTTTTTATCCCGATATTCCCACGGGAACGAAGACTACGCGGGTGAAACCGCGGGTCACAGCTAGTAATATTATAAAGAGAGAAACTTTGTTTTTTTGTTTGTAACGAATAGGCTCCGAAACTACTGGACCGATTTTAAAAATTCTTTCACTTATGGATAGCTTAATTCAGTGTGAGTGCCATAGTCTATATGAGATCCGTCTTTTTTGGTTTAGTCAAAATAATCGAAGCAGTGATTATTTTTCATGCGGTGTGAAAACTATCGGTGGTAGATTAAAGTAATGTACTAGGGGATTGTATTAATTATCAATACCTACAAAACAGTATACATAGATTATATCCATATTTTCTGGTTGTCACAATAATCGAAGCAGTGATTATTTTTCATGCGGTGTGAAAAGTATTGGTGGTAGAATAAAGTAATGTACTAGGGGTTTGTAGTACTCATCAATATCTTCAAAATAGCCCACGATAAATTATAACATGTGTTAAGGTTTGGTCATTGTAACAGAAATAGTCATTAATTTGCGTGCGCTGCGTAAACCATTAGGGTTATATCTATTATAATACAATGTATCACGAATTTACTTCTGTTAATCGTCCACTATACCTACTTCTGCTACCCGTGCGAAGCCGGGGCGGGTCGCTAGTAGTTTATATGCACGCAATGTAGACTAATGCTAGTAACTGCGTGGGACATATCTGATCATTTTCCTTCCTTCCGGAACACGTAAGTATTCTCTTATCTATACAAAGTTTTAAAAATGCCAGAAAAATAATACAAACTTATTGTAAAATGAGTCAGTTGTTACCTTACATCAACATTTTTAAATATTTGTATTATTATGCGCAAACGGGAATCAATGTATGAAAAGGTATTTATCGAAAACATTGGGGCTTTAGAGGAAACGGAATAACCCGAAAGTAATAATATGTGTAATTTATTATTTCAGAGTCTCCACTGGGTAGGGACGGTGGGGATTCATTTTAATTTCGCCCACAAATCACCAATAATGAATTTCCATTATCCTATCACAAAGGACAAAAAAATTATGTCCACCTACTTATTTTCTTTTCCCCCTTAGAAATGTCCACCTGGCCCTACTGGGCGATAGATAGATAGATAAACACTTTATTGATACACCACAAACGAGAAAATCTCAAAACTAATAACAATTCTTTATAACTAGTGTACCAATGGGCGGTCTTATAGTGATAGGTTGTCTGAAAGTGATCGCTCTTAGTGAAGAGCGATCATTTTCAGACAACCGTGCAGGAAGATATTAAGGTGCTTACTGGTGGTTTTACGCAGAGCACGTTGCTGCGCGTCTTCTAGATTTGATAACCCTTAACCGGCTCTTACGGCAACCACGGGTTCAGATGGTGGGGTAGTATTCTTACGAGTATAGCCGGTAACCCCGTAGCGTAAACTCGTACATAGACCAAACTCATCAGGATTTCTCTTATTTTTAATGCATCGACGGATCGATGATGTTTCAATGTGACAGAAATAACGGTCCAAAATCCCACGGACATACATAAATAGAATAGCCCAGATACGTCCATCACATCTGACACGTATGTGATCGCAACATACCTCCTAATAACTGCAAACTACCTGTATAATATGCTAATTACATGAACCAGGTGAAACGTTTTTTTTGTAGTGGTAGGCCTCTTTAGCAGGGGGCCGCCTGGGGAAGTACCACACCTTTGCCAGTTATTCATCCGCCAAGCAGTAATGTGCAAACATTACTGTGTTCCGGTATGAAGGGCAATGTTACCAGCGAAATTACTGGGCATGATGAGATTCAACAACTCATATCTCAGGGTGATAGGCGCAGTGCAGTGCCGCGCAGAATTTTGAATTTTAAAACACTGGGTGTCACTGTGTCTGATATGGGCAATCATGATGCTTACCATCAGGCACCTGATGAGCTCGTCTTGTCACTCACTATCATAAAAAAAAAAAAAAAAAAAAAACGTTCACTATAACTAACCAACGTGATGAAATCTAAGTACCTCTAATAGCTGATAGGATTTTACAACATCTAGGTGAAATTGTGGTTTGATGATGAGCAACGTTTACGGTTGGGAAGGTAATGGTAAATGTAGAGTAATGGTCTCATAATCTCGATATCATGGAACCTAGGTGGGTTAAATTTATATAAAGTAGATTTTTGTGAAGAGAATTACTAAAACTCGGTCTCTCAGATGTCTTGTCTCATAGTCAATTCAACTTCATTGCTTATAGCCCATAAAAATCTCTAGATACGTTTTTCCAAACGCACGGTAGACTCATTACTGTTTCATTGACGTGCAAAAGTGTCAGATTGTGACCTTTGTATGTGACCTTTGTATTTGCTATTTTTTTGAGTTGAGCTGAGTTTGAGTTGACACCTGTAAGTACCTAATTAAGCCTGCTGATGTCAAGTTTGACTCCCAGGTCAAGCAAAAAGTGTTATTGGATTCTTCCATTATTAATTTTCTTAAGGACAGCCTGAAGTCCGAAATTGTGCCGTGCTATTACCATGCCAAAGCAATAAGCTCGCCCCCATGAGAGCTAAAAACAACTGGAGATATGTGGGTGTACCTACTATGGAACTGGGTTCTGGATATACCTACTCCTTTGGAAATAGGGCATGATGTTATGTAATACAAATATTTCATAGTAATAGCGCTTCCGTGACAGGGCCAGTCTCTTCCACTCCAAAACTTCACATAAACTGTTAAACTGTTTTAGTTCCGTCGTCACATGGACTCGGTGTATGACTTCATAGTAGTCGGCGGGGGGTCTGCTGGCTCTGTGGTGGCTGCCAGGCTGTCTGAGGTACCCGAGTGGAGAGTGCTGCTGCTGGAAGCAGG
The DNA here is from genome assembly GCA_947063395.1 of Hemistola chrysoprasaria. Classification (NCBI taxonomy): domain Eukaryota; kingdom Metazoa; phylum Arthropoda; class Insecta; order Lepidoptera; family Geometridae; genus Hemistola; species Hemistola chrysoprasaria. The sequence continues at coordinate 10,935,212 of OX346729.1, forward strand.
TAAACATTCAATACTGGACAGGTAGCTGGCTTTGTCTTGATAGAACGGACTAATCAGATGGTGGTGCCTTCGAAACCTAATATCAGCTTCGCAACTAAAGACCTCGCAATTTGACACCTGGTTATTGATTTACGTCGTAACTATTTATCGCAAAATATAACAAAATTTTCTACTACATTGACACACGTAACGCTGATACCCACAATTATGTATGGCAGTGAATGTTGGCTTTGAATGAGAAGCCTGAGAAGTATGACCTTGATAGACAAAATGAGGAATAGTGTTAGTGCGATCAGGAAATGCTGGGGCGTGTTAAAAGATGTAGTGACAAAGATAGAGAATGGAGTGGAAAGGAATTAGCTTCTTGCATTTTCATGATATTAGCCGTACATGAAACGTCAGGATCGTAGCAAGTGGAGAATAATAGTCTCTGCCTACCCCAACTGGAACAAGACTTGACTGTATGTATATTGTACGAGTATATGTGTAATGACAAACGCATATGAAGATACTTGCGACGTGGATAATTCCACGCTCTGACCACCTCATCACCTTCTTTTTTTATGTTATGACCGTATATAGGTAAATCAACTCGATAGCTCAGCTGGTGGAGTGGTTTGTAGACATATCTCGATGATATTTTCATGATATTCCAGGTTTCGACGAGCCAACAGGCGCACAAGTGCCTTCAATGTTCCTCAACTTCATCGGCTCCAGTATAGACTGGGGATACCAGACGCAGCCGGAGCCTGCTGCTTGTCTAGGAGAGGACGGGAGGAAGTGCTACTGGCCTAGAGGAAAGGTATACCAGCCATATCACCTTCAAAATAATCTTGACTCTATATCATGCCCTATTTTTTTGGTAAAAGAAAAGAGAAAAAGATTTTTTTATTCTAGCTGGGTAGCTTCTTCTTCTTCTAAAATAGCTGGTATATGACTCATCATCATCATCATTTCAGCCCTTAGAAGTCCACTGCTGGACATAGGCCTCCCCCATAACGGGAGGTTTTGCTAATACTCGGCAACGCGCGAGAATATATGATTCCTTCTCCCTTGCCAAGTTAGAAGTTAATGTGATTTGCAGCTATTTAACCACCAGACCTTCCCTCTTTTCCCCAGGTGTTAGGAGGAACATCAGTAATGAACGGTATGATGTACATGCGCGGCTGCAGGGCGGACTACGACGCGTGGGCAGCCGCCGGGAACGAGGGGTGGAGCTATGACGATGTACTGCCTTACTTCATAAAGTCTGAAGATAATAAACAGGTTCGAATCTGTAGTAGTAATACTTAAGGTGACGGGTATACAGGTGACCTTGGGAATTTATCAATTCCCAAGCCTGACGCTATTTCAGTACCTACTATTTATTATATTATTATGTGGCTCTATACTCGCGACGATTAGTTCCTGATCATATTTGCGAGCAAGGAGCCTACGCGGAAGAATACTTCTTACTTTTTACACGACACTTGTATGAAAAACTTAAGGTCAAACCATGTCCTTGGGTTTTTTATAGAAATGTAGCGTTCGTTTCTTATAAAACTTGAGATTTCTAATAGCTAGCACCGTTTTTTTGCTCTTTCATTTGTTGCTATCAGTAGCAGAATAATAAAGTTATAAACATAGATACTATTTGCACCATCTAGAAATTAGTTTTCTGCGTATGCTCGTATATATTATTAGGCACTAATCGTTGGTCGCGAGTATAGCCACAGATTAATAACTAGTACTATTATAGCGTCAGGCGATTTTGCATGCCCGTCCCTGTTCTCCTAGACTGATTTCTAAGGACACCTGTATACCTGTTGCCTTAATGGGGTGCATTTATCCATCATATTGAACTATTTTCAAAGAAAGAATTGCAAAAAAATTCAAACATGAGTCGACTTCACATAATTGATCATCGATCGGCAAATTTGTATGCGAAGTCAATTTTTTTTTACCAGCACATTAGACTAATCGAATGCTCGTCTCTTTTACCTCTTTGCATATAAATAAGGAAACAATTGCTTTTTCCAGGTGGAGGAGATGGACAAGGGTTACCACGGCGTGGGCGGTCCACTGACGGTGTCGCAGTTCCCCTATCATCCGCCACTCAGCTACGGCATCGTCAAGGCTGGAGAGGAATTAGGTTGTTGTTGATTTTATTTTATATTTCACTTTTAATTTTGGCACTGTCCAAAGCAAATTCACCCTCGCCCTCACACGTATCCACATTTTGGAAGATCTAAAATATACTACAGTATACTACAAATATACTAACCTAAAATAAACCACTAGGTTCTAGAAAATAACAATACAGAGATTCAGTAAAAAAAAAACAATTTAATCCAAACAACTTTTCAGTGCCTTTTTATTTTTCTAAGATATTTTTTCTTTGCGCAGGTTTTTATACATGAAAACTTGTTTGTGATTGTATGTTATGCTATAAGTACATAAATAAATTATATTACTGGCTATACCTACTGCTACCTAACCGCTAACCCTTCGGAGAAAAAGGCGTGATGTTATGTAGTTTTTTTTATACCTAGAGTGACAAGACGAGCAAATCAGGTGCCTGATGGTAAGCATCATGATTGCCCATATCAGACACAGTGCCACCCAGTGTTTTTAAAACTCAAAATTCTACGCGCTTCAGACCGGAACACAATTTTAGCACATTACTGCTTGGCGGTAGTATAACTGGCAAAGGTGTTGTACTTCCCCAGGCGGCACCCTGCAAAAGAGACCTACCACTACAAAAATTATATAAAATGTATGTTTCCAAGGTTACAAGTCCCGCGACCTGAACGGCGAGAGTCACACCGGGTTCATGATAGCCCAGACGACGAACCGCAACGGCTCCCGTCTGTCCGTCGCCCGCGCCTACCTGCGGCCAGCTAAACATCGACCCAACTTGCACATCATGTTGAACGCCACGGTCACCAAGGTGTTGATCAACCAGACCAACAGGCAGGCGTACGCTGTGGAAGTCAGGAACAGCTTCGGGGGAACAGAGGTTATCTTCGCTAATAATGAGATTGTACTGAGGTGAGTTTAACATTAACATTACACATCATAATCGTCCGTCCAATCCGCCGAGGAGTTACCGGCTTTAGTATAGTGCTCCTCCCTCTCCCAGTGGCCCAGAGGACGGGCAGCAGCGTCCTCTGTAAATACTAACCATCGAACTGCGCTCGACAACCCGCCTGCCAAGCGTGTCGAGTATTGGTAAAACCCCCCCTGTGTGGGGGAGGCCTATGTTCAGTAGTGGATTACCAACGGCTGAGATGATGATGACGATCATAATCATCAGCCGGAAGATAGATAGATAGATAAACTCTTTATTGCTACACCACAAACGAGAAACCTAAAAATTTTAATGATATAATAATAATATGGAACATCTTCCACACACGGTTATCTGATCCCAAACTAGGCTAGAAGCCTGTACTATGGTAACCAGATGACTGATATACATACTTATATAAGCTTATAACACCCAGGCACAGATCAAACAGACATGTCATGCACACAAATGTTCGACGGGAAAAAGACGTGATGGTACGTAACATAATGTTATACTTCCAGTGGCGGTGCAGTAGCATCTCCTCAGATCCTGCAACTCAGCGGTGTCGGCGACCCTGAAGTATTATCCCGAGCGGGAGTCAAACTGGTCCACAAACTGCCCGGAGTGGGACGGAACCTTCACAACCATGTCGCCTACTTCCTCAACTTCTACGTGAACGATAACAACACGACGCCTCTTAATTGGGCTACTGCCATGGAGTATCTACTGTTTAGAGATGGACTTATGTCTGGAACTGGTGAGTTTCTTATAAAACTTAGTAGTAGTGGTCGGCCTCTTTTGCAGGGGGCCGCCTGGGGAAGTACCACACCTTTGCCAGTTATTCATCCACCAAGCAGTAATGTGCAAACATTACTGTGTGCCGGTCTGAAGGGCAATGTTACCAGCGAAATTACTGGGCATGACGAGGTTCAACAACTAATATCTCAGGGTGACAGGCGCAGTGCAATGCTGCGCAAAATTTCGAATTTTAAAACACTGGGTGGCACTGTGTCTGATATGGGCAATCATGATGCTTACCATCAGGCACCTGATTTGCTTGTCTTGTCACTCACTATCATAAAAAAAACTTCATTTGCATGCTGATTCATTGAACTTTCACAATCCAACCACCACTACTTGAACTTATGCCATTTTCTTGCATCTTTTACTTCCATCTTTCACCAACCTCACCACACTAATCTTTGATTGCTCTATCTTCAAAAATCTATCATATTCACATCACACATCACATAATCAGCCAGAAGACGTCCACTGCTGAACATAGGCCTCCCCTATTTAGAACGCCATAAACTATACATATTATTACATATAGGGGAATTTTGCCGTAATCACCACGATTGGCAGGCAGCTTGATGATCGCAGTAGATGGAATACTTGGAAATGGAGGGTGCTGCTGCCCACTCTCCGAAAGTGTCCCCATGGCGGGCCTCACGGCTCCCACGGAATGAGAAAAGGGTCATATTATTGTCTTAAACTAACATTCATATAGCCATATCCCATTGACTTTTGATACCTACATATTCATATAAGTACACCATTATCCGCCATCTTCCTTCATCACCACTATCATCAAAAATGGCGGGAATATGTTCTCAAACTCTCATCCATGTTCAGGTATCTCCGAGGTGACAGCATTCATAAACAGCAAGTACTCCGACCCCGGGACAGACAACCCCGACATCCAGCTGTTCTTCGGCGGCTTCCTCGCAGACTGCGCCAAGACCGGCATGGTTGGGGAGAAGCTGGACAATGGCTCCAGGAGCATTCAGATCATACCGACCGTGCTGCATCCTAAGAGCAGGGGACGCCTGGAGATCCCTAGCAGTGACCCCTTCGAATACCCCAACATTTATGCAAAGTGAGTGCAAAACTAGAAAAACAATTCCTTTTGCTTTTTGATAGCTGTGCCCCGCGGTTTCACCCTAGAAAAAGTACCTACCCTATGTGTTATTCCAGGGTCTAAACTAACAACGTACCGAATTTCAGCCCAATCGATTTAGTAGTATTGGCGTGCGAGATTAACAAACATCCTCCATCCATCCATCGATCCTCACAAACTTTCACATTTATAATATTATTAAGTAGGACATACTGAGCTGTATCTCTCTGTTACAATTCTTCATTCCTGGACATCCTCATCAAAGGGGCAGGATGGGAATTGCTAGATGGAATTTCTCATCCGCCGCAATGAGTCACTATTTATTATGAATGGATCAAAGCCGCATATTATTTCCAAAGAATCCGCGTAGTTCTTTAAATCTTCTAAGTAACTTTAACACAATATTCCATTCCCCAGCTACCTAACCCACCCCGACGACGTGAAGACCCTGATCGAAGGCATCAAGTTCTCCATCCGACTGGCAGAGACTAAGGCCCTGAAGCGTTTCGGCGTGAAGTTGGACAAGACTCCAGTGAAGGGTTGCGAGAAGATCAAGTTCGGTTGTGATGCGTACTGGGAGTGCGCCGTGAGGATGCAGACCGCTCCGGAGAACCACCAGGCAGGATCCTGCAAGATGGGGCCCAGGGGAGATCCTACTGCTGTCGTGGATAATCTGCTACAGGTGTGATTTTTTATGATAGTGAGTGACAAGACGAGCAAATCAAGTGCCTAATGGTAAGCATCATGATTGCCCATATCAGACACAGTGCCACCCAGTGTTTTAAAGTTCTAAATTATACGCGGCACTGCACTGAGCCTGTCACCCTGAGATAATGATAATGAGATAATAGTTGATGTCTCGTCATGCCCAGTAATTTCGTCGGTAACATTGCTATTCAGACCGGAACGCAGTAATGTTTGCACATTACTGTTTGGCGGAACCAGGGTCTTCATCACTTTGATAATATCGTGATGATTATAAAACAGACTACAGGTGGCACCAGAAACAGCGTACTCCCATCGAATTTGGGGCTTGATTGATATTTCTAAAGATAAGAAGTAATTCACCGCCGTGGAATTACCGGCTTTATAATAGTGCCCCACCCTCTCTGCCCGTGGTTTTTGTAAGAGCCGGCTAAGGGTTAACAGATCCAGAGGACGAGCAGCAGCGTCTACTGTAACAAACCACCGAACTTCGCTCCACAGTCCACAACCCGCCTGCCAAGCCTGTCGAGTATTGGCAAAACCCCCCTTTATGGTGGAGGCTGTTCAGTAGTGGATTACAACGGCTGAGATGATGATGAAAGTAATTCCTGTAGGTGCAAGGCATAGACCGGCTGCGAGTGGCGGACACGAGCGTGATGCCGTCCGTGACGTCAGCCAACACGAACGCTCCCGCCGTCATGATCGGAGAACGAGCCGCCGACTTCATCAAGAAACGATGGCTCGCATCACCACAGGTAGAAACTCAACTAGAAATCCGCGGTTTAGAATGAAATCTATACAAATAGAAAAGTTTTACTCATTAACAGCAAAGATGACCTCTTAGCAGTTTGACACAATCCTATGAAAAAATTACCAAATCGATAATTTGTATTCCCCTGTTTCCTCCGATACAGTAAACCTATTTAATATATTTATATACTGATATTTTAAAGATGAAGTAAAGTATGTCCCTATCGTTTTATTTTTGTTTATAAACGCTACATTTTTTTGTAGTGAACGTCCAATCACGCGAGTAAAACAGATTTTTTGAAGTTCACTATGAAAAAGCCAAGGGTTTATAAGAAAAAATTAAATGACAGGGACATAGGTAACTTCTCTATAAAATATAAAGAAACAAATTTATAGAATGGGTTTATTATATTCGGAGGAAACAGGGGAATACACAATATCGATTTGGTAAATTTTTATAGAATTGAGTCAGATTCCTAGAAGGTCGTGTAGGCTCTTCAGGCCTTAAAACGTGACGAAATTCTATTGTACTATTATAATTTGCGCAGCTTTGTTTTCATCACTCATTAAAGCCAATGCCACCGCCCATTGTTACACTAGTTATTATGAATTGTTATAAGTTTTAAGATTTTCTTGTTTGTGGTGTACCAATAAGTTCTAGCCGAGGAGTTACTGGCTTTAGAATAGTGCTCCTCCCTCTCTACCCGTGGTTGCTGTAAAAGCCGACTAAGGGTTAACGCCTGCCAAGCGTGTCGAGTACTGGCAAATCCCCCTTTATGGGGAGGCCTATGTTCAGTAGTGGATTACTAACGGCACTGAGCATATAAAGACTAACGGCTGAGATGATGATGATGAATAAGGTCTATCTATCTACAATAAAATACACAGCGTTCCCTTATCTATTCCGTTTATCCCCCATGACAGTACCAGTTACAAGTACCTGCTTGGCACCACCAGTAGTTCCTCACTAGGTCCATCAAGGTCGCTCCAGACTTATCCATTACTTATTTAGACTCCAAAGATTATTCAGAAGACCAGGTACATACGGTATACCAATTGTTTATAAGCAATTCCTCCATTATATTTCAGGTCCAATACCAGGTACCAGTTGGAGCAGATATCTCGAACGTGCTTCAATTCAGTGAGAGTTTGTTACCGCTCGCTACTACCTGGCAGCGGTGGTTGTAATCACATCTGTACTGACTACACCGAACACTATCACTGAACGTGCACAATAAATGGGACTGCGTCATGAACCCAGAAAAAAGGAAGACAGTCTTCTAAAACAAGAAGTGAAGGGCCATATATTAGCTCGCACACTTGTTCCTTTCAAGGAAAAGAACTTTGTTGTAGGCGGCTCAGCGTGATGCGTTATGAATAGCATAACAGTCCGGTCGGTTAGAATGAACATAGTACCCATCTCATGAATAATATTAATTATTATGCTACTTCTAAGTTAGTCCAATAGAAACGCTGAGTAATGCAAATGTTCCTCGACATCAATTTAATGTGACATATTCCTGTGGTTGTCTGACAACATACTTGTGTCGAGACCTCTCGCTGCATCCATGTTCATTAAGAGCATACGCGGCCTTTTAGGAATTTTACACAATCCTATGAAAAATTTACTAAATCTATGTTTTGTATTCCCCTGTTTCCTCCGAATATAATAATTCCATTCTATATATTTATATCCTGATATTTTTACCATGAAGTAACCTGTGTCCCTGTCTGATCTGTGATTTTAGTTCCTCTTATAAAGTCTCGCTGTTTTCATAGTGAACTTCTAAAGATCCCAATTTTACTCGCGTGATTAGACGTTCACTAAAAAAATTAAAAGTTTATAAAAGTAAATAAAATGATAGGGACATAGTTTACTCCATCTTCAAAATATCAGAAAAATGTATCAAATAGGTTTACAATATTCGGAGGAAACAAGGGAATACAAAACATCGATTTGGTAAATTTTCCACAGGATTGTGTCAAACTGCTAAGAGATCGCCTTTCCCGTTAAGAGGATACATTAGGGGTGATTTTTCCATACAAACGTATTCCCGTGTTTCCTCCCTAGATAATTGCGTCAGAGCAATGGTTTTTTTTTTATAAAATCTAGGTCTTCAGTGAGCATGTCCCTGTTATTTTCATTTTTCTACAAACTCATTATTAAATGAAATATGACCCTTTAAAAACATGAAAAACTGTCCCAGTTTTACTCGCGCAATTAGACGTTCACTAGAAAAAAATGAAGAGTTTAGGAAAAAAAATAAAATAACAGGGACATAGCCTAATTCATTTCCTAATTTTCAAGATATAAATTTATGGATAAAACTTATTATTCTCGGAGGGAACACGGGAATACAAAACATCGATTTCGTCATTTTTTCGTAGTTATAATCGCTTTGAGCTGCAGTTGTCCCTTTCGCGTTCTACGGGGTGCGGCAGGCGGTGAGGGGGGGTTCCACTCACACTTATACAACTAGGGAAGGGACTCATAGACATAGTATTTTGAAAAATCCTAGTGATGTTCATAGAAAACGAGTTTAAACCAATACTTCTTACGAAGAAATAGAAGACTAATAGTATGTAACAATATCGATTTAAATGCAATTCAACTATAATATCAATCTTCATATGGCTCATTCTCGTTCAGTTAGACCTTCGGAGAACCTAATGTTGAGATGTCTAGTGCATAGCACTTGTTTTTATGGTGATCTTTCATTGTCTTCTATACTGTTAAGTAGGGAATTTGTTAATAAATATTATTTATTATGTAATTGTATTAAAATGTATTACTTTATCATCATAATCATTATTGGCCTTGTACGAGTAGATACATCTTTAAAAAATAGATGGTTCAAGAGCATTATCGCAAGCTACGGCATTTGCGTTCATGGGTGAAGACTCAGTGAAATTTTCTAACACTTTGCCAGTAATATTTTAAATCTCTTGTAGTAGAAGTCGTACCTATTGTCATCTATTGGGTTCAGACTCCAAGCTGTCATTCAGAAAACCCCTAATAGAAAATCCAATTACACTTTTTGGCTGACTTGTGGATCAAACCCGGGTTCTCATGATCATATGATTGGCTCAAACACCACCTAAATGGTTTTCAAGTTTGTAGTTGATAGCGATCAACGGTTCGAACGGATCGAATTTTTGCGGTCGACATGACTATCAACTGCTCACCCCTAACATCACTCATTAGGTTGAAGAAATTAATTTGAATTGCGTTTTATCGTAATTTCATGATGAAAAACACAAAATAATTAAGTATGTATGTATTACCTATACTCAAACGGATGGCAAAGGCGCAAAATGTATTGGCCGTTTTATACGTAAATGGTGTATTTTTCGTAGAGCGTTCAAAAATAAACGTCCTGCCCCTTTTGCTTTTACCCATTTTCTGAGCAAAATACTGAAAGAAATTCATACAAACAAGCCAAAACCGTAAGTACTAAAGCAAAAGAATCAATACGAATAAGGAAAGAAAAATTTCACCCCCGGGCGGGATTTGAACCACGCACCCTTCGCACCAATCCTGCGCTCTACCACTTGAGCTACCGTGGAGGTACTAGTCGTCGGCGAAATTTTTCTATCCCTTCTACCTAACGTGTGTTTATCTATAGGTGGTGCATTTCGCAATCTACCCACCGACAAGTCTAATGTTACAATATTCATATCGAAATTGATAAACACTTTCTTTTTGCTTATTATTTTAAATTTTTAGACAAAGCGGTCTACTCGCATGAAATACAATACGAATACAATAATAATTCTTTCCTTATTCGTATTGTATTTCATGCGAGTAGACCGCTTTGTCTAAAAATTTTAAAAATATTATGCAAAAGAATCAAATCCGTAAACAACAGCACAGGTCGAAAATTATTTAGGCGATCTATTATTAGGTAGATATTACAATGAAAAGTTATATTTTCAGCAAACGTCTAGACTGACAGGATGAACTGAAAAAGTCAATACTTACCTTCGAAGATAATATACACATTGATATGAATTTATAAGCGCTGGGCGACTGGTGTCATATAAACTATAAATATATATTATAGTATCTATTTTTTATTATATAATATCAGAATAATATAAATACAGATAATGAAGAAAAAGTTCCTAACAAAAAAATATCCGGGCAAAAATTACTCCTGGGACTGGATTCGAACTCGCATTCGTTGATCAATGACACGATTTTGTGAACGCTGTCTGAATACTGCAACCACTGGTCCATTTCATACTAGACGTAGCTAATGAATTTAAGCAATCATCTTTACGAGAATGTAAATAAAAACAAAAGTCTAAAATAATACCTACGATAAGTACCTACCTAATTTGAATACAAGCGTCACAAACTTTACTACTGACGTGAATATGCGCGCGAAGTCGCAATAATAATCTTCTTACACACACATTCATAGCTCATACTTTCAGGAGCAGAGCGACGGCGATAGTTTTTACAAAAACCGAAATTTTAAATTCTTCGTCACTCAGGTTTCCCGTTAACACCTTGGTTCTTCATCCACGTTCGTATTGTATGGTCATTTCATTTTGTGGCGTGTATGTACTCGTATGTGATTTTTTTTAAAGTGTGTTTGTTTTGTACAAATTGGTTTGTATTTATTTTACTGTAATTACTGTAAGTTTATAGTTTATTTTTAAAATAAAATTACCGTTGTATAGATATTGATATAAGCCATAAATAAAATCCTTAGAAATGTATTATATTTTTTAATCTTTATTCGTCTATTGACATGTTTTCCTTCGTACAATATTAGGTAATATTAGGAAGTACAATAATAGGAGTAAACAATTTAAAAAATATAGCAAGAAATCTACATACTATTAATGTCAATTTTAAATTATTTAACGTGGCAATGCCGCCAGTATTTTGGGTACGCCGCCATCTGACAGTGGTTTAGAGCACTTGGATTTTCTAAAGGCTGACGTGTCGGCCTGTATTTCGAAGTGTTCTATGACATTGTGTATTTAGTAAGGGTAGAGATAGTAAGTAGCTCTATTGTTAAGTCTTTTTTTTTTTTTAAATCAAACCAATTAACTAATAAATGCCAGAAGATAACACAAAAAATAAACTCGCTAATTAATCTAATTCACTAATCTATCTTAGAAAGATGATAACAATATTAAGTTTTAGCGCCAATCACTTCTAGAAAATATCAAAATATTTTCTAGAAATCCCCACATATGGGGATAGAAATGGGGATTTCAGGAACGACCAGACTTTACACGACTAGCCAATAATACTTATTACAAATATACATCAAATATTACTTATTATATTGAGATTATAACTTAACCTTACTTTTGGCCCCGACTTCGTTCTACCGGGGATTTCGCGGGTGACAAGGCCACTAGATTTGGTCAAAAAACGTCTCTTAACAGGGCGGCGACCGACGAATTCCCCATACCAAAGTATTACCTATATTATTTAAATCGGAGCATATTTCCTGGATTTAAATATAAATAGGAACCTAAGTAACTAGTTTCTCATGGGTTGCCGAGACAAATCATTTAGATCAAATTTTTTTTTTTCAATAAAATTCTATTATTTTATCAAATGTCTTTTTAATTTACTTTTTGAGAAGAAAATATATTAAAATTTAAATCTTTACATGTTTTAATCTAAATCGGATGCTTTAATGTCTTCATTGTAATAATTAAACAAAAAAAACTAATTTTCCGGTGTTTTCGTTGCCTAGTCGGTTGCGTGAAACAATGCCAAAGGTAGAAAAAACTCTTTTAACTGACGCTGAGGAGGCTATCGCCCCAAATAGTTGCCTCACTAAAAGGTAAATCTTTTCGTGTTCCTCTTCATCAAAGACATTTTTTTTTACATTCCTCAATCAAGCAGGGTAACATTTTTAATCACTTCCTCTGCGAACTTTACACTTTTTAATGATTTTGATCTACATGTTTTTTCCGTAAACAAAACACCGCTAAAAGATTCCCCTTTTCATCATCTAAGGCGCCTTTTCGCCGACAGCAAAGGGCGTGGTCCGTTTTATGCAACATTTTTGTGAATCCGTATTCAAAAAAAATTGTGACAAAACCAACAAATCAAAAAAATCGTGATTAATTTTGATTAATTAAAAAAAGCGTGATATATTGGATTTATTGAAACAATCACGATTCTTTCCAACCCTGAGTGCCTCATTCCGAATAATATCATGTATGTTGGAAATATGCTTTGATTTTAAATGATTTAAGCATCACGTATTTATGGGGAATTTGCCGGTCGCCGCCCCGTTAATGGCGAGTTGACCAGGACAACTCAAATAAAATTGAGTGAGTTGACTTTGTAGGCAACCGTGCAACTAAACTCTCACAGACAAGTGACAGTACGATCGTTTTATCTCGGCTAGTCTGAACATGGCTCTGCGAATTTTAGAGTGGCCACCACGCGGATTGGTACGGAAGGTGCGGGTTCAAACCCGCCCATGGGTAATTTTTCTTTCTATATTCATAATATATTTCAAGCAAATAGAACGCTTAGTCTATGAAAATTTATATTTCATAGGATCGTTCGCCTTGTCATGTCATATAGGTCGCGTCACGGTTTAATAGCACTCAACAAATGTGGAGGGGGGCTTTGCGCAGGTGTACAGTCGCGAATATAATTATTAAGCGAGTGAATTTGTCAAGTTAGTAGCATAAAAGTATGAAAAAAGGTGCAATAAGCAGTTCAGGCGTACGCAAATTATATAAATTGAACTTATGTTTTAAATTTTTAATCAAAAGGACACGTCAAATTATATGGTACTTTATTCCGAGAGAGTAATAGACTCAGAATAACACGTCTTTTCGTGAGGTTTAAAATTCAAATCAAATATAAAAATTTCTAAGTCTTCATCTTCATCTAGACTGTCTTCATTATCCGACCTGTCACCACCACTACGTATGCGCGCGACTGTACGCAGGACACTCGAGACGCGTGAACGGTAAGACGCGGTGAAGACGACCGAGCGACCAATGCTGCGCCTCTCCCGTCGCACGTCACTCCTGTCACCGAACAGATCTAAATATCGTTTTGTGCGCATTCAAGGTTAGCGCTATTAAACCGTGACGGAATCTGTACCTCATGTCATGCCATGCGCGCAAACATTGAAAATCTAATAAAAAACGAGGAGGTCAGCAGTTATGCAGCATTATATAAAATCACGCATTTTCTCCCAAGGGTGAAGAGACAGAGGTGTACTCACCAAATAGGCACACACCCACACTTCGCAATTTTATTTTGTTGCATATTTTGTTTTTGTTTTTATTTTGTTTTGTTATTAAACTTGACGCGAGCATGACCGATAGCGTCATCTTTAATTAGAGATGTCCGTGCGATCGCACTGCGACATTTCGGCCGAAGTCGAAGCTTCACAAGTCAATACATCTATAGTCTCCCGCAGAGCGTCTTCGCCCTGCGGTAGAATACCTCACAAGTCGACATTATTGAGATTGGATCCAGAATGCGAAGGTAAGTCCTCAGCCACGAGCAATGTTCCTATGGGAACGACCGCTTCGTCTCTCTCCTTGAGCTTCTTCATCTCGTTTCTTAGTTTCTCTAGCACTGCGTAGTTGGGAGCGTTCTGTTGAGCTTTGTCTTGGAGGAGGGTTATCTGTTGTTCTTCTATCTTGCGTTCTTTGCAGCTCTTCACTGAACGGGAGCCGTACAGGCGGAGTAGAGAGCCCCACGACTTTATGTGCGGGTGCAGAGCCTGGAATCGATAGGAATTACTGTAAAGGTTAAACGTCACCCATACGAAATGAAAATAAACAGATATGAAGAAATAGGGAATAATTTTCCACTCAATTGTTTGTGGTTGGCTCTGGATCTGGCCTTTATTGTTAAAGAAAACTGTATAGTTTTTTTGCTATTTAAAAAAACATTAACATAACCTAAAAAGTTTTTTACTTTTTAACAATATTCATAAATACGAAGAAACTGTAAGGCTTTCTTTAAAAAAATATGTTTTCGCGCAAATAAAGCCCAGATCCAGAGCCAACGACAAAAAAATTCGTGAGGATGGATGGATGGTCGGATGTTACTCTTTCATGCAAAAACTTCTGAACCGATTCGGCTGAAATTCGGTATGTAGATGGTTAAAACCCTGGTATAACACATGGGGTAATTGTTTGAATTTGGGGTGATTGTTTGAATTTGGGGTTACTATTCGGAACTCCATTGCAAACTAAAGATTTTTGTTCCAGGAACAAGAATCTTTAGTTTTTAATTCCGATTTTTAGTGTCAAAAACAACATGCACAGTGCACCTCCCTCCCGCCCGCAAAATTGCATGCAAAGAGAAAATGCTATTTAGGTATTATTTTTATTATTAGGTATTACACTAAAAATCGCCCCTAAAAACTAAATATTCTTGTTCTAGGAGTTAACACATGGGCACTTTTCATCCTGATATTCGTTCTATGGGGGGAGGCCTGTGTTCAGCAGTGGAGGTCTTCCGGCTGATAATGTGTATGTGATGTGATTAGGAAAGAAAAGGAATTGTCATAGTGCTTCTAAAATTTGTTATAATATATATTTATTTTATCAAACAGTAATACGGAGTTTTCGGGGGAAGCCCAAGAGTACAGGTTGGCTTCAGTATCTTTATCAATTATTGGTGCATTTTCGAGTGTTTAACGTGTAATAATGGTTGAATATGACGTGTTGAGTGTTTTTGAAGATATACAAGTCTCTTGGCGAGTGATTCGAGAGTTGAAATATGATTTTTCGTGTTCCCACCAAAATTCCGGCAGCTTCTTATAAAGACCACCACTTTACTAGAGCTGTGACTCGACTTGGCTCGACCCTGACTCTGAATTGACTAATTGACCATATTAACTTCAAAATTTATATAACTTGACACTGGCAAATACACTAACGTGTGAGTCCATGAATGTCCCGTGTAAGCAGGCTATAAATACAAAACTTGACACTGGCAATACATTCGTGTGGGTCCATAAAAGAAGAAATAAAATAAAGGAGTTAAAAATATACCTGCAATATAGCCTGCGAGGCAGCTTGCTTGGCTTGCTTCTTGTTCTTGCAGACCACCGTGGCCGAGTGCTTGCCCACCTTCATCGTTAGAGATATCTTCTGGTACTCTAGCTTCTTCATCTACAAATACATACAACATAATATATAGGTAATATTTAATTATAATAGTCAACTTGCACCATCCTCGGTTAACGTACCTAAACCTGCGTTAACTAACACAGGTATAGGTATAAATCATTTATCAACGTTTAAGGAGCAAAACTTGACATTTTTATTATATAAACCTTATTTTTTTATTATTTCAATAAATAAAATTACACTACTCGTACATAATTTTTAATTCATTATATAAATTGTAATAAAATAATATATATAAAATTAAAATTTATTTCATTCATTCCTTGACTTCCATAAGTATATTATTCATATTATTGTGACCCAAATGATGAATAGATGAATTTGAATAGATTTACCTCAGTGTGTATGTGGCGGTCCCCAGCGCCGAAGTTCCTCAAGAGACAGGTCCGCAGTATGGCGTGCGGGCTGGGCTCGGCCGCCGCCGCGCTGAACTCTTGCACGCGAGGGTCCTCTATACCCACGTAGTCGAAGAACTGCACCGCGAGTGCACCACGGTTATCGTAAAGTGTAGTAGTTCTTAAAGGGGTACATCTACCCGTCAAACTGAACAACTCTCAAGAGAAACAATTGCAAATTGAAAAAAAAACTTTCAGGAAAATGGATCAGCTGATCGGGTAATTTGTATAAACGGTCAAAATTTATTTGCTAATTTTAAAATTCCTTTGCAAGTTCTTCAGGTAGATGTACCGCTTGATTATTATTACACCTTGTAACACGTTACATCTATGCCCGGCTTTAAATCCGGAATCACTGGGTCAAGTCAAATATACCACATATGGTCTTATCATGCTGCATTACGCTACCGTGTTTCGGATGGCACGTTAAACTGTAGGTCCCTATAGTTTCCTATAAAATATGTGGGGGGCAATCGTTAGGTCATGTCGGAGGCCTTATAGGAATCTAAGCGGCCTGAAACTCTGACGATATGGGTTGTCCACATAACCCACATGAATTGATTCGAATCGTGTACTTGGAGAAACCCGCCCCTTTATTACGGACGCAACAGAAGTGTGGAAAGTGATTAATTGCTTAATGTCTGCTGTCAAAAGGTATACAAAAAATGACGTTTGACAGCAGACATTTAGCAATTTAAACGCTTTCCACACTTCTGTTGCGTCCGTAATAAGGGGGCCGGTTAGAGTATAAATTCAAAAAATATGATAATGACTCACGCTGAAGTCCGGGTCGGGCTGGGCGGCGGCGTCGAGCTGCGTGTCGAGGTCATCCTTCATCTCAGGAATGAGGATGTGTATGGAGGCCCGCGCGGCCGCAGACTTGGCTTGTCTCTTGCTGGAGCCGCGTCCGGAGCCGTACTGCATGCCGCCGATGTACACGGTCGCTTGGTACGGACTCGACGCGTTCTCTGCACAGTTCACATTCTTGATGAGCATTTTTGTTTTTCTTCTTTTATGGACCCACACGACTGTATTGCCAGTGTCAAGTTATATACATTTTCAAGTTAATATGGTCACATAGTCAATTCAGAGTCAGGGCAAGCCCAGTCAAGTCACAGCTCTAGTAAAGTGGTGGTCTTTACAAGAAGCTGCCGGAATTTCGTCGGGAACACGAAAAAACACATTTCCACTCTCGCATCACTTGCCAAGAGACTTGTGTATCTTCAAAAACACTCAACACGTAATATTCCACCATTATTACACTTTAAACACTCGAAAATGCACCGGATACGGGAGCCAAACTGTATTCTTCGGTCTCCCGCCAAAACTCATTGATGAGCATTTGTATACATGAACGTGTCTGTTTGATCAGTGTCTGGCTACTGACTAGGGAATAGTAAACATATACTTTGCTCATTTTAATCTAGCTAATTGAAGATAACATATTGATACAAATTATTTTGTACTGTTTGTAAAGTTTGTACTGAGTTGAAGAATTGATCACACTTCACACTAATATCATAAACGTGAAAGTTTGTACGCAAAAACTACTGAATGGATTGGGTTATTGGTATGTAGGTAGCTTAGACCCTGGAATAAGACATAGGGTACTTTTTTCCCTATATATAAAAAAAAAAAACATACGTTCACGCCTTTTTCCCTAAGGGGCAGGCAGAGGTGTACCCAGGACTCAGTCCCGTAGTAGATACACCCACATTTCGCCAGTATGTTATTGATCCCATGTAATAGGGTCGAGCCTATTGCCATCTACCGGGCACAGTTCTAGACTCCAGGCAGTTACGTATTGAGATAATTCCTCATTAGGAAAAATCCAATATTTAACATTTTGCCTGACCTATATATAAGCATATTTTTATTAACTAATATTTGCTTATTTTCAAAGGGTTTTAAGGCTTTAAAACAATTTGAGATTAAACTCAATGTCCTCAATGATATTAGTGTGCGATTGTAAGATGTGAATAATAAGTAGTAAAGTTCACGCAGTATAAAACCACAGAATACTAAAGGGACACTCCACAAAATCATTTATATAAATAGCGATTCTAGCTCCGACGCAATAAAGTGTAATTCAGGTCGCACAGCGCCTAATTAATTATCGTTCTATTAACATTCAAACTGCCTCTCTTTCTACCGTGTGTCTCTCTCTATCGGTGCTCTCTGTTTAGCCCATAGAAATTGTACCGTCAAGACGGAGGCGCGGCTACTGTAGGTTTGGCGGAGTAACCCAGCGAACTGGTAAAACTAAACTCACCAAGTTGTTTGAACTCGTAGACGGGTTGTTTCTGCAGCGCTCGGCGCACATACTCGTGGAAGACAGAGAGGTAGCTGCAGCCGTTCATGTTCATGACCCAGTCTCGCTTGGTGGGCTTGCCGGCGTTGGCTCCGGTGCCGGTCTGCGCCGGGATGGTGATCAGCTTGGTGCCTTCAGGCAGCGCTGGGTATTGGAGCGTCTTGCGAGCCTTCGTGTAACGACGCCTGTCGGCCCAACGTCTGGTGACAAACGAGCTCATGACTTAACGAGGCCTGCGACCGACCAATTATACAAAGTGTTACAAAAAGGTGTATTACTTTAGGGGTTACTTTACCCGTCAACCATAACCACTTGTGAAAGAAATTTCGAAATTAGCAATAAAAAGTTTCGAATTCCCGTACTAATAGTTGGAATGCCATAGCCACACCCCTATATACTCGGGATTTCACTGCGAGATCGAGTCAGAAATGAGGAGATCCGTAGAAGAACGAAAGTTACCGACAAAGCGCAGCGGATTAGGAAGTTGAGGTGGCAATGGGCGGCACATAGCACGTAGCTGATGGCCGATGGGGCCGTAAAGTTCTCAAATGGAGACCCACGGACTGGGAAGCGCAGCGTAGGACGTCCTCCCACAATGTGAAAAGACGATCTGATAAGTACGGCAGGAGCACGCTGGATGCAGGCCGCTTACAACCAGACTGGATGGAAATCTAAGGGGGAGGCCGTTGTTCGGCAGTGGACGTCCTATGGCAGATCATGATGATGATGATGATGATGATGATGATGATGAGCCACACCCCGAACACTCGACTGAATTCCCATACAAAAGTCGCGATATAACTACCCACGTCACAGACACTGTACACATGGAGTTTTGTACACGCGCAAGTGTGCGTGAGGTGCGTTCCGAGCTCCGTCGTATCTCATCGGAGCTCAATCTCGCTCGCGGGGTGAGGAAGGCCCAATTAGTGGGCGGATGACAGTGTCCATTCTATACGTAGTATTATTATCTGTTCTGTGCCATGGCACTAAACCGGGATGAATGGAGAGGGGGAAGAGAGGCCTTTGCTTAGCATTGGGACAAACCAAGCTGATAATAATAATTATGCATACTAATTTGCCGATCAGTTGCATTCATTTTGTGTGCGAAGTAAAAAAAATTATTTGCTAATGATCGAGCTTATGTAGAAATAAATCGATTTGAATAGAGAGAATGAGCTGGTATGCAGCAGAATCTATAAATTTTGTGGCCTTTTGGATATTTATAAAAACTATTTGCTGTCGTTTGTAGTGCAGATAACAATATAATATAACACGGAATAACACCATTTAGTTTTAGGATATTTTTCTATTGCTTACTTGAAATGCATAATGTTGACAGTCTTGAATTTGAACAACTTCTTGCAGTAGTTGTTCAATTGTTCCGCAGACAGATGCTGGCTCTTCCAGCTTGTGTTGACCTCTTCAACTCTTGGTGGAGGCATCACTATGCCTCCCGGAAGAACCACCGGTTTCCTGTACGGAAGGTCCCTTTTAAATGGACATGAGGACTGGGGCTGATCCCCTTCTTCTTGACTAGGGTTTTCAATTTCACCATTGTTTTCATCATTCAAAAGTTTGCTGGCAGATTTCTCTGATGGAATGCTTTCTGGATTTTCAGTGAATTGATTTGAATCTTGTTTTATGTTGCTGTCAATTAGTCCATTTGATATTTTTTCGTTTTCATCGTCCATTTCTTCATTTTGAACAAGTTCATGTTGTTTGTTTTCATTGTCAGATGTTTTGTCAGTTTCATTTTGAACAAGTTCATTCGTCTTTTGTTTTGGTTCATTGTCAGTTGTTTTGTTAGTTTGTTCGTTGCCAACCCAAGTGCCGTTTCGGATTTGTTCGGCGATGCTCTCATCTATTTTCTTCTGTTCCTCTTCTTCTTCCAACGCCTTTCTGTATGATAGACACGGGATGGCGCTTATAGGGATGTCATGCCTCTGTAAACATGATTTGGAACAATACGGATAAATCAGGGTTGCAGTTCGCTTCTCAAGAATCATAGTTTGGCACACTGCATTATGAAATAGTTTTGATTTTATATTTCGATCTTTAGAAAAAAAAAGAGAGTTAAATGACCATATTCGAACCTTTTAATAGGGAAATGTTTTAAAATTATGTATGTAGTATGGTGTTAATGAGCCTTTATGCTGGCGCAAAGGTACTTATGTGTCAGGCTGATTGTGCCTTTTGGTAAATACATAAACTACTCAGATCCTCGAAAAAACACAGTGGGCGGCATGCGGCTGCAGTACAATACAAATACTTTATTGACAATATTAATTAATATTGGTAGGTACAGTTTTCATGATTCTCACCTTTAGCTTTAGTTCTGAAACTGTGTTGCAAAAGGTAGTGTCCTACCCAATAAATCTAAACAATTACAGAGAACTTATTTCTAATTCTAAACATTCATTTTTGCTAACTCTATTGGATACAAGTGTCTCACCCTAGTGTTCCCCTTGCCCAGGAAGTAAGGCTTGGAGAGCGTGCAGACCCTGGAGGCGCGGTGCATGTAGACCGGCATGCCGCTGCAGTGTCGCACCATCATCCAATCAAGGGGGAGCACCTCGAAGTGGTTGATACCCTTCTCTGTAAAACATAACAATAAATCACACCTTGTGCCCTCAAATGGTTAGGATAGGTTAGTTAGTTTTTATGGGCTAGACAGAGAGATACGCGATAGAAAGAGAGGCCGCTTGTATGTTAATATAACGATAAGTAGTTTGTACACACGTAAGTGCTCGTGAGGTGATTTCCCAGCGAAGCGGGGCTCGTGGAGAGCTCAATCTCACTCGCGGGGTAAGGAAGGCCCGATTGGTGGGCGGATGACAGTGTCCATTCTATACGTAGTATTTATTATCTGTTCTGTGGTATTAGTAAGATTTCATTTCAAAATATCGTTTCAATTTAAAAAACCCACTGAATTCCATACCTTCAAGAACAATCTTCTCTCGCGTAACATAGGCCTTCTCTTTAGGTTTGGGTGCTCCTTTGAAGCCTTCCGGCAAGTCCTCCTCCAGCATCTTCTCAATCTCATCGTCTGGTAGTTCTTCTGATTTATCTGCAATGTTATGTTACATTTTGTTATATTTACCCGTAAAATGCATAGAACACAACACAAGAACACAGGTTTAGGACACAAATGAAAAGTATACTCCGTTTTAAATGCAGAAAGAAAAACTGTCATTGACCCTTTTTTTTTCATTGGCATTGACCCTAGGCGTTACAAATTAAAAAAATGCAATGGTGTTAATATGTTCAATCCAATGCCAGTTGCGATCACCGCACACGCGTGAGCTCCTGATGCAGGACACCGGCGTTGGCCGAAACCTAGGTCGAGCGTTGTCGACTTAAAACGTGAATTAAATCGCGTATAACTTATTAAATATAAGCAGTTTTCAAAATATATAAAATCTATTTTACTAAAGACTATAAAGTCAATCAGTACATAGAGGACAAAGATCCCTGGAAACTTCTGCATAGCCACCACGCGACACCAACACAAACAAAAGAACGTGACCAAACCAAAAATTGTAAAATTATCAGTTGAAAAAAATTAAGCCCTACAAGTTTATTGTGCGTTCTTCTTGTAAAGGTATCTTTCCTAACACACGGTAGACTCATTGCTGTTCAACTAGACAAGGAATAAGAAAAGAATTTCCTAAATTCTCACGAGAACGAAGTCACGCTAGTAATATATAATAACTACCAGAACTGTCAGAATCCTCATCCTTGCTGTCGTCTTCATTGACCTCGTCCAAAACCTTGAACTCTCTGAGTTTCTGCATCTCCTCAGGACTGACATGATCATATTTATTGTTACTTGCTACTTCCAAGTCAGTGGTACTCTTTGATTCTAGTTCTACATTTAAATTACAATTGGATTCTATTTCTTGATGGGAATTACAATTAGATTCTATTTCTTGATTAGAATTACAATTCAGTTCTAGTTCTTGATTTGAATTTATTTCTTCTTCAGTTATATTCTCTATGTCTTCTGGATTCCATTTTGTTCTTTTAGCTGGAGGATTGTCATCATTGTCACTCATTTTTGTACCTGTTTGGAAATAGTCAACATGCAGTGTTGATTTTTAAAAGGTTAGTAAAATATAAGCAAAGTTTCATCCCTTTCTGTAGATGTTAGATATATTTTCTATTTTTTATAGGTGCCATTAGTATTTATGACAATAAGTTTTTGGATAACAATGAACTGCACTTTCCACAAAACTGTGTCTTATTGCGAATAGGTAGTCAAATGTGATGAAATGTAAACCGACAGATTTTGGAATTCACAGCAACACAGTGTACAGCAAAAGAAACTGTACTGTACTGGACATTAATGGTTAGATAATTTAGAAGCATCGCTTATATACCTAGTTTCTTTTCGGGTTTAAGAATATTTATTTCTCATAAAGAATACAATTCACTTACATGAGAAAAAAACTTAAAAGTAGTGACAATATTCTGGGCTACCAGTAGGTAATAAATAACTTATGGACAGTGGACACCAATCTAAAGCAACAGTTTTTGAACAATTATTTTTAAAAATAGAATAATACAACATTGCTATGGTTTTATAAACAAAAATAACTAAATGAGGGTAGGTAGCATAATTATAATTAATAATGTTGATGAGATAGTTACTATGTTAATTCGAACCGGCCCGACTGTCACACTATTCATGATGCACTTTTGCTCTACATTGTGTTGG
The DNA here is from genome assembly GCA_947063395.1 of Hemistola chrysoprasaria. Classification (NCBI taxonomy): domain Eukaryota; kingdom Metazoa; phylum Arthropoda; class Insecta; order Lepidoptera; family Geometridae; genus Hemistola; species Hemistola chrysoprasaria. The sequence goes on from OX346729.1 coordinate 10,958,195, forward strand.
ACATGTATTCCAAAATTAGAGGTGGGAAAAAGCATTACTTTCCAATCACGATAACTGTCATTCCAGTTCAAAAAAAAAAATCGTGACAAATCATCATGACTTTGTCACGTTGGTTACTCGTATCACGATATACGATTTTGTTATTAGTACAATAGGTTAACTTACTTGAAGAAACAGACACTACACAAACACATAGTTGATCAGAATTAAAATAAATAGACTGGTCACTAGAAAGGAATATATCTACTTAAATAGGCCAGATATTATATATTTTAGAGAACAAAAATGTTTTCTTTTTGTGAAAAGGCCAGAAACACAGACAAATACATTCTCTCCCACTCGCACTCAAGTCGTAAATATTCGAACACGGATTAACAGAGATAACAACAACCTATGTGACTGAAACATTGTTCCTCGGTTTCAAGCCACGGTGATACTCAAAGAAGGTAAATCACAATGAAATGAAATGAAATGAAATGATGAAATGAAATGATTACTTTGTTTGCATGAATACAGGTATAGAATGTTCTTGCTTATTGTATATTAGACCACTGTACTCGACCAAATTGTCGTACATCTCACAGTGACTGTTTTATTGTGATGTTATTTATCGCTCACCTCTATCCAAAATCTGTTGATGTTTACATTTCATGACTGTACTTTAAAGATTATATTCATTAATGCAAGTTTGAATACTTGTTACATAACTATTGTGTAATCAATAAACAAATTAAAATGAAATTTTGAAAACTATGAGGTAAAGCTAGTATTTTCCTTAATTTAATGTTACATTAGGTGCCATGTGTGAAAGGAAGCAGATCTTAACACTAACAGCAATGACAAAAAGTGCCTAAAAATCTAGCTTAGCAAAATATTATGAATAGATACTTATAGATTAATTACTACTTCGTACATCAGTTTAAATCAGTGTTAGTGAGTTACCTTGGCAGTTATTCAATATCTAAACATAACCCAAAGATGTTCAGACTGTCCACAAAAAACGATGGTAATAAAAACCAATGTTGGGAACAGTTGGTTTTCATCCATCGCCCTATGTGCACTTGCGTCTACTGTGCCCGAGTGTAAGGCGTGCAACGGCGCGACGTGATCCGTACATCTCACAGATGATGTGCGACCATGCACCGCACCCACCTCCGATAAGCTTTATCTGCGTACGGAGAGTAGCATGGTACATGATCGCTTCACTAACGCGACTCTGGCAAACTGCTCCGCTCTGCTAGAACCCCAAGTTCTTCTAGAACGACGCGAGGTCAACGTCCGCCCACCATTTATGCATTGAAACTCATCGACCAAATGAACCGGTTATCTTACAGAAACTGTAGGTATGTAACAAGGAAATCGCGTTGCATGTCTTTTACTTACGTGAGCATTAAAATGAATAGGTACCTTTACAGATTGTTTAATAGTTTATTTCGTGATGATGTCGCTGACTTCCAGACGTGATCCGTGATACGAAAGATGCGTTAGGTTATAGTTTCTGCGTTACGGTTACGGGTACGGGTTGCGTTAGTTACGCGTGGAGGTCTATCCTTGCTCTAAAAGAGTTAAATGATGGTTCGCTATTTGTATGTAGGTTAAATTTACGATGTTTTATTCAGTTTTGATTTTAATTTTCCAAACTATGTTTCACAAGGAACGTTTGGTACCACAGTTTGGTACTTTAGTCGCAAACAGGCCCAGGCCGTCGTCACTCCATATAAAATAAATTATGTACGTACTTTGTGCCAACCATATAAAAAAATATATAACCCTACAAAAACCAAAAGCTTTAATTCGCACTGAATCGCGTAGCTATAATAAGATTTAAATTTTAGTCGTATTATACGTCAAATGAAATTATAATTATAATGTTGGTATTTTGCAATTTACGTCAGTCAGTTCGTTTCGTAAATAATTTAAGCAAGAAAGTCTTGATGCGTACTTGGATTTATTTGATTTCTTTTGATAGTTTTTAGTGTTTATAATAGTTTTAATCCATAAGACAGATATGGGAGGAAAGGTTAAAGGTACTAAGAAAGTGTGAAAGTTGTAGCGTTAGGATTGTACGAAAATGTACGTCTGGCATATTTAGCCATATTCCCATGACTGGAGCCTAACAGGTAAATAAATTAGGCAGTTAACATATAATATCTTAATAAATGCACGCAAATTATGATGTTTTATTAATGCATTTGCTTAAAACAGATGAAATAACTAAGAAAATGCATAAAATATTAGAAAAAATAACACCAGTTATAGTGCGGTGCTCATAGATTATTTTTATCGATATTTTCGACGATTGTTTTCTACGCCCGGTATATTTCCTCTTGTTTCTAAAATTGCTCATACTCAATTACAAACGATTCTAAACACTGCACACCGCATGGAAAGAATGTTATGTATTATTATTTATTATGATATTGTTTTGTTCACTCTAGATGTCGCTTATGGGTATAAGCGACATGAAATGAAGATTTGGAAGAAATTAATGCCAGCGCGAATAAAATTTCGCAAGCTCAAAGTATAGCACAATGATTAAAAGGTAAGACCTTTCTTTGACGTTACTGTTATTTGCAGTACTCTATTTTTACTAAGAATTTTTTTTGTTACAGCCCCCAAAGGATTTGACTCAATCATACATCTCACAAACTTTAAAATGGTGCAGTTTTGACAACGAGGCTCTTAAAATAGATTTATTTGAACCTTGCTGCATAAATGACTTAATTCTTTCTTGCACTCTTTTTATTTAAAAAAAGTAAGCGATAACTATTCACAGCATGTCATCAGGGGAGATACCTATTCTAGATCATTATAAGATATAATATCATTTATTATAAATGTTGACTAGTATTCTGAGTAAATGTGGTTTTATTGGCGTGCTGTGTTGGTATTTATTGCTTGCTTTTATTTTTATTATAGGAAGTATTAAATATTTGAGTTTTTTTTATTATTGATGACGTCACGAATATTATTTTTATCGACATCGATATCATACAAGTTGGTAAGGTACTGCACTATTGTTTTGACATTTCTTTCTTATGTTGGTAATACTTTTCTTTGGGTCAGGTTGGTAGAAACTACGTTCATAATTGCGAAAACAGCCAGTTAGAAAGTGCCGACTCTTAATATTACGTGCTCAGTGGGCGGCGGCGAGCACAGAATACTGAATACAGTTTGCGACTTTTCTTAGTTATTTCATCTGTTTTAAGCAAATGCATTAATAAAACATCATAATTTGCGTGCATTTATTAAGATATTATATGTTAACTGCCTAATTTATTTACCTGTTAGGCTCCAGTCATGGGAATATGGCTAAATATGCCAGACGTACATTTTCGTACAATCCTAACGCTACAACTTTCACACTTTCTTAGTACCTTTAACCTTTCCTCCCATATCTGTCTTATGGATTAAAACTATTATAAACACTAAAAACTATCAAAAGAAATCAAATAAATCCAAGTACGCATCAAGACTTTCTTGCTTAAATTATTTACGAAACGAACTGACTGACGTAAATTGCAAAATACCAACATTATAATTATAATTTCATTTGACGTATAATACGACTAAAATTTAAATCTTATTATAGCTACGCGATTCAGTGCGAATTAAAGCTTTTGGTTTTTGTAGGGTTATATATTTTTTTATATGGTTGGCACAAAGTACGTACATAATTTATTTTGTATGGAGTGACGACGGCCTGCCGCCGCCGCTCGCAACCACACACAGAACACATAACACAACCACAGCACAGAACAAAAGGAACAACCACAGATCACTATATTAGTACAACGTACTCGCAACCCCCTTTTCTACTTCAACATAGTGATGGATTAATTAGCATTCGCATTCATTGATAGCATGCGAATGCTTAAATAGCATATTTAGCAAATTAAATGATGTTCCGAAATTCTGTGATTGTGAATTTAGCGAATTCATCGCTTCATACGATCATGCAGCGGCAGTGTGCGCCGTGTGCTCTCCCTCGGCCGTCGGCCGTCGTAACCACGGGAGACGCCGAGACGGGAATACTGAAAACTATATCTGTTTCACATGACCCTGATTGACCTCGTTGCTTTCGAGTCACGAGTGAAATTATTAGCATTTTGGTAGGCGCGATTAAGCCATTATTATCTTTATTTGCTTGTACTTAGGGTCGTAAATTGAATGAATGTGTATGATCTTCTTCTTTTCGAGTGAAAATGGCTAGTTCACTCCTTATAAAATTTTGGTCCAGTATTTTGCCAGGTCTACGGCGTTTTGGTTTGCTTCGAGAAGGTCCGTCATTGTAGCTATCGTGTGGCAGTTAGGACACTGCAGGAGGAGGTGGAACGCGTATGATTATTTAATTCGTTAAAATTACTAGCAGGGTGGTGTTAAGTGCGAATTATCGTCTTAGCAAATAGCATAGCAATAGCAAATAGCGTGCTATGACTTATTAATTCGCATGCTTATGAAATTAATATGAAATCGCATTAATTCCATCACTATGAAGCGTCAGATTTCAGATGTGAAAATGCTATGCTGACAACTGTCGGCCGTCAATGTCAAATTAAATGTCAGATTTTTTTTTCTTTTGCTAGACGTAGTGGTTCCTCTAAATCCAAATTATAGTCAAACTAAAAGTAAAATATCAATTAAGTCATAAGTCGTCAAACTCCCTTGAACGCCTGCAGAAACATCTTATTTAGTCAAAATAAAACCACATTATTGATAAACCAATGATTATAATATCGAGAAGTATATACATTATAACATTTCTAGCTTTCTATACAAATATTAATGGAATACAGAGATCACACAAATGGAAACAAACATTATCTTTGAATCAAACAACTTTTAACGGAGTTTATCGCGTTCATACAAATTGTTACAAAAAGATATAGTAATACTTAAGGGGGTGCATCTACCGTAAAGCCGAACAAGTTTCAAAAGAAAGTATTTAGAAATTCGCAAAAAATAAACGACAAAATGAATCAGCTAATCAGTATATTTGTATGGGAAGTCGAATTTGCTATTTTCGCAATTCTTTCTTCTTGTGCAAGTTGTTAATTTTAATGAGTAGATGCACCCCCTTAAATATAACTACACCTATTTGTAACACGCTGTATAAATTGAAAACATTGCAGCGTTCGTGGTCCCAGAAAGACTCATATTATATAGTTTAGAGATTTGTTAAAAGTTGTTCAATTCAATGAGTAACAATCGAAAACCTAATAAATCAGACATTAACTTATTTCTACATACACACTTTAATCCTCAATCACAGCATTTTTTATTTACTAAAATTCAGCAGTTGTTTTGTAACCACAAACTGATTTTTTAAAAGCAAAAGAGTGACGCACGTGCCGTGGGTAACAATTAATATTTCTTTTTCTAAATATTTTCTCACATACCCTCTGCTTCGTCGACAAATGTTTCCATCCTTATGTGGCTGCCACAAAGCTGCGTTTGAATAGTGCAATTTTACAACCTGTATTTATTTGACCCGCGACTTTTTATTGAACTAACTATGACCATACTGAAAAAACCACGCTGTTTTCATCAACCAAATATATTTTTTTACGCAAATAATGGCCAGATTAAGAACCGATCACAAGCAGTTAAATGGAAAATTAGTCTCTATTTCTCCATATTTGGGAAATTTCATTTTGTATGGACGAGAAATTTGAACAGCGGTGTTGCAGTATCTATGTCTATCTCTTTTTCCTCCTGTGTTGTTGTGGAGGCGCGACAGAGACAGCGGCGGAGGCGATCTCCTCGGAGGAGACGGTAGAGTTCTGCAGTTGGCCGCGCGCCTCCACGAAGAACATCACGTCGCGGAGCTGCTCCTTTAGATCTGCTATCTATTCACAAAACACAAACATGTTATAATACGGCGCAACGAGAGTAAGTTTTTTGCTATTTAAGAAAAACATTAACATAACCTAAAAACTATTTTTTCACAATTTTCGTAAATGCGAAGAAACTGTAAGATTTTCTTCAATAAAATATGTTTTCGCGCAAATAAAGGCCAGATCCAGAACCAACCACATACAATTGAGTCGAAAATTACTTCCTATTTCTTCACACATGTGTATTTTAATTTTGTATGGGTGACTTTTAATCTTAAGGGACGAGGACGGGCAGCAGCGCCCTCTGCGTGAAACCATAGAACTGCGCTCGCCTACCCGCCTGCCAAGCGTGGCGAGTATTGGCAAAACACCCTCTCACATGGCGGAGGCTTTCGTTCAGCAATGGACTTCAGACGGCTGTTTTTTTTTAACATGAGAACTTCCACACACGGTCATCTGGTCCTAAACAAGGCCAGAAGCCTGTACTATGGTAACCAGATACATACTTTGACATACTTACATACTTTTACAGATATATATACTTATATAAGCTTATAACACCCAGACACAGATCAAACAGACATGTTCATTCACACAAATGTTTAACCTGGCCGGGGATCGAGCCCGGGGCCTGCGACACAGAAAGCAGATTTACTTCCACCAGATCCAACGAGATATTACCTCTTTAACAAATGCTTCCTCCTTGAGTTTGGCCTGTTCCTGCCACTGCGCCTGGCTGGAAGCTAACGCGGCCGCTAGACCGCGCTCCTCCGATAACTCACTTGTCAGTGTAGATAACCTGACACAAATACAATAGAATAGAAAACTCTTTATTGGTATCAATTAGTACAGAAAACAATAAAATTAAATATTAAAACTAGTAAATGTGTAACACAGAGCGATCTCTTCCAGGCAACTATGCGGTGACAGGGCTTATACTAAGATGCTGGAAGGACGGTGGTTTCACATTTCAAACAAATTAATTTATAATCTATACCAAAAACATAATAAGTATATAAATATCTCTATAAAATACGCATTATAGCAACCCAGGCCCAGTAGGAATATGCGCAGCTTTGGATTCGAAGTTTTGGTGTCCAATCTCATAGTATGTGGCATTTGTAAAGAGCTGTATAAATTAAACAGTTTTGAGATTTGTGGTGTAAGGTATTTGAGTACTAGTTTAAATATTATATGTGTGTATAGAACTCCTGACGATAAAAAATATGATGATTTTATAATTCGACTAGAAAGACTGCTAGAATACTTTTTCAACAAGAAATGCCTTATTGTCGGAGATTTCAATGTTGACCTATCGAGTGAAAGCAGACATAAACGTGATTTAATCACTCTTCTTAAATGTTATAATTTCACATATTTAATAAACGACATCACCTTTGTCCGGAATAACGCAGAATCTTGTATCGATAATATATTCACGAACTTAGGGGAGGAAAGTATTGATAGCTGTGATATAGATCACAATATGCTTGCTGATGGTCATGCTGGGTTGTGGTGTGGCTTAACCCTGGAATCTAACAATGTGAGAAAGGAAGTAGAATATTATTGTGCGATTCGTAGAAATTTTTCAGCAAAAAATAAGAAATCTTTTAGGCATTCACTTACAAAAAGTGATTTAGCTAACTCAAATATTAATAACTTTTTAAAATGTTTCCAAAATTTGTTTAATATCAGTTTTAAGAAAAGGAAAGTAAATGTAAAAACTAAGGTAAGGAGTAATATTAATTGGTTAACACGGGGTATTAGAACATCGAGTAAAATGAAAAGATTTTTAATTTCTATAAGCAAGTCAAGTTGTCATGAGTCAATGATTTCGTATCGCAACAATTATATTAGGCTCTATAGAAAAGTTATAAACATATCTAAACGGAATAGCATCAAACGCGAAGTAGAGACAGCTAAGAATAGTTCAAAACAAATATGGAACATAGTAAATAGACAAAGAAATAAAAGTAGGTTAGGGACTATTGTAAACTATAGACTTAAAATTAATAATGAAATAATTGACAACATACAAAACATAGCTGACATATTTTTGAATGAATTTGACCATAGTACTAATAATCTTTATTGCAATACACACAAAGGACAGGCATTGACATTTTTAGAAAATAATTGTAACAGAGTAAATAATGACATGGAATTCAGACCTACTAATAAAACGGAGATCAGAGTGATTGTAAAAAGAATGGCGGTCAAGCATTCTTATGGATACGATGAGATACCTATTACAATTATTAAGGAAAATATAGATATCCTCGCTCAACCCTTATCTAATTTTTTCAATAGCTGTATATGCTCTGGTATCTTTCCGGAACAACTAAAAATTGCAAGAGTCATACCAGTTCACAAGAAAGGTGCAAAAAATGACCCGAAAAATTTTAGACCTATTTCTTTATTACCTATTCTGTCAAAGATCTTCGAGAATATTATTAAAAATAGATTGGTGGTGCATTTAAAGAAATACGATATTTTAAATGAAAGACAATTTGGGTATAAAACGGGTGTTGGAACGACTGATGCCGTTGATTTCTTAATTAATGATGTGGTTTGCAATTTGTCTAGTAAAAAAAAAGTGGCTGGCATATTTTTAGATCTGACATCTGCTTTTGACTTAGTAGATCATGAGATTTTGCTTGCTAAGCTACAATTTTACGGAGTGAGAGGCGAGTCTCTATGCCTTTTTAAATCGTACTTAGCCAACAGGAAGCAATTTGTAGAATTGAAGGAAATAGGTAATGGGCAGGAAGTAGTTATAAAGTCGAAGGTGGTAAATGTCACACGAGGCGTCCCACAAGGTTCAATTTTGGGGCCAATATTTTTCATAATTTTCCTCAATGAACTTATTAATTTTATGACTAATTCAATCGCAGATATTAAGCTCGTTGTATACGCGGATGATACCAATGCAGTAGTACCCGCAAACTGTATTAATGAACTCGAAATTAAAGTTAATGAGGCTCTCGAATTATTTAATTTATGGTTTCATGTCAATAATTTGAAATTAAATATTAAAAAGACACAGGCTATTCTATTTAAGACCACAGTACATAAGCGTGAGACGATTGATATTATTGCATGTGAAGGGGAGAGGTTAGAACTTGCTAAGAGTGTTAAGTTTCTAGGAGTGCATATTGACGAATTATTAAATTGGAAAGACGAGTTAAAGTATATAGAGAATTCTATCAGCTCAGCATGTTATGCGCTTAGAACTCTCAGAGATGAGGTGACTGTCGCACAGCTCGTAATAGTGTATCATGCTCTTGTAGAGTCTAAGTTACGATACAGTGTTAGATTTTGGGGTAACAGTTACGCATATAATATGGAAAGAGCTTTTATCTTGCAGAAAAGAGCAATTCGTATTATAGTGCGCATTCCACCTTGGGAATCGTGCAAGGATTATTTCAAGAAGTTAGGCGTTTTGACAGTCCCAAGTTTGTTTATTTTAGTAACCCTCATGGACATCGTTAAAAACCCTCTTAAATATGAAACTAATAACCAGAGAGAAGAGAGATTAAATACACGACGTAAAGACCTAGCGTTCACTTCTTGTCTTAAGCTCAAGGTAGCTCAACATGCGTCGCGGTATCAGGCGGTAAAACTGTTTAATGTTCTGCCGTCTGATATAAAGGAAATCGATAATCAACGCCAATTTAAGAACAAACTGACGCAATTATTGTTGAAGGGGTGTTTTTATTCAGTGCAAGAATTTATAAAATGTAAATATAATGACATGTGACAATTTTAAATAGGTGTGACATATTAATGATTATTATTTTTTGAATGAATTGTGACATTTTTAATAGGTATTCGAATTTTGACATTTATATTGATTAATTATTAAGTAATATTATTGAATGTTTTATTTTTAAGTTAATTTTTAATTATTTTGTCTATTATTTTATCTAATTTGTTTATATTTATATTATTATGTAATTTCAAATACAATACCGATTGTTAATGAATTAAATAAATGAAATAAAAAAAATGTGGTTGGGGTATGCAGATAATAATAATAGGGGCATTTCACGTGAAGCGGACAACGAAAATAAAGTGAAGTTCTGATATTCGTTCATATTATGCATATTGGTACTTCTAGGCGATGTAAACACGTACACGAAAATAAAAAGTTTTTTGAGCTCTGGTTCTCAAACTGTGGGGCTCTAAAAATTGAGCTAATTGATGGAAGGCTTCATTTGAAATTATTTTTTCATATTAAAGTAATTGGTAATAAAATACCTTGTGTAGTGATTTGCCTAGAAAAAATTATGTTATTTTTGATTTTTAATTTAGATTCCAAATTTGAAAATTTTTTTGAGTGTTAAACCGGAAGTAAACATTTCAAATGTTTTTTTTAATGACTTCGACCATTTTAATTTTAATTTTTTTTTCTACAAAATAGAGTTTATTCTACGTAGATTCTACCATAACAATGGCATAATGGGATTGAAATAACTTTAGGAGTTATATCAAGTAGAGTACGTACATGTCGCACAGAGCGCCGTACATGGCGCTTGCTAAAGTTGGTTAGTTGATAATTTGGCGATATGTAAACCTTTATTATATATAAATAACTAGTTTAAATGATATACATAGTGATTATTTTTCGTTTTTACAATTAATAAGATACATAATAAGTATTTGTTTAAGCAAAATTATACACGGAAATATAGCGATACCGAAATATGTATAAAACGCACTTTATTTTCGTTGTCCGCTTCACGTGTAATGCCCCAATAATATAATAATATGGGACAACTTCCACACACGGTCACGTGGTCCCAAACTAGGCTAGAAGCCTGTACTATGGTAACCAGATGACTGATATACATACTTAAATACGATTATAACACCCAGACACAGATCAAACAGACATGTTCATGCACACAAATGTTTGACCTGGCCGGGGATCGAACCCGGGGCCTGCGGCACAGAAAGCAGAGTTACTACCGTCTGCACCAACGAGGCTGTCAGATGTAAATGAATGAATAATAACACTTTATTGGTACCACAATAATACAGAAAATGACAAAAAGAAAACTAAAAAACCAGAAAGTGTAACAACTGGCGGCCTTATCGCTCAGAGCGATCTCTTCCAGACAACCATGCAGAGAAAGGAAATACAGATACTGAAGGGACGGTGGTTTCAAAAACAAATATTGTTCTCGAATTTCGCATTTCACCACCTTATGTATTACTCGTTCTCAAACTCAAACAGATTTATTCAAATAGGTCATAATCTGACACTTTTGCACGTCAATGAAGATAAACAGTACTGAGTCTACCGTGCGTTCGGAAAGATACCTAGATAGATTCTATAATAATATAACTTACTTAGCATTGATCTGCTGCATCTTCCGTCCCATCTGTTGGTTGTCTTTGTTGAGAGCATCCAGTTGTTGCTTCAACTTTCGGGCATCGTTCTCAGCGGTGAGGGCACGTTGAGTCAACTGGTCGCATTGTGACGCGTGCTCCATACTCATTCTGTGGATTATATTGAATTTAACTACTTGGAAATGAGGAGGTACACTTTACCGCTGTTTTTTGAGTCCCCATGTTACAGGGAGTGAGCCTCATGTCATCAATCGAGTACAAATCCGTTTAGATTTGCATCAAAGCTGTTATCATAGTATAATAAGTACTGTTTATATAATAGGTATTATATAGCTCCTTCAAAAAGGGTATTAATAAACACCTTAAGGGTCGGCAACGCACCGATCTGGTGTTGCAGGTGTCAATAGGCGTTGGTAGCTGCTCTACATCAGACAGGCCGCTTGTTTGCCACTCATCGCATAAAAATAAATATATAGGTACATTTACTAGTAGATCAACTGTGCGTCTAGACTGTCCAGTAGTTCTTACACATTATTTTCTATTTCTAAATAATTCATTTTTATTTATTTGAGAATCCAAGATCTTATGATCGGCAACAGAGCTTGCTGCCACTCCGCTACCGATGCAACCTCCAACTACAGCAGAATCAGAATAATTTATTGCAAGAATGTCGTACAAAATGGTGTTATAATATTAAATATGTCCAATACATTCTACCACATAAGTGTGGTGTGCAATACAAAACAAAAAAAATACAATATACCTATATCATAATCAATTAAAACATTCAAAACAAAATCCAATACACAAACCTAGTAGTCACTCAAACTCAAATTATGTCATAGTAGTTAAATAATAATTATAATGATAATATTCAATTTCAATGTCATAATAATAATAATAAATTTTAGTAATATAATTCCAATAATTCATTACCAGGATACAGGACCTCTTAGCAGTTTGACACAATCCTATGGAAAATTTACGAAATCGATGTTTTGTATTCCCGTGTTTCCTCTGAGAATAATTGATTTTATCCATAAATTTATATCTTGAAAATTAGAAGATGAATCAGACTATGTCCCTGTTATTATATTTTTGTTCCTAAACTCTTCATTTATTTCTAGTGAACGTCTAACTACGCGAGTAAAACTGGGACAGTTTTTGATGTTTTTAAAGGGTCATACTTCATTTAACCATGAGTTTGTAGAAAAATGAAAATGACAGGGACAGGCTCAGTGAAGACCTAGATTAAAAAAAAACCATTGCTCTGATCACCCTTCATGTAACCTCTTAATAAATAAAATTATAATTACATACGTAAGTCAAAAAATAGTTTTAGACCATACATACTTGTCCCGGAGTTCCTCGTAGTGTCTCCGCTGCGAGTCGAGCTGGTGCGTCAGGATGTATGTGAACTCCAGTTGTGCGGAGTCCAGCTTGTCCCCCGCGCACGCCGCGTCCTCCGCCCCGCCCTCCGCCGCCACCAGCTTGCCGTCCGGCTTGTTCTGCACCAGCCGGTGGACGAAGTTGTCTCCTACGACACGGGGGGGACCACCATCACACCACTTACAAACTCTACTCTCAATGAAAATTTAGTTAGACGAGTAAATCAGGTGCCTGATGGTGAGCATCATGATTGCCCATATCAGACACGGTGCCACCCAGTATTTTAAAATTCTAAATTCTGCGCGGCACTGCACTGCGCCTGGCACCCTGAGATATTAGTTGTTGAAACTCTTCATGCCCAGTAATTTCGCTGGCAACATTGCCCTTCAGACCGGAACACTGTAATGTTTGCACATTACTGCTTGGCAGATGAATAACTGGCAAAGGTGTGGTACTTCCCCAGGCGGCCCCCTGCAAAAGAGGCCTACCACTACAAAAAGTCCTAAGACATTTTTAAACGTCAATCAATAATATTAGTTATATCAAACTAGTAAAGAATCTAATCTATCGTGCGTTCGAAAATATACCTCTACAAGAAGAACGCACATGAAATTTGTAAGACAATTACAGACTGTCATTGAGATGATTTCTAATGGAAAATCCAATAACACTTCCACCGAACCATGATTTAACGACACATATTACATACACAAAACACTTTCTAATCGTTATAATATAAAAATGTCTGAATGCCTGAAGACTTCTTCATAGCCACCACCTTACAAGCAAACAAATGTAACAAAACCAAATATTGTAAACTCAACTACAAGTTTCTTGTGCGTTCTTCTTGTAAAGGTATATATCCGAACGCACGGTAGATTCATTACTATAAGTAGACCGCTTAATTGTGTCCTCGCCTGCGGGGTACAGGGGCGCGGAGGGGGGACAACGGGGACCAGGAGAGGTGCGGGAGAATGCGCCTGCCGCCCGCACTCCTTCCCCCGCGCCCCTGTACCCCGCAGGCGAGGACACAATTAAGCGGTCTACCTATCGTTACTTACTTATTTTTGTATTACACAAAACTTGACAAACATCTAAGTTCGAACACGGGAGCATCCTGACAATCAGCAACTGCGTCAACTCCGTGTTGAGGTGGTTACATGCTGAGGATGTTCCTGTTGCCCTAATTGCTATTTTTATCTATTTTTTAATGTATGTATTGTGTAAAAAGGGCAATAAATTTCTTTTCTATTCTATTGTAGTTATTGATATTATTTATTGACGTTTTAAAAGTGTCTTTTTAAGACTTATTTCAATAAATTTTGTTTAAGTTTGAGTTCATCCAATTCTAAAAATAATAAGATATCAAATTAACAAGTTTTACCAGCGTAGTCCCAGACACGGTTGGATCCGATCTGCAAGGCATACGTGTGGTTCGACGCCAGGAAATGTTTAGCTGCATGGCCACCTTCATATCTGGAATATATTGAAATAACAGTTGAAAAAATTAAGTCCTACAAGTTTCTTGTGTGTTCTTCTTGTAGAGGTATCTTTCCGAACGCACGGTAGACTGATTACTGTTTATCTTCATTGACGTGCAAAAGTGACACATCGGGCGAACTAAGGCGCTCTTCCATTTTTACTTAAAGAGTCATACATTGTTTTGGTATACCAAATTATACATTAATTTAGCATTGCCAAATAAAAAATTCCAAACTAATATTATGAAAGAAAGAAAGAAAAATTTATTTATTACCCAACCATAATAACAAACACGATATTACAATCTGCTAGAACATATATTTAGACAGTGGTTGTGCTAATCGTCTTGTGGTCAGCATGTGCTGCGCTCGGCTAACCGTGCACAGCGCTGTTTTTCAGCACATACTGTCTTATTTATTTTTATGTTTAAATAGTCAAAAGAATCTACTCAGTGAGCGGCGATAACACGATTAAATTAGTTCGTGGGTTCGTTTTGACCGCATTAATGGTTAGACACGTAAAGTCAGACGTCAGATCCGCTCACTTCTGTATTTTCCATCTACCGGTCTATTGACCGGTAGCGGTTCGGTATTGACTTCGTTTTTTGTCGACCTTACTAAGTGGTTGAACTATCTCACACTAGATGGCGGCCTGTTTACAAAATGATTATAAAAATTACAAAAATAGAATACTTTGGCAACTGAAAAGGAATAATTGTGGAACAATTTTTAGTACGATTATTAAAATATATGAATACTGAGCACTAAGTACCCATAATATAGTTTAATTCTCGTGGCACAAGATCGCCATCTATTGTAGAATAATTTTTAGAGACGCCGACAGTACATTGTCTCAGGCCACGCCTACTGTGATGACGTCAGGACCTAGTTAAAATCACAGTGCTCAGTTGCCTAGGCCACCTTTTCTCCGTATTTTCTGTGGTTGTAATGTGCCATACCTGCCACACCCGACGTGGCCACATATGAGACAGATCCATAATGTCCCGGCCTCTGCCTCCAACAATCCTTCTGCTACATCGCTGATGTTGTCTCGACACGCTTGTTCTTCTCCAACATCTGTATATATTATGTTGTATTATAAAACCACGTTAACCATTCTTTCTATTATTCTATATTCTTTTATTTCAGTGACATCTAGCTATACAGGGGGTTACAAAAAGGTTGTAGTAATATTTAAAGTAACACCTACCTGTCAACCTAAACTAAATAAAACTTGCAAAAGAAATAATTTATGAAATTCGCAATAAAAACGACTTAAGCTGTCATAAACTTATAAAATGAAAGCGTTAGATAATAAATTTTAGTGTCCATACACAACCTATCTAGATTAATACTAGATTAATCATAAGCTAACGGATTGTGCAATGATCCGGTGACAGATATACAAATTGACCCTGAAAACAATTTTGTTTTACATGCAGTGAATATTCATCATCTTATCGCTTATTAACGATAAGACCGCCGCTTGTACATTTAACTTTATTTTCTGTGGCCTGTAATGTTATTTCATTGTGAGGTGTACAATGAAGTATTATCTATCTATCTATAATCATCATCATCATCATCATCAGCCGGAAGACGTCCACTGCTGAACATAGGCACAGAACAGATAATAATACAACATATAGAATGGACACTGTCATCCGCCCACCAATCGGGCCTTCCTCACCCCCTGAGAACGAGATTGAAGCCTCCACGAGCCCCGCTTCTATGGGAAATCACCTCACGCACACTCTTGCACGTGTACAAAACTCCATATGTGTGCTGTCTGTGTAGCTAGTTATAGCGCGGCTTTTATATGGGAATTGAGTCGTGTCCGGGGTGTAACATAAGCCTCCCACATATAACATCATAAACTATTTATATGAAGGGATTAAGCCGTAATCATCACGCTTGTTGTGTGGCTTGGCTCACACAGCAGTTGGAATACTTGGTGCCGGGGAGCGCTGCTGCCCACTCTCCGAATATGTCCCTCTGCCGGGTCTCACGGCTCCCACCAGATGAGAAAGGGGTGGCCTTATTATATAGATGGGACCCACACGACCAAGTGTGGTAAATATTACCGAGATGATAAACAAACACTGACCTGCAGCATTAGCCAGCTCGCACTCTTTGCACACGGCAGTGCCGCACGGCTCAGGGACCTGCGCACATCTGTAATCAACGTATTAGGCGTCCAATACACGATAGGTTGGGCGTCAATCGAACACCATCAAACATAAGATACTAGTTTCTTCCTCGATTGACGTCAATCATCACACATTACACGATTGTTAGCCATCATCCATCGCCGTGACTTACAGCAAACTGACAACAAAACTCTACACAGCCTACTACATAGCCACTACCTTTTTAATTATCATTGACATTCTATTTAATTCAATTTCTCTTTTCATTCAATAATGACAATCCTATCTCCATAATTATATCTCGGCAAGCAAATCGCAAAGCTCTTAGAAATAATAGGCGTCAATGAGTGCTATCAATCATTAGTAATGCTGAAAAACATAACATGACCGAAGGGTGCAGAGGTGTACACAGGAAACATAGATAAACCCACATTTCGCCAGTATATAGTATTCGGGGCGAGCCTATTGCAATTTACCAGGTACAGTTCCAGACTCAAGGCTGTCATAGAGATAATAATAATAATAATTTGAATTTATACTCTAACAGAACGGGTTACCCCAATTACACTGCTCGAGTCAATTCATATGGGTTATGTGGACAACCCATATTGTCAGAGTTTCAGGTCGCCAAGATTCCTACAAGGCCTCCGACATGACCTAACGACTGCCCCGTACATATGTTATAGGAAACAGCCGGGACCTACAGTTTAACGTGCCATCCGAAACACGGTGGCGCCCAGGCGAAAAGTCCACATGGTGAGATTCGATCCAGGGTCTCCGGATGAGATAGATAATTCCTAATGGAAAATCCGATTAACTGCCTGACTTGGGGTCGAACCCGCGATCAATGAATGCCGAACGACTAATTTCCTCGTTGGCAACAGAAGAATACCTGCATACAGGACAGCGCGCCGACCTCCAGCGAGCCAAGCACTCGGCGTGGAAGGCGTGCGCACACTGCACCGACAACACGCCCGCCACGCTCTCGTCCATGCGCTCTGCAATACAATAAGGTACATCTTATATTATCTTATCTTACTATCTTAAATATTATAAATGCCAAAGTTTGTGAGGATGGATGGATGGAAGGATGTTTGCTACTGTTTCACGCCAATACTACTGAAGCGATTGAGCTAAAATTCGGTATGTACATAGTTTAGACCCTGGAATAACACATAGACGACGACTGCCTCGGTGGCGTAGAGGGCGCATGCTCGACTGCCAATCAAGAGGTCCCGGGTTCGATTCCCAGGTCAGGCAAAGTGTTAAATATTGAGTTTTTCCATTAGGAATTATCTCAATAACTGCCTGGAGTTTGGAACTGTGCCCGGTAGATGGCAATAGGCTCGCCCCCTATTACATGGCACCAAATAACATACCGGCGAAATGTGGGTGGTATCTACTATGGGACTGAGTCCTGGGTACACATCTCTGCCTACCCCTTCGGGAAAAAGGCGTGAATGTATGGAACGAAGACTACGCGGGTGAAACCGCGGGGCACGGCTAGTATTTAACATTTGTATAAATAAGCGTAAATAATTATTATAATAATATAATAATTAAATAGGCGGTCTATACACTTGAAAACCAATATGAATATGGGAACAAACATTTTGGGAACAAATAAACAGCGCTAGATGACGCTGGAGTCGAGGTAGAACTCGCTAGCGTTTTGTTCACCTGTTAGAAACGTAACTTTTTCACATTATACTGACATTTTGAATATAAAATATTAGTAGAATCGGACATGCAAACGTGCAATTCACTTTAATATTAAACTTAAATCACTAAAAATAAGACATTGTTGTCATTGAGATGATTATAAAAAGACGGTCGGATAATTCGTGAAGTTTCAAAACGAGAATGAGTATAGACATAAATTGAAGAGCGTCCATTCCACCTTTAGTCTGTGACAAAAATTAGTTACCTAAGCAGACAGGACAAGTGGGCAGCTCGGTATGATTGGGCGGTGGGGTCCCGTCCCGCCCCCACTCCACGCGAGACACCCACGCCATGTGACACACTGCGTTAGGTTCCAACGTGCTGTATGGAACGCCATCGAACTCCTCGTGGAACTCACGCGCCGCTTGGGATGTACGAAACCTAGTCAACAACATAAATTGAAAACATCGATGTTACCTACAGAACTCTAACCACCTAAGCAAAATTTCGTACCAAACCATATCGGCGTCATATGCGCCCGGCCATACGATTCCACGTCGCTGACTAAATAGCCGCATGGTCGGGGTCTTATGTGTCAGTATCAGAATACATAATATAAAAAAAATAACTAGAAAACGTGTGTGTGTAAAAATCGGAACTAAAAACTAAAGATTCTTGTTCCAGAAGTCTACAATGGAGTTCCGAAAAGTAACGCCAAATTCAATCAATTAGAAAACGTGTAACAATTGGGGGCCTTATCGGTAGTGATATCTTCCAGGCATTATTTATTTATTTATTTAGATCAACATAATGTAGGTACATTTATAGGTCTTAATATCTAGGTGTTAGTATCAACTACATATTATACCCTGTTAGGACGCTTGTGGTACATGTATGTGCGAGTTAGCAGTTTTTTTGTTTTATGTTTGATAATGTTTGTTAGTTTCTAATAGCGGGTTCACATGGTTTGATTTTAGTTGATAAACTTTTGTTGTCCAAGAAAAAATTTAAAACGAATTTGATTTTTGTTCATGGAATTGAAAATTAATGAGTCTGTTCAGATACAAATCGAATACGATTAAGCACTTGGTCAACTCAATTGAACCATGTAAACTCAGTATCTTAAGTGTGTTATTGATACTGACCACAGATGGTAATTAATGGTCTCTTCACATCATTACTCACGTCAAGAGAGCCATGTAATGGTCAGGTGAGCCATCTCGCAGCACTCTCACGTGGGCTATGTCTTGTTGGCACGCGGCTGCAAACGCCAGCAGGTCATGAGCACCGAGCGCCCCGGGAACTGACAGCAAGCAGAGCGTCTTGGCTTCTTCTGCTTCGCGGAGTTCACTGTGAATTATTAACACTTATGAGCCTTTGCACATAATTATTTTATCCAAGCTGACGACGTGCATATCGGGATAAAAAATTCCCTGTTATCCCAGGGTCTAAACTATCTACATATCAAATTTCAGCCCCATCTGTTTAGAAGTTTTGGAGTGAAAGAGAAAAAAAACAAACATCCATCCATCCTGACAAACTTTCATATTTATAATATTATTAGGATGGGACAACTTCCACACATGGTCATCTCGTCCCAAACTAGACAAAACCTGCCATACCTATATATGCTTATAGCACCTAGACACAGATCGAACAGACATGTTCATGCACACAAATGTCAGAGGATTGAATAATAATATTGTATAAAGTAGGATTCCCCATGTTTTGCATGTATTTGATAAAGATCATTGCTACAATCTGTTGCACTGGTTCTTTTACTAAAACTACCAGCGATCCTGCTGTTCTATTATAACTATAATAATAATGAAAAAAATTATTAGGAATAATAAATAGGGTTACATGGTACATAATGAGTAACAATGATATCTGCAGAAGTATAAACTGTGTCACAGATACCAACACCCTCCTCTGAAATTAATGTAGAATGCTTAATCCAGTTACAAAACAAAGAATACCAGTTACTTAAAATGGCAAGATGACAATGATAATGTTGATAATTTACATGACAATATAATACTAGATATAACATATGTAAGGCAACAATATTATATAAACATTACATTAAAATAGTACTGGATTTACTATAATTATATTATGACATTACATAATGACACTAGGATAGTAACTAGGTAGCAACTGTGGAAAACACACACCATGTGTATTTTGCAAATGTGTAAAAACACACTGGACTTTCAGCAGAGTTGATATACCCAGAAAGAGATAGAGAGTGTTACATTACCAATAAATGTTACAAGTCTCTGTCTTTACAGTCATAAATCTCATAGATATTCTAATAATATGGAATTTTGGATAAATAGGTGTTTTAGTTGGTCCTTTAAGCAAAAACTACTGAACCAAACGGTTGAAATTTGGCATGAAGGTAATTTTAAGTGGAATAACACTGGTAATTTTCAACACAGGTATAGCATCTAGCTAGTAATCATCATCATCATCATCTCAGTCATAGGACGTCCACTGCTGAACATAGGCCTCCCCTATAGATTTCCATTCAGTCTGGTTGTTATCGACCCACCTCCATCGTGTTCCTGCCATCTTTATCAGATCTAGCTAGTGTTCTAGTAAAACTAAGTCAACTTTTTCAAT
Source organism: Hemistola chrysoprasaria (assembly GCA_947063395.1). NCBI lineage: Eukaryota > Metazoa > Arthropoda > Insecta > Lepidoptera > Geometridae > Hemistola > Hemistola chrysoprasaria. The sequence goes on from OX346729.1 coordinate 10,978,697, forward strand.
TTCAAGGTAAGAATAAACTCCAAAATACTACAAATAGACATAATCAAATTATATCTGGTATTATGCTCGTATATTTTTTACAGTTAAGAATAAATATAAAATAAATGGTACTAATTTTCTAAGTTCATACAATAATTGTAGGGTAGATAGCTGTCAAGGCTACCCACAGATTTATTATAATATGATTTGTTTTTTTTTATTTTGTACAGCCATACCAGGCTTGGTTCGCCACCATAACATGATTGATCATCTGGCACACTGTCAAGAGAACATTATTATTATTATTATTACTTTATAAGATGGTATGGTTGCTTGCACATCAAAGCAGTTTGATTGTGTGGTGTGAACACCGTTCCAAATGCTATGGTGGTACATTCAAATCATGTTCAATTGTCTATTCATAGAAAAAGTTTTTTACATAACCTTTTAGAAACACCTGAGAATAATAAATGGGTTAAAAATGCACTCACTTCTCCTTATAAAGGTGCAGAATACCCTTGGTGACTTCAACTAGAGGATTGCCACAGAAGAAGCTAATAGTATCATCTTCATCCCTAGGAGTTGACCTTCTAGAGCTGGTGGGCAGGATGCCGGTATCAGAGTTGCCTGTTAGGACACTTGCATATGTTTCCACTGTGATGGTCTGCGAGTCACGTGAACCACGGTCGCGCTTCTTTTGCTCTTTAGCTGCTTCTGGAAAAGAACAAAGAATTTACACCATTTTCTGGAAATTCCTTTGCACCAGTGGGTCATTATGGTTCATTGGACAACATAAATCGCTTATTAATTCCAATAAGTAATATGAGAAGAAAAACAGGGGATAATATTAATGTCGTATTTGGATTATCAATAATCACTACACTACTATCACATTTGGATTTTCAAAGGCTTGGGCATACGGCTGCTCATGTAATAATATTATCACTCACCAATTTCCACAGGATTGTCCCCCATTTCGGGAAGATCTTCGTCGATTTCAATACGCAAAACACACAAAGAGACAGACATTTACAAAATCTGCGTCAAAACATCAGGGGATCAAAGCAAACATTGCAACAGCACACGCATAACGTTTGTCAATTCGCAATCCAGCAAATTTTGATTTTCTTCGTAGTGTTACATTCTCTTTGTTTCTTCTCTGATATTTCTACATTATAACCAGAACAAAGAGCAATTTATTTCATTATTTTCTATTTTTATTTTTCTACAACACAGTACACAGAACAAGTCAAACAGATTAAACACCCGAGTAAATACAAAAGTTATAAGTTTGAAGTTCATTTTTGAAGGTCGAAGATACAGCTGAGATAAATAGACGCTAATACTTCGTAGCAAAATGAGATGCACTACCGACTGCCGAGTCATCGAGCTTGATCGAACAATAGTTTTATTTAGCAGGGTATAATAATAATAATAATAATAATAATAACTCTTTATTTCAGATACAAGATCCATAATAGTACATACAAGTATTCAATAAAATACTGTCAAATATAATAAATAAGAATAAAATAGTCTGACGTTAATAATGGTGACACTGACAATAAAGAGAAATTGACAGTAGTAAAGCACAATCTTTTTTTAGCTTGGCGCAGCGCGACGCTGTGCTGCTCATAATGTAGAAATATAATATTATTATTAATTTTGTATGGTACATCGGTGCATATCACACCAGTCACTAGATAGAACGACGTTGTTTTGTAATTATATGTACCACGCTTGGACGAAATATCACATAATATCACGGTTTTTTTGGTATTATAAGCCCCTAGAGTTAGAACACCACAATTTTGCCAATGAGACGTAGGAAGATAGAACATTAAACGAAGGAAAATAACCATTATGTGCTTTTAAAATTTGACATACTTGACAGTGGTCAGTGGTTGTCATTAGGTAAATTCGGGTAATGTAGAGTAAAACTTTCATAAAGATAATAATACATTGCGTGTTCTAGAATCTATTGCAAGCTAAAAATATCTATTAAAGCAGTAATGTACCTATAATCATTTTTATTGTCGTTTCTTATTAGGAATTTCTAGATTTGAAGTGTCGTATTGTTCAGTGTTATTCAAAATTCAATATGGCTACAGATCTGTACGTCGAGAGCTGTCAGCTGCAATAATTTTGTTTCATTGTGTTCATTACGATTTAAAAATGCTACGATAGTTTCGCGTACGTGAATATGGGTGCAAAAGACTCAAAACCTAGTTTTATATCGTACGAGGATGCAGTGAAAAGAGGTAGAGCGGGAGTGCAATGTTGATCAAAGTGCGTTGTAGGGTTGTAGGATTACGGCGAATAATCGTTGTTATTTTATTTGCAGTGTCAGATAGTGAGTTGAGACGTATTCGCGAGGCGTTCAAGAGATGTGCCGGTGCGAACGGAACGGCGTTGAGCCTTGAGGCTTTCGTCCATGAAGTGTTGTGTGATGGAGTGCCTTACGAGGTCGCCGAGTGGTTGTATCAGGCCTGCGGAGGCACCAAGCGAGGCATCGCCTTCAGGGAGCTCCTGTGCGGGATCGTGGTGCTCACCAAAGGAAATATCGAAGAAAAAATCAAGTAAGAACCGATGTGAATCGTTGTTTTGATTGTAAACATTACATCATACGTTATCACGTTATCAAACCTCGCATGCAGACTGTAATCGTCTTAATTAAATTATAATTGAAATTCAATATGCAACAATGAGAACGAGATTGAATTGATTTGTGCAACAAATGATCAATGTTTTGATGGCCCATAATGTTCCTTAAGCTTTAAAATGTGCGAGTGATAGATGAACAGAAATTATTGACGTCGTTCCTATTTCCTAAATAACTAAGACAGTGTCCCTTATTGGGAGATGAGGGACCTTACATTACATGCTAGGTGACACATACATACATAATTACTACCATTTACCAGCATTGTTACTTTATTACATTTATTTGATGACTCCTTAAAACAGTTTAAAAATCTTATATCAGTTAGGTATCTGCGAACTTCTGTAAATTATCTTTTTTTTGCTCCTAATGGGTTTGTCTCAGTTATTTATTATTTTTTACGATAATTTAATAATCTTTTGTCTTATCCACTCATCACATAAGTTACCTTTGATTGAAGAATAGGCACTAATAATAATATGGCACAATCACACATCTAAATCTACCTCTTTCCTTCCGGATGCCTGTAAGAAATGACATCCAGTGATAAGACCAAGAGATTCTTCTACATAGAGATTTATTTCCCCAACACTACTAGCAGGTATTAGTACTACTGTACCTGTATACTGTGATTAATTCTATACCTGTTCATTCTACTGTAATTCTACTGTTTATATAATAGAATAGAATAAATACATTATGGCAAAAAAAAATATTTATACAAAAAAAAAAACGATGTTACAAAAGACATGGACTATAATAAAGTGCACAAATATCTATTTATCAAATTCAAACTCAAAAATGTGGTGGGCTTCCAATAGGTCATGTTTATTCAAGTATAAGTCTCAAGGAGATTTTATGATGATCATACATTATATAGGCTATGATTCATAGCTCATGTTCTATAACTGATGAATCAACTGTGCATTCGGAAAAAAATCCTCTACAAGAAGACGAAGATGACACAGGAAAGTCTGGTTTAATGTTACAACTGCCAGTCTTACTGTATTTGGTGTGATGACATTTGTTTATTTGTGCTGTGCTTGAGGGTCAGTGGTCCCCATTTGTGAACCTTCCATCATCAGAACCATCAGCCATCAGTTCTATGTGCTTACAGCCCTGTCAATGCAGCTCTGGCAATGCCATTTCAACTTGCTTATCTGGCTATGTTTATATAACTTTTGTTTCGACATATGATAGATCATGGATTCTGATTTCAGGGACCAGTAGACAACATAGACTTAGCCCAACATAGTAATTTATAAACTTTTGTGTTTGGAACACATATTAATAGATGTTTTCAGCGTGATTAAGTCCCGTCTCTTTCATAAAATATTCTTAGACCACATGACCAATCCAAAATTTAGTAAATACAACAGGTCCTAAATAGATACCATCTCTTCCCAGATTCCTATGGACCCTGTACACAAACAACCAAGGTGAAAATGGCATGTACATATACAAGCGAGACTTCACTCGCACCCTTCACATGGAGAACAACTCCTTACCTGTCACGGGAGCTGCGAGATCTGCTGAGATACTGCTCAGCCTGTTTGGACCTGGAGACAGGTGGGTGGGAAGAGTTTTGGAAGGAACAATGAGATAACAGAGATTCTTCTACCTAGTTAGGTTTATTTAAAGTCATTTGCTATGTAGATACAGGTGTTATTCTTCTAAAATGCGAAAGTTCTATGTTAGTTGCCTCTTAATCAAAATTTCTGAACCAATTGGGCTAAACTGGACAGCCTCTGTGGTTTAGTGGGTGCGGGCTCTACGGCCAATAATGAGGTTCCATGTTTTATCTCCGGATCAGGCAGATTGTTATTGGATTATATTATTCCATTAGGAATTATCTCAAGCATGGGGTCTGGAACTGTGCCCAGTAGCAGATGGCAATAGTCTCGCCATGTTACATGGGGCCAATAACATACTGGCGAAATGTGGGTGTACCTACTATGGGACTGAGTCCTGGGTACACCTCTGCCTACCCCTTCGGGAAAAAAGGCGTGATTGTATGTTTTGTTATGTTTGGGCTTAAATAGCACAAAAACAATTGATCCACAGTTATAATCAAATGGAGTCACTGGAATCACTCTAACTAAAATAGCAGTGACTCGGCTTTTCTCAGTCCACAAGACTATAGTATACATGTACTTGCCAACTGGGAGCACCCTCAGATATCTTCACTTCATCCTTCAGCAGCACTTGTCACTTAGTGTGGTCTACTTAGTTTCAAACCCAATTTATAGACCACTAAGAAACAAATCTACACTGGTACAGGGTGACATTCGACCAGTTCCGCTCGTGGCTCCTCATACACAAAGACGCCACAGTTCTCTCCAAGTGGCTGCTCTCTGAGATCAACGTAGCCCAGGATATAGAAACGCCCACCTTCTATCAGAGCTTAGCGGGCGTCACGCACTTGGAGGAAAGGGTGAGTGATGATCTCTTTTATTTGACGTGTTTTTAACAAATCTTGAAAGAATAATGATTAAGTATAGGACAGAACTTCACCCTTCACTCGCCACACATGGTCGTCTGGTTTCAAACGAGGATTCTATACTATGGTAAATCAGAAGACTGATATAAAGACTTATGTATATGCAAACAGTCGCGCCTCTTTCCCATTGGGGTAGGCAAGGCTGATATACGTCTTTCGCTTCTTCCACTTTGATGAGATACAGCCCTGTGACAGATGGACAGACAGTTGAGGCTTAGAAACGGTTCCTTCTGCACCCTTTTGGTACCAAACCCTACAAATTAGCACTATGTTATACAAAAGTTGGTGGGTGCATTTCATTGCTGTTGGTAACTTTTCCCAGTGTATCCTTCCTGTTCCTACTTAACATAATATACATACTATAATATTTAGTAAATTGCATAAAGATTCATGAATTTGGTGTGGCTTCACCATTTATATCCTAGTCACAATAACTCATATGTGTTTCCTCTTACCTACGTCATAGGGAAAGACTGAATTAAACAAATCATTGTGTTTTTTTATTTTTAAAAACTAAACAGCTTTTTTATCGGCATTAAGTTACATACCTAAATTAAACTATATTAAAAAATATATTGTTAATATTAACATTAACATATAAAATAAGCAGTCGGCAATCGACACAACTTTTTTACAACTTAATGTAAGATTAGTGTTTGAAGTAGTCCATTTTAGGGTTCCATACCACAATCAAAGTTATGGCCATTTAACTGCATATTTCCACACTTTGCCAAGGAACTTATAGCTGTTCTGTATGTTCTGTAGCCAGATTGTTTTTCGGGATTGGAAGCGTTTTGTTCAGTTATCTGGGTATGGAACCCTACACTATGCATACATATGTATGCCTTAACAAATTATTATATAGAGAAACAATAAAAGCGGGCCAAGGTTGATCCCTAGTGATACCCCTATCTACGTTTAAAGTACTACTTTATATTATTTAATTCAGCGACCGGTTATGGTTAATGGGAATTAAAATTTCTATAATACTTGACTCTTGATTATTTAAATCAGGAAATATATTATGTCGGGATGAAAAACACGAATAAGATTATTGGCGGAAATTCAACATCTATTTTAATCATGATTGGATCGTGAGCCTAATGGTCTTTAGAGCTACCTATACAAAACTAAAAAAAACTTCCAATAAGCCTGACTCATAAAAGTATTGGATATTACGATATTTTAATCTTTTTAGAGTAATTAGTAAGTAGATCTATTTGTGACGTAAACGGTGAGAAGTATTAAGAAGCTAGTCTCTCACATGGGGCACTATGCCGATTATTTGTCAAATATAGGTTAATCTATGAAAGCTGAACAAAAAACAATTTTTTGGACTTGTTTTCATAAATTAGGGTACGTAAGGTAGAATCTTATCGGGTGTGAGTGGCGCGGAGTGCTTTCTACGTGAGAAGTAGTCCAGACAATAGTTAGTATAACGAGTGGAGCAATTCAAAATTAAGGAAAATTGACGTAGATATTTATTGACACCTGTGTTGCATAGATAATACGAGGAAATTGGCTTTCTTTCCAATTGGCCTATAGGATAAGGAAAACCCCAGACTCCCAACATTTTTTTATGTTAATACCTACCATGTACTGTGTCTGGTTTGAATAGAAATAAGCGAATTCACATGGATATAATTTTTTACGAATTGTTAAGAGTTCTTACTACAAACTATATTATTGTATAAATACGAAAGATTATCGGTCGGGGGGTGTGTGTGTGTGAGTTGAATTACTGTATTTGTTCGTCACACCAAAACTACTGAACCGAATGAGGCGAAATTCGGTATGCAGATAGCTTAGACCCTGGAATAACCCATTATATCGCGGCATTTCCACAAGAACGCTGACTTCTCTAAACTTCTTAAATTTCAACCAATCAATTATTAGTGTTGGTTCTACTCGTAGCTGTTTATTAGTTTCACCTAATTATAAAGAGATAACCTTAAAGTAGCCAAAAAGTAACGAAATCTGCAATCTATATCTTATCAAATTATGTTTAAAATATAATAAAAAGTACATAATAAAAGGTCATCAAATATTATGTATGCGAAATAGTCTCTTTATCAAAAATATATGCATTAAGCGATTCTAAAAAGTGAACTCTGAAATCTAGTTTAAATTTTGTAGGTAACGAGCATAATATATTATGTATCATCAAGGCTATAATATATATAAAATATAATATGTGCGTATCGATTTTTAGATCTGTTTGGTGACAGGAATGAGGTGCGACGGGAGAGGCGCAGCATTGGTCGCTCGGTCGTCTTCACCCCGTCTTACCCCGTTCACGCGTCTCGAGTGTCCTGCGTACAGTCGCGCGCATACGTAGTAGTGGTGTGTGAGCGATGACAGCTAGGATAATGAAGACAGACTAGATGAGGAGATAATTCGCGCATGCCCAAACCGCTCATTGCACCTTTTTTCATGCTTTTGTACTACTATAACTTGACAAATTAGGTAGTTACTAAAAAACTCGCTTAATAATTTTATATGCGCGACTGTATAGTTCGACACAAAAGAGTAGAAAATAATGGGGGCGCCACTGTCTGTTACTAGAGTAAAAACAATTTAATCAACACATACACCTTAAATTAGTTCCGTTTCTACTCTTTTGTGTCACTTGCGCTAAGCACCCCTCCACTTTTGCCGAGCGCTATTAAACCGTGACTCAACTTTTATATATATGTATAGTGATTAGTGTCTCGAGAAGGGCTAGATAATGCCTTGAGACCTATATTCGTATTTGTTTACATTAAAATGATCTATACTTAGATATTACATGTTACAATGGAGATAACATAAAACAATGTTTTCTAATGATAGTGGCAACATAAACAAGAGGTACCGTGTCCTTTAATACCAAATTCACCTTCGTTTTAGGACTCTGTCGCAATAAACTGTAACTAAGATTATAGAGTAACATAAATGAGAGGGTATTAAATTATATCGGCACAAGGTTCGAATTCAGTGTATCGCGAGTAACTACATTGTACAGTTTATCTTCTATGAAGTTTATCAGATGAGGGAGGGCGCTAGTGTCTAACTGCTTAGGCGTTTCCACAGCTGTTCTATAACGGCGGAGAGCTAGTTCCTCTTTTAGTCACCTTCATTATGATGTGGACCTACCAGTCTATTTGAGTAGATAAATTGACTTATCTGAAAGAAATGAAAACCTACTGAACGGATTTCCATTAAAGTAGTGAAGTATGTGCTTACTGATAATACTATAATAGACCCACTTATTGGCGTACACCTCCTTGACAAACATTGACTGACTTACTCACTCATCAACGTCCAGCCATACATAACACTTGGGACTTTCGATTATACCTAGTTTTTATACAATTAATTGTCAAGGCATAAGTACATATTATTATGTATGCATATTGTAGGGTTCAATACCTAGATACCTGAACCAAATGCTACGCCTTCTAAAAACATGCAGCGCCATCTAGTTACAAAATACAGCAAACTTGTCAGTAATCACAAAAAAATTTTGGATTATTTTACGGTTTTGGGATTATTACTTGTGATATAAGATTTTGCTTTTTGCCGAATTTATTATTTATATAATTTGGAAAAAATAGATTAATTAGGCAAGCGCAGCGTAAGACGTCCACCCACAAGGTGGACAGACGTACTGATAAGGATGGCAGGAACAAGCTTGATGCAAGCCACTTACAACCGGACTGGATGGAAATCTGTGGGGAGGCCTATTTTCAGCAGTGGACGTCCTATGGCCGAGTTGATAATGATGATATTAATCAAGCGAAATAACACCGCTTTATAAAAATGTACAAGGAAAAAATAAAATCCAAAAAGAGATCTTATCGAGATTCGATCCCCCGCCCTTATAACAAACTACAAACTAGGCCACGAAGATCTTAACATCAGTGACAAAAATTTGATACGCATTTTGCGGAATGCCGCCCTTGCGGAATGTATGGAAATATGCAATAAAAAGGCCATAATTCTTGATTGCGTTAACATAGAAGTATGATTTTATAGCCACTAGGGACCGCATACCTGAGTGCTATCAATTTCAACTTGATACCTCCCCGCGTTCGCATGAAAAAGTGTCTTGACAGAGGGACAGACACACAGACAGACACACAGACAGACAGAAGAACAACAAAGTGATCCCATAAGGTTTCCTTTTTTCCTTTTAAGGTACGGGACCCTAAAAAAACAATGAGCATTTGTAATCGGTCCACAATGAATGACGTTTTGTATGACATACACAAAACACACGCGACACTCATCATATAGGTACCTATTAGGTATATTTTTCATTTTTCGAGTGTGGTACACACAAATAGCTCAATCTAAAAGATAACGATTTACGCTGGATGTATGCTCTCGCCAAGGTTATGCGTTGATACTGCATAGCAGCTGGCCGCATTACATGAACTGCGGCTCATCAAATGTAAGAAGTATCTTTGCAACGTAACTCACACAATTTCAATGACCTCCGCCGTAAAAGCGTGAAAGATGAAAGATGTACAATTCTTAATCACTAAATTTAAATACAAATTCTTCAAACAATGCAAAATTAGAATTGTTAAAGGTACTTATTAGATTTGATGGGATTATTAGTATGACATTCGGAGAGTGGGCAGCAGCGTTCTTCGTTTCCAAATATTCCAACTACTGCGATCACCAAGCCGCCTGCCAAGCGTGGTGATTACGACAAAATTCTCCACCATATCAATTTATGGCGTTCTATGCAAAAGGCCAATGTTCAGCAATGGAGTCTTCCGGCTGATGATGATGATTAAGTATGACATGTTTGAAGTGAAAATCAAGCCGATCTCCCCTGCACTCCGCCACGTATGGACGATTCTATTCACATACTAAAATTCATGAAAGCGGGGGCTTTTGGGTTGATAAGTCTGTGGTGGGGAAAAAAAAAACAATTCTTGGAGTTACCCATACCCACGCCAAAGACAATTTTCAACAAAGAAAGTTATCTAAAGCGTGTGTGATCATGATCTTTATCGTCTGTGTTTGGTCGCGGGCTTACGTTTGATGACATTTGCATTAATTTCATACTACGTTTTAATAAAAGGAATAAAAATATACGCTCATTTTGTTTACTTTAACGTAATGGAATTTTATTATACCTATTTCAATTTTATTACCTATATACACACATTAGATAATACATTTGTACTAATGTGATGAAAAATTGTTTAGAATATCAAATCTTGAACGATTGTCTTCGTTATTAATTTCTTGTGTCACAGAATACTGACCTAAACGTGCAGAATGGACTCTCCTCATACTCATGTATATCTTCTCAAATAGTATATGCATTACCGAAAATGTATGTAATCCGTCATTGTATACAATTCCTAGGACATGTATATAACTCCTAAAATCGCCCGGAAATGTGTGAAATATTAGACATATTTCCTAGGAAATCCATACATTTAGGTTAGGTTTAGTTCGTAGTTCTTTAGAATATATTAGTGCCGTTTCTGTGGAAATAAATAAATTATAATATATGATAGTTTATGTGCTAGATGGGCCTTAGAAATTAAAATAGTTGATTTTACCTGCGTGTCTCAACGAGAGCCTTAATAAAAATTAAAAAATTATTCATTTAATTTACAGAAAGTATTTGTTTTATACATTTCCTAATACGATATTGGAATTTTATGCAATTCCTAGGAAATGTATACATTTTCCAGGTTATATGTGTATTAAAAAAATCTTTGAAACATTATTTTATTCATTTACTAAATAGCTTCTAATTGTATATTATTTTCCTAGGAATTGTATAGAATTCCTAGGTTTCATACATTTCCGGTAACATATATAAATAGACTCTGGCCGCTACTTAACAAAGTGCAATTCAGCTCGCATTACGCTAATAGCGAATATGGAAAGAAAAATCCATCCATCTATCATCACCAACTTTCGCATTTTCGCAATATTAGTAGGATAGGATTATTGGGACCTACAGTTTTTATAAATATATCTTCCGATATACGAAATGAAGGAATCCGAATACGAAGGAGTATTTAGAGATATAGATGGGATATGATCGTATTTCGATGCCAGTATTTTTTCTCTTAGGGAGCAAAAGAGAAACAATTCATTTGCTGTCTCATTCTCACCTATTACTCCAAGAAGACCTTGTTTGGAAGTTGTACCATAAAATTCTATTTTTACTCTAACAGAACAGATTACTCCAAATACACTACTCGAATCAATTCATTTGGGTTATATGGACAACTAATATTGTCAGAGTCCAGGTTGCCATGATTCCTACGCAGCCTCTGACATGACCTAACGACTGCCCGCTACATATCTAATAGGAAACAGCCGGGACCTACAGTTTAACGTGCCATCCGAAACACGATAGCGCCCAGGTGAAAAGTACAAATTGTGAAATTCGATCCAGACTTCGGACTTTCGGGTGTGGTTAAATAATATTATATCTTTCTCCAGGATATAATAGAACTGGAGAAGTGTTTCTGGTCGCTCCGCAACTCAGCCCCGACAGGTCAGCTGGATATGGAGAGCCTCACGCCTCTTCTCTCCCCTCCGCTACCAGCTGCAGCCGTCGCTGGGACCTTCTTGGCTTTCGACGAGAACAGAGACGGACATGTAGACTTCAAGGAGCTGTGCTGCGGACTCAGCGCCGCTTGTCGAGGGCCCAAGACTGAGAGGATTAAATGTAAGAACTCTTATTTGTGGCAGTGAGTTAGGAAGTTAATGGGATGTTGTAGCGTCCACCAACTACGGGACCACGACGGTGTAGATGAGTAGGTGAGTAGAACGCGAAATGCATCACCTATAGATAATAAACACATGCCCCTATAGGCGATAGGTAGGTGGGATAGATAAAAATCGACGATGACTAGTAGTAGTAGTAGACACCACGGTAGCTCAATAGGAAGGGGGGGCACAACGCGGATTGGTGCGGGTTCAAGTCCCGTTCGTGGGTGAATTTTTTCGACCCATATTTATTTTGTATTTCAAGCGAATAGACCGCTTAGTCTATAAAAATATAAAAAACTAGCTGTGTCCCGCGGTTTCACCCGCGTAGTCTTCGTTCCCGTGGGACTATAGGCACGGTCATCTGGTCCCAAACTAGGCCAGAAGCCTGTACAATGGTAACTAGATGACTGATATACTTATATAAGCTTATAACACCCAGACACAGATCAAACAGACATGTTCGTGCACACAAATGTTTGACCTGGTCGGGGATCGAACCGGCTCAGTTACTACCATCTAAGCCAACGAAGCTCTCAAAAAATCCTATCCTATCTAGGATCTAAACCTACCGAATTTCTGCCCAATTGGTTCAGTAGTGTTGGCGAGAAAAACAAACATCCATCCATCCTCACAAACTTTCGCATTTATAATATTAGTAGGATATTCCTATTCATAATCGAGAATCGTAAAATCACAGAAATCAAAACAACAATCAGGCGATACAATAATGTTATCAAATCATGTTAAGTGTTTGTCTGTGGTGATAGTCATCATTACTTGTGCGACCTTCGTTGATTGGCATTAAATTATCTTAATATTAACAGATCTTAAAGATGCTCCAATATTGATAATAAGATGGGAGAAACAATTAGCAACATGCTTTTAACGTTTTAGAACTGAAAATGAACTGAAAACTGAATATTTAAAGTCTTTCCTAAGGAATTCCATAACTGATAAATACCTATTCGCCGTTTTATAACGCATCTTTTGTAGTATAATTGGATAAATGCCATTTATCATAATAAAACACTGGTCAAGAAATTATATCTCTTTTATCATCGTCATTGGTTCCCCAAAGCTCGCATGGGAAATGATGTCGGCCCAAACACCTTAACAAGCAAGAGGACCTCTTAGCAGTTTGACACAATCCTATGGAAAATTGACTAAATCGATGTTTTGTATTCCCCTGTTTCTGCGAATACAGTAAACCGATTTGATATATTTATATCCTGATATTTTAAAGATAAGTAAAGTATGTCACTATCATTTTAGTTTTGTTTATAAACGTATTTGTAGTGAACGTCCAGTCACGCGAGTAAACTGGGATTTTTGGTAGTTCACTATGAAAAAGCCAAGGGTTTATAAGAAAAATTAAAATGACAGGGACATAGGTTATTTCACTATAAAAATATCAGGATATAAATTTATAGAATGGGTTTATTATATTCGGAGGAGACAGGGGAATGCAAAACATCGAATTGGTAAATTTTTCATAGGATTGTGTTAGATTTCTAGAAGACCGCGTACGCTATTAATTTATAAATAACACTGAGTAATATGCTGACTGACACACCGTAGATAATTATTAACATATTATTATGCCGTCATAAAGTTTCCCAATACACATACAACAATAGAAAGACCACATGTCTTGATTCACACATAGAAAATAATATAATAAACTCATGAATATTATATTACCCATTCCATATAACTCGTAACTCTGTTGATGCATTTGTTTGAATCGAGTGATCGTCACGCTTCACTACAGTTTCAGCAGATTCAATAATACATGACAAGGACGCACTGCACTATTGTTAGGTGATGAATTCATGGTTACTATTCAAACTTAAATAGATTTATTCAGTTCAAACAGTAATGAACCGTGCGTTCGGAAAGATACCTCTACAAGAAGAACGCACAAGCGACACTCGCCTCCGCCTGCCATTTTTCGTCGCCTGCTACTAGGCAGTCAACAAGGCAATAAGGCCCGTACTTACGCGCGGGCGATTGTATGGAGTGACGGGGGCCTAGTTAGGGTGCGGGCAAGAGACGGTCTTAGCCGCTCCGCCTCATAGACACTAGCGCCCTCATTTTGTTTAATTACTTCTCCACAACTGAGAGTCATCCATTAAATATTATTTAGGAAAGCCCAAACGGTTATTCCACATTCGTAACCCCGGTTTATTGGCTGATTCTGTTAAGACCAAAACTGTGTCCGAGGTTTTACCCATTATCGTTTGCAGCGGTTGAAGGCCATACATACATACATAAATAAATACTGACACGCCTAGTTCCCTTAAGGGGTAGGCAGAAACTATTTTTAAGATTTGTCGTAAAACTCCCGGCTTGGCCAGCTTTGATCTACTATCTATACATCATACAAGAGGTCTACTAAAAAAGTCGTAATATTTCCGAAAATCAACCTCCCATTGAAATGCACCAAAAAATTATTTGGAATATTTTATTTTTTGTAGTGGTAGGCCTCTTTAGCAGGGGGCCGCCTGGGGAAGTACCACACCTTTGCCAGTTATTCATCCGCCAAGCAGTAATGTGCAAACATTACTGTTCCGGTATGAAGGGCAATGTTACCAGCGAAATTACTGGGCATGATGAGATTCAACAACTCATATCTCAGGGTGACGGGCGCAGTGCAGTGCCGCGCAGAATTTTGAATTTAAAACACTGGGTGGCACTGTGTCTGATATGGGCAATCATGATGCTTACCATCAGGCACCTGATTTGCTCGACTTATTACCACTATCATAAAAAAAAAATTTTTCTTGTCACCGTCAAGTCACCAGCCTTGATATAAATTGTCATATGTGTCCATTCATATGTACAATAAGTGTAAATTTAATATAAACGTTACCCTTGAACTTATCATTGGTTTGACGTTATAGACTAACGGAAGTTTATGTTAAGTTATTGTAATCGGGTGTTGAAGTGTGGTCTGTACACGAATGCCGTTTACATAATACGTTTCTATTCCGATTCACAATAATATGGATTTGTTTTTTACCTGCACGTCAAAAGTACTGATCCGATTGGTGTGCTGTTAACTTTGCTCCAGGAAACATCCTTTTTAACGGGTGAAATTCAAAAACAAATAATTTCTTCGTTGTTGTTTATTAATAATAATAATAATAATTATAAAATGTCTTTGTGCTCATCTTAAAAAAAAACTGTAGATGGTTTCAGAGATAGACCCCGATAGGTGCATTACCTTTAGATTAAAAGCTCAATGGGGCCTCTGCACGTTAGACTTAAAAAAAAATGGTCTCCGTGCACGCCTATCAAAAGACCGGGTATATCCCGTGTATACGAGCGACATAATAATAATATGGGACAACTTCCACACACGGTCACCTAATCCCAAACTAGGCTAGAAGCCTGTACTATGGTAACCAGATGACTGATATAGATATATATGCTTATCACACCCAGACACAGATCAAACAGACATGTTCATGCACACAAATGTTTGACCTGGCCGGGGATCGAACCCGGAGCCTATGGCACAGAAAGCAGAATTACCACCATCTGTGCCAACCAGGCTGTCAATGTTATGAGTTTCAACCTAATACCTCAACGTGTTCCCGATAAAAAGGGTCTTGACAGACGGACAACGAAGTTCCTTTTTTCCTTTTGAGATAAGAAACCCTAATAGAGATAAAAAAATCCATTTTTCGTAACTAGTTGTAACTTCTTACCCAGTTTGCTTCAAGATCTTCGACCTGGACAGCGACGGAGTCCTCAACAAGAAGGAACTGATAGACATGGTGGGCATCCTCTGCACCGTCGCCAACGAGCACATCAAGAACACCTCCTCGAGAGCCTCCACACCTGACAACGAGGCTCACGAGACCACTGACGAGATGGAGAAAGGATTCGACCCTGAAGTCATTCTGCTGAACCTGAGAGATAAGCTGGTGACAGCGCCCAAGGGGAGGAAGGCCATGTTTCAGCTGGGGCCCAGTGCGGAGTCTGAGGATATTATTGTATTGACTGAGGTGAGGCCAATAGTGAACTTCTTTTCTCCATTTTTAATGAAAAACACATAACATACTATCACGCCTTTTTCCGAGGGGGAAGGCAGAGGTGTACCTAACCAGGACTCAGTCTCATAGACGGTACCACCCACATTTCGCTAGTATGTTATCATCGTCATCATCTCAGCCGTTGGCAAGAAGCGCCCTCTGAGTAAAAACTATCAACTATGTCTTTGACAAATTTAGAGCTAAAGCACTCCGCAATAAAGATATGAAGCTACAAGTAGCCGGGGCCGTCTGTCTAGGCGGAAATTTTTCTATGCTCTAGACAGAGAGAACAGATAGAGAAATAAATACGCGATAAAAAGAGAGGCAGCTTGTTGGTTGGTCTGGAAGAGATCGCTCTTAGACCGCCAATTGTTATATTATTTGTTATAATTGTGTATTTAAATTTAAGGTTTCATGTTTGTAGTGTAATAATAAAGAGTTAATCTATCTATCTATCTATCTAATATAACGATAATTAGTAAGGCGCTAAGCGACTTAAATTGCACTGTATTGCGTCGGTGCTAGAGTCGCTATTTATTTGAATGATTTTGAGGAGTGTCCCTTCTTGCGAGTGCCTTTAGTATTAGTATTCTGTGGCTGAATCGAGAGAGATTGACGCGTCTCTTACTACCCTGTATCAATAAATGTCAAATTAATAAATCAATAAAAAGCGATATTATCTTTTTCTCTGCATATAAAATATATTTTTTAAAGCTCTGTTTTGTTCTCTCTCCAGACAGAAGACGAAGGCATAATATCGAAGGACACGGTGCTGACCATGGAAGACTTCCTGATCTGGTGCGTGGAGTCAACGGAGACGCTAGTAGCCCCCTTCCTTCAAGTGTTGTTCGATGTTTGTCACGTCGTGCTGGGGCTGAGGCCGCAGTGTAGACATCATGAGAGAGATATTGGTGAGGATATACACATGCATTTGTTCATACACACAACAGAGCCTATTGCCATCAACTGACCAGAGTATTCTGAAATCCTAATGTATGCAACGTGTTACAAAAAAGTGAAGTAATCCAAATTGATCAGCTGATCGGCAAATTAGTATAAATAAATAAAATAAATAAAAATAATTTAATTCAGGCATATAAAACCCATAATACAATATAAAAGACAAAATATAGAACAAAATAAAATAAATATTATACTATAAACTTATCAATAAATAAGTTTGTCACTTTTTGTTCCAGAAATCAAGAATTTATAAATTTATATATTAGTATGGAAAGTCAAATTTTTTTTATTGCTAATTTCGAAATTCTATCTTTTGCAAGTGGTTATGGTTCATAACTAAACTGTGGAGTGACATCCCCCTGGCTTAAGTGGATACGCGCCTTAATGTTTAATATGTGCCACGTGGTGCACGTTTATGCGAACTCAATAAAACAATAATTCTAGCCGAGAATCATTCTCACTATTGTTATCTGCGCAGCTCAACTTGGAAGCGATCGTTATCTAGATCATTATGCGTAATATGTGTTTAGTGTAATGGCTACATATATTCGGCTCGTTGACGTCATATTATGTTGATTTTACGAATATTTGTGAAGCAATGTCATTGTCATGGAGATAGGAGGTTAAATGGCTATTGCTCTGCTTAATATTGGAAGCAACGAGGCGTATCAAGATCTTATGCTAACTCTAATTAGGGACTCTGATTACCTTCGATAACACATACATATTATAACATGAGCAGCCTTCTTAAGTATCATACATAGCTCATAGCACACCGTGGAGGCGTGGTAGGTTCCTATTGAAAAGGGCTTAGAGAATTAAGATACCGCGAGATGAAGCGGCGTTTTGATGATATAGTAAGAAACGAAGCGAGGGCTAACTTGATCATTCGCACTCGCTTTATAAATCTCCTTTCATCCATTCGTCCTCTCCACTTGAGCAATCCTTTCTCAATCTTGTCACTACTTGTTGTCTTCAAATTATCTGATCATCATCATCTCAGGCATAGGACGTCCACCGCTGAACATAGGCTTCTCCCATATATTTCTATCCAGTCCGATTGTAAACGGTGGCATCCAGCGTGCTCCTGTCGTCCTTACCAGATCGTCTGTCCACCTTGTGGGTCCTACGCTGCGCTTGCCGGTCCGTGGTCTCCATACGAGATCTTTACAACACCATCGGCTATCAGTTGTACGTGTTATGAGCCCTACTAATTCCCATTTCAACTTGCTAATCCGCTGGGCTATGTCGGTAGCTTTCGTTCATCTACGGATCTCCTATTTCTGATCTTAAAGCACGGCAACTCGCAATGTTTCCTTACCGAACTATTCCACTTATCAAGGTCACTACAGATGTACTTCTCAGAATTCTTATTTCTTTAACTCGAGCTTCTTCTCTGGCGTAACTTGGCGAGTCTGAACATATGCTCTGCGAACTTTAGCACCTATGTTCAGACTCCAAGTTACGCCGGCCGTGTTGTAAGTGTGGTGACCTCCTCTATGGTCCAATTGTGTCATTTTAGTCACAAACAACGCTACAATGGACGCGAATTTGCGACCTGTGACATTTTGTGACATTATGTTATAATGTTAAAAATGTTATTGTGTTCGCATTTTTTAAATAACAATATTCTATTCTATTGTAATGTATGCGATTCCAGTGCTAGGTTGGCTGGGGCGCGAGGTGGTGCGCGGGTACAGCGTGGGCCAGTTCTGGTACCTGATCTCGGCGGAGTGGTGGGCCGCGTGGGGCAGCCACGTGGCGGCGCCGTGCTGCCGCCAGAGGAACGTGCCCACGGACGAGGCCATCGTCTGCGACGAGAGCTTCACCACCAACTCTACTGGTCAGTACTTGTGAGATCTTGCTACGAGAACATGGAAAAAAGAAAAAAAATGATTCGCCTCACACAACATAACATGATAATATAAGCCTGAATAAATATAACTCATACTAACATCGCTTATGCTGTGAAACGGTACTAACTCAGCATAATGTATGTTGCAGAACAACCTGCGCTGATTCTTCTTAATTTACTTTCGGAAATACTAATTTTAATAGACGAGTGCTATACACACTTCAAATACGCAATGTTGAAATATTGTACAAAGCTTAGACTAGTACCACAAAATACAAAAGGAACAAAAGAGACACTTCTCATAATCTGTCATTAAAGTTTCTCTTATAAACTCTCGGTTTTTTTTAAAGTGAACTTCTAAAAATCCCAGTTTTACTCGCGTGATTGGACGTTCACTACAAAAAATTAAGCGTTTATAAACAAAAATAAAATGATAGGGACATAGTTTGCTTCATCGTCAAAATATCAGGATATAAATATATCAAATACGTTCACAATATGCGGAGGAAATAGGTGAATACAAAACATCGATTTGGTAAATTTTCCACAGGATTATGTCAAACTGCTCATGTGACCGATCACCTTTTCCGTTAAGATGATTACCTTGAATGAGTTCAAGCCCTACGTGTATACAGTACAGTACAGTAGGTCGTTTTATCTCGGCGAGTCTGAACATAGTCTCTGCGAACTTAGGTATTATTATGATATAACTAAACATTACAATTACAATATATACCTACATTTGTTCGTATATTTGTATCTGGCAACAGTTTCGTTCACGAGTGTACATGCGCTGAAGTTCGCAGAGCCTATGTCCAGAGCACGTAGAGTGTGTGGGAGAGTACGGGAGCCATGAGCCCAGTACAGACAGCGTTACAGAGTCGATGGGCTCGCTGGTGTGGCGCTGCGAGACGGCGTCGCTGGGCAGCGCGGGCTCCAGCTCCGGCGTGAGCTCCGCGCTGAGCTCGCTGCACCCCGGACCCATCGACAACTGTCGGCTGCGGCAGCACGACCCGCTGCAGGTAACTACCGCGCATCACTACCCACACTACTGCACACATGGAGTGTTGTACCACGTGCGAGAGTGGTGGGTGCTCGTGGAGAGCTCAATTGATCTCGCTCGCGGGGTGAGGAAGGCCCGATTGGTGGGCGGATGACTGTCCATTCTTATCTGTTCTGTGCCAAAACTACCATCATATGTGTGTCCGGGCCCTCCACACTACAGACACACATCGAATGTCAACTTCAAAGTGCATTCCAACTGATCCTTTAATATTTAGTCAACTATGATCTGCAAAAACTCTATTTTATCTATGAACTTTGATACAAACACCGGAAGATGCTTCAATACTTTATTCGAAGACCGGCCCAGTTCCTTCATATGATAGACATCTTCATTCTGCCATAGTCACCTCTACGAGGACATCTCAATTATCTATTTTATAATCAATCATTAATCTTGTTGTGTGACTTGGCTCACGAAGCAGTTGTGCTGCAGCATATCTATAGTTTATGGCTACCTATGGGGGAGGTCTGTGTTCAGTAGTGGAGCGTCTTCCAGTTGATGTAATGCGACGTGAAACTCTTTTTGTGGTTTATGTTCACTTAAATCGTGTGCCGGCACACACACACACACACATTTTAACTGATGTGTTTTCAATGGCGGTATGACAGACCTGTATATTCTAAGATATAACATAGATCTAAGAATATTGTATCTAGTTTGAAAGTGATGAGGAGGGTTGTAGGTAAAAAAAAAACAAAAAATAAAGGTTTAACGAAAGCTCGTGCAATTTCTAAAAATCTATTTCTCTTCTTTAAGTATTCCAATGAATACTTAGTGCCGGAGAGCGCCGCCGCCCACTCCTACAATATATATATCGGGGAGCGTGTGGAAGTAAAGAGAAGAAGAGAGAAGTATGTGTATGTGTGTGTCAGGTGCCGACGTTGACGGGCGAGGGCGGGCACCTGCGGCGCGACGTGACGCTCTCGCAGCACCGAGACTTCGAGCTCGTCCCCGCCGCGCTCTGGCGCGCCCTGGCGCTCTGGTACGGCGCGCAGGACCCGCTGCCCAGACAGGTCACTCTTACACACATGTATATTAACTAAAGGGGGATACGGTACGCTCTCCCAGCGCTTACTCAACGACACGTGCTATTTGAAACAACAAAGATAGAAAGACGTACCTGAGACCGAAGTGCGAACGAGACGACAATTAAGTTTACCGACGTACGTGGACTTAATGGGACCTAATTTCAGCTGGCCATTTTCGAGAACCCAGTACCTCATCTCGCCTTTTCCCCTTTTATTTGTATCAATAAGAATAGGTCGCAAACAATTTTTTACACCCCTAAGTGATAAGGGTGGCCCACCCAAAACATTTATTTTGTGCACAAAAATTTATGATTTTATTATTTTATGATTTGGCATTAAAAATGCATTATAACCTAGAATTTATTGAAACTAGATAAAATCGAAGATAAGATATTATTGTAGTATTGTCATGCGGTTCGAGATAACCCTCACCTGCCCTGCTCAGCACAGTGTCCAAGAGAAACTTAGTTCCAGCGAATTAGCACGAGAAAAGAAAAGGCAAACATATTATCTTCGTCTTATTATGAACTATACCTACTGCAGATGAGATTGACTTGAGTATGTATAATGGTGATGGGATCCTGTTTACCCCATATATCTAAGGAACTTCTGATAGAATCTTCTCCAACGGACGTTTTACTTATTATTTGGGACAATTTTCAGAATGGAAATCGCAAAATAAGACGTTGGTTCATATTTCCAGGTAATCCGACCGCCGAACTCAGACGTGGAGTTAGAACTGTATCCGTTGCAGTTGAAGCTGTTCCGACACGTTCCTAGCTCGAGTGAGTACCTTCTTTATTTATTTTTCGTCCTTGGTTCTGCAAAGTTAGTATGGGAACTGATAACAACTCACTACATTAAGGTTAAACGTCACCCATACATAATGAAAATACGACATAGATATGAAGAAATAGGGAATAATTTTCCACTCAATTCTTTGTGGTTGACTCTGGATCTGGATCTGGCCTTTATTTGCACGAAAACATATTTTGTTAAAGAAAACCGTATGTTATTTTAAAAAGCATTAACATAACCTAAAAACTACTGTTTTACAATTTCCATAAATACGAAGAGAATTTAAGATTTTCTTTAACAAAATAGATCCAGAGCCAACCGCAATGAGAAAATATTGAAAGACAGTAACGAGTCTACCGTACGAAGAAACTTGTAGGGCTTAATATTTTCAACTGATAGTTTCACAATATTTAGTTTGGTTACATTCGTTTGTTTGTGTTTGTGTGGTGCCGCGTGGTGGCTATGCAGTAGTTTCCAGGCAACTTTGTCCTCTATGTACTGATTGACTTTATAATGAGCCTTCTTTAGTAAAGTAGATTTTATATAGGTTTTGATATTGATAAAATAAGGTAGATGTCACTTGGATAGTGGATCCAGTTGTGGTGGCCCAAGTAAATGTGAGTATAGAGTTCCCGCGGGTGTGTTTCTAGGATTGAGCGTGTCGGGTGCGGCGGGTGTGGGTGTGGGTGCGGGTGCGGGGATGTACGGCGGCGTGGGTGCGTGCGCACCCCCCGAGCGGCAGCTGGCCTACACCGCCGCTTTCTCCAGGCTCGCTACTGTCAAACAGGTTACTACATATCTATCTATATATACTCATCTATCTATATAGACCTTACCTGCCCACAACCACAGAATACTCAAGGTACAGAAGAGACACTCTATAAGATCATATAAATAGTTACTCTAGGTCCGACGAAATAAAGTGCAATTCAGGTTACACCACGCCTAATTAATTTTCGTTGTATTAAAGTACAAGCTGCCTCTCTTTCTATCGCGTATCTCTTATTCCTTCTAACTACGTTAGGGTTGTCATATTTTAAACTGGTCTATGAAACTATGTAATTATCTGCCTTGGAAGTGACAAAAACGTGAGGTTCGGTTACTTGTCATTATTTAAGCAGCTGAATTCGAATGGCCCGAACGCATAGGGCCGGTGAATTCAATTGACATTCGTTACTTGGTACAGTACCTTACATATCGACGATGAAGTGCCAATGCCTGCTATCTGTACTTTAAATATAATTATTGAATATTTTTACAATAGAATATCTCCTAACAAACAAAATACCAAACCAACAAAATTAATAAGTACCAAAATTAAGGTATTATGTTTATTATATTTATCGAAACAGGTTGACCAATTTTAAATTAAGATTTCTTTTTTCTTTTTGTGTAAATTTTTAGTCCTGTCAATTAGAAGGTATTTTCGGAACTCCATTGTAGACATCTGGAAGAAGAATTTTTGAGATTTTAAGTGTCGAAAACAACGTGCAATTTTGCGGGCGGGTGGGCGGTGCACCGTGCATGTCGTTTACTAATAACTAAAGATTGTTGTGCCAGAAGTGTAGTTGATGTGTAGTAAGAGCGTTGTACACGGTGCAGGTGTCGGAGTTCGTGTGCGGCGCGCTGGGCCTGTCCCGCGAGAACACGCGGCTGTGGTCGCTGGGCGCCGCCGCCGTGCTGTTGGACGACGACCGCGTGCAGTGTAGTTGATGTGTAGTAAGAGCGTTGTACACGGTGCAGGTGTCGGAGTTCGTGTGCGGCGCGCTGGGCCTGTCCCGCGAGAACACGCGGCTGTGGTCGCTGGGCGCCGCCGCCGTGCTGTTGGACGACGACCGCGTGCAGTGTAGTTGATGTGTAGTAAGAGCGTTGTACACGGTGCAGGTGTCGGAGTTCGTGTGCGGCGCGCTGGGCCTGTCCCGCGAGAACACGCGGCTGTGGTCGCTGGGCGCCGCCGCCGTGCTGTTGGACGACGACCGCGTGCAGTGTAGTTGATGTGTAGTAAGAGCGTTGTACACGGTGCAGGTGTCGGAGTTCGTGTGCGGCGCGCTGGGCCTGTCCCGCGAGAACACGCGGCTGTGGTCGCTGGGCGCCGCCGCCGTGCTGTTGGACGACGACCGCGTGCAGTGTAGTTGATGTGTAGTAAGAGCGTTGTACACGGTGCAGGTGTCGGAGTTCGTGTGCGGCGCGCTGGGCCTGTCCCGCGAGAACACGCGGCTGTGGTCGCTGGGCGCCGCCGCCGTGCTGTTGGACGACGACCGCGTGCAGTGTAGTTGATGTGTAGTAAGAGCGTTGTACACGGTGCAGGTGTCGGAGTTCGTGTGCGGCGCGCTGGGCCTGTCCCGCGAGAACACGCGGCTGTGGTCGCTGGGCGCCGCCGCCGTGCTGTTGGACGACGACCGCGTGCAGTGTAGTTGATGTGTAGTAAGAGCGTTGTACACGGTGCAGGTGTCGGAGTTCGTGTGCGGCGCGCTGGGCCTGTCCCGCGAGAACACGCGGCTGTGGTCGCTGGGCGCCGCCGCCGTGCTGTTGGACGACGACCGCGTGCAGTGTAGTTGATGTGTAGTAAGAGCGTTGTACACGGTGCAGGTGTCGGAGTTCGTGTGCGGCGCGCTGGGCCTGTCCCGCGAGAACACGCGGCTGTGGTCGCTGGGCGCCGCCGCCGTGCTGTTGGACGACGACCGCGTGCAGTGTAGTTGATGTGTAGTAAGAGCGTTGTACACGGTGCAGGTGTCGGAGTTCGTGTGCGGCGCGCTGGGCCTGTCCCGCGAGAACACGCGGCTGTGGTCGCTGGGCGCCGCCGCCGTGCTGTTGGACGACGACCGCGTGCAGTGTAGTTGATGTGTAGTAAGAGCGTTGTACACGGTGCAGGTGTCGGAGTTCGTGTGCGGCGCGCTGGGCCTGTCCCGCGAGAACACGCGGCTGTGGTCGCTGGGCGCCGCCGCCGTGCTGTTGGACGACGACCGCGTGCAGTGTAGTTGATGTGTAGTAAGAGCGTTGTACACGGTGCAGGTGTCGGAGTTCGTGTGCGGCGCGCTGGGCCTGTCCCGCGAGAACACGCGGCTGTGGTCGCTGGGCGCCGCCGCCGTGCTGTTGGACGACGACCGCGTGCAGTGTAGTTGATGTGTAGTAAGAGCGTTGTACACGGTGCAGGTGTCGGAGTTCGTGTGCGGCGCGCTGGGCCTGTCCCGCGAGAACACGCGGCTGTGGTCGCTGGGCGCCGCCGCCGTGCTGTTGGACGACGACCGCGTGCCGCTGCACGCGCTGCGGCTCGACGGCCGCCTGCTGCTCGAGATACGGAACCCCGACCTCACCTGGCCCGAGGAGATCGCCGCCATACGGTATCTTGGACACTACTACACAGACACTGCACACATAAAGTTTTGTACACGTGCAAAAGCAAAAGTTTGCGTGAGATTGTTCCGAGCTCACGGGCTCAATCTCGCTCGCAAGGTGAGGGAGGCCCGATTGGTCTGCAGATGACAGTGTCCATTCTATATGTAATATTATTATCTGTTCTATGCCTAGAGTAACATAAAGTGCAATGACGTGCTTTTTTTCTTTTTTTTATTACTGAATAGGCCAGCAATTGACCGCAGTCTCACCTGATGGTAAGTGACGACGCGGTCGTCGATGGTGCGTAGGACATGCTAGATTGTACATTGCGGGATGCAATGATACCTATTTCCCGAAGGGGTAGGTAGAGGTGTACCCAGAGCTCAGTTCCATAGTAGGCACACCCACATTTCGCCAGTATGTTCAAAACTCCAGGCAGTTATGGAGATATAGAAAATTCAATATTTAAGATTTATCGAAGAAGATCAGTTACAAGATCTCATATTCTCAATCTAAGGGTGTTGAAAAACGTCGTATGAAGCACGTGTGCTATGAACATTCTCCTACTCTTATATCTCGGTATCTTATTCACGCTCGCCTTCGGCTCGCGCGAACAATACCACCTCGTGCGTAATGTTCAATTTAGCACACTTGTATCATAATGTACTGGTACTTATAAATTTATTAATAGATACTATTGCCTGAAAAAAAAAAAACCAATTATTATCATGATGATTCTTTAAGATTCTAAGAAGCTATCTTGAATAACAATCTACTATTATTAAGTCTGACCATGTAATGCTTTGGATTGTATCTGTTATAAATAAATAAATAAAATAGTGTGTGTGTGTGCACAAGTTCCGTAATAGAGTTGTACACGGTCAGGTTGAGCGGGGGCGACCGAGGCTCGGCCCGGCGCGCCACACTAGCCGCCCCGGACCTGCCGGGGGCGACCGGACTACACAACCTGGGGAACACTTGCTTCATGAACGCTGCCTTACAATCCGTGAGAATAACATATATACATTCATTATAATATTGCTTTGGGTATTTATAAGGAAACCCTTTTCTTTTTAATGTATCGATTCACAAACTGGATATAGTCTTAAAACTTCACAGCCTTCTGTGAAGTAATGATATGGCAACCAATTCAAACATACTGAACAAAGTATGCTGACATACTGAACAATCGTTACTGATCTATCAATGGATTGAGTTAAAATTTTTATTTAGCCATCAAATTGAACAACTTTCAAAAGAAAGAGTTGCGTATAATAAGCAAAAATAGATGAGTCCAGCTCTATGTATGGAAAATGTAAAGACGGAATAGTTTTTTTGCGAATTTTACCATTCTTTTGCAAGACAAACTTGGCGGTGGCGAGTCAAGGCGCCCCATAACTTTCTCGAAGCTATTCTTGGCTTTTCGACCTCTAACGTCGTACAAGCATACGATTAACTATACCTAGTAGTAGTTCAACTGAGCATCTGCACGGACCAACGATGGGAGCGAGTCAACCCGCGACAACAGTAACTGAGGGAGGTCCGGCCGGCTTCTATTGCGGCCCGGTAAGGTGTACTACTTGACGGCCGCTTACGTATGTTGACGTTTATCAAACGAGATGACATACTGTATAGAGTTTTTATTATTATTATACTGTGGTACAAGTATTGGTTACGTTTGTTTGTTCCGAATTAAACAATGTACCTAGAAGTGTGAATATTCAATAGTCTCCGTTTTCTATTGGGAATGCTTGTATGGAGAGTTATACAATTTTGGGTACAGCAATGCCATTTGGTACGGGTATTATACACGTCCACCTGAGCCCAAATCGCTCAGTAGCGAGTTTGAACTCCGCGACAATAAAAGTACAGAGCTCCTGGCGCTCAGAAAAAAAATCTGGTGGATTACTTCGGACATTTCAGTCAAGTTTGGTGCTTTTTCAAGTTTGGACAGTCATTTTTTATAGACAAAGTTTAATACAAAAATATGAGTGTTTTTTTTGTATTTCGTTACTACTTAAATTTCATATTCAATTTCTTTATTGCATAATTCATGATATAATAATTAAAGTTTATTATATTAAGTATTGTGTCTTATTTTGCTACTATAGTATGAATTGGGCATCATCTAGTTGCTGATAACGACACTAAACTTGACTCAAAGGTCAAAACTAATCCACCAGAATTTTTTTCTTAACGCCGGGAGCTCTGTACTTTTACTGTCGCGGAGTTGAAACTGGTTACCTTGCGTTTTGGGCTTATTTGGACGTGTATAACATTCGTATCAAATGGTATTGCTGTACTCCAAAATGTCATACTGTCCCAATAGAAAACGGACTACAAGTCAGAGGTAACATTGTGTCCAGGTATGGAACACGGGCCCCCTGACGAAGTATTTCAACTCTGGCATGCATCTGTACGAAGTGAACACGACCAATCCTCTCGGGACCAAGGGGGCCTTAGCTCTGCGCTTCGGGGAACTATGCAAGGAGGTATGGAAGTCATCTATATGTATTTCATTTAGTAATAGCTGTTCCCCGCGGTTTCACCCGCGTAGTTTTCGCTCCCGTGAGAATATTGTGAAAAAGTGCTATTATGTGTTATTTCTGGGTCTAAACTGTCTTTGTGCCGAATTTCAGCTCAATCGGTTTATGCCCGGTTCCTATAAACATGAAACGGTTCGTTTTACCTACGGACAGTTAAATATGCTACCAGGCGTAAGTGCAAACCGTTTCTATAACAAACGTCTCGTAGGTTGAACTACCAACAGTTTGTTACTAACGGATGGAAGGTTACCTTTAACGCTCCGTATCAGCTATGTATGGAAATGACACTCTGTGGTGTTTCTATAACTTTTTTTAATTTGTCAAACTTACCATCCGTACCAAACTTGTCTACCGGTCGATTTTGGTCGGTTTTGTTGTACCGACGGATTCTTTAGAATTTAAAACATAAAAATAATACATGTCTAGTTAACATAATAAATGTCAAGTTATAAAGCAAGAGCCCGTGACGGCCAGACCTTCGTTATTTTATAAAAGCTGAAAGTTTCTCTGTGTGTGTCCCTAGTACAGGTAAGAATGATCCCCACTCACGAAGCTGAGGCAGCGGTGGCTTTGGCAGGTAACAGGTAACAAAGGTGTATAAAATTCCATCTCAAATTTATCATAGAATAAAACTTAATTTTTTTATATTTGATTCATAATAGTATCAAAACTCACGTTGCTCATTGCCGGACAGTTATTATGGTGGCAACCCTATGCCGGACACCCTTAAACTATTATAATTTATAATTATACTTACGTTATATTATAAAGTCTAAATTTTATATATAATGTTTTGGGGGCCTATTAATCTATGTTTACATAATAGCCGGACAGTTTCGACGGTTCTATCATCTTGCCAGACGCATTCAAAGTGAGCAGTAGTTGGGAGAGCAAGGAGCGTATACAGTAACTAGTGC
Source organism: Hemistola chrysoprasaria (assembly GCA_947063395.1). Classification (NCBI taxonomy): domain Eukaryota; kingdom Metazoa; phylum Arthropoda; class Insecta; order Lepidoptera; family Geometridae; genus Hemistola; species Hemistola chrysoprasaria. The sequence goes on from OX346729.1 coordinate 11,007,125, forward strand.
GAGTGAGACAGAGCGCTTGGTCTATTGCGGCCCTTCACTGCGCATCCACTGTTATTAAGTTCAAATTGTGCAGTTTATTTTTTTCTAAATCAAGAAGTTTCATTAAATAAATTTTTACAGTTTGAATAACAAGTAATTAAAACAATACTCAGTAAAATTGTTCTAATACAATTTCAATCATATCGAAACTCAAATATTGCCTTCTTCATTCTTTTCTGCAATAGTAAAAAAACCAAGTTAATTTAATTACAAATAGTCCAAAATTAACGTACAATATTTTAACATAATTATCAAATAGTCTGACATTTTTTTAAAGTTTCCTCAGAAAATATTATTATATGTTCATCACTTTTCTTACATAATAATACATTACATAACATACATAATACATATAATACATACATAATAATATATTACATAATATGTGACATAATAATATCTAAGATACTAATCAACTAAGTTTAACGTCGTGCGCAAGAGTTGTTTGAATATTGAATAGTATGTCTGACGAACTACTATTATTTGAGCTGATGGAGTGCATCAACGAAGATGCTTTTGTTTTGAAGATGTTCTCGATGAGTGTTTAGAGCTTCCCACAATATTTCTAACTGGTGGTACGTAACCCTTCGTGCCACCACTTGACGAGATTGTTAACTGTATACAAAAAAAAAAAAAACACTTAAGAAAGGTAAAGGTACACGAATTCCACACTGTTGATTGGACATGGAATTATTATTGAGGTTTGATATTACGAATCGTTAAATAATATCCAAAACACTTAATTATATAGAAAACATAAACTAACAGCTTACCTCATTATAAATTTACTTACTTTGTTTTGTTCCAAACGCCAAACACAAACTAATAATTCCACTTTTAAAACTACCGCGCTCGTAAAGAATAATAAGGATGACATCGGCTAGTTCGTTCAAAAATTTTAATTACGATTTCGTATAATAATCTTGGAAATTCAAGCATTAATGGTAAGACATACCCAAAATATTAAATAAATAAAATTTTGTAAAATATAAAATAATTTAATGTATTTTATTCGCAAAACTTAATATAAAATTGGGGTCTAAAAAAATCCGGTAATTTCCGATTTTTATGTAAGATGCCGTTTCAAAACGAAGCGGCCATTGAATGAGACCACGAGATTTTTATATAGCGTTGTCTTCTTCTCGCTCGGCGGCGGAAAGTTGGATCAGAGACAACGTTTTGTTCATTCTTTCTGACGTAATACGATTCAAATGCGATCGTCGCTTATTGAGTTGATGGTATGAAATTTTTAGGTACCTAAATTGAATAGAGTCGGAATAGGGTATATGCATGTGTTTTTTTTATATTTTTAATTAATTGTTCACATCGTCATAGCATAGTAAAAAATATAAATTTCATTGGAAATGAAAGAATAAAATTTAAAAAAATAAATTTAAACCGAGTTAAAATTTGAGCTGTTTGAACACCGCCATTTTCGCGCGCTTTGTATGACGTCACATGCTATGCCCGGTGTTTTTTACTGTAGGTGTTCTAAATACTTTACACAGAATTTCAATTTAATAGCCGTTTAAGCCATGGAAGAAGCTCATAAACAAGTTTATAAGTATTGTCTTGTGCCTATGTGCAAAAATACTATTAGAAGTGCACCTGATAAAGTGTTTTTCCCTGTCCCGAAATTATAGGTTATGTTCTGATAGTAAGCACTACTCTCTACTTATCGAGTGTATTTAAGAATAAAAACATACTTATTGTATTATTATGTATCATGTATCTAAACAATTACCTTGCAGCTTTCACTCCTTTGACCTCAGCGGACGTAAAATATTATTATATTATTTTATGCTAATAAAAAGGAATTAAATGAAAGAATTATGTTTTAGATATAATGTCCGGTCGATATAGATTCGGAAAAAAAATATTTGAACCAAATTTAAACTACACGCATATTCCCTATTGAATTGCTAGCCTATGAGTTGATGGTAGGCCTGCTGATCACATTTACTTTATAAACTGCACAGAAAAATAATACGTTTATTCTGAGCATAACCGTTCACCTAGGACAAGTAGTCCAACTCGGTAGATCCAGATTCGAGAAAGAGGTCAATCGTCGAATCCAACTAGGCTGGGCAGCGTTCGGAAATCTGCGCTATGTCTTCTCGTCCAAAATACCTCAGTGCCTCAAGTCGAAGGTTTTCGACCAGTGTGTGTTACCAGTGATGACTTACGGATCTGAAACGTGGTCCCTGACTGTGGGCCTTATAAGTAAGCTCAAAATAGCACAACGAGCTATGGAGAGGGCTATGCTCGGGATTTCTCTGCGAGATCGAGTCAGAAATGAGGAGATCAGTAGACGAACGAAAGTTACCGACATAGCCCAGCGGATTAGCAAGTTGAAGTGGCAATGGGCAGGGCACATAGCACGTAGAACTGATGGCCGATGGGGCCGTAAAGTTCTTGAATGGAGACCACTGTTTGGTAAGCGCAGCGTAGGACGTCCTCCCACGAGGTGGACAGACGATCTGATAAGTACGGCAGGAGCACGCTGGATGCAGGCCGCTTACAACCGGACTGGATGGAAATCTAAGGGGGAGGCCTATGTTCAGCAGTGGACGTCCTATGGCTGAGATGATGATGAACCGTTCACCAGATAGTTACAATAAACAACAGCTGATGCGCAGTGAAGTGAAGGGCCGCAATAGACCAAGCGCTCTGTCTCACTCGCACTAGTTACTGTATACGCTCCTTGCTCTCCCAACTACTGCTCACTTTGAATGCGTCTGGCAAGATGATAGAACCGTCGAAACTGTCCGGCTATTATGTAAACATAGATTAATAGGCCCCCAAAACATTATATATAAAATTTAGACTTTATAATATAACGTAAGTATAATTATAAATTATAATAGAATGCGTCTGGCAAGATGATAGAACCGTCGAAACTGTCCGGCTATTATGTAAACATAGATTAATAGGCCCCCAAAACATTATATATAAAATTTAGACTTTATAATATAACGTAAGTATAATTATAAATTATAATAGTTTAAGGGTGTCCGGCATAGGGTTGCCACCATAATAACTGTCCGGCAATGAGCAACGTGAGTTTTGATACTATTATGAATCAAATATAAAAAAATTAAGTTTTATTCTATGATAAATTTGAGATGGAATTTTATACACCTTTGTTACCTGTTACCTGCCAAAGCCACCGCTGCCTCAGCTTCGTGAGTGGGGATCATTCTTACCTGTACTAGGGACACACACAGAGAAACTTTCAGCTTTTATAAAATAACGAAGGTCTGGCCGTCACGGGCTCTTGGGCCATTAAGAATGTGATCAAGAAATTATGATATTTTATCTACTACTAAATTTAACGATCGATTCGAACGTAAATAATTACGCAACCTGATAGAATTTACAAGCAATGAGTGAATGATATATTTCATTATAATAATTATTTCAACTGAGATTTCGGCACGATAAATGTTCTGAGCTAGAGCTACTTGAAATAATTAATAATTATACCTACGAATAAGAATGAAACGGGCCTGAAATGCATACTGGGTAATAGGATTATATTGGCTTAGTTTTAATTTTAATTTGAAACTTACTAAGGTAAAATATAAACACTTGTTTTAAAATACTTTACATTTATTATTAAACACTTCACACTTAAGCACTGTTTAATTTATATACGATAAGAAATAAGGTATTTTCTTTATTTTCTTCTGTAACTGTCTCATTTATAAAATATTCTTCTCTGCCTCCTTATTATTAATTTCCGACAGGTAAATTGCATAATTGCCTTCTAGTAGCCCAAACTTCCCATAATATTTATTAAGTTTGCATATGGAACAATGACATTAATGTACTATAATATGTCGATGGCCTGGAATACTTATTTGTTTTCGCTTTACGCTCTAAACTTATAATAATAAGACTATCATTTTCTTTTTAAGAATTCACATATTATTGTCACATTTTAATTTTTTCATAAATGTGGCGCCAAACGGTGCGCGCGCCATAAGATAGCGTTTCGTTTCACTGAAACAATTATTATAAGCAAATGGCAAATATACCAGCTAATTTAAATTATAACGTATTATTATTTTATGAAAAATGAAAACACAGTATTGTAAAATCCAAAAATCGAATTTTAATGCAATAACGAAACGCAAAAAGTACCATCGGTTATCTGTGAACGGTTTGTTGTTCGTCGCTGGCAGGTGAGTTAAAAACTTTGTGAAACGCTATGAAACTACTCGTTATTGGTAGACGAAAACGAGTCGTTGCTCTTATACTATGACGGTCCGTTGAATATAGGAACCGGGCATTAGTAGCTTCGACGTGAAAGAGTATCAATCATCCATCCATCCATCCTCACAAACTTTCTCATTTATAATATTAGAAGGCATCACAAAGCAATTGCGGAGCACAACAGTAAAATTGCGCAATTAATGCAGTTCAGCGTCATTTCTTGTATGAAAAGGTTACATACATTCGACAACAGCTCCGCGATTGTACCCGTGGTGGTGTGGTGATGGTATAGTAAGCATTAGATGCACAGTTGTTATGCGGTCCAGGTGTGGTCGATGCGGTCCCGCTCGGTGGCGCCGCTGCGCGTGCGCTGGGCGGTGTGCCGGCACGCGCGCGCGCTGGCCGGCGGGGGGCAGCACGACGCGCAGGAGCTGCTGGCCTGGCTGCTCGACACCTTGCACGAGGTCTGTGTCTCTAGCTCTACAGGTGCGGTCGGGGGCGCCCTCCATCTTGTTCTACAGGTGTTACCTATACATAACCCGAGTATGACACCGGTGCGTAATGACATGCCACGTGCCTATGCAGCGATACTGACAGACCGGTGAAGTTTTATGCAGTTCATCATCATCAGCCGGAAGACGTCCACTGTTAAACATAAGCGTTTCCATAGAACGCCGTAAACTATTCAAATGGCCAAATTTAGCTAAGATGCTGACGCTTGTTGTGCGGCTTGGCTCACGCAGCAGTTGGAATACTTTGTGCCGGAGAGCGCTGCTGCAATATGTGTCTCTGCCCTCTGTAGGTCTCACTCCTCCCACAAGATGAGAAAGGGATGTCTATTATATAACCGGGACCCACAGGGCACCGAGCATACAGTGATTAGTTACATCTTTTTGCTTCTTTATTTTGTTATGTGTTAGTAGAGTACACGGGCGTTTGATCGCAATTTCATTTGCTGGTAAGTGATGATGCGACCTAAGTTGAAGCACGCTTGTTCAGTGAAAAACATATTCACTCTTGACTTGAACATAGCCTGAATATGCCCACGTTCTAGTTATCGAGGAAAATGGACGACGGCAGTGAGTTCCATTGCTTCCTGTTGTCATATAATCATATAATAGATGCAAGGGACACATGATATGCGTGATAACGATAGGCCTGTGCACCGCAGGACCTGAACCGTGCGTGCCCGCGGTCCCCGGCGGCCCCGCGGGACTCGGGCGGGCGGCCGGACACGGAGGTGGCGGCGGAGGCGTGGGCCGCCTACAGCGCCAGGAACCACTCCATCATCACCGACCTCTTCTATGGACAGCTCAAGAGCAGGGTGCGGTACGTACCTACATCACACACACACACACTGCATTACTCGTGACACTATTATTATTATTAAAGTTTTATTTTTATTCCATACAATATTTCATACATTTTAATATAGTTATTTATTTATCAACTGTAAATCGGATAATATTATTATTAAGAATATATCGTTATAGCATTACTATTTGTGTAAATAATATGGTAATAAATAATCTTATGTCTTGTGTCTTATTTCATTTACATAAATTATCATGCATGTTTCATTTATATTATATAATTACATTTATATTACTTATTATCACTATGTTTTTCAATTTTACATTATTATATTGATTATATGAAATTCTTTTATAAGTTTATTATTATAATTATTGCATAGACCCCCTCCGGGTAAAAACCTCCTCCAATGCAGCCCACTGTTCTGTCTTTTGCTAGTTCAGTCCAGTTAGAACGCGACAGTATAAACAGAAAAAATCCCTTCTTCACTTCCTTTCTGCTTTATCATCAATCCTGTAACCTGTTCATTGAAACGATTCCAAGAACAGGTTATAGGTTGTCCAAGTTTGTGTGGATAGATGTTCGTTACACTTTCACGCCAAAACTTTTTAACCGATTGAGCTTAAATTTGGTATGTAGATAGTCTAGACCCTGGAAATAACACGTAGGGTACTTTTTATTGAATGAAGACTATGTGGGTGAAGCCGCGGGGCACAGCTAGTCAAAAATATATCAGACTAGTTATGTTCCTGTTGTCTTACTGGTCTGTATACACTAAAAGATTATCATATCGCTTCAGCCGCTAGCAAAGATAATCTCAAAATGGTTGACATTTTCATTTTAAGTGTCTATTAAAAGTTGATTCTATCATTTTCATCATCATCATCACCAACTGGAAGACGTCCACTTCTGAACATAGGCCTCCCCCATAGAACGCCGTAAACTATTCATATGGGGGGGATTTGCCATAATCACCGCTTGTCGGCGACTTGGTGATCGCAGTAGTTGGAATTCTTACTACTAGTCTATCATTTTAAGATAATATAACATTTCAGATGTGAAGTTTGCAAGACTGAGAGCGTCAGGTTCGATGCCTTCAACATGCTGAGCTTGCCGCTGCCCATGGAGGCCTTCCTTACTATAACTATTAAAGGTATGCTTGTCAACTGCAATATTTGCCTTACTTGACCATTCTGGTTGGACTAGTAGGTTTTTTTTATGATAGTGAGCGACAAGACGAGCAAATCAGGTGCCTGATGGTAAGCATCATGATTGCCCATATCAGACACAATGCCGCCCAGTGTTTTAAAGTTCAAAATTGTGCGCGGCACTGCACTGCGCCTGTCACCCTGAGATATTAGTTGTTGAAACTCGATGCCCAGTAATTTCTAATAAAATATAAATTAATAATAATAAATTCTATATAATAAATTCTAATAAAGGCCAGATGCAGAGCCAACTACAAACAATTGAATGGAAATTTATTCCCTATTTCTTCATATCTATGTATTTTTCATTTTGTATGGAAGACGTTTAACCTTGAATAAGGGAAAATAAGAACTGTCAAACGGTAACTTTTATATTTGCTATGCTGTAGGTGTGGTTATATTCGTTTGTTTGAAAGGGCCCGAGTGGTGGCTATGTAAAAGTTTATTTTTATTTTATTTTATTTATTAATACAAAATCCACAGCTCTTAAGAATAAATAACATTTTTTCGTACTAATATTACAGCCAATAATGGCTTTACATTTTTTACAATGTTTTATATGAATAGACGGTCAAATAACAAAAAGATAATTTACAAACTTAAGAAAACAACAAAAACAAAGTGTAACAAGTACATTCGGTATTATGCTAGTGCTTCTACTGATTATATTTTATGGTTTCAATTATATTAAATAATAACATATTATATTTAAAATAAGTAGGTAAGTAAATTAATTGTACATAAATAATATATTTATTATATTACAATTTATTATAAAACAAAATGACGTATATTAATATATATTTTAGTGATGTATATAAAATATAACGTCGTGTAGGTGAATTTAATAATTATCATTTTTACTTATTATTATCGCTGTATTAAATAAATGTTAAATAGTGTTCAAAGTTTTCCTTCGTCTCCTATGTATTGTTAACTTTAGTCTAATAAATTTATTTTATAATTGCAGTTATCTTGCTGGACGGGTCGATACCAATAAAGTATGGAGTGAGACTCAATTCTGAAGGGACGTACGCCGAGTTGAAGAAAAAGTTATCGGAACTGTGCGGCCTAGAGCCTGACTCGTAAGTATACTGGTTCTGCAACTCTTGGCTTATATCTTACTGATTTAATATTGATAACTGGGCTGGCTCTCAGAGAGTAAATTCAAAACCTATATAAAATCTACTTTACTAAAGAAGGCTTATTATAAAGTCAACCAGTACATAGAGAACACAGATGCCAGGAAACTACTGCATAGCACCACGCGGCACCGACATTAACAAACGAATGTAACCAAACCAAATATTGTCTAAACTATCAGTTGAAAAACTTAAGCCCTACAAGTTTTTTGTTCGTTCTTCTTGTAGAAGTATCTTTCCGAACTAGAAGTCGGTAGACTCATTACTGTTTATCTTCATTGACGTGCAGAAGTATCAGATTGTGACCTATTTAAATAAATCTTTTTGAGTTTGAGTCTATAACACTATATTAGGGATACGTACTCATTCTACATGATCTATTTTTTAAACATGAAACGTCTAACGGTATTTTGACTTTGATAGATTTGATAAATTGTTGTAATAAAGTATTAAGGTTAAAAGGCACCCATTGAAAATGAAAATACACGGATATGAAGAAATACTGCCTGAGACTGCCTCGGTGGCGTAGAGGACGCATGCTCGACTGCCAATCAAGAGGTCCCGGGTTCGATCCCCAGGTCAGACAAAATGTTAATATTGGATTTTTCCTAATGAGGAATTATCTCAATAACTGCCTGGAGTCTGGAACTGTGCCCGGTAGATGGCAATAGGCTCGCCCCCTATTACATGGGACCAATAACATACTATCGAAATGTGGGTGTATCTACTATGGGACTGAGTCCTGGGTACACCTCTGCCTACCCCTTCGGGAAAAAGGCGTGAACGTATGTTATGTTTATGTTATGAAGAAATAGAGAATAATTTCCCACGCAGTTGTTTGTGGTTGGCTCTGGATCTGGCCTTTATTTGTGCGAAAACATATTTTACTAAAGAAAACCTTACAGTTTCTTCGTATATATGAAAATTGTAAAAGAGTAGTTTTTAGGTTATGTTAATGTTTTTTTAATAGCGAAAAAACATTAACTAACGGATAAAAACATATTATGGTTAAAAACATTAATTAATTAACGGTTTTCTTTAACAAAATATGTTTACGCGCAAATAAAGGCCAGATCCAGAGCCAACCATAAACAATTGAGTCGAAAATCTTATATATATAAAAATCTTGTGTCACAATGTTTGTCACGAATAAACTCCAAAACTACTGAACCGATTTCAATCAAATTTCACATGTACCCGTATTTTGGTCTAACTTACTGGATAGAATAGTTATCATCTCAATTATTCGCTTATGTCGTGAATGTAAACGAATAAAATGTATCAATTAATAGTTTCTTAAGCAAGTGTTTATTTACTGTTTAGTTTTATGAAGTTCTCATAGATGGCGGTGTACGTTGATTCATCGATAAAATTCTTCAATATTGTTTGACATCTAGGTTGCAAATACACCCAATAGATGGCGCTGTGTTCTGTTTCTTAGAATATAAATTCTATTACTTTATTTCACGTAATATTTAATAATGCTCACGATATAACCGTATTATTTTAATGGTTTGTGACTGATATTTTTATAATTATACTGCGTATTATGTTACAATATTATTAACATTAATAAAAAAAAAAATTGTACTATTTTTGTTAGAGAATTATTAAAGTCTTGGCGCCAAATTTTAATCAAAGTTTCAAGATCTGGCCATCAAATTCTATCGAGTCGCCATCCTGGTTTGAATGGCCAAAGCTTTGGTATCTCATTCGTTCTCGAGACCTCCTCTGAGCGTAAACAAAGCTCCCTCTCGAACCATCGAGACCCACTATTTCGAACAATTGATCAATCGATTCTTCTCGAAGCATGCGAACTAGAACGTTCGGGAAATTCAAGGTTCAGGTATAAATACTGGCGCCGAGTGTCACCGAAGTTCAGTTCCTTTTTAAACGAGTGAATTAATACTATCTCCCGGAAAGTAATAGTCTCAGTAAAATCTCCACGCATTTTGTACAACAATATGAATTTTTCAATTGAGTGCTCTAGTTTTATTTTAAATTTAGGTAATTTCATTTTACCGGAAGGGTTTTATTTCCTCAGTTGCGATTATAGAAATAAAATATGGCGGTACGAAGTTCGCCGGGTCAGCTAGTTATTCCCTATTGCTTCATATCTGTGTATTTTCATTTTGTTTGGGTGACGTTTAACTTTAATATGAATGTATGTTGTCACCAGTATCCTCATAGTGACGCTGAATGGTTCGTTGGTGGGCAACGTGATGTCGGACTATAGCAGGGTGTCCTCTAACGTGGACCTCACTGCATATCAACTGCCTATCAAACACGACTCCAATGACGGTCATGCACATACTCTGCAAAACGGTATGTTATTTTATTGCTATTTTACTTTATACCCTCGACAGCCTCGTTAGCTCAGTAGTAACTCTGCTTTCTGTGCTGCAGGCCCCGGGTTCGATCCTCGGCCAGGTCAAACATTTGTGTGCATGAACATGTTTGTTTGATCTATGTGTGGGTGTTATCAGCTTATATGAGTATGTATATCAGTCATCTGGTTACCATAGTACAGGCTCTGCCTAGTGTGGGAACAGATCACCGTGTGTGGAAGTTGTCCTATATTATATTATATTATATTATTATAACTTTCACGTCATTTCATAAAATAAATTCAACATTTATTTATTAGAAATTCACATAATATAGTGATTTTTTATCTTCAATAATATAAATTGCGCGAGCGAGTTGGACGGTTTGGCTGCTATAGGCGCCTTAACATAAACCTATAACAAACATGTCTATAATGCCTACAACTGCAGCTCGAATAGTTCGAGCGGCGACCTCGTCCACATTGCCCGCGGTTTTCGCGGCGAGGTTAGCCGCGCATAGTCTGGGCCTAGACCTATATTTAGTATGAGTGTGTTGTCCAGGCTGGTGTCCGGGCGAGGCGGGTGGGGGCGGGGGCGGGGGCGGGGGCGGGGCGGAGGGGCTCCCTCACGCAGGAGCCGCAGCGGAGGTGAGTGGGCACACGCACACGCGCGGCAATACTGCCGCCGCCTCACTCTGCATGCCTGCACTCTTCTGCTTCAAGGTTAGCTCTCTCTCTCACACACACACACTACACACTCATGTACATAACACATGTGAGTTCGGCTTTGATTCATTTACTCTATGGCTCTATGAATAGGTACATTTTGAGACTTTACACCTAAAAAGTTAAGTTTGAAATTGATTCTTTCATTTTGATGATCATGTCTATATTGGTAAACCCGTCGTTTGCTAATTTTACCTTGAAAATTTTCTGGTAGTTTTGCGAATTGGTGATTGTATGGATTTAATTGTGCTCGTTCCGAATTTCTTCTTTGCATTTGTGTTATTTATTCATTATTTAAGGATATCAAATAATGTCATAAAGCCGAAACTTCGAGTTAATTCTTGCCATCGCCAAAAAAACGTACGAATCTAAAGAGATTCCGATTCGTATAGATCGGAAACTATTCATTTAACAAAAAAAAATTTCAATACTCTCTACAATAAATTTATATAAGGTCCATAGTTTAATTTGTTACTAGACTTATTTTACTATTATCATCGTAAAATGGCTCGGAAAAGAAGATAATATGTATTATGGAAAAACTAATTTTTTCACCATTATTCCAATATGGCGGCGCGTCCGGAAAAGATGCGAGGTGGCCAAAGTAGAAATGCGGAAAGAGCATATTGAAATTTATAAAATCACCAAATTTTAATACTCCCGGAAAACTGTCCAGGCAACCTAGATATTTCTAACCAAATGTCTGAACTCTGATTCAAACAGGGATTAACGGCGGAAGGTTGATGTCGTATGAAAGAGTTCATGTTACAGATACACTAGTTTAGTCCTTGTATAGACAAATAAAGTATATAGATACATTACTAATAAAACCGAACATAGCTAATTTGTAGTTTAAACAATGAAATCATTTGCTAACGATTGCATTTAAATTTAAAAACTTTTCGATATTGACTTCAATTCTCAATCTGGGTCTAGACGTAATCTTGATTTTTTCCAATCAATGTATAAATGTCCTAAAATATATACTTTCCCTCTAATTACGTATGTGATTTATTATGTTGAAGATATTACTTTATGTTACAGACATCATAACGTTAACAGGAAAGAGGACCTTAACAGTTTGTCACAATTCTATAGAAAATTTATTAAATCGATTTTTTGTATTCCCCTGTTTCCTCCGAAGTAGACGTTCACAGTCCCAGTTTTACTTGCAGGAACTGGGATAAAACTAGGATTTGTAGAAGTTCACTATGAAAAAACAGAAAGTTTATAAGATAAACTATAATTACAGGGACTCACTTTAAAAATTTCGGGATATTATAGAATGGGTTAGTTGTATTCGGAGGGAACATGGGAATACAAAACAAAGAGTTGGTAAATTTTTCATAGGATTTTGTCAAATTCTTCGTAACTACGCTCTTAATAAATATGTATATTATAATACTACATATTATTATGTATACAATATAAAGGTAAACTATTTGAATCAAATGTACATTTATACACTAGACAATAGAAATATCAAAGTTAGATATTCACTGTTTTATCGCAAATCACGTTTTAATAAAATTTTCTTTTTATCATTTTCACATCACAACTTTTGACACACGTTTTGTTTTTTTTTTAATTTTATTTAAATAAGTTTACGTAAGGCGCATAACTGTTGGGCTCAATAACTTCTTTCTTCAATAAGATATTAATGCAGGATCATTATCTTTACAAATGATAAAATTGTTGGAACTAATTTTGAAAGTACGGCTTCGGGTATTTCGGGATAATATCATCATCATATTACATAAAAAAACTTAAATTATTTACCTAACCATATTATCATTAACAAAGTTTTTTTTTTTTATTGAGAAAGGTTTATCGCGCTTTTGATAAAAAAAAGACTCCGTTAGGCTTCAGTAAATCGCTACAGCTTTTTTGAACAATTTCTAGTAGATTTTACTAAATTAAACATTGTTTTTATTTTTTGTACATTTTGTATATAATTTTGTGCTTTTTGTATATGAATATTTTGTACATATTTTTTCTTTAGTAGAAGGTAGTAAGGCAATACCATATTTTTGGAACATTTTTTTTGTAGATAATTATCACAAATTGACATGGTTGGACTTCTTTTGGGTAAAGATTGAGTTTTAATCGCTTCGAATATAAGTTGCGTCATCATTACAGTCCAGAAAATCTAAGAAGTACCGTTTGAAAGTTATAATTTTGCCTTGTTTGAAGAATTTTTATTTAAATTAAGAATTGTGCATCTTGTAATTAAAATTCATGATTTCGTGGTTTTACGGCGGAGGTTATTAAAATTGTATGAGTTACGCCCATGCAAAGTTATTTCGGCTTGAAAAGATGAAACGTCGAACGGTGCTTCTTGGATTTGATGTGCTGTGGTTATAGTAAACCATGTCAATATGTGGCCAATACTGGTGCCGAATGAAAAGTAAGATTTCAAATGCAAGCAGAAAAACGGTCACACGCCAAAACTAAACGAATGTATCGCATTTTTACACATATTTTTGTCGTCTACCCGATTGCTGCATTCCGCTACGATGGTACTATTATTTAATCTGTAATTCAGAATAGAGAATGTGGTAGAAAAAAATCAGAGGAACGTTAAGCCCTCTCCCTCTATCTCTGCATGAAGAATAGATATCAGAAATTAGTTTCAACAAAATCGTCCTCACTAATATTATAAGTGCGACAGTGTTAGTAAATAAAGAGTTTAGATGGACATGTAAATTTGTTTCTTACATAGTCACTCAAAAACCACTGTTCCGATTGACAGTTTCTCGAGGCAATTTTTTCTGCTTGCATTTGCATTTGGTAGTGAGTAGGCTGGGTTTTTCGATCTCTGGTTAAACCGACCAATTGTTAAAATTTTTGACGTACATAGTCGTCAATTTAACAATTTTAAAAAAATCTTTTTTAATAAAGTCAAATTTTAACAATTGGTCGGTTAAAACTTGGCATAATTTGTTCCTTTTTCAACCTAGTTTTTAGTTATTGATTTGTTTAACGTGTTTTAAGAATTAGTTACGTTAACAATAGTTAATTTAATAAATTGTTAACTTAAAACACGCCTTTAGGCGTCTATTACACGCTAGGTTACCTGTCAGTTTCGTCACAGTCACGGCGATGATTTATTTATTTATAATTCAGCATTATTTCTACCAGTTATTATCCTGGTTAATCTATCGTGTAATGTGATGATTGACGTCATTCAAGAAGAAATTACTTGTCCGTCAGTCAGTATCGATCAAATGATAGCCAACAGGCAGTGGTTGACGCGTAACCTATGGTGTAGTGTAGGCCATAGTAATGTGGTGGTCAGTAGTGGTCGTGTAATGTTGCAGCGGTCGCGGTCGGAGCTGGCCATGTCCCAGTCTCCGCCGGCCTTGCTCCGCGCCGCCTCGCATCCCGCACATTACAGATCCAACACTTTACCTAAGGTAACCTTATCTTACACCATGATCTTAATAATAATAATAATAATATGGGACAACTTCCACACACGGTTATCTGGTCCTACACTAAGCATACTGACCACAACTAGGTAAACAAACAAATTAAACCAAAAAGATTGTTCGTTGTCCTTATATACTACATAATCACTATATATTATAACATCAGATGACGCACTGACTGATATGCAATCATCATCATCATCATCATCATCTCAGCCACAGGACGTCCACTGCTGAACATAGGCCTCCCCCATAGATTTCCATTCAGTCCGGGCGCAAGCGGCCCGCCTCCATCGTGTTCCTGCCGCCTTTATCAGATCGTCTGTCCACCTTGTGGGTGGACGTCCTACGCTGCGCTTGCCGGTTCGTGGTCTCCATTCGAGAACTTTGCAGCCCCATCGGCCATCAGTTCTACGTGCTATGTGCCCTGCCCATTGCCACTTCAACTTACTAATCCGCTGGGCTTTGTCGATAACTTTCGTTCGTCTACGGATCTCCTCATTTCTGATTCGATCTCGCAGAGAGATTCCGAGCATAGCCCTCTCCATAGCTCGTTGCGCTATTTTGAGCCTGCTGATAAGGCCCACAGTCAGAGACCACGTTTCAGATCCGTAAGTCATCACTGGTAACACACACTGGTCAAAGACCTTCGACTTGAGGCACTGAGGTATTTTGGACGAGAAGACATTGCGTAGGTTTCCGAACGCTGCCCAGCCTAGTTGGATTCGACGGTTGACCTCTTTCTCGAAGTTGGACTTACCGAGTTGGACTGCTTGTCCTAGGTAAACGTATGAGTCAACAACTTCTAGAATCGAGTTCCCAACCGATACTGGGGTCGGCACAACATGGGCATTACACATCACCTTCGTCTTCTCCATGTTCATTTTAAGACCGACCCGTTGAGAAACTCGATTGAGGTCTTCGAGCATCGTGCCGAGATCTTCCATCGAATCTGCCATGACTACGATGTCGTCGGCAAACCGAAGGTGAGTGATGTATTCGCCATTAATATTGATGCCGTGTCTTTGCCAATCCAGAAGCTTGAAGGCGTCCTCCATTCCGGCAGTAAACAGTTTCGGAGATATGACGTCTCCCTGTCTTACGCCTCTTTCCAACGGGATCGCCTTCGAACTCTGGTCCTGTACTCGAATCGACATAGTGGCGTTACTATACAAGCACTTCAACACTTCGATATACCGATAGTCAATATGGCATCGTTGGAGAGACTCGAGCACCGCCCATGTCTCGATCGAATCAAAGGCCTTCTCATAGTCCACGAACGCTAAACATAGTGGCAAGTTATACTCTTCGGTCTTCTGTATAACTTGACGCAGCGTGTGGATGTGGTCTATGGTACTGTAGCCTTTTCGGAAACCGGCTTGCTCGGACGGCTGGAAGTCATCGAACCTGCGACTGAGACGATTCGTAATGACCCTTGAAAACAACTTATAAACATGGCTCAGAAGCGAGATGGATCTGTAATTCTTCAACAAGGTGTTATCACCTTTTTTGAAGAATAGGACCACCACGCTTCTGTTCCATGCTTCTGGCGTCACACCTTTGAATATGACAGAGTTAAAGAGCCTCTAGAGGACTTTAAGTACCGGTGTTCCACCCGCTCTCAGAAGCTCTGTTGTAATTCCGTCGTCACCCGGCGCCTTGTTGTTTTTAAGTTGTTTCAGGGCCATCCTAATCTCGTACAGGCTGATGTCCGGGATATCTTCGGTATAGTGTCGGGTCAGCTTGGCTCTTGGATCTTTGGCCGTGCTGCTAACAGGCTTTGCGACCGAAGCGTATAGCTGCCCATAGAACCTCTCGATCTCCTCTAAGACCTCTGCTTTTGTCGACGCTATGCTGCCATCTTCTCTCTTCAGCTTTGTCAGCTGGCTTTATATGCAATGCATGACTTCAAACTTGAATGTAGGTTCTTTTCGTTGTCTGGACGTGTGCTAAGAGTGGATTATTAAAAAATACCATTCTCAGTTCTAAATGGTCCAAAAAGTTTTGGTATAAAACTCCCATATTTCATAATTATTGAGAGCGGGCAAGCCGCCGTTCTTACACTAGTCTATACATATTGATTACAGCGCTTGCTCAATAAAAGTGAAATGGATCATTTCTTATTATTGAATGGCACAAAATAAATTATTTGCGCTGACAATGACTATTAAAAAAAATGACAATTAAAATGTGAACTACTTTACTCTCCTCTTCTTGCTCGGTTGTCTGGAAGAGATCGCTTTTAGCGATAAGACCGCCAATTGTTACACTAGACATATTCCTATTACATTTTAGTTTTAAGTTTTTTAAGATGTGGTGTAATAATAAAGAATTTATCTAAAAATATAAATTCCAGGAGTTAAAGAAAGAGGACCCCCGTTCATCTCCGACGCCGAGTACTCGTTCTCTCAACCTGTCCCCCTCCCCCCGGGCGGGGAGGGTGCAGTTCTCCCCCCCGCCTCCCCTCGGGGGGGTGGGCAGGCTGCACGACGACGCTGCTCCAGTAGGCGGGGTACATTACCTCGTGGCGGTGCACAGGTAAGATACGTCGACCCTGGGACACTCCACATGTTAGGGATGAACCTACAAGAAGCCGACGCTTGCTATCAGTCGGGCAAGTCCAGTCGCATCTTCGATTCATCTCTTACCTATTTACATAACTCAAATGAGGACATATTGCATCGCATTCGGCTGCTTAAATAAAGTCAAGAATCCGAACCTCGCGTTTTTCTCACTTCCGAGGTAGAAAAGTTTAAAAAATGACATCCCTAACGTATTTGGAAGGAATAGGATAAACGCGATAGGAAGAAAAGCTACTTTTAGGTTAATATAACGACAGTTAGCTGTGCGACCTGAATTGCACTTTATTGCGTTGGAGTTAGAGTCGATATTTTAGAGGAGGATTTTGTTTTAGAGGAGTGTCTCTTCTGTCCTTTTAGTATTTCGTATGTATAACATATAGTGTAGAGTGTGTAGTCACAGCATAATAATAACTCTATACAGTATGTCATCTCGTTTGATAAACGTCAACATACGTAAGCGGCCGTCAAGTAGTACACCTTACCGGGCCGCAATAGAAGCCGGCCGGACCTCCCTCAGTTACTGTTGTCGCGGGTTGACTCCGCTCTCAGTCACACCGCACCATCGTTGGTCCGTGCACCGCGGACACTAGACTCAATTCACATACAAAAGCCGCGTTATAACTATCTACTACACAGACACTACACATGGAGCTTTGCACACGCGCAAGAGTGCGTGAGGTCCGTTTCGAGCTCACGGGAGCTCGTCGAGAGCTCAATCTCGCTCGAGGGGTGAGAAAGGCCCGACAGTGTCCGTTCTATACGTAGTATTATTATCTGTTCTGTGGTTATACGTGTGGTGTGGTGTGGTGCGCACAGGAAGCAGGTGGGCGCGGACGCGTACTTCCTGCCGTGGCAGCGCACGCGGCCCGCAGTGTTCGGCGTGCCCCTGCTGGTGGGCGTGCACCCCGCCATGTCCGGGCACGAGCTGTACGCGCGCGTCTGGACTCAGGTACACCGTCACCTTCCTGCCACACCACTTCCATCTCTCTCCTTTGATCTCCTTTGACAGCCTGGTTGGCAAAGATGGTAGTAGCCCTGCTTTCTGTGCCGCAGGTCCCGGGTTCGATCCCCGGCCAGGTCGAACATGTTTGTGGTTGTGTGCATGGACATGTCTGTTTGATCTGTGTCCGGGTGTTATAAGCTTATATAAGTATGTATATCAATCATCTGGTTACCATAGTACAAGCTTCTAGCCTAGTTTGGGACCAGATGACCGTGTGTGGATGTTGTCCCATATAAAAAATAAAAAAAATCTCCCGCCTCCACTCTATCATCTGTCATCTCCGCACTCACTCCGCTCATACGCATATCCTCAGTCACACAGTATTTTTTGCTTCTTTTATGGACCCACACGAATGTATTGCCAGTGTCGAGTTATATAAAGTTTCAAGTTAATATGGTCAATTAGTCAATTTCATCTTTGACATACATATTTTTGTCCATACCACCCTAATCTTCCGCTCTTTAATTTCTCAGTCACTGGTGTTACTTTCAGACTTTCGCTTCCTAATTTTATCTATTGTTGTCACTCCACACATCCATCTCAACATAACAATCTCAACATCACAACATAAATTAAGTTTAAGGGGCATGCGTGGATCGCGAACTCAAATTCAGATTAGAATGTTAATGAACATTTTAATATTAATTCGCACAATAACACGAGCTATACCTGGTCTTTTGATAGGCGTACACGGAGATCATTTTTAGTCCAACGTGTAGAGGTCCATTTGAGCTATTAATCTCAAGGTAATATAGATAGCACCTATCAAGGTTTTATCTCTGAAACCATCAACAGAAGATAACTTAAGATAACCACGAGGCTTAAAACTTTCATACACAGTCGTTACTAGATTACTGATATTTATATATCACGATGTGAAAACAAAAAAAAATCATGGTGCTGCGCAACCTTTTGCGCGATATTCGGACTATCTGCAAGATAAAACGTCCGTGTACCATACTTAGTTATTATTTGTTAAATATTATATTTGTATATAAAACAATGATTTGGTCATTTGATGTAGGATTTTATAAAATTATTAAAAGGTGTAAGTAATCACACATTTAAAGAAATGAATATTTGCAGGTATCCCGGTTGTTGTCCGCTCGACCGCCGCAGGCCGAGGGTTGCAACCACGCCACCGACTGGTATGTTATCATCTCTACTAATGCCCGGTTCCTATAAACATGAAACGATTCGTTTTACCTACGGACAGTTAAATATGCTACCAGGCGTAAGTGCAAACCGTTTCTATAACAAACGTCTCGTAGGTTGAACTACCAACAGTTTGTTACTAACGGAAGGAAGGTTACCTTTAACGCTCCGTATCAGCTATGTATGGAAATGACACTCTGTGGTGTTTCTATAACTTTTTTCAAACTGTCAAACTTACCATCCGTACCAAACTTGTCTACCGGTCGATTTTGGTCGGTTTTGTTGTACCGACGGATTCTTTAGAATATAAAACATAAAAATAATACATGTCTAGTAAACATAATAAATGTCTTGTTAAGAATATGATCAAGAAATTATGATATTTTATCTACAACTAGATTTAACGATCGATTCGAACATAAATAACTACGCAACCTGATAGAATTTACAAGCAATGAGTGAATGATAGATATATTTAATTATAATAATTATTTCTACTGAGATTTCGGCACGATAAATTTTCTGAGCATGAGCTACTTGAAATAAGTAATAAGTATACCTACGTATAAGAATAAAACGGGCCTGAATTGCATACTGGATAATAGGATTATATACCTAGGCTTAGTTTTAATTGTAATCTGAAATTTACTAAGGTAAAAGATAAATACTTTTGGTTTTACAATTCTTTATATTATTTATTAATAAACACTTCACACTTAAGCACTGTTTAATTATATAGATAAGTAGGTATTTTCTTTATTTTCTTCTGTAACTGTCTAATTTATAAAATATTCTTCTCCGCCTTCTTATTATTTATTTTCGACAGGTAAATTGCGTAATTTTCTTCTAGTAGCCCACCTTCCCATATATATTAAGCTATACGTCGATGGCGTAGAATACTTATTTATTTTCGCTTTACGCTCTAAACTTATAATAATTAGACTTTATCATTTTCTTCTTGAGAATTAACATAATATTATTATCACATTTTAATTTTTTTATAACTGTGGCGCCAAATGGTGCGCGCGCCATAAGATAGCGCTGGCGTTTCGTTTCACCGAAACAATTATTACCAAAGGGCAAATATACCATAACAAAAATTATTATAAATTATTAATCTTATATCAAAATTTAAAATACGGCAAAAATTAATTTAATATGGTTTTATATTCAAAACGAATATAAAACCATTTTAAATTAATTTTATTTAAATTATAACGTATTATTATTTTATGAAAACACCGTATTGTAAAATCCACAAATCGAATTTTAATGCAATAACGAAACGCAAAAAGAACCATAGGTTATCTGTGAACGAGTTGTTGTTCGTTGCTGGTAGGAGAGTTAAAAACTTTGTGAAACGGTATGAAACTACTCGTTATTGGTAGACGAAAACGAGTCGTTGCTCTTATACTATGACGGTCCGTTGAATATAGGAACCGGGCATAATACTACTTTCTACTAATATTATAAATGCGAAAGTTTGTCGGTGTGTGCATGTTTGTTCATTCTTCACGTCAAAACTACCTGAGGTCCCTCCTTAGGTTGAAATTTCGGTTGAAATTTGGTATGTAGGTAGCTTAGATCCTGTTCGCAGTCAGCATTATGCTGAGTTGGAGCCGTGTTGTGACACGCCTTGTTCCTGTCTTATTGTGTAATATGCGCCTACAATAATATAGTTTCTTTTAGTTATCATTTGGGAACAATGTTGGGTGTTGCAATAAATATATTTTCTTTCTTTCTTTCTTTCAAATATAGATTAAGGGTTAAGATTTAATTTAATTTAGTATTCAGATATTCGTTCGGGAACGATGACTACGCGGGTAAAACCGCAGGATACAGCTAGTGATTATATAATGATACATCGTGGTCCGTGGTAAACGTATGTGATCCCCCGGGGTACAGCTGCAGCTAGTAGATGATATGATGATACATCGTGGTCCGTGGTAAACGTGTGTGATCCCCCGGGGTACAGCTGCAGCTAGTAGATGATATGATGATACATCGTGGTCCGTGGTAAACGTGTGTGATCCCCCGGGGTACAGCTGCAGCTAGTAGATGATATGATGATACATCGTGGTCCGTGGTAAACGTATGTGATCCCCCGGGGTACAGCTGCAGCTAGTAGATGATATGATGATACATCGTGGTCCGTGGTAAACGTGTGTGATCCCCCGGGGTACAGCTGCAGCTAGTAGATGATATGATGATACATCGTGGTCCGTGGTAAACGTGTGTGATCCCCCGGGGTACAGCTGCAGCTAGTAGATGATATGATGACATATCGTGGTCCGTGGTAAACGTGTGTGATCCCCCGGGGTGCAGCTGCAGCTAGTAGATGATATGATGATACATCGTGGTCCGTGGTAAACGTATGTGATCCCCCGGGGCACAGCTGCAGCTAGTAGATGATATGATGATACATCGTGGTCCGTGGTAAACGTGTGTGATCCCCCGGGGTACAGCTGCAGCTAGTAGATGATATGATGATACATCGTGGTCCGTGGTAAACGTGTGTGATCCCCCGGGGTACAGCTGCAGCAAGTAGATGATATGATGATACATCGTGGTCCGTGGTAAACGTATGTGATCCCCCGGGGCACAGCTGCAGCTAGTAGATGATATGATGATACATCGTGGTCCGTGGTAAACGTGTGTGATCCCCCGGGGTACAGCTGCAGCTAGTAGATGATATGATGATACATCGTGGTCCGTGGTAAACGTGTGTGATCCCCCGGGGTACAGCTGCAGCTAGTAGATGATATGATGATACATCGTGGTCCGTGGTAAACGTATGTGATCCCCCGGGGTACAGCTGCAGCTAGTAGATGATATGATGATACATCGTGGTCCGTGGTAAACGTGTGTGATCCCCCGGGGTACAGCTGCAGCTAGTAGATGATATGATGATACATCGTGGTCCGTGGTAAACGTGTGTGATCCCCCGGGGCACAGCTGCAGCTAGTAGATGATATGATGATACATCGTGGTCCGTGGTAAACGTGTGTGATCCCCCGGGGTACAGCTGCAGCTAGTAGATGATATGATGATACATCGTGGTCCGTGGTAAACGTGTGTGATCCCCCAGGGTGCAGCTGTAGCTAGTAGATGATATGATGATACATCGTGGTCCGTGGTAAACGTATGTGATCCCCCGGGGCACAGCTGCAGCTAGTAGATGATATGATGATACATCGTGGTCCGTGGTAAACATGTGTGATCCCCCGGGGTACAGCTGCAGCTAGTAGATGATATGATGACATATCGTGGTCCGTGGTAAACGTGTGTGATCCCCCGGGGTACAGCTGCAGCTAGTAGATGATATGATGACATATCGTGGTCCGTGGTAAACGTGTGTGATCCCCCGGGGTGCAGCTACAGCTAGAGCCAGTAGATGATATGTGGTGGTGTCGGTGTACAGTGACGACAGCCTGGGCTACGAGTTCCCGTTCACCCTGCGCGTGGTGAGCTGCAGCGGCGCGTGGTGCGGCGCCTGCGCCTGGCCCGCGCTGTGCCGCGGGTGCGCCGTCTCCGCCGACTGTATGCACACAGGTAAACGTTACGTCACGGTTACATAGCGCTGACCTTGAATGCGCACAAAACGATATTTAGATCTGTTCGGTGACAGGAATGAGGTGCGACGGGAGAGGCGCAGCATTGGTCGCTCGGTCGTCTTCACCGCGTCTTACCGTTCACGCGTCTCGAGTGTCCTGCGTACAGTCGCGCGCATATTTCGTAGTGATGACAGGTCGGATAATGAAGACATTTTACATCTCACAAAAAGACGTGTTATTCTATGTCTATTACTCTCTCGGAATAAAGTACCATATAATGTGAAGTGTCCTTTTGATTAAAAATTTAAAACATAAGTTCAATTTATTTAATTTGTGCATGTCCGACAGTCCGAACCGCTTATTGCACCTTTTTATACTTTTATACTACTAACTTGACAAATGAGGTAGTTGCTAAAAACTCTCTTAATAATTATATGGGTGACTGTACACTTGTGCAAAGCACCCCTCCTCTTTTGCCGAACGCTATTAAACCGTGAAGCGACCTATATCATACCTAAATAAAACAGTGTTAGACCTAATTTTAAATATTCAAGTAGAACTTTGTTAAATAAAGGATTTTGAAGTTAAATGAACACATTGACGACTGCCTCGGTGGCGTAGTGAGCGCATGCTCGACTGCGAATCAAGAAGTCCCGGGTTCGATCCCCAGGTCAGGCATAGTGTTAAATATTGGATTTTTCCATTAGGAATTACTTCAATAACTGCCTGGAGTCTGGAACTGTGCCCGGTAGATGGCAATAGGCTCGCCCCCTATTACATGGGACCAATAACATACTGGCGAAATGTGGGTGTATCTACTATGGGACTGAGTCCTGGGTACATCTCTGCCTACCCCTTCGGGAAAAAGGCGTGAATGTATGTTATGTTATGAACACGCTCCGCCTATATAGGGATAAAAAAAATTTCGCCTATTTCCTGTACCTCCACAGTAGTTCAATTTGTGCCCAACACGCGGACTGGTGCGGAAGGTGCGGGTTCAAGTCCCGCACGTGGGTGTAATATTTCTTTCCATATTCATATTGAAAATAAAAAATACTTCCATATTCCAGACCTGGACAGTGAGTCCCTGTCGTCCCACACCAGTATCCCAGCAGTGGGCACAGAGTCCCCCATAGTGAAGGCTAAGCTACAACGGCAGGCCAGCGCCCGGCTCGCGTCCTGTCACGAGGTATGTATTCATTATTATACGTATTACACTTGACTGAAATGCAATTTTAGAGCGGGAGGGTGGTGCACTGTGCATGTTGTTTTGACACTAAAAATCGGAACTAAAAACTAAAGATTCCTGTTCCAGAAGTTTAATATTTTTTGTCTGACCTGGGGATCGAAGTCATGATCGGCAGTCGAGCTTGCGTCCACCACGCCATTGAGGCAATCAAATTCATATATAACATAATCGTATATGTGAATACAACGTTGGTATACTTTATACTTCAACGTATTTTTTATTTAAACGATTTTGCTCCTTAACGGTCATAAAATTCCAATAGAAATAATTCTAAGTATTTTAAACCCTGGTTTTTGTCATACTCTTGGAACTGATGGAAGCCATGTTATAGAATTTTCAAATTATATCACATATCCCTACTCGCCATGATTAAATGTTCGTACTTTTGTTAATCTCTGTATGATATTATGTCGGTTCATTTATTAGTAGATCATTTATTATTACATGTTTAGTCTTTTTGTTATTATCATTGACCTTATCCTATTCTCATAAGATGTATCAATGTCAAAAATCAGAATGTAATGAAAGTGGAAGCCTGATTAGGATTAATCAGGTAATGTGTAAAATCCACATTTTTCGTTTCATAATGTAGGGTGAATGAAACGCTTGCGAGTGTTAACTGACGAGCAGCGCCATCTAGTTTGTATCACGAGAAGTAAAAGACTAAGGTTCAATGCAAACGGGCTTCAGAATACTATCACTTTTTACAATTTTTTTTCATATATTTGCAAAGATTTGCCGCGCGAGTGACCACTTGTAATAGGACGTTAAAAGCTTTTGCACACGGCGTATTTTCATTATAGTCAGGGACGCTGACGATGCGCGTAACACTAACGCACTTACTGCGCTGTAGATTTTCGAAAAACAATACTGGACTGCGTTCGATTTGCATTTTAATCGGGTATACGCGCTGAATTTGCGTTTCGTCAGCGATGATAAAATACTCCGTGTGTAAAGGTACTAAATGTATGTCGCCACCTGATGACTGACAAATATTCGCTCGATATGAATATACTCGCATCGAGCATTCGTTCTTCATTATGTAAATGTCATCGCAAGGATTTTATTCAAGGAGGAAATATGTGATGTTACGTTATCAATAAAGGGTCTCTTAATGTATCTTACCGCATTTACAACGGGAATGTTTTGATGAACTTTTCAACCTGATACTACCATCGCCTGAGAGCTCATCCGCATATAATTGAGAGGAAAATCATTAATCGTTCCCTATTTCCTTATATCTGTGTATTTTCATTTTGTATGGGTGACGTTTAACCTTAATATACAGAAATATGATTTAAGTATATTTGGCGTTTTTTTTTTTTGTTTTTTAATGATAAGACGAGCAAATCAGGTGCCTGATGGTAAGCATCATGATTGCCCATATCAGACACAGTGCCACCCAGTGTTTTAAAATTCAATATTCTGCGCGGCACTGCACTGCGCCTGTCACCCCGAGATATATGTTGTTGAATCTCGTCATGTCCAGTAATTTCGCTGGTAACACTGCCCTTCAGACCGGAACACGGTAATGTTTGCACATTACTGCTTGGCGGGTGAATAATTGGCAAAGGTGTGGTACTTCCCCAGGCGGCCTCCTGGTGAAGAGGCCTACCACTACAAGGTGCAGTGTGTTAGTGTGTCGTGTGTAACGTGTTGTCGGCCAGGGCGCGGTGATCCCGGGCGGGGCGGGGCGCCTGCAGCAGTCCGTGCTGTCGGCGGTGCTGCGCGCGGGGCGCCGCGCCGCCCTCGCCGTGGACTGGGAGCCCACGGCGCTGCATCTGCGGTACCAATCCACCAGGGAGAAGGTATGCTATCCGCGCACTCTACTACATGTATTCATTTTTATTTCTTTTTTAAGGGGACCGACAGCTTTGTATCAGAATATTAGTCATATCAATATAGTAGTAATATCAGTATTATTATTATTATTATTATTTTTTTTTATGATTTGATGATTTTATTATGCCCTTGACATTTTTAATTTTATTTATTTTGTATTTTTTTATTTCTTAGTTAGATTGGAATTAATTTTATTTAGTAATACCTTTTTTTTTTTTTTTTTTTTTTTTTTTTTATACTGTATGCTTCTTGCAATCTGCCTAATAGGCATTGAGCGAGAGTTTGGGTGTCTGCGGAGCATGTCGTGAGTGGTATGTGCCCAGTGGCCCATCCAACTAATATTTCTTAATCCTTTATTATATCTTGCGGAGCTCTTCTCCTAATTCTTGAGAATGTAACTGTGCTGGAATTCATTAGATCACTTGTCAGTTCGTTTGGATGGCGATTCATGCGGTTGGCATATGATTTAAGCTTGGCTTTTATTTCTTCTCTGACAGTTGGTATAGAGAGGTCTCGGTGTAACTGGTCGTTGGTGATATACCATGGTGCGTTTGTGATCATGCGTAACATTTTTGATTGAAACCGTTGTATTATGTCCAGGTTTGAGTTTGCCGCAGTACCCCAAAGTTCAGAGCCATACGACCATATGGGTTTTAAAAGAGATTTGTATAACAGAAGTTTGTTGTTGAGAGATAATTTAGATTTGCGAGCTAGAAGCCATTGGAGTTTGCGAAGTTGTGCGCTTAGAGCTTTCCTCTTCGTGAAAATATGTTTCCTCCACGTGAGACGCCTATCTAGGTATATGCCCAGGTAACGAACATCTTCTTGTTGAGGAATTTGAATATTATTGAGCTGGATAGGAGGACAGGAGCCATGTTTGAGTGTGAAAGTAACCTGGACTGATTTGCTCTCATTTGCTTTTATGCGCCAGTCTTTCAGCCATTTGGATATAAGATCTAGGTTGTTTTGAAGCATACTAGATGCAACTGTAGCATTTGGGTGAGAAGCTATCAGTGCTGTATCATCGGCGAAGGTTCCCACTAGTATGTCATTTAGCGTCGGAAGGTCGTATGTGTAGATAAGGTACAGTACAGGGCCCATAACACTTCCTTGAGGGACACCTGCTTGTATAGGGCGTAGGCCGGTCCTGTCTTCACCGTGTTTGACATAGAAGTGTCGCTGGCTTAGGTAGGATTTTATTATCAGATAGTGATGTGGCAAAGCGTTCAGGATCTTAAATAGTAAGCCCTCATGCCAGACGCGGTCGAACGCTTGGGATATATCCAGGAATGCCGCCGAACAGTAGCGTTTATGCTCAAAAGCGTTATTTATCTCTGTGACCAATCGGTGGAACTGTTCAATAGTACCGTGTGCTTCACGGAAGCCAAATTGATGGGATGGGATCAGCTCAGATTTCACAAGCTCGGGTGTTAGTCTTTTCATGAAAAGGATTTCAAAGACTTTCGATACTACCGGGAGAAGACTGATCGGGCGGTAGGATGAAACGTTTTCTGGGTCTTTTCCTGGTTTGAGGACGAGTATGATCTCCGCTACTTTCCATTGCAGAGGAACGAATTCACGGCGCAAAACTGCATTAAGTATAGAAGTTAGTAGTGAAATGCCTGAATTTGGAAGTTCTTTCAAGACTTTTCCTGTTATCAAGTCGTAGCCAGGGGCTTTATTTAGTTTGAGATTCTTTATCACGGAGAGGACTTCATTTTTGGTGAATTTTCTAAGTGGTGGAGCAAGTTGATGTGGATTGGACAGCCTTTCTATTATCTCTTTGGTTTTCGTTGATCCCGTGTCGGGGTTAGGAACGAAGACGTTGGATAAGTGCTCTGCGAAAAGTTCAGCTTTTTCGGAGTTGCTACGGGCCCAAGTTCCATCCGTTTTGCGTAAAGGAGATTCGAATTTTGTTGGATTTTTAATGTTTTTAACAGTCTTCCATAGTGAATACTCTGTAGCCGCAGTAGCGTCTAGTGCGATTAGTCTATTTTGCAGATTCTGATTTCGAATGTCTTCAAGTGTATTTTTTACTGTTTTTACCCATTTGTTAAGGACTTTCTTGTCATTAGGACTCCTAGTAGTTTGCCACTGTTTTCTGATTTGCCTCTTTTTCTGGATAAGATCAATAACCACTTGAGGGAAGGTGGGGATGTAGGTCGTTGTTTGGTCTGGTGTAGCCTGCCATGCCGCTGATTGGATACAGTAATAAAAATCATTAGTAATACCTAATGATTTTTATTTGAATGATATTATTATGTTTTTGATATTTATGTTTCTATAATTTGATTCCTGGTTTTTTTTTGTGTTAATTTTAAGGCTACCTATTTATGCTATTCAAATGCAATTGTTTTATTGTACATGAATAAATGAAATGAAAATGAAATGAAATGAATAATACAATATCCTTATAAGGAGGCACCGACCGGAGAATTCCCCATACAAATGTAATACACCCACATTTCACCAATATGTTACTGGTCCCATGTAAAAGGGGGCGATCCTATTGCCTACCGGGCACAGTTCCAGACTCCAGGCAGTTATTGAGATCATACCTATTAAAAAAATCTATACTTTGTCTGACCTGGGGATCGAACCCGGGACCTCATGTTCGGCAGTCGAACTTGCGCCCACTACGCCACCGAGGCAGTATATTATAGATTATAGATAGTTTACACCCTAGAATAACATAAAAACTACTCTATATCCTGATATTCCCACGGGAACGAAGACTACACAGTTAAGCTGCGGGCACAGTTAGTTAGTTATATTATTTGTTCGCCTTGGCAAGTTTCCACACCAATTTCAATCTACGAGCTTTAAAACAATTCAGTTGAGTAATCACCCGGCGTCGCGACGTCTTAGCGTCAAATTCTTTTTCCGATGAGAAAAATTAAAAATACATCTATACTAATATTATAAAGAGAGAATCTTTGTTTTTTTGTTTGTAACGAATAGGCTCCGAAACTACTGGACCGATTCTAAAAATTCTTTCACTTATGGATAGCTTAATTCAGTGTGAGTGACATAGGCTATATAAGATTTTGAAAAATATTAGGGATCCGTAAGAAAATTGCAATATTGTGAACCAAGGTGTCATATATTCATTAATTTACGTGCGCTGTGAAATCTATTGATGGTAGAATAAAATAATGTATTAGGGGTTTGTAGTACTTACTAATATCTACAAAATAGTCCACAGATATTTCATTCATCTATTTTGGTTTAGTCACAATAATCAAAACAGACATAATATGAATGCGCTGTAATAAGTATTGGAGGTAGAATAAAGTAATGTACTAGGGGTTTGTAGTACTTATAAATACCTATAAAACAGTACACATAGATTATATCCATCTTTTTTAGTTTAGTCACAATAATCTAAATAGTGATTATTTTTCATGCGGTGTGAAAACTGTTGGTGGTAGAGTAATGTACTAGGGGTTTGTAGTACTTATCAATACCTACAAAACAGTATACATAGATTATATCCATCTTTTTTGGTTTAGTCACAATAATCGAAAAAGTGATTATTTTTCATGCGGTGTGAAAACTATTGGTGGTAGAGTAAAGTAATGTGCTAGGGGTTTGTAGTACTTATCAATACCTACAAAACAGTATACATAGATTTTAAGCATCTTTTTTGGTTTAGTTACAATAATCGAAGGAGTGATTATTTTTCATGCGGTGTGAAAACTATTGGTGGTAGAGTAAAGTAATGTACTAAGGGTTTGTAGTACTTATCAATACCTACGAAACAATATACATAGAATATATCCATCTTTTTTGGTTTAGTCACAATTATCGAAAGTCATTATAAGCATGCGATGTGAAAAGTATTGGTGGTAGAATAAAGGAATGTACTAGGGGTTTGTAGTACTTATCAATATCTTCAAAATAGCCCACGATAAATTAATACATGTGTTAAGGTTTGGTCATTGTAACAGAAATAGTCATTAATTTGCGTGCGTTGCGTAAACCATTAGGGTTATATCTATTAAAATACAATGTATCACGAATTTACTCCTGTTAAACGTTCACTATACCTACTTCTGCTACCCGTGCGAAGCCGGGGCGGGTCGCTAGTATATATGTATATACATTGGGCGAAGGTAAATTGATTGGCACATGACACGATATAGTCATTGACACTGCCAATGATTAGATTTGATCGATAATATATGTTGAATCAATGAGTAATTAATTTTATTGCAATGCGCATACATTTAAACAAAATAAATCACATTTGAAAAGTACAATCATTGGCATTGGTGCTAATCATTACACCGTCATAGAGATAAAAATTGCAATTATTGGCATATCTAAAACTGACAAAGAAATCATTGAACTGCAAATCTTACACAAATATCTCAAAATATGCACCTTCTCTTACGTAAAAATTACAACAATAACGTAAAAATTAAACACGTAAAAACGTAAAAATTAAACACTAAACAATACTTACATAAACATAATTATTTTAACGCAGTTTTCTTTTCTACTTCTCTGACTTTCTTCAATTCATCGGCAGCAATGGCGCGCAAATTTGTGAAAAAAATAAATCCCGCCAATTTAACTGTCAATGTCACTTACAATTTGGTTTTGCCAGACGCTAAATTTAAAATACTATTTAGAATTTAGGAAAAAATATTAGAAATGGCTATACAGTCGTGTTGTGTTATAATATTACGATAAAAAGTTGAAAGTGCCAATGATTGGGGGCTGCTAACAATATTACGTTTTACCCTATTATACGAATACTCTGCTGGCGAGCCGAGCGCAGGGGGTGTCAGCTTAGTTCCCGGCCAATGCCAACACGGCGAAGGAAATGTTAAAAAGAAACGGAGCCCTAAAAACGACAGAGAAAGCACTATTTACTGACCCTACTAAGGAAAATATAACATTTTTGTAGAATTCAAAATTATGGGAATTATTTAATTAATTCGGAAGATAATTCGGAAATAATAAAGAATAAACACTTTTGAAATAAATAATGAAATTTATTAATAATTTTATTACATATATTGTTCAAATTAGTTAAATCTAGACCTCAGATTCTTATGATTACTTGAATCAGCGTTAGAAGAATTTCTTTTTTGCCATCTGGCAACCGGATAATAGAAATGGCTGTTTTTATTCTGTGCTGTTTTTTGACTTTTTTGTTTACGATTTTCACTTTTTCATTGATTTGCACTTTGCACATCTTTAGTGGAAATAAGTTTTGTAAAGTTTCTGTGTTATATTGTGCTATAGAAAGTTTTGTTCTTGTGCTAACGAGATCATAGACTATTATTGCGATTGTGCGAAAAAGACGCCTAGGTTAGGCAAAGTGTTAAATATCGGATTTTTCCGTGAGGGATTATCTCAATAACAACCTGGAGTCTAGAACTGTGCCCAGTAAATGGCAATAGTCTCGCCTTCTATTACATAGGACCAATAAACATACTGGCGAAATGTGGGAGTATACTTAGTATGAGACTGAGTTCTGCGTACACCTCGGCCAACCCCTTCTAGAAAGATGTTGTGTAATATAAGATTTACCTTATTTTCATCTGAATAAAACCTACTTCTAATACCTGCTCTTATTTTTTACCCTTTGCGTATGTCATGAATAGATATAGAAGTAAATATAGACATATAATATTGGTAGGTACCTATAGCTAATGTTAGAAATATTAAATCTCCCGCGCTACTGAATAGTTCCAGTGCGAAGCGTTAGTAGCGCTAGCGTCGCTTCGTGTACGCAAATCTGAAGTACGTAGTGGGACTTCTTCTTGTATATGTGTTCTGTGGCCGAGCGACAACCATTTCCCAAACCCTACCCAGGACGAGCGTGAGCCGATCATACCGAAACTGTGGAGTGACAGCGAGACCAAGGGGGTCTCGCTCTATCTCACGTGTACTAGTCCGGGTTGTACGTGTAACGTGTACGCAGGCGTGTATCGAGCACTCGTCGGTATCGTCGAGTAGAGAGGCGGCGGCGCGCGCCGTGGACGTGGTGTCGTGCCTGCGAGCCTTCACCCGCCCGGAGTCGCTCGAGCAGCCCTACCACTGCAGCGAGTGTCGCGCGCTCCGGCCCGCCACCAAGACGCTGCAGATATGGAGGCTGCCCTCCGTCCTGGTAACATATTGTACACACGTCTAGTGTCCCCTACCACTGCAGCGAGTGTCGCGCGCTCCGGCCCGCCACCAAGACGCTGCAGATATGGAGGCTGCCCTCCGTCCTGGTAACATATTGTACACACGTCTAGTGTCCCCTACCACTGCAGCGAGTGTCGCGCGCTCCGGCCCGCCACCAAGACGCTGCAGATATGGAGGCTGCCCTCCGTCCTGGTAACATATTGTACACACGTCTAGTGTCCCCTACCACTGCAGCGAGTGTCGCGCGCTCCGGCCCGCCACCAAGACGCTGCAGATATGGAGGCTGCCCTCCGTCCTGGTAACATATTGTACACACGTCTAGTGTCCCCTACCACTGCAGCGAGTGTCGCGCGCTCCGGCCCGCCACCAAGACGCTGCAGATATGGAGGCTGCCCTCCGTCCTGGTAACATATTGTACACACGTCTAGTGTCCCCTACTTATTTAGCAAATTAGGCAGAGCCTGTACTATGGTAACCAGAAAACTGATAAACACACTTATATATATATACCCAGACACAGATCAAAGACATGCTCATGCGCCCGAAATATTTGACCTGGCCGGGGAGCGAACGCGGGACCTGTGACTCAGAAGGCGGAGCACCACCGGCTGAGCCAACCGGCCGGTCACACTTAACTTTACCTATATACTGTAAACCATTATTATATTGAAGCTATTATTTTTTAATTGAATATCCCCTTAATTATTCAACATTCTTCTCCTCAGATAATCCATTTGAAACGCTTCCAATACGTGAACAACAAATGGATAAAATCCCAGAAAGTGGTCAACTTCCCGTTCGAGGACTTCGATCCGACCGACTACTTAGCCTCCGTACCACAGGAGACTATATTGAGGCATAGAGAATTATCATTGAAAAGACGATCCATATTTATGGATGAAATATCCGAGAGCGAAGATGAGGAAGATGAAATTATTGATATACCGAAGGAAAAACCCAAAGTAGATAAAGTGGAAAGGAGAAGGAAGTCCATAGACGAGAAGCGCAGGGAAAGGCTGGAGTCTACCAGTTTGATGAACACGCCCGTGACCGATGATAATCTGGTAGATTTCCATCAACATCCGCTGCTGAAGGATCAGGATCCATTCGATTTGAAGTACAATTTGTATGCGGTTGTGGTGAGTTGATCTTTGATTGTATTCACTGTTCTTGAATGAAGACCACGGACAAATCTCCCAAGTTGGCAATTATTTTTGTTAAACAAGTTGCCAGCTCTCGTCCGTTTGATTTACGGCGAAGTTTGTGATTTTTAGCAGTCCTGGGACACTCCGCAACAAAGGTATGAAGCTGCAAGTAGCCGGGGCGTGTGGCGCGATGGAATGAGAGGCAGCTTGTAGATTAATATAACCATCATTAGTAAGGCGCTATGCGACCTAAAATGCACTGTATTGCGTCGGTTTTGAGAAGTGTTTCATCCGTTCCTGTAGTATTAGTATTCTGTGCTTTTAGGCAAACATGGTCATAGGGAGGGGGGGGGTACAAAAAAACGTTACGAAGCGTTACATGTGGGGAGGAAGGGTTCAAAAACCTTCAAAAATTGCGCTAATTAATATTTAACGCTCGGAGCAGGAGATGCGTATGATGATTATTACTAATATTATAAATGCGGAGGTTGTGAGGACGGATAGACGGATGGATAGATGTTTGCTACTCTTTCACGCTGAAACTACTGAACCGATTAGGTTGAAATTCGTTATTTAGAATAGTTGAGACCGTGAAATAACACAAAGTACTCTTTTCCTGTTACTCCCATCGGAAGGATGAGTATAAGATAGGTAAATTCTTTATACACTACAAATAAGAACATATCGCCGCGCCGTGCCGTGGAGTTATCGGCTTCAGAATAGTGCTCCACCCTCTCTCCCCGTGGTCGCCGTAAGAGCCGGCTAAGGTCTAACAGACCCAGAGGAGGCAGCAACGTCCTCTGCAACAAACCATCGAACTGCGCTCGACAACCCGCCTGCCAAGCGTGTCGAGTATTGGCAAAGCCCCCCTTTATGAAGGAGGCCTATGTTCAGTAGTGGATTACCAACGGCCGAGATGATGATGATGAAGAACTTACATATAAAATACAAACATAACAAATAATGT
This sequence comes from Hemistola chrysoprasaria, assembly GCA_947063395.1. Lineage (NCBI taxonomy): Eukaryota > Metazoa > Arthropoda > Insecta > Lepidoptera > Geometridae > Hemistola > Hemistola chrysoprasaria. The sequence continues at coordinate 11,041,170 of OX346729.1, forward strand.
AACAATTGTCGTTCATATCGCTAAGAGCGATCTCCTCCAGACAAGCGTGTAGTGTAGTGTGTGTATTACAATGAGCGCGGTGTGTCAGTCCCACAGCGGGCAGCTGAGCGGCGGGCACTACGTGGCGTACGCGCGCAACCCGGCGGGCGCGTGGCTCTGCTACAACGACTCCATGTGCCGCGCGCTGCCGCCGGCGCACATCGACCCCGCCGCCGCATATCTGCTCTTCTACGAGAGGAGAGGTACGCCTCGCGACACCGACTACATCACAATCTATTTATTTTTGACAGCCTCGTTAGCTCAGATGGTAGTGACTCTGCTTTCTGTGTCGCAGGGCCCGGGTTCGATCCCCGGCCAGGTCAAACATTTGTGTGCATGAACATGTCTGTTTGATCTGTGTCTGGGTGTTATAAGCTTATATAAGTATGTATATCAGTCCTCTGGTTACCATAGTACGGGCTTCTAGCCTAGTTTGGGACCAGATGACCGTGTGTGGAAGTTGTCCCATATTATATTATATAGTAAAGTAATTTTATTATTTAGAAATTCAGGATGTCAATTGTTATAATTTGTGTTCGTCCCCAGGGTTGGACGCAGAACGGTTCCTACCTGACGTGACGGGCCGGGCGCCCCCGCCGGACCCTGGACCCGACCCCGACGAGAACAAGGCTTGCGTCATACAGTGAATATATTATCATAGTTTATTAATGTGATTAGTCTGTGTTACATTGTAAGAGTGTGCTCAAAACTCACTTTTGGATAATGTCTATCATACTGGCTTCTGTACACGTTCATGATGAAACTCTTAATATTTATGATATCATTCATATATCGATACGCACACTGAACGGTTTTCCTGTTCTTTTCTGCCGCATACGTGCAAACTGTGGCATGATCTCCTGCTGCGGTCTTCCCGTTGTGCTACAACATGGGGCTCTTCAAAAGGAGAGGGAATAGTGTCGAAGAGTCGACAACATACTGTCAGGGGGTACCGTATATCATATTTGATTGGTTTGGTAACTACAGCCCAAATCTAAGCAGTACCGTTTTACGTTTCATCTTTCCAAGCTTTGAGATAGAAGAAATAACTTTGCATAACTTTTGCATAGGCATAACCCACACGATTTCAATAACCTTTAAAACCATGGATAGTTCCATGGTTTCATGACAAGATGTCCAAAGTAAAATAGGAACTGTCAAACGTTACATGTAAGATTTGCTTGGCTGTAATGTTTTTGGCGCCATCAAGTTTCGTTTTGCCGGAAAATATAAGCTTATATAAGTATGTATATCAGTCACCTGGTTACCATAGTACAGGCTTCTATCCTAGTTTGGGACCACGGGATTATTTATTGTGATCGATTGGTAAACCATTACCACTGTACATACAACGCCACGATTCCTTTAAAGTGCGCCCAATACTGACCAATATTATTCAACTACAAGTCGGGTCACGGTTTAATAGCGCTCGGCAATTTGGAGGGGGGCTTTGCGCAGGTGTATTAGTCTAAAAAGTCTTAAAAGATCTAAAAATCGATTTATGCGCATTCAAGGTCAACGCTATTAAACCGTGGTGCGACCTGTACCCCTAATAACTGTCATCGTATAGCGATATATTTATTCTACTCAGCCCGTTGCCCACTGCTGGATACTGGGCCTTTTACACCACCCTCTTAGATCGCGCGAGAATCACGTGCTTCACAAAACGCGCTTGAATGTGTGCAGGGCTGCCTTAGTAACATTATGCAAAATATGCTCAAAAATGACTTGTGTAGTGATTATTCGTAATTATACCAACATCAACGTAAAAACACTGTTCTACGAGTAGCACACTGCTTTTAAAATATAGTCCGTAAATAAAATAACCTAACGCGAACAAAACATTGTAAATAATATTTAATAACATTATTTTATTTAATTGTCAATGTTGGTATTTGAATATTATATTCAAATACATAGTATACAAATTTATGCCTTTGATCAAATGAACTGAAAACTAGATTTTATAAAGATTGCGGGTTAAGAGTGAGAAGTATTATGGATTATGGATGGACATTAAGGGTATGAGAATATAGGAATTGAACGAAACATTAAAAAAAAATTGCAATGTTGATGAATATTTAATAAACTGCTTCTGATCTTCTATTCCCGGGGCAGATATTTGTGTTACATGTCTGTTTGGTCAGTGTCTTTAAGCATATTATATTAAGGGGTTCTCTCCTCCATACATAATTAAATTCTCCAAATATGGAGACCGAGAGCATTCCATTTTTTTTTGGACAGACAATTGAGTGGAAAATTATTCTGTCTTTCTCCATATTTCGGAAATTGCATTTAGTTTGGAAGAACGACCACCTTATAAGTATGTGGATATCAATTTCTGGTTAACATACACGTATTACATACTTCTGTCTAGTTTATGATCAGGAAGGCTGTGGAAAGTAGTCCTGAGTTAATATGGACCACTGTTAGATAAATAATATACATTCCTTTAATCGTAGGAAACATAACGCAGCCTATACCTTGTAAAATATAGCTTGATACGTGACAGCTGAACAAAAATTAACACAAGCTGAACTTTAATTTCTATCAATTATGAATTATTATGTCGATCCATTTTATTTTGTATTTTTGTTTGTTAATTCGTATTGTAATTTTATTTAGTAATGTATATTGTGTACCAGTCTATGATCCTTGTTGGTCGAAATAAACGATTAATAATAATAATAAAAAACTATTTTTTGGTCATATTTAATTAAATTATGTATATAAATGGTATCTTGTAATTTTTTTTTTATGATAATGAGTGACAAGACGAGCAAATCAGGTGCCTGATGGTAAGCATCATGATTGCCCATATCAGATACAGTGCCACTCAGTGTTTTAAAATTCTAAATTCTGCGCAGCACTGCACTACGCCTGTTACCCTGAGATATTAGTTCTTGAAACTCGTCATACCCAGTAATTTCGCTGGTAACATTGCTCTTCAGACCGGAACACAGAAATGTTTGCACATTACTGCTTGGCGGATGAATGCTGCCTGCAAAGGTGTGGTACATCCACAGGCGGCCCCCTGCAAAAGAGGCGTACCACTACAATTAAATACTTACAATATAATATTAAAAATTTGTAATAATATACATAATTGTAATAAATTAAATAGAAACTGAATCACATTTTGACTAATACTAGAATTAAGACGCTTTTATTAACACAACATGGTCTGAATAAATTATTTTGATTACTTTATCAGGTAATTTATATTTCAAATGATTAATTAAAATACTCTCTTAGACCTTATTTTACGGAAATATAGATTTTTGTTCGGCTGTCACGTAATCCAGCTATATTTTACAAAGTATAGTAATTCTCCAATAAGAATGATTACTATTTTTGTAGTTTACAATCATTCCATTTGATTTTGGCTAAAACATAATCGCTGTCACTTATTATAAATTAACTCTTATTATTATAGAGATAGGTTTTGATTTGGTATTGTATGTAGGTGTTATTGGGATGTTAAATGTTGAAATTGTTTTGGAAATGACTGCATTTCAGTTTGGTCACTTCTCTTCGTTATGTCTTGTCAGATGAGTTTATCTACTTACAAATTATTATTTAATAAACAGTTATATGATTATTGGTTAACGTGGCGGCGACCGGCGAAGTCCCCATACAAATTGTATACCTAAATTATTTAAAAACAGAGCATATATTCAAAAATGTTATTCTGAATTAGACACTAGTTACCTACATCATCATCATCAACCGGAGGACGTCCACTGCTAAGCATAGGCTAGGCCTCCCCAATAAAACGCCATAAACATTCATATGGGGGGGGATTTTGCCGTAATCAGCACGCTTGTGCGGCTTGGCTCACGCAGCAGTTGGAATACTTGGTGCCGGAGAGCGCTGCTGCTCACTCTCCGAATATGTCCACCAGATAAGAAAGGCGTGGCCCTATTATATAACCGGGAACCACACGACCTAGGTTCCTTATTATATTTCAATCCAAAATATAGGTGTTTTCAAATATAACCCCCAATTTATAAGTATTTTGGACTAAAAAATAACTAGTGTCTCATTCCGAATAACAAAATTCAATGTTTGAAATATGCTCTGATTTTAATAATTTAGGTAGTATAACGTTTGAATGGGGAAACCGTCGGTCGCCGCCCCGTTAATAGGCAGCTTAAATTAAAAGAAAGTCGATTAAGTTGTTAATGTGATATTAATTTACTTTATTATATCACTTGTAAATATTTGAAGGACACTATATTATTTTAGCTATAGTTTAGAGCGCTTTCACACATGCGGCGACGCGACTTCCTGGAATGTTCCATTACATTATACTTTTTACAACTTTGTTCACCTCGAGTGAGGAATATGCTTATGAAGTAATTAGGTAATAAGGAACAAAAATTTGCTGCAGGATGATCAAGGAATAGAAATAAATAGAGTTGGCAAAAAAGGGTGAATGGGTTAATACATCCAGGTGATCAAAGTGGAATAATATATTAATTTCTCATCTCAACTTTTGTTGCTGATTCATCCAATTTCAATTCCTTGCTCATCCTGCATTTATTTTGATTTTTTAATCATCCCATGAACTCACCTCACTCGTCATCATCTTAAGTGGCGTAGTTTCCAACAAGAATTGTCTCTATGACAGCATTGAGTTTACTTTACTTAGTACTGTGCCTGCGGTAGATGGCAATAAGCTCGTCCCGTGTTACATGGGACCAATTACATACTTGCGAAATGTGGGTGTACCTACTGACTCCTGACTCGGGACCGAGTCCTGGGTACATCTATGCCTACCCTTTTGGGAAATGGGCGTGATTGTATGTTATGTTATCACCATCTTCCTGCGCTTGTGCCACTAAGTGAGGTTGTTATCCCAATGTAATAAATTATTTAAAAAAACTGAGTTTGTTGCCGCCTGCCCACTATGGCGGCTTACGCGATACTTATCTTTGGACTACCTTGACTGAAAGCGAGAGTATGAAAGTAAACAGCATTTTTTCCGGCGTGCCGCTGTACGTGTGAATATAATTAATTATATAGTCCTTGTACGGTAATAGTTTAATTATATTATTGTAATCGAGACTGATGTGATGATATATTATTATGTGATGTGCTATGTCTACTCATATATTATAAATATTATTTAAATTATAGTGCTTCATTATTGTAATAAAACATATTTTTTTAAATATGCGTCATTACAAAATTACAATTAAAAAATAAGAAGTATGAATGAATTTTAAGTAATATTAGTAGTATATATTCTTATAGATTTATAATGATTATGTTATTCGGCATTGTTTTGTTGGCGCGAGCGTTGGAAGAAAGGCTCAATATAATATGTATGTTTTATATTATGAAATTATATTTAAGGTGCGGTACGTACTAAGCAAATTCGCCGTCTCGCGCACACGTACCCACATTTTTGAAGATATAAAAAATATGTAATTACGTATTATAAAGACAACTAGGAACTAGAAAATAACAATATAAAGATTTAATTAAAAAAAAACAATTTAATTCAGACAAGTTTTCAGTGCCTTTTTATTTTTTTGAGATTTTTTTTCTTTGTGCAATTTTTTATACATGAAAACTGGTTTGAATTTTTACTGAATCTTTGTATTGTTATTTTTTAGAACCTAGTTGTCTTTATTTTACGTAATTACATGTAGTATTTTTATATCTTCAAAAATGTGGGTACATGTGAGCGAGAGGGCTAATTAGCATAGCACCGCGCCTTCGCTTGATTTAGTAAGATGCGTAAAGTATTAATGTGTAATTGAAAGCTTCGAGTAGTTTAAACACGCGATCAGCTTCGTTTATTGTTTAGATGATATTTATTATAGTTGCTGTGTACATAGGTATATATAAAATTTATTTAGTTTTAAAACAAAAATGCTTTACATGTGGTCGGGCTGACATCATTTCCCATACAAACTTTCAGGAACCAATGACGATGATAGAGATATAATTTCTTCATGGGTGTTTTATTTTAAGTAACAACATTATAAAGTGGCTTTTACGTAAAATAAAAATTTACTTAAAATAAAACACTAATCAAAAAAATTATCATCGTAATTGTTTTCTCCTTAAATGAGAATATTTAAATTTTAACACTACTGAGCCTAGTTTTATTATAATTAAATATTATTGGCCTAAATAAAGTAGGCACCAATCTTAATAAAAAAGGTCACTATCAATTTTTTTATTAAATAACATTAGTTATTATTTTTATTAAATACAATACCGAGATTAGTACGCAGCATACAGACTTTGATACAGAAAAAAAGCGGTTATTTTTGTATGATGTTTGACTAAAATGTGATAATTTATTGTTTATAATGTATAATTACTTACCTACATACATTACGGTCGTTTTACGGCTCTGCGAACTTCAGCGCATGTAAACTCGTTAAGAAAACTGTTATTACTATTATTGAACTGAACAATACATTTACGATATACATTTAATTGTTCATCTGGGAATAAAAGTTTCCTTCACGAGTGTACATGCGCTAAAGTTCGCAGTATGTTCAGAATTGCCATGATAAAACGACCGTACTGTACATTAATCTTCTAAAGCACGTGCAGAAGGTGCCATGAAAATAGTCTGTCTACTGTCTACCAAAGGAAATTCTGAAATTCATTATGAATGGCTAACGATAGTTAACGTGTTTTTATCAGTTTGTAAAGATATTAGGAAGTTGTTTTGTTCACATGCCATATATATTGTTTCACGGTAGTTTATATAATATTATAATGTAATGATTGTTATTAAGTATTTTTTAATATTATCCCTGTGCAATAAATAAATTCTTTTGTATGTAATGTCTTGTTTTATTATATAACTGAGTCCCGCGGTTTCACCCGCTTACTCTATGTTCCCGTGAGAACATCGGGATAAAAATTAGCCGATGTGTTATCCCGTGTCTAAGCTATCTACATACCAAATTTCAACTGAATCGGTTCAGTAGTTTTGGCGTGAATGAGTAACTTATCCATCCATCCTCTCTCGACGAGCCCCGCTTCGCTGGGAAATCACCTCACGCACGCTCTTCTGCGCGTGTAGCGTTGTGTAGTAGGTAGTTATATCGCGACTTGTATGAAATTGAGTCGTATCCGGGATGTGGCATAGATCTTGTTCTGTCTGCGACCTTGGAATTTAGGATATCAAAAAGCTATCTTTCTATGTAATACCTAGCCACAGTTGCGCCACCTTATCACTACATTATCTCTGAAAGGTGATATACTCAATGGAATAGGCAGTATAGTGTATAAGTACTAACCCTATTACATAAGTATACTAATATATAGTTCATAAGCTTATACTGTATTGATCAGAATAAATCCTACTTTGATCCGAAGCTGTCGTCCATCATTTGTTCTCGCCCTATATGGCGACCGCGCCGGGATTATTCGAGACGCGCATTCCGATGCCCAAATAAAGATGCGAACTTCGACCGTGCCGTTAACTTGTGATGAACTATGATGTCCCCTACTATTGGTTTCGCGAAGTGAAAATTATATTATTTGGAGATTTTATTTCGGCGTAATTTTTTTTTTCTTAACTAATATCGTCTACCCGTCTTCGTGCACTACAAAATGGGAAGTCAACAATCGCCCGAAAAGGAAGAGGTAATTATAGCCCAGAATGCGGCTGGTGGGAACAATGACGCGACGATAAACCAGTTAATGAAGCATACCAGTACTTCCAATATTATTTTTGGAGTGATTTGCATTGTCCTGCTTCTCGGAGGTCTACTCTGGTTGCTGAAATTCTACAAGAAAACCCACAGGCAATGGATCCAGCGAGAACTTAACAATTTTGCTCTACGGCGTTCGACGAGGTCACCACGGGTCCCGGAACCAGTCAGTGTTTAAAGTGCGTTTTTTTAGTGAGGCGACATAATAATTTGCGAAGTGAAGTGCGTAAAAATAATAAAGTGCGTTATCCAAATAATTTAGTAATAAAAATAAATAATGGACTAGAAAGACTATATAAATTAGACATTAAAAATAGTTTATAAATGGTACCGGTTAAAATTGTTTGAGGTTTTTAAAATATGTACTATATTTAAAACGTAGGTATGTCTATTGAATTAAACGAAATACATGATAAAATAAAATCATTGAGGGATTATCTTGTTAAAATTGGTCCCAGTCGTAGGTCAACTAAAGTTAAAGAGGAAAAATATTTAGAGGCAACTATTTTGTATGATAAATTTAATAACATTAAGGAAGTTATAGATAAGGATATAGCTGCGGAAACAATAAAATCATCAGATATAGAGAATATAGGATTATTGTATACTAGTATAACATCTTTTTATACGAAAATTGTGGAACTTTGTTCTCGCCCTATATGGCTTATGCATAGTACTATTAAAGTGATCTGTGGTCAATATGTTGTGTCTGTGGTTATGCAGGAAATATGGCGGCAAAGCAGTGATAATGGAATATGTAGTGAATTATGAGAAAAATATAGTAAAAGGAGGTGAACGAGGCTTATTATAAGATTTAATAATTTCCACTCGTCACACTAGTCATAATTATTGTGCTACCGTGCGATCAAAAAAAAATGTTCTTTATTATTATCACAGCACATTTTTTTTTATCTTATAATTTAACCACATTACAATCACACTACATATTACCTACGACTGCTTCGGTGGCGTAGTCGGGTGCAAGCTCGACTGCCGATCATGAGGTCCCGGGTTAGATCTCCGGTCAGGTAAAGTGTAAATATTGGTTTTGCCATTAGGAATTATCTCAAAAACTGCCTGGAATCTGAATTGTGCCCGGTAGATGGAAATAGACTCGCCCCCTACTACATGGGACCAATAACATACTAGCATACATACTGGTGAAACAGGGCCGTCTTAAGTCTATTTTGCGCCGGGGTGCGGGACTCAGCCTGCGCCCTCGTTTTGTTTACACTGCAGCGTGGCACGCGACCGACGACACACTGCAGTATGAAAGGGGTCCTAGTCAACCAAGAAAACACAATACACGTAATTTTTTTTTCCCATTTCAAATAAATGAACTTACACTTTATTGACTTAAAGATCATTTTGCTTCAAGTGCGGGCGACCAGGCGGCAATGTCAAAGGGCGCAATTGCTCGCCTATGACAGACGCACAGGTGCTGCGCCGCGCGCCCATTTCAAATGAACTTACACTCTATTGACTTAGAGATCATTTTGCTTCAAGTGCGGGCGACCGGGCGGCAACGTGTCTAAAGTACATACATACACTCTCTTTGGATTAGAGATTTTGCTGCGCGCGTGTTGTTTTAAATAAAATTGTTATTTGTGTAGTGTAGTAATGCGGTATGATAAGCGCCAAACGCATAATAAAAGTAAAAAAATAATATTGTTGATGACTATTTTTTTTGCTTGCGCATATAATATATTTGTCGTAAGTAACAAGTATATAAAACTGTGCAATAGCGTTAAGTTCAATGAAATATCTAAAAATTCAGCGCTCGATAGCGCCCCCGGGCGCTCTGCGCCCGGGTGCACCGCACCCCTTGCACCCCCTGGTAAAGACGGCCCTGTGGTGAAATGTCTACTGGGTACACCTCTCTGCCTACCCCTTCGGGATAAAGGCGTGATACCTAACGATTGTATAACTATAGGTATTTTCTTAAAACATTCTGATTTATGCGTACCGATGGAAAACCTTTTTATTTTATTGGGATTTGCTCTGAACCTTTACGGTTTGTAACAAAAGGAAGGAATAATGAAACAAACATAATGGACTTTTTGAATTTTATTATTAGATTTACACTGTCATTTACAATAAATTTTATGTTGTTTGTAGGACATAAATCAATATTGCATAACACTAAGGCTAATTGCATCAGTATTTCTCGGGATAAATTAACAAAATATATGCAATATTACAATTTCAAAATTAAAATATTCAAAATTAAAATAACGCTAATATCTTACTCGGGCACGCACTCACGCAGACCCCGATGCGGCGGCGGGCATGTCCCCGGTGTGGACACCGAGGGTGGACACGGGGTGGACACCGAGGGTGGACACGGGGTGGACACGGCCGCCGCCGCGCCGAGGACGGAAGATGGAATGTGTCGTAAAGCGGCGCTGCGGGTTCACACCCGCACACGCGCGCCAATAAATATATCACCGAGTGCATTACCTTATAACCTAGCACAACTTTAGAACTACCGTTTGTCCTGTATTCATGTAATCATGTAAGAGATGTAGCGCTACAGCAATTTTCGAGAACTTGCGAAATTAAAAAAAATAAATTAAAATATACAAAATCTCTATCACAATACTCGTAAGTAATTAAAGCGATTCAAGTGTGAATACTCCAATAAATGTAATACGAACGTTGCGGTTACGTCGAGACGCGGGATATTTGTTCAACAAACGTCACTACACAGTAGTCACAAACTCAATATTTATTTATTATTATATCGCGATATAAATACAACGTTTAGTTTAGATCGGTGCGACACGACACGTCGTGTGTCGCGATACACGATGCAGATTACAGTCAGAGCACAGAAGAGATGAAGACCGCGAGCCGGCAGACGAGTGACGTCACCAGACCTAGCTAAATATTGCAAGTAACTACATAATACCACCCTATAATCGTTTCAAATATGACATAATAATAATGATTCAAATGTATACAAATGCAGCGAAGGCGCGCGGAAGACTGCCGAATGAAGAGTATTTGTGCGCGACGGGTCGCAAGTCGCAGCGACGCGCGACAGTCGCAAGGGACAAGTGTTGCGGCTAAGGTGCGGTGCTCGCTACACGACACGAGACGACAGTTAAATACATTAATTTTACACACGGTATAAAATACATAGAAAATTTCCACCTTAAAAGAGTAGCCGTCGGAGCGATGGTGATACTAGAACCGTCGATATACTACTGACAGACTAGCGTCGGGACCCGTCTCGGCCGGCGCCACATATAACATACACAGATACTAATGTTTATATACGGAACGTACTTGTCTTAAACATTATTTTTTCGTATTCGAAAACAACATATCAAAAGAAGTAGTAGTACATACATTTATACTCATGAATAAATTTGACACGATACATAACGAAAATTATTCATCATGTATCCGGTGCGCGTAGTGGGCGAGTGGCCGAGTATGGCCGAGCGTGGCAGAGTGTGGCCGAGTGTGGCCGAGCGCCGCGGCGACACTGCACAGATGAACCTTTGCAACCGGTTGTCATTGAGGGCTGGGTCTTATTTATGATACTATAGTTATTTTTATTATATTTAAATAGAATGTTTAAAAGTATTACGACACGTCCTGATCTTCCACGTCTTGTGCTTGTTCTTTCTGTTCGGTTTCGCCTGAAAACAAACAATTAACGATTTAAAAAACAGAAAAACGTCAAACTTTGATAAGCGTGAATATCGATTCTAATTTACCGATACGTGTTTTTAGAGGAAAGAACCCTTCTTGGATGAAAATGGACATTTTCAGTTAAAAATAACTCAATGTGACCCAAAAAGGCAATTGCTGTGAAGCGAAAAGAGGGTAGATACAAACCCTTTTAAACTTGAGCAACTGTGTACATACAAAATCAACAAACGAGACTTCACTACTCATATCTCAGGAGTGAAATAGAATTTCGCATCAAAGTTTAAGATAACACTGCGACCATAATGTACTTACGCATCATTCAGTGTAAGGCAAACGTGGGGTTCATTTCATTTACTCAATTTACACGATTTTTTTTAAAACATAAGTTTTCCCAACAGATATGACGCGCCTCTTCATTTGTGTGAAAACCCAGCTTGCCACATTTTTTGTTCTATTAGAACAAACATGGGTGCTATTAAAAAGGATCTACGGACAAGTGAAGAGGAGGCCACTTGACTATGCAGGAAACTTAGATCTTTCCAACCCCATTCAAAGACCATATTTTGGGCAAACAGACCCAAAATATACTGAAAATATGTAGTAAGGGATATGAGAGAGTGCAGTCTCTTGAAACGATAACAACGATTGAGCCAAGCGGAGAAAAAAGTAAAGAAGGCTGACCCACAGATCACTATAGGGCTGACCCACCACCGTTTGTGATTCATAGCCAGGAAAAGGTTCCCCGAGTACGGAAATTCCGCGCGCTCGCTCATGGGGCGTTTTTTGTCGCGCGCCACTTGTCAGTGAAAATCACACGGTGTTTTCCGCAGTTAAAGCGTTAATTTCAATAAGACGATCTATTTGGTGTACAAAAATCGGTTCAACCGAAAATGAATGCCCTTGACAAGCCTATGTAAACGACCAGATTGGAGGGCCAATGTGAGAGCCAAAGTCCACGATTTTGAAGAGAGAAGGCGCTGTGAATTGGATGCGCGATCTAAGCGCGATGAATCGAAAGCCCGACCACCTGCGGCAATCAATTGTAACTACATAAATGTTGGGCTCATAATATGCCAGAACTGAGAGGATTTTCAACGGAGTTGAACCTGCCGCCATGGCGGAAATCTGCCGGATCAAATCAACTGTGTGCTGTATAACGTAATAGTGTATATTGCTAACCGGATTCTCCGTCTCCCTGCATGTCGGAGGTCCATAGGGTGAGGTTGTCGCGCAGCAGCTGCATGATGAGTGTGGAGTCCTTGTAGCTCTCCTCGGATAATGTATCGAGCTCCGCGATTGCATCGTCGAACGCCGCCTTCGCCAGCCGGCACGCGCGGTCCGGACTGTTCAGGATTTCGTAGTAAAATACCTAAAAACAATACAACACACATTCATTACAATTGAATAGAATGTAGTCTATGTAAGTAGCATTATAAATAAGGAGTCGTGTATGTAAGTAGGATTAATCACGTGACGCTCAAAAGGGAGGGGAAGAGTTAAAAATAATTGCAAAAAGACATCACGTGGTTATAGCACGGACCCCCATTATGGTAATGTGTAATTTACACTACATTAAAACCATAAGACTGCGCATTTTGCCATCGCCGACAAGCGCAAAACAATACTGTTTTTCAGGATTCTACAGCGCTGTTAACGTACTCAGTGTGCTTATGATGGGGCTGCATTGGCACAAATGTGACTTTTTCGACTTAAGGTTTTATATATACAAAATTAATTTTCCCAATAAAGGATAAAGGGGGAATAATGTTCCACTCAATTGTTTGGCGGTTGGCTTTTGATCTGGCCTTTATTTGCTGCAAAACATATCGGGTAAAAGAAAACCGTATGGTTTTTGATATTTATAAATTGTTAAATAGTTCTTAAATTATTTTAAAAATCAATAAGAATATCTATTATGTTGTTCTCGTTACACCGATAAAGGGCAGAGTTGTTTTTCGCAAAGTTTGACCATTTAATAATATATAAAAAAAACATAAAAAAAAAACAAAAAAAAACATACATTCATGCCTTTTTCCCGAAGGGGTAGGCAGAGGTGTACCCAGGACTCAGTCCCATAGTAGATACACCCACATTTCGCCAGTATGTTATTGGTCCCATGTAATAGGGGGCGAGCCTATTGCCATCTACCGGGCACAGTTCCGGACTCCAGGCAGTTATCGAGATAATTCCTAATGGAAAAATCCAATATTTTATACTGCCTGATCTGGGGATCGAACCCGGGACCTCTTGATTGGCAGTCGAGCATGCGCCCTCTATGCCACCGAGGCAGTCTAATAATATATACTATAATACATATTAATAATATATACTTTTAGAATCGACGAGTGAAACTAGGGCCTCACTTCCTCAACTGTATGATATTAGCTGAAATTCTACTAATAAAAAATGTTCATAGTCCACACTCGTGTAATAAATTGCCACCCCTTGTACCAAAAACCTTGACAAGCATTACTTCATGTACCGATATTGATCCATCTAGCATATTATGTTCTATGTAATGTTTGCCATATTTGAGTCAGCATATGACGTGTTTATGTCGGTTTACACATTATGATTACTTAGCTAAACACCAACGGTTTTCCAGTGAAAACGTTACGTCATTAAGTTTATATACGCAATAAGGATAATATAAGGTTTTGTATAAGACAGCTCAGTTATGATAATGAACGATAACTTTTTAAAGTCTGGAAGAATTCGCTTATTAGTGATAAGACCAACGCTCGTACATATAATTATATACTGTACTAGCCGTGCCCCGCGGTTTAACATGCGTAGACTTCGTTCCCGTGGGTATATCGGGATGAAAATACCCTATGTGTTATTCCAGTTCCAGGGTCTTAACTATCTACATGCCAAATTTCAGGCCAATTGGTTTAGTAGTTTTGGCGTGAAAGTCACAAACTTTCACGCCACAACATTCATCCTCACAAATTTTTGCATTTATCATATTTTGTATGTATTAGTAGTATAGGATTTTATTCCTAAGGTTTCATTCAACAATGGGTCATAATAAGTTGCTTAATGCGATAAGACTGCAGCTACGAATAATAATGTATTATTCGTAGGACTGCAGGTTGTATACCTTTGCCTTTTTTTTGTATAACCTTACTAAACTCAAATTTAACTCACAACAAACAAACAGATTTATTCAAATATGTCATAATCTGACACTTTTGCACGTCAATGAAGATAAACAGTACTGAGTCGCTACCGAGTTCTAACTTAACTCCAGCGCCATCTAGATAACACAAAAAAACCAGCACTAGCACTGTTTTTTTTGTGTATGTTAGTTCCGTTTTCACGCTAAAACTACTGGACCGGTTAGGCTGATATTCAGTGTATAGATAGCTTAGACCCTGGAATAACATAAAAAGTACTTTTTGTCTCGATATCCCCACGGGAACGAAGACTACGCGGGTGAAACCGCGGGGCACAGCTAGTAGTTCATATTTTATCTTTAGGCTAAGGAACATTACAAAAAATATGTGGAATTGTTAACTAGTAAATTCAGTCCATCTTGAATGAATGAATGAATGAATGAATGAATGATAACACTTTATTGGTACCACAATTATACAAAAAAGGCAAAAAGAAAACTTAAAAACTAGAAAGAGTAATCTTGCGTGCTATTTGGCTGATAACTATAACAGATAACGATCAAGTTCTTCAGCAAGAACAACTCATATACTCAGGAAACCAATTATTCATTTTTGAGTCCATAACTTTTCCTTTTTCGTCATCGTCCTCGTAGTATAGTTAGTCACGTAATTGCATTCGGCGGTGTCGACATAACATACTTACGTTAAGTTGTATGACTCATACCTTACGAGTAGAGTCGAGATGGTGACGAAAATGACATGCATTCCTTGGTGAAGCACGGTCATGTTTATAAAAGTAACTTTAGTATTAGAACAAATGTTTTATTAAGGCTACATTTAAGGCCATGCCGCAGCGGACTGTGTGCAAACTGCAAGTTACGACTGGTTTGCTGTTTTTATGAATAAATTCATTCCATAGCCAAAAAAACACCTATTATATAACAGTATACAGATCACAGACATTATTAACCGTATTAAAATGGCGTACGGCATTATCCAGTCATGATTTGAACACAGTCCTCCACCTAATGACACCCTTAGCAAATACTTTAATGAATAAGTGCATATTAGTAGAAATTGATTCACTTTCGAAAACTGCAGTCGAATTAATACTGTTCCTAGAATGCTGTTACTCATTCATTTAAATAACCTAGATTCACTTCTAGAAGTGATTCATTCGTGATTGGACAATTTGTGAGACCTATTAATAAGCATTGTAAACAAATCTGCATTATTTAAAATCTGATTCAGTCTATGAAAACATTTTCCTAAATTGATAAGTGATAGGTTTACTCTAGCATAACCATGGAAAACTAGAGCTAGCCCGCGACTTCTCTCCCGCGACAATTTTATTAATTCATATTTATTAAACTATATAATGAAGGAAAATCTTGTACAAAAATTTAGATTATATTTTTAAGAGAGGAAGATGAAGCTGAAGGGTGAAGAGTAAACGTGTCCATCCATTAACAATCAGTACAGACTTTGATTTTTTTCCCCAAAGATACAATTCACCATAGATATGATGATAATATGATATGATACACTTTTATTATATAGAGATCTCTAAATACCATCTATATTCAAAGATATTCTGATATAAATATCCAAAAGGTTAAAGGCTACTTTCTATTCCATATTTCGATCGGCCGTTACGGTGGTTATGTGGGTACATCAACTCTCTATTTCGGACTGTGAGCCAGTTTGATGTTTGATTACATTACGGCCCGCACCATTCAGTACCCACATTAAATTTTAGTCACAATCATTCTGATCTCACGTACATAGAGTGCGGAATATATGAATGAATACTTCCAAATAAATGAATGAATATGTAGTATATTACGGATAGGTGTGTGTGTGCGTGTAAAGTGTATACTCACAGAGAAGTTGAGCGCTAGTCCGAGGCGTATGGGATGCGTGGGCGGCAGCTCGGTCATGGCGATGTCGGAGGCGGCCTTGTACGCGACCAGCGAATTCTCGGCCGCCTCCTTGCGGTCGTTGCCGGTCGCGAACTCCGCCAGGTACCGGTGGTAATCACCCTGAAACATAGGTATATCATTATAACACTATGACTCCGAAATGAAAGAAAGAAAGGTCCCTACGCAGTGTGTTTCCACTACCCCGTCACTCCATACGATCGTGTGCGCGCAATAGCCTACGACGTAGAAAACATAACGCGTTTACACGCGTCAAACGCACAAAGCGTTAGTACGGGCGTTACTGCCTCCTTGTAGTCTGCCTGGCTGGAGGCGGGGGAAAGGTGAGTGTCGCTTCTTTATGTAGTTATTTCAACGTTCAGATTGATGAAATGTTTAAACGTTACCCTAACCTTAGAACGTCACAAAAAAGTAAACTTGATACCCACCAAACTGCGAATTGTATTCGATGACGATTGTCGAAAAAATCGTGCTAGATCCACAGATCCTTGGTAAGACGTAATGTGATGAAATTATTACCGAATTATTCAAAACTTACAATAGAAAAGAAAACGGTTCACAATTACATTGACAATGAAACTAACATGAATCATAAGGTCAGAGGGGTACTGATAGTAGTTAACATACAAATAAAACTGACTATCTTAATAACATAAAAACAATTTAACGCACGCCGATAACAGACCTTGAACTAAGCATTGGCATATCAATGAAACTGGTATTTGTCCAATAGAATGAAATATAATTTATGTAGTTCAAATATTAATGTTTTAACGGAAAGTATAATAATGTTTTAATCAACCTACGCAAAGCCTGTGATACTGGTTGCTACGAGGCTTGGCTGCTAGAAATAATAATATTTATAATAAATCTATTTTTTATGAGAACATTTCGAAGAAATCTGTCCATTTATTGATCTTTTCGGAAATTCTCTTGCTAATGTGAAAATTGGTGCAAGGACGTTAATTTGAATGTGAATCAAGACCGTGGTGGGACATATTATTATAATGCTATTAATTAGATAATTTGTGGTGTCTTTTCAGGATGTGACAATGTGCATCCCTTATGAACAATAAGCTTTATTATGTGATCCGTTTTCAGATGCATTCCTTGAAACAATTTCGAGTCTGAAGCATGCTCTCCCTAACACATTCAGTGGTTTTCCATGACTTTTACTGTAATGTTGGGCATCTATGTGTAAAGAGTTTTATAAAGGCTGACGTCTGTTCACATATCTACAGTAAGAGAAGACGAAATATAATGCGAAAAATCCGGGGTACAGAGGAAGATAATCAGCCACGTTCTGTAGATACCAGTGTTTTGTTCAACAGAGATGACGTTCCATGAAGCCTAACCATAGATAATATCTTCCACTTGAACTCGCGGTGCCGTATTTATCTTCAAATAGTGTATTCAACAAAATTCAACAAATCAGTTCTATAATCTACTCAGTTTATAGAATACTAGCTGTGCCCCGCGGTTTCACCCACCATAGTCTTCGTTCCCGTGGGAATATCGGGACCAAAAGTACTTTTTATGTTATTCCAGGGTCTAAACTATCTACACACTGAATTTCAGCCCAATCGGTTCAGTAGTTTTAGCGTGAAAACGGAACAAACATACACACAAAAAAAAACAGTGCTAGCGCTGTTTTTTTTTGTGTTATCTAGATGGCGCTGGAGTTAAGTTAGAACTCGGTAGCGTTTTGTTCAACTTATAATAACGTAACTTTTTTACATTGTACTGAGATTAGAGATTTATAACATTCGTAAGATTCACCATATGACTTTTAAAAAGAACTATTACTCACCACTAGTTACCAGTTACCACAAATGACGGCTTTACTCACACCTATACCTATTTATGTCGAAACTCTCAACCTATGTTTCCGACATATTCAATGTCTCCTCAGAAATTCACCCGCTGTGATCGTGGCGAAGATTTCACTTAATAATAGGTACACGAGTAAAGCCCTAATTAATGTTATACCAATGACAGGAGATTGACAAAGAAAGGAGAGTGTGAATGAACGGTCAAGTAGGTAGAGATCGACCTAGGAGTACATTTCATGAACAAGTTGATGTTGTCAAGGAAAAAAAAAGTTCAAAAGTAGCCATATACGAGCATGTATGAATCTGATGAAAGTGAAAGATGCAAAACTCAGTATGTCAGGACCATAGCAAATGGAGAGAGGTAGTCTCGTGACTGTATGTATGTGACCGACCTTCATTTTGTAATAGAAGACTTTGGATTCTCCGGTCTGGGAGCTGGGTATGAGATGTTTGTCGAGCACGTTGAGTATGTCGGAGCAGATGTCGCGCAGCTCCTTCTCCACCTGACTGCGGTATGCTCGGATCATGTTCAGTTTGTCTTCCGCGCCCTGGAATACAAAATACGTACATCATACATTATTCTACTTGACTATACAATCATAACCTTATTATAATACGTCTTACAAAAAAAGTAAGTAGTAATATTGAAAGAAGTGACCCTGCCTTCTCAGCCTCCAGATTCCGGGCCAGGTCAAACATTTGTACACATGAGCATGATTTGTGCTATTATACTTTATCTGAGTGATATGTATATGCATATACATGTATAACACCAAGAGTATGGTATATATCAGTGTTCTCGTTGACATAACACACGACTGTTCTAGACTCCTTTGGTATTAGAATACTGTGTATGGAAGTTGTCCCATATTGTTATTATAAAAAAGAAATATTTAAAGAAAGCCCAACACACTGCACTGTTTTCTATGGGTAAGTTGCAAGTTGCAAACTTTCCCAAGGATATTATGTTAGTTCTTATGAGTCTAAGTCAAACTAAGTGTAGACTGATATATTGTTTTCATATTCATTAATAATTATTATATAGTTTTCATGTGCAACCTGTCGCTTTGAACTATTGCAGGTTTTATTGTTTTTGTACTACTTTTCTAGTATCGAAATTGACTTTCAAATTAGATTTTAAATTTCTCAGAATATAAAGTGTTTTACTAAAAACCATTAAAGACAAACAGCAAAGTCTACTAGAGACAGCCAGGGGGCAGTCTTATCTAAATAATTTATTATTAAGATAAGGATTAGCCCTTGACCAATACCTGCTCTTATCTACTGGTATAATTACTCACGAATTCAACAAACTTGATTTCTGGTTTAACTCGAATTTCGAGAAACTGAATACCTATCTAGCTTTTAAAGCAAATTGCACTCCAAATGTAACTGTAGTTTTGGCGTAAAATTAAACATCCACAACTTTGGCAATTGTAATACGAGTGGGCTTAGTTTACAATAACCTTACTTTTTTTTCAAACTCAAAGATTTGTATTTGTTGTATTTAAATAAGTCTTAAAGACATTTTAAACATCAATAAATACTATAAAAAATTAGTAATGAATCTACCGTGCGTTCGGAAATATACCTCTACAAAAAGAACGCACAAGAAACATGTAGGGTTTCATATTTTTAACTGTGAGTTTTGGTTACATTTGCTGGTCGTAAGGTGGTGGATGGGTGGTGGCTATCCAGAAGTCTCCTGGCATCTTTGTCCTCTATGTATTGGTTAACTTTATAATAAGGCTTTCTTAATAAAGACGATTTTGTTTTGACGATAGACGAGGCCCAAAAACAAAATCCTGGCACACAAGAGGTTTAAGAGTTAATTCCCCTAACCATCAAAATCAGCTCGTATTAAATGATTACGATATCAGTTAGCCTTTTCACCGCTTTCTCCCATTGTTTAAGCCAAAGGTAGGCCATAAAAGAGTGTTCTAAAGGGCGTAGACGCGCGCAGTGGAGCAGGGAGGCGTTACGTAACACCGTGTACCGCTGCATAATGAGGATGTGTAAGGGAATACGCTGATCTGATTACACCTGTACAAAATTAGCTTATTTTGTAACGTATTTTGTTGCTTTTTAACAGCTAAAATGCTTTGAAGAGATCAACATATGGATTGAATTAAACGGAAAGTTGCGATCTATCCATCCCATTATAACTACGAGTATTTGGGGATGTGTCTGTGCGTGTGTTTAATACCTCTTTGACCCAAAACTACGTAACCAATAGGACATATAAATGTAAGAACATTTAAAATGCCATAAAGTATAGAAGCTACCTACCAGCTAGATGTTTTTTCAAAACAAAATTAAATTATGAATAGATATTTTTCTAAGTAAACAAACTACTACCTAAAGTAAAAGTGAATCATCACGTCCCAATAATATTATTCATAATATATATTATTATACGTATATCTCTCACTCTCAAAGGCACTGATTCACCTGAGTAAGCTCCAACTCAGAATGGTAAGAAGTCATGGACTTTTAATAAACATCGGTTCGTTTAAGATGTTACAGACAGACCGCTATACCGAGCGTGTGGAAGTGGAGGAGACAGCTGCTCATGTCCTTCTCGAGTGTACAGGAGTAGCACCATACCGGGCACAGCACCTTGGAACTCTGGGATCGCTCACAGAGATGATAGTCGGCAACCTAAAAGGGCTGCTAAAAGGAAACGGAAACGGACTCGTAATCCACGCAAGCTGGGCCCGATAACCTTACACTGTCTACCCAATATTGCCGGGTAGAGAATGTTATTTGAAATAGTATTCCCAAACAGTATCCTTCTTATCGCCGTTTAATTTATAATTTGATTTACATAAAGTGAGGTTAAGTACTAAGAATTTTTTTAATGGCGACGCACGTTTTAATTTTAGTAGAACATTTGCTTAATTCGTATTAATTAATGGCAATACTAAAAATATTATAGCATCTTTGAGGATCTTATTAGAAGGCCTATCAAATAAAATCAAATTATAATGTAAGGTCGCCGTGGCCTATAGAAAGTGGTTAATTCGTTCAAGCCTAGAAACCAACAACTCCTTTTCGTACAGCTAAGGTGCACATACGCAGAGTTGCGGAAAACTGCCCGCTTAATCCTAATCTTCATAAAATACTTCGTAGAGATGAAAATATGAGTCAACATATAGAAAGAAAGCGCCACGCCCTATTTTATCGTGTACAGACTGCTACCTATACACGTCGTGTATTGCGTGTTCGAGGTGTGATGGAGTTTGGCAAACAGTGACGTCATCGGGGCGCTGACCATGCCCGTCTGACGCGTCCCGCTGGGCTTATTATTCCAGTACGAGCTGGGCTTATTACATTTAGCCTGTGGACCCATTTAGATTACCCATTTACATAGGCTCTGGCCGGTTTTGAGATGAAAACTTTTGTTTGAAACCTTATAAATATGCTTTTATATTATACAATTCAAGTCACAATCACTGTTACAATACAATAATATCACGTATTATGGACAGACTCGTCGGCTCAGATGGTAGTAACTCTTTCTGTGCCACAGGCCCCGGGTTCGATCCCCGGCCAGGTCAAACATTTGTGTGCATGAACATGTTTGTTTGATTTGAGTCTAGGTGTTATAAGCTTATATAAGTATGTATTATGAGTCATCTGGTTACCATAGTATAAGCTACTCGCCTAGTTTAGGACCAGATGATCGTGTGTGGAAGTTGTCCCATATTATTATTATTATTATTCCATTTGATGATGAATAGATTGTGATCTGCCATGTGAATACGAATTATAATAATTTGGAGGGTTTGCTTGATCCTGGATTTTATACTTTTTGAACTTACATGATGGCGAAACTCGGTAATCGGCTTTATTTATGTTATTACTTAAGTCTGATATAATATAATTGAAGAAGTAAACTATTTGCCAAGTGGGTCCGCAGCCTTCATTTGGTATAGTAGTTGAAGTAAGAACATTTGTCATCACGAGATCGATCTGCTGAACACTTCCAAAGTTTTTGCTACAAGGAGACTGCTTTTATTACTATCCTTTCATGCGTAAAATTAACTTCCTAGAAATCTGATACATTATTTTGCCTTGAAAGAGTAGCAAATAAACTTTCGCATTTATAATATTGACTTACACCTCGATAGTTGCTCGAGAACTCGTAAAACAAAAACTAATCATGCACAGAGCAAGTTTCCAACTCATGAACTAACGCTATTAGTGAGCTAAAGTAGCAGGTGCTACGAACTTTGCTTAGAGTAGATAATTATGATACGATCTAGCGCAACGTTTGTATTTTATTACGCTTTCCCCGAATAGCCAGAACGAAAGAAATGACCCCATAAAGTTAGATTAATGAACATAATGTGATGATTATACCCAACAGACCGGCGTTTTAATATTTAATGAGATTAAGCAAAACCTAAAAGGACCGACCTGAGATATAATACTATTACTATTTTAGAAGTAACTCCCGCAGCTTACCACGCCTGGGATTCCTTTTTTTTTTACTTGCGGGAATAGGTAATTTCGGGGAATAGGCAATTAATTTCATTAGTTTCTTAGTAATCTCTTGGGTAGTTAAAAGAACGCACCCAATTTTGGAGTCTCTATTTCAAGTGGTTTAGGCTTTGCCGTGCATGTCAGTCACTCAGGACAAAAGGCTTTAAAAGAGATAACTAGAGCAATCCACGACTTGGACCCCCTTGGAAATTTCATGAATCCTTTCTTATTGTCTACGACATGATAATGAAGAACTATGTTCAAAATTACAGCTCTCTCTAAATACAAGGATTAGAGCTAGGCGTTGATTCTTTGGTGAGTCAGTCAAAACCATAAAGATTTCTTCGATGTAACCTACGAAGTAACGAAGACAGGCGGTCTAATCTAATTTTCATTAATATTAACGTTTTAAGATCTCCCCAGTAGCTACAAGATGGTTAATGAAGGTTTTATCACGTCGCGTCAGAACAGTTTTTTGACACATAAACTTGTGTTGAACGAGAAAGTAAAAGAAATCAATAAGTTAAATGTCAAGGGCATCCTGTCTGTATCAAAGCGAGAATATGATGTGGGCGCGAGAGATGAACAATGAACATACAATGTAGTAATAAATAACTAAGACGGTGCAGCGTCAGAAACAAAGTTCATGCCTCCGAAACAAGAAGATATCGCTCTAGCCAAGCCGGCCATACACGATAGGATATGCCTGTACAGTAGAACTGGACAGTACTCGTATTTATGGCAATCTGAACGGTCAGGCGAGGCCACAAAACTGCGCTGCGACGTCGCATCGCAAACCAAGAAAGTTAAGTGAGCGTGTAAACTTCATAAAGAAGAAAAATGCAGCACTTCGACGTCGTAAGTCGCAAGGCAGTGTTGTGGCATCGCCCGTTGTCCACACATTATAAACGCGGCGGTTTGCCTGTACAGGCAAACCTGTCAAGCATAACCTAGCGTATGTTATAGCCGGCGAAAGCTTTCAGATTGTCGCCTCTGTATATCAGTATCAGTAATATCAGTATGTCAACGGAATGGATTTAGCAAAAATAATTAACAGGTAAGGCTTTACAGTAAATTAAGCTAACCGTATGGTTAACGGGTAAAAATATAACTTTTTATTACTTATTAGCAAATTATCGTTAGTTTACTGCTATCTATTACGAAAAAAGGAACATTTCTTTTTGAGACTAAAGTTCAAAATATTAAGTCTTCAAGCAACGACATCGTCAGGCTCGCGAAATCTGAAATAAGTGTACCTAGATGACGTCACTGCGCACACAAAGTGCCCTTTTATACGTAAGGTCGGCCTTTGATAAGTTTCCCCGTAGCCCATAGGCAGTAGGCACCTACTACTTACTACATTGTGCGGACTTACATAAAACTTACTCGGCAGAATGTGGATATTATGGTGTTCTTTATTCAGAAAATGTATTGGTAATATTGAACTGCAGTCCCATCGTGCCCTTTTACCATATAAAACCTATGGGAAAGAAATTCCTATACGCGTTAAAAGTAATGATGAAAATAAACCGAGCATGTTCATTCAAATGTCTTAAAAACTTAATGATTAGTTTACGGTTAACGTAATTAAAAATTTAATTAATATGGCAATTAATACTTAATTGAAATTGTGACCAACTTACAGTTTCATTCTACAATCTGATGTTAGCAGATGTTAAATATCATTGCTAATAGCAGCAGTCTCGTTTTAGTGCCGCAGAGGTTTTCAAATAACAGACAGAGAATGGTCAAAAACCAATACCAGAGACTGTTTTCTTATAAAAAGAAAAATGCGCAGATTCAAGTCAATTTCCATGTCGATTTCACGACGTCTCGTAAGCCAAGGAAAAATCGATGTGTTAAAATGTGGTGTCATTTGTATAGCTCGCGGCGACCTCTATGCGGAGCTGAGCGGCTAAGGGAGCCAGATGGGGTTAAGCTATCTATCTATCTACACGAGTATAAAAGGTGTGAATATGAGAGATAAAGAGTTTTTAAAAAATTTGAAGTCGCTTTACGCTGAATGTTGGCAAGGACCTGAGTAGAATCTAAAACACAGGAATCGTGTCTTGTTGACTGCCTCGGTGGCGTAGAGGGCTCATGCTCGACTGCCAATCAAGAGGTCCCGGGTTCGATCCCCAGGTCAGGCAGTGTTAAATATTGGATTTTTCCATAAGGAATTATCTCAATAACTGCCTGGAGTCTGGAACTGTGCCCGGTAGATGGCAATAGGCTCGCCCCCTATTACATGGGACCAATAACATACTGGCAAAATGTGGGTGTATCTACTATGGGACTGAGTCCTGGGTACACCTCTGCCTACCCCTTCGGGAAAAAAGGCGTGAATGTATGTATGTATGTATCTCTGACTTAACTCATGAATTATGTTTTGTTTGGTAGGACTTCAGATTTCACATACTTTGGTGGTCTCGTAATAAATAAATTATCAAAATTGATTCAGCGCTTTTGAATAAAAAAAACGAAAACACTTTTTAACTATTATCAAGTTTATGTGTATATGTATTAAGTCTAGAATTTGATTCAAGATTTTTCATTTATTTAATAAATACCTAGAAAATGACCATCTGAATATTATATTCAGCTTTCGTGCTCTATTTTTACTCTGCGTGTAGGTGTTTTAGAGTATAGGCCAACCTAACCTGCGTAACATTATCCAGGTGCGTTTTGCATACACACTTGACAAGATGACGTAACTTTACATGTTATCACCAAGCAATAAAATTCAATACATTAGAATATAATGAAACCGCGATATTGCTATGTATATTAACCGAAAAAGACCAACCTAAGACCAATATTAAAATTCGATTAAAACCAATGTGGTGAGAAATAACTAGTTCCTAATTGCCTGGACCGGTGATAAATACGAAGATAAGGATAGCATGACATAAATAAGCCAAGTGAACAAGAGAGCCGCGATATTCTATGTAAAAGTCTAGCTAAATGATGTAGTGGATTTTTTGCCAAGACATCTAGCTCAAAAACATAACGGTTCCATGCACTGAGAGCTAGACGTTCTCTCGGCACAGTTAGGTATCACAGGCGATGGAGCATATAATTTGAAACAGATTGAGGATACAATAACACTAATCCAATGATACTGGCACGTGAAGCTGCGTAGTGACTGCCTCGGTAGGGTAGTGGGCGCAAAAGCTCGACTGTCGATCATGAGGTCCCGGGTTCAATCCCCAGGTCAGGCAAAGTGGAAAAAGGCGTCATTGTATGTCATGTTAAGAAGCTGCGTATTCACTCGAGCGTCAAGTGGATATATGGTTTAAGATATACACAAATTGATTGGTTGAGCGACATTTACTTACTGGGCCCAAAGTGGCTGGCTTGAGGACTTCATTCCATAGTATTAGACAGGGTGCTTCCGAAATTCAGCTCGGATAGCCTTCAGATCGTTCATCCTACATAAACTCATCTATTTTGTATGTTATATCAATATAATATGTAGTTAAAATTTCGTCAATACCTATATCTGTCTCATTCTTTCTGTAAAGCCGGTAAGGCGCTGCCATAAATTATGGACTCAACCATGGGTTTAATCTAACCATGATTGACGTAAGTGTGTATAGATAAAGGTAAAGTTTTATATGCAGTGCATATCGTCGCGTCGTCACAGTGACGCGGGTACTAAACAATTTAATCAGTGATAAGAGTTATCTGATTGCCGCTGCTAGTTTACATGCTATAGAGTAAATTAGTTTGTATTTTTGGAATCTTTCGGAATTCAGAGTAACTGAGTACCTACTTATTTTGTGTTATTTACACTTGCTTCTTGAATGACCATTCTCATTTCAGTTTTAATTAATTATAGGCGGCTGTTAACACTACGTTAACATCTCATCGAGCTAGAAGAAATTCAGTCATAGAAGTTTGTTGGTGAATATGGGTAGACTGGTTGTGTATTGTGAAACGGACCACATCACAATCATTGTAACGGCCATAACGACTCAGTCAAGACTGATGCGACTAAGAAGGTTGTGCTTATATTCTACATCTCACCTATAGTCCCTTAGGTGTTGTACCTCTTGAAGGCGCCAATCATTTTGTTCAACTAAAGGAAAGTTGCGTTCGGTCTACCCTGTTTATTGCTATGTTAAGATTGGGAGACACAATAGCGGGTGCGGGTCGAGCGTGGAACGGGTTAAATGGTCTTTCTTTCTATTTGCAGACAGCACATCGGCGGGTTACATTGGCCTTGTTTGACACCCGTCATCCGACCCAACACGCGTTTTCAGTACCAACCTTATGTGTCACTTACTTTAGTTTCTTCTTTCTGTTCGATGGAGGAGATGATCCTCCATGAGGCTCGGCGCGCGCCTATCACGTTCTTGTACGCGACTGAGAGGAGGTTTCGCTCCTCCACTGTGAGCTCGTTGTCGGAGACGTTGCGGGAGGCCACGTTCTTCATCGCCTCCACCATTTCTAAAACAAAACAGTCATTTTGATGATTGTGCATTACAATAGATCGTAGTTGGTATTTGTAAAAGCCTTTGCCAATGGCGTTTTTAATCACCGCTGAGGATGCGCGTTAACTGCGTCGTAGATTCGCGCTGCATCTGCGCGTCATCGGCGTTACAAGGCCTCCAACATGGCAGACGCTTAACGCCGTGTGCAGAGACTTAACACAATTTAAAAGATATGGAGGATGTCTGGGTAAGTATGAAGAACAAAGTAATGATGACTTGTATTAAGGTAGTGACTGACATGAGCATTTATTGGATGTGAGGATGTTACAATTTCGAATATTCGTCATGTCGAATGCTCGATTTTCTCTGGTTTACTTTTAACACTTTAGGTGCACAATGCAAGTCAATGTATGGTCATTATACTCATAATAAAAATTATCACTTGTACTTTGACGATGTTTGACCATTGATTACAATAGTTCTTGACCCATTTATGGATATCAAGCTTGTGATTACTGAATTTGAGTAGGTAAACTGAGTCATAATAGTTCATCTGGACAGAAAGCCAACCCAACTTAGTCACTCTTTGTCATTTTGGACACTAACCCTCTCATTAATAAATGTTGATTAAAATTACTCCGAGGGGTAAAAATAATATCCCTATTACCTAGATACTGTATATGTGCCCAGTAATAGGCTCACCCCCTTAATGTAACTGGTGAAATGTGGGTTTACATATTATGAGATTAGGTACACTTCTACCTGAGCCTTCGGGTGAACAAGGTGTGGTGTTAAATCTCTATATATATAAAATTCAAGGTCCTGACTGACACACTCACTCATCAATGGCCAGCTCAAACTCTTGGACCTAGAGAGCTACAATTTTGCACATAGCTTGTCATTATAATGTAGGGAATAAATATATGAAAGGAATTCCCGAAATTCCCACGGGTACGAAGTCGCGGGAATTCCGCTAGCTATCAACGACATGACTTCAACTAACATAACATACAATCACGCATTTTTCCCAAAGGGATAAGCAGAGGGGTACCCAGGACTCGGTCCCATAGTAGGCACTCCCACATTTCGCCAGTATGTTATTGGTCCCATGTAATAGCGGGCAGTTATTGAGATGACCAAAGGAAAAATCCAATATTTAACACTGCCCGACCTAGGGATCGAACCTGGGACATCATGATCGGCAGTTGAGCTTGCGCCGACTATGCCACCGAGAAATATAAAGAATAGATTCAATATTTGACCTAATTCAGTCCTTCAACAAATAACCAGTTAGTATCTGTATGCTAAGCATGCTAACAAGTTAGGTTACAATTTAGTCACAAACATACAATTTTATTGCAACAGGATGTCTTTGCTATGGTTTCCAATGCAGTATTCAATTATTTAAGTACTTTAGTTTGCGAGCGGTATAATATTAAGAGCTACCATTTTTATTGGATTTTACCTTTATAAATTTTCTAAATGACGGCCTGAAGTTTGGAATTGAGCGTTGTAAATGAAAAAAAATATGGGCAATCATGATGCTTACCATTAGGCACCTGATTTAAGCCTTTACTTGCTCCACTTATTCTACTAATATTGTCAATGCAAGTTTTTATGTTTGTTACTCTCACTACTACTGAACCAAAGTGGATGAAATTTGATAGTTGTCATATACAGCTTAGATTTCGAAATAATACAAGGTAGGTATTATTCAGCAGGTCAAAGTGCAAAGTGTACCTAGTTTGGTTTGGTAAGTTTTTTTTGCTACACCTCTAACATCTACCTACAAATCCATAAATTAAGTCATGTTCTCAATATAGAGGTCATCAACCCATTAATTCTTTGGATGAGTAATAGAGATGCACTTTGAATTCCTAATGATTATATTATCAAGGTCATCTGTAACAATAAAGGGCTTTGTCCTGATTGACTGACAGCTCATAACATAACCTCTGAACCTGACATGCAGACTTATGTTTTGAGGTTGTGTTCTTTTTACTTAGTTCAGCTTGAATGAGTATCCGCCTACAACAGCAGAAACTTGAATTATTTACAATACAAGTTATTCAACAACAGCCTGGAGACTGGATATGTGCCTGGTTTATACTTATAGGCCCACCTGCCCCCTATTACATATGATTTAAAACAAAACTGGTGAGAACGGGAATGAACTCAAGGGTGGTCAGACTGCAGGAATTAGGTAGCCTGGTTAAGGAATTTTACATGGTAAGTCCAGTAACCATGTTTTTAACTAGATCAATAACTTATTCAGCAGTAGGGCGTGTGATAAGATAGTAATTGATATTTTTAATGATAATTATAACAGAGGTCAACGAACTCGGGCGCTTTCGCCTTAAATTCTTAGAAGGATAATCTGAACTAATAACCCTGAAGTGACAATAAAACTTTACATAAAAATGAACTGATAACCTTTAAAATGACCGCGTTACACGAAATGATACAAAGATAAAGCGGCAGACTGGCAGGTAAAATTTCCCGTCGAGCTAAATCATGAACAATAGGTGAAATCCGAAGCGACCTGATAAAAGTGAGCCGCCCCAGTACACCTACCACATTCCGCTGACTCTAGCATCTATTTGTCGAAGGTTAGACATGCATGACCGATTCTAATAACATCGATCGCAAGTTCCACTTTTTAGAGATGACAAGTACGGGGCGAATTTTCTCATACTTTGCAATACAATTTCGTCAGAATAGCGACCTAGAAACTCAATTCGTAAACTGAAAAGCCTAACATTACTAGACCGCGAAGGTTTTTACGTTCATTTGTGGCCTTTTCATTACCTTCTTCATTGTAAAAAACGTAAAGGACAACCCACCGGCGGATGACGCATCGATCGCTGACCAAGCCTAGCGAATGCCATTGATTTGTCGGTGGGCCTAGAAAACTAGCAGAATTCAATGTACTAGACCACTTTCTACGGTCTAAAATGATAAGTTCGAGGGCATACAGCTCCCTTTCATCTAGAATTTTCTCCAACTATCATCAAATCGTCTTTCAACTGTCGGCAAAAATACGATGGAATTTCATCCCAATTTCAGGAAGATAAAGTAAAAATATGTACTCACCATCATACCGCTCAGCCTGCTCGGCTAGTTTAGCTTTATACACATTATCTTCCCTTTCCGACATTGTGGATGACAAATGATTTTTCACTAACTAAAACCGAATCGCCAGGTCACTAATTCACCAAGATGGCCGCGCCCGCCAACCGAATCCGAATTCGATCTTCAACTAAACTCCGCCCATGACGTCATGGAAATGGCAGCTTCCGTTATCACGTTATTACCATTGCTACTCACTGTTTTCTACTGTTTTTGAAAAAGTTTAATGTACTTTTTGAATTGAACAACTTTTAACGAATAACCGAAACAAGAATAAATACCTACGTAGAAAAAAAAACAGTATAAACTGTTTAACTGGAATTATTAATTAAAATTATAATTAAAAAACATATTTATCGGCCGCGTCCGTCAGTCGCGGACAACAAAAAATGGAAACTTTTTTTTCGCTTCGTGGAATAAACAGAATAAATGTGACAATCTTTGTTACTATAATTTGAGGAGAAATGTCATAGTGTCTAACACAGGGTGAAGCGCGATGCCTCGGCCTAATGAAGCCGTTTTATTTCAACGAATTGCTCCCGAGCGATCTCCAGTCTGGTGACCATAACGTGTGCTTTGGATTAATTTTGAAATTAAAAACGGCTACTTACATGTGAGTTTGAATGCTAAGTCGATTGCAGCGTGTCGTCTTTTTCTATTGCACTATTAAGTACCAAATGATGAAAGAGTGTGACTACTTAGAAACCTTCACTCAATGCTCCCTCCCCAGGCATGATAATTGCTCCGAGGTCTAACAGGTAGCATTTTTTTTCTACGTGGTTGCTGCTTTAGCCCCGGTAGCACAGTGACCAGGGAAAACGAAGTCCCCAGGGGTTAGAACGTGACGGTAGATATGTAATGTTCAGGCGCGAAAGAGATAAAAAACGAGGAAAATGAGTTATCCCCGTGCCATGCTAGGCGGGCAGGTTTTAGCTATGACAACAATGGCCTATTGCATGTTCACATGCGAAAACCTGAAAACCACTGCTGCCCCTGTAGCACAGTGAGCAGGGAAAACGAAGTCCCTGGGGTTAGAACGAGACAGCAGATACAAATTGTTCGGGCGCAAAAGAGAGAAAAAACGGTGAAAACTAGTTATCCCCGTACCATGCTAGGCGGGCTGGTGTACTTTTTATTAAATTTGTTTTTCACGCTTTGTGTGTAATTTCAGTAGGATGGCAATTTCTGAATCTTTATAATATAACATCAGAAATAAAATAATAGATACTGCAGCGGAAGTAAGGGCAATTTTATGCTATTTGTCGTTGCAGTTTAAAAATAAAACCAAAACTATCTATATGGGAATATTTTCATAGTAATGGTAACATTTTCCTATGACAGACGCCATTCATCGATTTATTTTCTCTAGGGATGAGGTTAAACTTATTACCGGTAAAATCAAGAAAGACTGGTTTGAGAATAATTTGAAGTGTAGCAGTAATCTGTCAAAATGTCAAAATACATCTTTCAAATCGTTACAGCCTACGAATAATATTAAGTCGTTACAGCACAATTTTAAGAGCGTTTATGGCCCTCGGAACAATAACTAAAGCATATTGTTCCGAGACATGGCCTTTCTTTTCATGTTCCTTTTATTCTGTGTACATGGCCTTCTAGGAATTTCACACAATCATATGGACAATTTACCAAATCGATGTTTTGTATTCCCGTGTTCCTCCGAATATATTATATTCACCCATTCTATAAATGTATATCCTGACATTTTTATAGTGAAGTAACCTATGTCGCTGTTCATTTAATTTTTTTTATAAACCCTTAGTTTTTTCATAGCGAACTTCCAAAAATCACAGTTTTACTCACTTGATTGACATTCACTACAAAAAATGTAGTATATAAACAAAAATATTATTAGGGACATACTTTACTTCATCTTTAAAATATCAGCCCGCCAAGCATGACGCGGGGAAAACTAGTTTTCCCCGTTTTTGCTCTCTTTCGCGCCTGAACAATTCATATCCTTCGACAGCCTCGTTGGCGCAGACGGTAGTAACTCTGCTTTCTGTGCCGCAGGCCCCGGGTTCGATCCCCGGCCAGATCAAACATTTGTGTGCATGAATATGTCTGTTTGATCTGTGTCTGGGTGTTATAAGCTAATTTAAGTATGTATATCAGTCATCTGGTTACCATAGTACAGGCTTCTAGCCTAGTTTGGAACCAGATGACCGTGTGTGGAAGTTGTCCCATATTATTATTATTATTATTATTATTATATCTGCTATCTCGTTCTAACCCTAAGGGATTACGTTTTCCCAGGTCACTGTGCTACTGGGACAGGATTTAAATATATCAAATAGGTTTACTGCTATCGGAGGAAACAGGGGAATACAAAACATAGATTTATTAAATTTTCCACAGGATTGTGTCAAACTGCTAGGAGATCCTGTATCCTGTTATTAGTTTTATCACAGAACAAAAGGAACAGTTTTATTTCTTTTTCTATCACCATGTAAGTATATCGCATCTTTGTCCTTAATATTAGTAGATATGTATTTGATAAAAACTTTTAACAAGCCATAATTATGGAACAGGCTCCGGGAACAGCGGTACAGCATCAAGCTGCTTGTTTTTGGTCAAAGCTCAAAGCCAAAAACAAAAAGGGTTCTTTATAATCTGTGGTCAAAGCACGTCAACCAGTCATCAGTCAACATTCAACATTTTGTTCTCAGTGCTGCCATCTTAGTGGGTTTTCCACTAAAACTGGTGGCTTGACTTTCTTGTCAGTGGTGAAATTACTGGGCATGACGAGATTCAACA
Organism: Hemistola chrysoprasaria; assembly: GCA_947063395.1. Classification (NCBI taxonomy): domain Eukaryota; kingdom Metazoa; phylum Arthropoda; class Insecta; order Lepidoptera; family Geometridae; genus Hemistola; species Hemistola chrysoprasaria. The sequence goes on from OX346729.1 coordinate 11,074,282, forward strand.
ACTCATATCTCAGGGTGACAGGCGCAGTGCAGTGCCGCGCAGAATTTTGAATTTTAAAACACTGAGTGGTACTGTGTCTGTTATGAGCAATCATGATTCTTACCATCAGGCATCTGATTATCTCGTCTTGTCACTCACTATCATAAAATATATCATAAAAAAAGTTAAGACGAAGGACACTTATGAAATTATTTTTTTTATGATAGTGTGTAACAAGACGAGCAAATCAGGTGTCTGATGGTAAGCATCATGAATGCCCATATCAGACACACTATACATAAAACATTATTACTTATTACATCATACAAAAGAAATATTATGGCAACTAACAATATGAATTAAAACTATTATACTCATCAATATTATAAAAATTAAATTTTAGGACAAGTTATGAGTATGCATAAAAAAAAATGCGAATCCAATATTATGACTAGAGTGTATAATGACAAATTTTAATGATGTATGCAGAAAAAAAATATGACAAAAGACGATATGCAAATCAACAGGACACCTAATGGAACATCAACTCGAGGGGATATCAACTACTTGATTACCACATGAATCAGATTTATACCTTTGTCATATCAAAACAGCTTGGAATCTTGCTCTCATATCCACCTATTATGTGCTCACCCCAGTCATACCAACATAGGGAGATTTAGGCAATTCTCTCCACGCTTGGCAGGTGGGTTGGCGAGCGCAGTTCGGTGGTTTTACTGCTGCCCGTCCTCTGGATCTGATAAATCTTATAGCTGGTTGCCACGCCAAGCTCGGGTAGAGAGGATGGCGAAATATTATATAGTCGTTGAATCGTACGTCTACAATCTAGAATTGTAAGCAGTCCAAATCTGTAGGTCCAACTTCAAGAGAGAGTCCGTCTCGGCTGGGCAGTGTTCGGAAACCTATGCAACGTCTTCTCGTCCAGAATACCTCAGAGCCTCAAGTCGAAGTTGACCAGTGTGAGATGATTTATGGCTTTCAAACGTGGTCTCTTAGGCCTACTTTTTTTTTATGACAGTGAATACAAGACGAGCAAATCAGGTGCCTGATGGTAAGAATCATGGTTGCCCATATCAGACACCGTGCCACCCAGTATTTTAAAATTCAAAATTCTGCGCGGCACTGCACTGGGCCTATCACCCTGATTTATTGGTTGTTGAAACTCGTCGTGCCCAGTAATTTCGCTGATAACAATGCCCTTCAGACCGGAACTCAGTAATGTTTGCACATTATTGCTTGGCGGATGAATAACTGGCAAAGGTGTGGTACTTCCCCAGGCGGCCCCCTGCAAATGTGGCCTACCACTACGAAAAAAAAAGCAAGAACAAAGTAGCACAATGAGCTATGACGACAACAAAGTTTAGCATTTCTCAACGAAATTGAATCTATGACTAGATGAAAATCTATGAGGAATCAGTATGTCTAGCAGTGGACGTCCTTCGGCTGAAATTATGAATTAAAAACTTGTCTAGTAGAAAATTTTGAGTGGGGCCGTATTTTGTTAGTGGTTTCTGGTGGTTTTAGAAGTAAAATCTGGTGGGAAGCAAATTAAACCGTTGGCAACACTGTTCTTTGCATAAAATATTCTGTGGTTCTGTGATTTTAATAACAGAATAAAAATTATAATTTTCCGTTTTTTAGTGTTTTGTGATTTTCCTCACATTAATTATAAAAATGTGAAACTTGTATATGTGTTCTGTGATGTGAAAGCATAACAATATTTAAGTTTAAATGCTTTTCTATAGTTTATTTTTGTGAAAACAAATTAAAAGAAGTGGTACTTCATCAAACCGTAGGTACCAAGCACAGAATCTCGTACCTAGTTGAACTTTATGAAACTTCTGTTGTGGAAGCCTCTCGTGAAACTGCTGTCGGTATCTTTCGATTGTGTTTTCAGCTTCAACCTACAAACATGTCTAACGTGAGCTACGACTTAGATACTTCGGGCGGGCTTATGCCGGTGAGTTAAACATAGCTACAACGCTTGGCGTCATTTAGTAGTACCCGTCTAGATAACGAGTATTTGATATGTTTTAGTTAATAAAAGCGCTGATAAAGCCGCCAGACGAGGAAGGAAACGGTCAGAAGGCTAAAAAGCCGCAGCACCCGTATTACAAGAGGCCTGGTAAAGGACATAATCGCGATTCTTGCGATGCCTGTGGTGAGGGCGGCGACTTGATATGCTGCGACCGATGTCCAGCTAGCTTTCATCTTGGATGCTAGTAAGTTATAAAAACTACTCCTTATAAGTTAGCTCTGTACCTGTGGTTAGACTTGTTGAACATAATCCAATGGCTTTTCCACATTCTGAACTAAGTAGGTATATAATATATGAAATCAAAGGAGTATAAAACATCCTCACTGAATGTGTATGTGTTAAAGGGTGTAGTAATATTTAAGGGGTGGAAGAAGGACCCTACCCACATGCAGAGAAACTTCCACAAGGTGTCAATCTTCCCTGGCCAGTTTGGAAGTCCTTAAACAGACTTTGAGCTGATTTCAGAAGATGCAATGAAAACCAGGTTAGGTGGGGTTTCTCTTGTGATGACAAGTCTGACTGTGGGGCTGTCCAATCAATGGCGCACCTTTGGCAGTGTCTTAACTGTCCCACAGCATGTACGATGGAGGAACTTTTACATACAAATTTCCCGATCAGCTGATTCATTTTGTATGGGAAGATGAAATTGATATTGTGAATTTTACAATTCTTTCTTTTGAAAGTTGTTCAGTTTGACCAGTAGATACATCCCCGTGGGTATCACTACACCCTTTTTTAACATTTTTAGTAGAAAAAGTGGGCAGCAGCACTCTTCGGCACCAAGTATTCCAACTGCTCCGCTCGCCAAGCCGCACAAGCTTGGTGATTACGACAAAATCCCCCCTAATGAATAGTTAATGGCGTTCTATGGGGGAGGGACTATGTTCAGCAGTGGACATAAACAAACCGTTAGGGGGTTTCAAAATCGACTCCAGCGCCATCTAGCACTGTTTTTCGTAGTGTGTATGTTTGTTCCCTTTTCACACTAAACTTAGTGAACTGATTGCGCTGAATGTTGGTATGTAGATTAGTTGTAATGGTAGCTTAGACCTTGGAACAACACATAGGTACTTTTCCTATTGACTAGATACTTTTCCTTGATATTCCCACAGGAACAAAGCCTATGTGGATGAAACAGCACAGATAGTAAAACATATAGGTATATTTTATTTCAGTGACCCACCACTAGATGAGAATGACATCCCATCAGGGCTGTGGTTGTGCAGAGAATGCCGCGCATCAGATGCTGAGCAACCAGCCAGCTCTAAAGGAAGCCGAGCACACTCGCCTGCTGACAGCAAGTCTGATAATGAGAAGAAGACTAGGTTAGTGTCTTAACAAGTACAATGTAAATGTAGACTCCTTTTCTTGCACTTGAGGTCTTATTTGGTCCTTTGTACATGAAGTCCAGGCTAATCTAGCCAGCCTAACTCCGCACAGAAGCTTCCTGGGAATATCACAGGCTTCGTGGATTAACCTCAGTTCTGGACCTTTTCACTTTTTTTTATCACCTGGCTTATAGCGATCTGTCTCTTGCAGACAATGAGCTTTATTCTTGGCATTTGCTTCATGGCATGTCATGCAAGGAATGTGTCCAGTGATACATCCTTCTTCCCATACTTCTATTTGGTTAGGTCTCGGGGTATTTTTCTTTTAAGCCTTCTTAATGGTTCTATTTTGAAAACCTGTTCCTGAGGAATACAAACACTCACCTGAGAGGATACTCACACCAACTCATCAAGCTTCCCAGTGTTACTCACACTGGTTACCAAAGTAAACACTTCTTGCCAAACCGTGTACCAAAACTGTGGAACAAATTGCCAGAGAGATTAGTGCTACTTCAGTGAACAGTTTTAAAAACAGACTAAATAAACATTTAGAAACTAATAAACTTTTTAATACACAAGTGCAGTTATATGCACGCGTTAGCATGCTGCTAGTGCATTATTAAAAATAATAATAATAATAATTGTTCATGTTGAAGCGCTACTGTCTCTCATTTCAGGACTACATAGGTAACCGTTTCTTTCAACACGAAACAGCCTCTGCGTAGAGGACTGTCTGTGCGTTTATTGTGAATAAGTGTTTGTTCAAGGGACAGTGGTGACCTGTTATAGATCCTATGATTATTTAAAGGCTTTTTTTGTTCAGACTTAACAGACGCTTTGTAAGTCGCGTGAAACACAGTTTTTTACTAGTTCGAGAGCCTATGGATTCAAAATAAACCTGTACTATATATACCCTATACCCTCAGATCATTACGTAACCGCTCCAACTCGAAGAAGCGCAGCAAGGATGACTCTGACGAGGAGCAAGAAGACGCAGAGGTCAAGCAGGAACCGGAGAAAGACCTGACACCCATGGAGGTGCTGGTGAAGGCTGCTCGCATCATGAACCCCACGCAGTTCCAGCTGCCGAGGGAGATGCAGGTGCCTTGCATCTTCCCTGGGACCGAGAAAGGTGAACATATTTTAATAAACATTATGTCATTCAGTCCTGTTGAGTGTGAGTTTGATTCCCAGGTATCGCATAAAATCACGCCTACGAACGAAGACTACGCTGAGGCATCCAACCAAACTTCCCCAAAAACTTTCGTAGCTACCTACATACGAAGTTTCAGCTCAATCGGTTCAGTAGTTTTGATGTGAAAGAGTAACAAACATCCATCCATACATCCATCCATCCATTCATCCTCACAAACTTTCACATTTATATTATTAGTACACTCTCCGAATATGTCCCTCCCTCTGCCGGGTCTCACGGCTCCCATCGAGAAAGAGGTGGCGCCATGAATATAGCTAGGAACCACACTGTCAAAACACGAATAATGTGTGATGTGATAATTATAAAATAATGTTCCCATTTCAGAAGGAAGTAAGAACGGTGGCCCAACAATAGTGTCTGTGGACTCTAGTGGATGTGTTCCGTTGCCTGCCAAGTGTTGCCACGTGTGTCTCGGGACGTGTAAACAAGCTGTGTTGGTGCAGTGTGACTACTGTGTGTTGCTCTACCATCAGGTAACATTGTTTAATACCTAGATTACCACAGTCCGACAAATCTTATAGGTATTGGGTCGACCTGGGCATACTTTTCATGAACAAGTTGATGTTGTCCTAAGAAAAGGCCAAGTCAAAAGTACAAAATACCGATGAGTATTTATGAAGAATGACAAGTAAGTGGATGAAACGAAAGCCGCGTGTCAGGATCGTAGCAAGTGGAGACATAATATTATATTAAGTTCAACTTTTTTAAGATTTTCAACTCTTTTATAGCTGATGAAATTTTTTTAAACTTAATTGTTTAATCAAGGGGGAATACTCTTACTTTAAAGATAATACAAGAAATTAATCTGATGCTGCATCATCTGATTGCGTTTTAACAGGAAAGATGACCTCTTAGCAGTTTGACACAATCCAAAAGAAAGTCTACTAAATGATGTTTTGTATTCCCCTGTTTCCTCCGAATCCGAATACAGTAAACCTATTTGATATATTTATATCCTGATATTTTAAAGTTGAAGTAAAGTATGTCCATATCATTTTATTTTTGTTTTTGTTTATAAATTACATTTTTTTGTAGTGACATCCAATCACGTGAGTATAATTAGGATTTTTGGTAGTTCACTATGAAGAAACCAAGGGTTTATTTATAAGAAAAATTAAAATGACAGGGACATAGGTTACTTCAGTATAAAATATCAGGATATAAATTTATAGAATGGGTTTATTATATTCGGAGGAAACAGGAGAATGCAAAACATTGATTTGGTAAAATTTTGTTGTTGGTTACCTACTATGGAACTGTCTTGGGTACACCTCCCCCGCGGGAATTGAATTTTCATCATTAATTATTATATGAATTTCAGGATTGTTTGGACCCACCACTAACTGCACTGCCCACTGGACGTTGGATGTGTCCCAATCACGTCGAAAACTTCATTGTAAGTAACTATTTAAATAGTCCCGGAGGTAGAAGACAAAATTTAAAAATAATTGCATAATTACTAATTGCATAATTTATTAGTGTAAGAGAAGACTGGACATTTTTTCGCATAACATAATTTTGAAATTTTGCATGTTTAGTCTACGGGCGAAGTATGTGAAACTTACAGCAATATGTACAACTCAACTAACTACCATACTTCAGGCAAATAAATATATTTCATTTCATTTCAAAACAAATTGACTTTATTGTGAAAAAATCTTTTTAAGCCGAGCGGCAACAGCTATTTACACATACGAAGAAATCGAGAACCATTTTCCCCTCAATTGTTAGTGTTTGGCTCAGGATCTGGCCTTTATTTGCGCAAAAACATATTTTGTTAAAGATAACCGTATGGTTTTTTTTTTATATTTGAAAAAAACATTACCGTAACCTAAAAACTACTTTTTTACAATTTGTATGAGGAAACTAATGTTTTCATTAACCAAAAATGTTTTCGCGCAAATAAAGGCCAGATCCAGAGCCAACCACAAACAACTGAGTGGAAATTATTCCCTGTCACAAGCCCAAACCACTGATTTGAATTTTGGAATGTAGGTTTTTGTTATGTGGACGTGTGCTAAGAAAGTATTTTTGAATATTCACGCCCTAAACTCTAAGGGGTCCAAAAAGGGCGTCAAAGTTTGGGTATAAAACTCCCATATTATGTCATAATTGCGTGCGGGCAAAGCCGTTTATCTTGTACTAGCTTCATATTTGTGTATTTTCATTTTGTATGGAAGACGAATCACCTTAAAGTGTAGTTGGAAGAAGATAATATGATATATCTATAGTATGAGTTTGTATTTGCTCTCAGGATTGGAAGCTGGTGAACTCAATATCCCTGAGCGAGCGCGCGGCGCTGTGGGACAAGTTCTCTGCGCCCGTGGACCAGCACGCTGTTAAGATAGACTTCATCAGGCGAGCCAGGAAATATAAACCTATGTTCAGGTCTGTAAAACACTATATATTTTTTCTCAATAATTTTTTTTTTTTTTCCTCGATTATCTGCCATCAGTCCCCAGACTTTTATCAGATTGGTTGTGTTTATCCATTGGCTTTTGATGAGCAAGTCATAGACAACGCCTAGAGCTTTGCCCATCCTGAGTAATGAGCACGTTGGCTCTTTTAAGGCGATTAAATTCACTTTCGCGCAACAGGTTGCCCGCCAAAGGGTTAGGGTGAAGTTCTAGTCTATTTATATATTTGGATGAGTATCGTTTTGCTTCTTCCTCAACTGTTTTTATATTAAGATATTCATGTATTTCCGAGTTACGGGTGAACCAGGTTGCTCCACTGATTGTTCTCGTGATGGCATTTTGAGCTCGTTGTAAACACAAGATGTTAGATTTGCTGGCTGTAGACCATAGTTGAATCCCGTAAGTCCAAATCGGTTTGATGACCGAGCAGTAGACTCTGACTTTGTTACTTAGTGATAGTGTAGACTGTCGACCAAGAAGCCACAGGAGATTTCTAAAGCGGTTGTTCACGTCGTCTCGTTTATGTTTTATGTGATGTTTCCAAGTCATACGCTGATCCAGATAGAATCCCAGGTATTTCACACATGTGGTCTGTGGTAATGGAACCTGGCCAAGTTTAGTTGCAGGACACAGATTTTTTCTGAGGGTGAAAGTTATGTGGTGAGATTTTGGGGCACTAGCTTTAACTCGCCACTTTTGCAACCAATCATTAGTCAGGTCTAATTGTGTTTGGAGAGTTCTACTGGCCTCATCTGGATCATCATTGGACGAGAGGAATGCAGCATCATCAGCGTAGGTTGCAACTGTCACACTGGGAGCCTGTGGTAGGTCATAAGTGAATATGTTATATAGTACTGGTCCAAGCACCGAACCCTGAGGCACTCCAGCGCGACATGTGTGGAAGGATGATCTGGCGTTTCTTTGCTTAACTTGGAATATCCTCTGGTCGAGGTAAGAAGCCATTATGTGGTAATATTGATAAGGGAGAGTCTTTTTTATTTCTCTCTCTCTCAATCATGCATGTAAATATTGTCATTGTTTTCGAAAAAAGACACGCTAAGTATCGAATTTACGGACAAAGGAAATCAAATCCATTGCTGGATTTGATTTTATTTTTCATCCGCCCACAAGGTGGACAGACAATCTGATAAAGATAATAAGAACATGCTGGATGCAGGCCGCTTACAACCGGACAAGATGGAATTTATGGGGGAGACCTATGTTCAGCAGTAGACGTCCTACGGCCTAAATGATGATGATACATACATACAGTCACGCCTTGTTCCCGGTGGGGTAAGCAGAGACTATTTCCCTCCACTTGCTACGATCCTGACATACAACTTTCGCTTCTTTCACTTTCATGTCATTTTTCATACATGCTCGTCGGTTGTAGGTACTTTAGACTTGGCCTTTTCTAAAAACAACGTCAATTTGTTCATGAAAAGTATGCTCACGGTCGACCCCTACCGACATGACCATTCACACTAGCCTTATAAATCTATTTCATTGATCTCCTTTCATCCATCCTCTCCACATGTTCAAACCACTTGAGCATTCTTTTCTCTATCTTTGTCACTACGTCTTCTAATAATAATTTTTAGAGTTCCATACCCCAAAAGGAAAAAAAACCCATAAAGGATCACTTTGTTGTCCGTCTGTCTGTCTGTACGTCTCTCAAGACACATTTTCACGGGAACACATGGAGGTATCAAGTTGAAATTGATATCATCAGATCTGCGGTTCATCGTGGCTGTAAAAAAATCATACTTTTAAGTTAACAAAATCAAAAGTAATGGCGATTTCTGCATATTTCCATACTTTGCGCAAGGAACTTATAGATGGCGCTGTATGTTCTTAGTATCTAGTCTTAACAATTTATTATTATTGGTGTAGAATGAAGATGCCAGTAGCTGCCCGCGGATGCGTGGTGGTCCCGGACGCAGTGAGACACTACTACAGCAACCCTCCACCTCTGTTGCCGTCACGGAGAGAATATGTACGCTGTAGGAACGGTCAGTTACTATATGCAACTAATTATATGTTTAAAGTATCGGCTACAATATGAAATGGGAAAAATTTCACCCACGGGCGGTATTTGAACCACGAACCCTCCGCATCATTCCGCGTAGTGGTCACTCTACCACTTGAGCTACCGTGGGGGTGCTAGTCATCATAACAAAAAGATATAATAAAATTTTGGTATTCTAAACGCAACCCCAAATGTAACTTTTCAATGGACTATTCATCATCCTAATTTTGTTTAGTTTTGAAGAAGTTGAAACAAACGGAGGTATACTATGAGTCGTCGGATGAAGAAGGTCCCAAACACCAAGTGTGCTTGAACCTCGATTGTTCGGAGGAACATACTGCAACTAATGACAAGAATCATGAAGACAATCCTCACGAAGATGATGAGGACGGAGTTAAGGTAAAAGTCCTATACTAATATTGTTATTGCGAACGTTTGAGGGTGGATGGATCTCTGTTACTCTTTCACACCAAAACTACTGAAGCGATTGGTCTGAAAATTAGTATGTAGATAGTTTTACCCTGGAATAACACATATGGTACTTTTTATCCCGATATACTCACAGGAGCGAACACTACGCGGGTGAAAGCGCGGGACACAGCTAGTATGCCATATAAGACGGTTTTTTTTTATCCATTAGGTTAAGTTATATATACAGACAACTTAATCTACAGACGACGTTTTATGGGGGTATGCTTATGCCTAGGTTATGCAGTGACATTGCATAACCACCAGGCCGATATTTTCGTTTCTCATTAGTTGGAACATATATCAAACATGAACATGTTTGAAGTTAGAACGATTCGATAAAATTTAGCCGATCTACCGCACACCGAAACGATTTTGTTTTTTATACATAATCGATACGTGGACGTCGCACGCTGTGCCGTTTCCAAGTCCTTTTCTGCCGCATACGTGCAAACTGTGGAATGATCTCCTGCTGCGGTCTTCCCGTTGAGCTACAACATGGGGCTCTTCAAAAGGAGAGTGAATAGTGTGTCGAAGGATCGGCAACATACTGGCAATACAGGTGTTGCAGGTATCCATAGGCGGCGGTAACCGCGAGCCACCAGGCACACCGTCTGCTTGCGCCAAAGGTGGCACATGTATACTAGCTGTGCTCCGCGGTTTCACCAGCAAAGTTTTCGTTCCCGTGGGAATATTGGGATAAAAAGTACTTTTTATGTTATTCCAGGTTCCGGGGTCTAAACTATCTATATACCGAATTTCAGCCTAATCGGTTCGGTAGTTTTGACGTAAAAGGAGGATTTACATCCCTAACGTAGTTAGAAGGAATAAGAGATACGAGATAGAAAGAGAGGCAGCGTGTAGGTTAATAAATCGATAGGTTAGGCGCTGTGCGACCTGCAGGGCTATTGGCGTTCTTCATAATCACCAGTCGCTATCAGGCTTATGTCTTTATGTTCTGTGGTTTGAGTTAGTTACAAAGACGTTTTACCTTTCTAACAAGACTTTACTGTCAAATTTGGAGAAGAGAAAAGGAAAAGGATAGCCACTGCGAGTGGTTACTTAGTAAATTTATCATAATGTCTTTGGTTAGTAACCGGCCTTTGACATTTGTAGTTAATGTCAAATCAAGTTAATAGTCACTAAAGGCCAATAGCCCCCCTGAATTGCACTTTATTGCATTGGAAATAATTTTATAAATAATTTTGAGGAATGTCTCTTAGGTCTCTTCAGCATTATTTATTATACAAAAAATACTTACAGAAAGATCCAGACTCAAGCGATCTGTCGGACTCAGACTTCGAGTACCTAACATCATCAGTGAAGAAACGCAAGCTGTCCTCTCCGGCCAGGCCGCGCGTGCAGCTCGGACCTGATGCTGAGGAACTGCTCCATGAGGCAGAGCATCAGCTGCGCAGGATCGATGACAGGCTGGTCAAGCTGCTGGCTTGTCAACGGTTGCATCAGGTATGTTTTTACTTATTTGTTACTTAACACACAATCACGCCTTTTTCCCGAGGGGGTAGGCAGAGGTAGGTATACCCAGGACTCAGTCCCATAGTTCATAGTAGTTACTCTCACTTTTTGCCAGTATGTTATTGGTACTATGTTATAAGATGCGAGCCTATTGCCATCTACCGGGCAAAGTCCCGGACTACAGGCTGTCATTGGAGTAATTCCTAATGGAAAAATCAAATATAATCAAATCTTAGCTTGGGGATTATTTAAAGAAATAAACATACTGACCCTTACATCCTTATACATCTATGAGAACATCATGTATGTGCGTAAAAATTTACATAAATTCAAATTAAATAGTGACCTCCATAATTTAAATACTAGGAATAAAAGCAAAATAGCTATACCTAGCTTCAGATATTCTAAAACAAAAATAAATCACTCTTAGGAAATAGTGTACGTTTCTATAATAAAATCCCAAAAGAGGTAACTCTCAGAGGGTAAATTCAAAACCAATATATAATCTACTTTACTAAAGAAGGCTTATTATAAAGTCAATCAGTACATAGATGACCGACACAAACAAACGAATGTAACCAAACCAAATATTGTAAAACAATCAGTTGAAAAAATTAAGCCCTACAAGTTTCTTGTGCGTTCTCCTTGTAAAGGTATCTTTCCGAACGCACGGTAGACTCATTACTGTTTATCTTCATTTACATGACTTTGACATTGATCGAATCCGCCCACTATTTTATAAATATAACTTGTGTCAGGCCTGGAACAACTGGGCATTAGAGGTATGAAACTACAAGTAGCTGGGGCGCCCGTCATGACGGGAAAATGTTTAGATAGATACAGATAATACAGATAGACAGATACGCTATAGAAAGAGAGGCAGCTTATAAGTTAATATAACGATAATTAGTGAGGCGCTGTGCGACTTGAATTGCACTTTATTGCGTCGGAGCTAGAGTCGCTATTTATTTAAATGTGTTTTGAGTGTCTCTGACCCTTTAGTATTCTGTGCTTGTGTTTATGTTGTAGGTGTTGTCAGGCGAGCGTTATCATGGGTCGTATCGTCACACGTCGCTGACGGCGGCCGCGGAACGACACCTTATGCTCGCGCTGCCCGCCATTAACAAACAACATCACAGTTTGCCATCGGAACTACTTTCCAGGTATTGAAATTATTCGATTTAAATAATTTCCATTATCGGAAACGCAATTTGACACAATCCTATGGAAAAAATAATCAAATTGATAAATGTTTATTTAATAAATTAAAATAATAGCGACATATCTTTATAAAATTACATACATTCACGTCTTTTTACCGAAGGGGTAGGCAGAGGTGTACCCAGGACTCAGTCCCATAGTAGATACACCTACATTTCGCCAGTATGTTATTGGTCCCATTTAATAGGGGGCGAGCCTATTGCCATCTCCCGGGCACAGTTCCAGACTCCAGGCAGCTATTGAGATAATTCCTAATGGAAAAATCCAATATTAAACACTATGCCTGACCTGGGGATCGAACCCGGGACCTCTTGATTGGCAGTCGAGCATGCGCCCACTACGCCACCGAGGCAGTCGAGGTAAAATTAAGATAATATTTATATCCTGATTCACAATTCAAATTTGCAAATGCAAATCAAATATAAAAAGTGCAATTTATATCCTGATATAAATTGATCGAAAAACCCATTCGATAATATTCGGAGGATACAAAACATCGGTTTAGTAAATTTTCCATGGGATTGTATCAAAGTGCTAAGAGTTCTTTCCGGTAAAGTAGTCCTGTGTGTTACTAACTTCAGAGCGGACCGCGAGCGTATATCGCGCGCCGTGTGGGGCGGGCGCTCGCCGGCCGCGGAGGGCCCCGCGCCGGCCCCGGCCCCGCGCCACGAGCTCGAGCACGTGCGCGCCGCCATATGCGCTCTCAAGTAAGTTTTTGACGTGACAACGTCTTATAATTCGATAGAGCCGGCTGCACGCACGAAAAAACATGACTCATGCGGCGTTACCTCGCTCTGAGGCGCTCGCTGTAAGGCTTGAAGTGCAAGCGAGAGCGCGGAACGAGCGACATCCGTCTCTCTCCTACTTGAGTGAGCGATGCGTCTGCGTGGACAGCTGCTATACTATAGTACATTTACATGTTTTGATCGAGTATCAAGTGCAGTGAAAAGTGAAACAAATGAAATTAAAATTTTCTTTTGAAAAATGCTACCATTCCATCAGTATTTTCTTAAGACGTTGTCACGTTCAACTATCGTCAGTAAACCGACTTTACAGACAACCAATTTTTTATGATAGTGAGTGACAATACGAGCAAATCAGGTGCCTGATGGTAACCATCATGATTGCCCATATCAGACACGGTGCCACCCAGTGTTATAAAGTTCTAAATTCTGCGCGACACTGCACTGCGCCTGTCACCCCGAGATATGAGTTGTTGAATCTCGTCATGCCCGGTAATTTCGCTGGTAACATTGCCCTTCAGACCGGAACACAGTAATGTCTGCACATTACTGCTTGGCGGATGAATAACTGGCAAAGGTGTGGTACTTCCCCAGGCGGTCCCCTGCAAGAGAGGCCTACCACTACAGAAACAATCCTACATCTATACTAATATTATAAAGAGAGAAACTTTGTTTTTTTTGTTTTTTTGTTTGTAACAAATAAGCTCCGAAACTACTGGACCGATTTTAAAAATTCTTTCACATGTGGACAGCTTAATTCAGTGTGAGTGACATAGGCTATATGAGATTTTGAAAAAAAATAGGGATCTGTAAGAAAACTGCAATATTGTGAACCAAGGTGTGACATAATATAATAACCATATTCATAAATTTGCGTGCGCTGTGAATACCATTGATGGTAGAATAATATAATGTACTAGGGGTTTGTAGTACTTATCAATATCTAAAAATAATCTACGGAAATTTTATCCATCTATTTTAGTTTAGTCACAATAATCGAAACAGACATTATATGCATACGCTGTGAAAAGTATTGGTGGTAAAATAAAGTAATGTACTAGGAGTTTGTAATACTTATCAATACCTACAAAACAGTATACATAGATTATATCCATCTTTTTTGGTTTAGTCACAATAATCGAAGCAATGATTAGTTTTCATGCGGTGTGAAAACTATTCGTGGTAGAGTAAAGTAATGTACTAGGGGTTTGTAGTACTTATCAATACCTACAAATCAGTATACATAGATTATATCCATCTATTTTGGTTTAGTCACAATAATCGAGACAGTGATTATTTTCATGCGGTGTGAAAACTATTGGTGGTAGAGTAAAGTCATGTACTAGGGGTTTGTAGTACTTATCAATACCTACAAAACAGTATACATAGATTATATCCATCTATTTTGGTTTAGTCACAATAATCGAAACAGTGATTATTTTCATGCGGTGTGAAAACTATTGCTGGTAGAGTAAAGTAATGTACTAGGGGTTTGTAGTACTTATCAATATCTTCAAAATAGCCCACGATAAATTTATACATGTGTTAAGGTTTGGTCATTGTAACAGAAATAGTCATTAATTTGCGTGCGCTGCGTAAACCATTAGGGTTATATCTATTAAAATACAATGTATCTCGAATTTACTCCTGTTAAACGTTCACTATACCTACTTCTGCTACCGTGCGAAGCCGGGGCGGGTCGCTAGTATAATAATATAATATAATAATGACACAATCCTATGAAAAATTTACCATATCGATGTTTTGTATTCCTCTGTTTCCTCCGAATATAATAAACCCATTCTATAAATTTATATCCTGAAATTTTTATAATGAAGTGACCTTGGTTTCTTCACAGTGAACTTCCAAAAATCCCAATTTTTCTCGCGTGATTAGACGTTCACTATAAAAGAATGTAGCGTTTATAAACAAAAATATAGTGATACGGGCACTTTACTTCATCTTTAAAATATCACGATTTAAATATATCAAATAGGTTCACCGTGTTCGGAGGAAACAGGGGAATACAAAACATCGATTTAGTAAATTTTCCATAGGATTGTGTCAAACTGCTAAGAGGTCCTGTGTTCGTGTTAAGGAACGGTCCGCACGACGCTATCAGCCGCGCCATACCGATGCGTCAGGCGACGCTCACGGTGGGCACGGACAGCGGCTGCGACGTGCGACTGGACGCGACCCTCTGTCGATACGTCTCCAGGAAACATGCCGTTATATTCATGGACGAGGTGAGATTATACTTTTTGTTTGTTTTTTTCGTTTCTAAAAACTAAAATTGATCAATTTGCTTAGTTAAGGTCGACATCATGCCCCATAAACTTTGTGGAACCAATGACGACGATAGAAGATATATAATTTCTTCATTAGTGTTTTATTTTAGGTGATAATAAAGTTTCATTTATCCAGTTTTACTACAAAAGATATGTTTTAAAACTGTACTAAAACTATAATTACTTAACATACATTCACGCCTTTTTTCCCGAAGGGGTAGGCAGAGGTGTACCCAGGACTCAATCCCATAGTAGATACACCCACATTTCGCCAGTATGTTAATGGTCCCATGTAACAGGGGGCGAGCCTATTGCCATCTACCGGGCACGGTTCCAGACTCCAGGCAGCTATTGAGATAATTCCTAATGGAAAAATCTAATATTTATAACTTTGCCTGACCTGGGGATCGAACCCGGGACCTCTTGATTGGCAGTCGAGCATGCGCCCTCTACGCCACCGAGGCAGTTTATATAACTATAAGTACTTGTTACTTAAAATTAAGCACTAATGAAGAAATTATATCTCTTCTGGCATCGTCATTGGTTCCTCAAAGTTTGTGTGGGAGATGATGTCGGTCGAACCACCTTAAGCATGATGATTTATTTATAATATCAATTATGTACATGCAATCTGTGAATAAAGCAATTTGAACGATTCCCAGGTGACCCGTCACTTCGAGTTGATCAACTACTCGGAATACGGCACGCAGGTGAACGGCGTCATGTACGCGTGTGACGTCACCCGGCCAGGGACCCCCGGGGGACCCGCGGGGGGGCCCGACGGGGAGGACCGGGCCGCGGCCCTGAGGGACATTGTTAGACATCACATGCCTAAACCACATCGGTAAGCAACTGATATTACTACTGCCCATCGAGATACAAGACGAGCAAATCAGGTGCCTGATGGTAACCATCATGATTGCCCATATCAGAATCAGTGCCACCCAGTGTTTTAACATTCAAAATTCTGCGCGGCACTGCACTGCGCCTGTCACCCTGATTTGTTAAAACTCGTCATGCCCAGTTATTTCGCCGGTAACATTGCCCTTCAGTCTGGAACACAGTTATGTTTGCACATTACTGTTTGGCGGATGAATAACTGGCAAATTTGTGAAAAAGAGGAACGCTATCTCGCGGTTTGCATGCTAGCCCTACTGTACTATTTTTGTAATCTATAGCATTTTCTTATGGTTATTGTTTCCAGGTGTAACGGTTCGCTAACATTACCCCTGGTTCGTTCGGAGTGCAGCTGTCCCCCCCCCGCCCCCACGCAGGGGGCGTGGGAGGGGTCCGCCCTAGTGCCGCACGCGGCTGCGCTCGCCTTCGGATGTCTCACATATGTCTTCTGTATCATTGACGAGTTGGACCAGAAGGAACCCGCTCTATAATATCTATATCTTGTAACATATAGCTATCAATATGGAAGACTATGGAAGGTGGGATAGAAAAATTTCGCCGATGACTAGTTACACGGTAGCTCAATTTGGTAGAGTGCCTCCATGCGGATTGGTGCGGGTTCAAATCCCGCTTGTGGTTTCTTACCATTATATTGTATTTCAAGCGAATAAACCGCTGAACAAAAAAATGTTTTTGGTCATATTTTCTAAATAGGTCATAAATAGTATCATATCGGCCCTCTTATTACGGACGCAACAGAAGTGTGGAAAGCGTTTAAATTGCTAAATGTCTGCTGTCAAACATCATTTTTTGTATACCTTTTGACAGCAGACATTAAGCTATTAAACGCTTTCCACACTTCTGTTGCGTCCGTAATAAGGTGGCGGGTAATTTATAATTCAAATGTTCAATCAAATACCCTCTAAGATTTTAATTTCCGTAAATTATCTGAACAATATCTTTTGGCCATATTTCCGTAAATATGGCCAAAAGATATTGTTCAGCTATTTTTTAAAAAGTCATTAAAATCTAAGAAGTACCGTTTGACGTTTCATACTTTCAATAACTTTGCATACGCGTAACAGTCACACAGTTTCGTCATTAAACCTTTAAATTAAGAATTTCTTTTACATGTACAATTCTTAATCAACAAATATAAATTCAAATCCTTAAAACAAGGCAAAATTAAAAGTGTCAAATGGTACTTCTTAGATTTGATAGACCAACACTCAGCGCGCGAGAGCACTCTGATAATTCACACAGAGTTCATCTTTTGTGCCGGCATTTATAGATGATTAGCTTATACATTTTAGTAATAAGTTGGGCTTATATTATGTATTATATTACTCTGCTGAGAGAAAACAAGTCTACGTTTCGAACAAGGAAGAAGAGCGAGAGAGCTGCTTTATCTCTGCTATCACGAAACTCAATAAATATGTAACACGGGCCACCCGCGGCAGCCACAAACGTCTGAAGGTAGAATCGGCTACAAACGTGTCGGTGTCAAATCGTAGGTTCCGGCCACAAGAAGCCAACCGTGTACGGCGAGTCCATATAATATAATGTATGAAAACTACCGGAGATAGATCGGTGTCAGCGTTTTGTGGTTGTGGCAGGTGGCTTGTGTTAGGACCCTAAGAGACGACTAAAACTGCCCGCCTAGCATGGCACGGGGATAACTAGTTTTCCCCTTGTTTCTCTCTTTCGCGCCCGAACAATTCATATCTGCTGTCTCGTTTACACATACAAGATGCCTCTCTTTCTATCGCGTACAGTAAGGTCGTTTTATCTTGGCGAGTCTGAACATAGGATCTGTGAACTTTAGCACATGTACACTTGTGCAGAAAACTACTATTCTCAGATAAACAAATATATAAACAAAAGTTTATTGTAAATGTAATGTTCAGTTCAGTTCAATCTTAATAATAACAGTTGTCTTCGCGAATGTACATGCGCTAATGTTCGCAGAGCCTATGTTCAGACTCGCCTAGATATAACGACCGTACTGTATCTCTCTATCTATTCTCTCTGTCTATCCCATAGAAATTGTACCGTCAAGACGGACGCCCCTACTTGTAGCTTCAGCGGAGTGTCTCAGGCCTACTCAAAAGTACCTTCATTTCATTTATTTATTCATTAACAATCTTCGATCGGAAGCAATACTATTGTTTAATTATAGTGCGAACACAATACCCTAGTGGGCCCATGGCCGTTTTTGTCTGCATTCGAAAGGGACTATTAAAAAAAAAAGAATTTAATTTTTATAACGTTTGTCATAAAAATTAAATTCTTTATACCTACTCTATTTTTTTATGCTAGTGAATGACAAGACGAACTAATTAGGTGTCTGATAGTAAGCATCATGATTGCCCATATCAGACACAGTGCCACCCAGTGTTTTAAAATTAAAAAATATGCGTGGCACTGCACTGCACCTGTTACCCTGAGATATTAGTTGTTGAAAATCGTCATGCCCAGTAATTTCGCTGGTAACATTGCCCTTCAGTCCGGAACACAGTAATGTTTGCATATTACTGCTTGGCGGATGAATAACAGGCAAAGGTGTGGTACTTCCCCAGGCGGCCCCCTGCAAAAGAGGCCTACCACTACAGGGTTTACTGAGAAACAAGCACTCGTATTCAAGAACAATATGATGGCGTGAATGCACAGGGCCGGTAAATCCAATTGGAAACAAGCCTGTCGTGACCAACGCTGTGAGAATTTGCTTACTTAGCACAGTACCTTACATAAAAGTATTTATTGGTCATGAATACATGTGTCAGTATGTTTTCTGTTTTTTTTTAAATAGCGACTAAGTTATAATATTTTAAGTAATAAATTAAGTAGGTATAGTAACTTGTCCGATTGGCAAATTATTATTCAAGTTTGTGTTTAGGTGAATAGTGACTGTAGGGTTCCGTACCTCATAAGGAAAACAGGAACCCCTTATAGGATCTCTTTGTTGTCCGTCTGTCTGTCAAGACACTTTCACGGGAACGCGTGGATGTATCGAGTTGAAATTGATACTGGTTTTGATTGAACTACTCAGATTTGCGGTCCCTTGTGGCTGTAAAAAAATTATACTTCTAAGTTAACGCAATCAAAAGTTATGGCCATTTTACTGCATATTTTGCGCAAGGAACTAAAAGCTTTGGGGTACTTCCTCTATGTTTGCTGTAGTTTGCAACTAGATGGCGCTGTATGTTTGTAGTAGGCGGTTTGTTTTTGGGATTGGAAGCGTTTTGTTCAGTATCTTAGGTATGGAACCCTACACTATGCATACATACATATGCCTTAACAATTTATTTTATAATAAAGTTGATTATTGAACCTTTCTAGTTTATTATTTTTAAAACCTATGATTTCAAACATCCTAACATTTGTAAACTAATATTATAATTGTGAGTTTGTAGGGATGGATAGATGGATGTTTGTTAAAGAGGTGTAATAAAACACAAAAAATATAAAAAAAAGACATTTTATTTTAATCACCATCATTCTCCTCCGGCTCAACTTCATCAAAATCTCTGACTTTAACGTCGGCGTCCTCACCATACTGTATTATATTATCTATGGTTATCAATATGTTCTCTATGCTTTCTTCATCTTTTATATTTAGAGGGTAGAAACGAACCAAACTGAAGTTTTCCACCACTTCGCCGATGGCTTCTGTTAGTTTAGCGTATTTCTCGTGCCATTTGGAGTTTGCGTTGCGCATGTCTGCGAGTAGGACGTGAGGGTCTGGATCTAGATAACTATAACAAATAATAATTTACTAACATTAGTAGATTATAATAATAATAAATAATAATAGATTCTTATAAAAACACTAGCTGTGACCCGCGGTTTCACCCGCGTAGTCTTCGTTCCCGTGGGAATATCGGGATAAAAAGTACCCTATGTGTTATTCCAGGGTCTAAGCTACTTACGTACCAAATTTCAGCCCAATCGGTTCAGTAGTTTTGGCGTGAAAGAGTAACAAACATCCATACATACATCCATACTTACAAACTTTCGCCTTTATAATAGTATATAGGATATAGGATAGGAAGGATTAGGATTAGGATAACATACATTCACGCCTTTTTCCCGAAGGGGTAGGCAGAGGTGTACCCAGGACTCAGTCCCATAGTAGATACACCCACATTTCGCCAGTATGTTATTGGTCCCATGTAATAGGGGGTGAGCCTATTGTCATCTACCGGGCACAGTTCCAGACTCCAGGCAGTTATTGAGATAATTCCTAATGGAAACAATATTTAACACTGCCTGACCTGGGGATCGAACCCTGGACCTCTTGATTGGCAGTCGAGCATGCGCCCTCTACGCCACCGAGGCAATTGTATACAATAACAATATTACATTCTATTAATATTAAACTGCTTTGGTGGTGTAATAGTTCGCGAGCGCTACACCCAATCATGACGTCCCGGGTCAATCCCAGGTCAGGCAGTGTTATGGAATTATTCCATTAGGGATTTTCTTAACTGCCTGGAGTATACTGTGCCCGGTAGATGGTAATAGACTCGCCCCCTATTATAAGGGACCAAAAAGAACTAGCGAAGTGTGGGTGTTATCTACTATGGCACTAAATCCTGGGCACACCTCTGCCCACCCCTTCGGGAAAAAGGTACGTTATGTTCTATGTCTTACCTGTCTAATTGATTTCTCGTAGTTTTGCTCAGTAGGTCCATTTTCGTTAGTATATTTACATGTGGCAACTCTAAGTTCACCATCACACTGAGTGCTGCCATTGTGCCTGAAAAAAATTAAGTAAAACATTCCAATTTATCAATATTATAATTGATTTGTTGCATAATGTTCCTACTACATCCCATGATCCTATTCCTACTAATATTATAAATCTCAAAGCTCAGTATGATGTAAAAAAGTTAAGAACAAAACACTAGCGAGATCTAACTCGAATCCAGCGCCATCTAGATGGGTCACGCTAATACTATTGAACCGATTGAGCTGAAACTTGGTATGTAGATAGCTAAGACCCTGAAATAACACAAAACTTTTTATCCCGACATTCTCACAGGAATGAAGACTACGCAGGTTAAACCGCGAGTCACTGCTAGTTCATTCATAAATACTTACCAGACAAAAACTTTGCACCATCAACCATGAACTGTGAGTCCACCATGAAGACGACGCACACCCTGAAGTTCCACTTGTCCAGGAGTTCCACCAGCTTCCTCATCACTGGCAGATGTGTGTACAGCTCTATCTGGCCGGGACAGTCAAACAGCAGGTAGTCATCGTCTACGTCGCCCAGTTGCTCTTCTAGCCAGTCGCTGTTCTCTAGGAGGGTTCTGGAATCATAGAGCTTGTTTTGGATCTACCAGTTAAGAGGCTGGTGACCAATAAATTGCCCATAGAAACATACCAAAATCATTAGCAATCACAGCATATTTCCAATATGCAACGATGTTATTCGGAATGAGACACTTGTTATGTAGGTTCCTAATTATATTATAGTATGAAGTACCTAGATTTTGGACATTTTTGAAGCTGTGGTAATAAAGTGGACTCCTTTTCCGCACTTAGACCCTATAATATCTGGTCTATTGTACGTGAAGCTGTGGTATTATGAATGAATACCTGCCGTGGTATTATGAATATGCAATCGTGTAACAATAGCAGTCAATTGTCAAACAGCAGACATTAAGCAATTAAACGCTTTCTATACTTCTATGTGTGAGACCTGAGAATAATAATAGTAAATTATTACAATGCATTAAAGCAGCATACACTGATGCGTGCATATCACTGAGATTATGTTTTAAAAAGTTTGTTAGTTTCTAATAATATTAGTGTGATAATCTGGCATCTATGATGGAAGATTTTCATTACAGGCCTAGGACTCCACCTAAGAAAGCAATATAGCATGGTTTCCCTTTCATTCACCGCAAAACTGACTTTTCACAGATGTCTTTTTGTACATTGCTGCCATTCATTTATAAACTCACTCAATACAAAAGACAAGTCCCCCGTTAGGTCCAAACTGCAACTCCTCATCCTCCATAGCATCGTCCAAGTGTATCAACTCTCTAATATCCACCAGGGGTTCATAATCAAAGTGTTCAGCCGCTGGGTCCAAGTTAACTACTTCCACTACTCGCTTGGAGTCACTCGCGTGTTTTACTATCGTTGAACAGTAGGTTGACTGGAATTAATAGTAATGTAATGTAGAATGGACTCCTTTTCCATACTTAAGACTTTTTTAATGGTCCGTTGTGTGCGTGGAATTTATAGTATAGTCTTCTCCTTAAGAAAAATACATGTTTTTTTTATTTAACATGGATAGTAAATAAGTAACGTAGTTATTGGTCATAGTACTAATAATATAAAAAAAAATAAAGAGTGATAATATATCCATATCATGGGAACCTATATTTGTTCTGGGAAATAAATATATCTCACCTTGCCACTGCCTGCAGGACCAACAACAAGCTGTGCATAACGCATGTTGAATACCTATTAGGTATTTATTATTGGCTGAGTCTATTAATACAGTTACCGTACGAACAATTTATTATTATTCGTACAGAAGTCGGAAGAATAATTTTATTTTATCAATTAGAGTACGAAAAAAAAAAAAATAAAAAAAAAAAAACCTTAAACCTAACCTACAGAAGTCGGTTTGCTGTGTATTATATTACATGGCCGCCTTTTAAATGAGCATTCATTTTGTCTATATATCTTAGTAATAATTTACAAAAAACTTTAATCCAATAAAAGTATTTTATTACTTACGTTGTCATACATTATCTATAAAAATCAGAAATAGAGGCTCTATCTCTAATTTGTATATTCCAATCTAAATTTTAATGTGATTTTATTTTCTATTTATTATTAAGCTAATCATCCAATGTACGAATAAATATAATTTATTCGTCCAGTACCCGTACAAATAGTCACTTCGTTTATTATTTAAACTTTAAACAAGATATTGAATTATCATAATGTGTTTAAATTATGTTTTTTAATGTATGTTGGTAGATCAATTGTAATATCTCGGTCAGATAGCGTAGTTTTTATGTAGCAGAAGCGACCCTTACTATAACAACAGAATACAGAAAACTTAATTTTCTTTATACAAAATTAATTACAAACTGAAACTGAAATGCGTACTATTACGTGCTCAGTGATGCGTACTGCGTTTTTCTGTTTTTGTTTCTGTTACTTTGACATACAGTTGACATTTCACCAACGTCATGGGTTAAATGTCAATACCAATTTTTTTTTGTTGTATTTAAGTCTACCTACCCGTAACATTTGCCTATTTTTCTGTGCAGTACATGAAAAACCTGCTTTTATTTTAAACCTAATTATATATAAAAATATATTTTATAACCTACTTATTTAAATTTAAATTTTCAATCTTGATTGCGTCAACATAACCAAAATTAATAAAAAACTGATAATACTACACATAGAATTCAAAAGAAACTCAGAAAATATAAAAAAATATAATGCCACCAGCTATCGGGATTGATCTTGGTACCACCTACTCGTGTGTAGGAGTCTGGCAGCACGGGAACGTGGATATCATCGCTAACGAGCAAGGTAACCGCACCACGCCCTCCTACGTTGCCTTCACCGACACCGAACGCCTCATTGGTGAGGCTGCCAAGAACCAAGTGGCTTTAAACCCTAGCAATACCATCTTTGACGCCAAGCGACTTATCGGGAGAAAGTTCGATGACCCAAAGGTCCACCACGACCTCAAACACTGGCCTTTTAAGGTAGTCAACGATGGAGGCAAACCTAAAATCCAAGTGGAATACAAGGGCAAGAACAAATACTTCGCTCCGGAAGAAATAAGCAGCATGGTCTTGTCGAAAATGAAGGAAATAGCTGAAGCTTATTTGGGAGGCGCAGTGACTAAAGCTGTCATCACTGTACCGGCTTATTTCAATGATTCTCAAAGACAGGCGACTAAAGATGCTGGAGCTATAGCTGGTTTGAACGTACTCAGGATCATTAACGAACCGACAGCAGCAGCCCTCGCTTATGGACTGGATAAAGACCTAAAGGGCGAGAAGAACGTTCTTATTTTCGATCTGGGTGGAGGCACCTTCGACGTCTCCATCCTTACAATAGATGAAGGGTCTTTATTTGAGGTTAAAGCAACTGCGGGTGATACGCATTTAGGAGGCGAAGATTTTGACAGTCGTGTAGTCAACTTCTTAGCTGATGAGTTTAAAAGGAAGCATAAGAAGGATATCCATTCTAACCCCAAGTCTTTGCGTCGAATGAGGACTGCAGCTGAAAGAGCAAAGAGAACACTGTCCTCAAGTACAGAAGCTAGTATTGAAATAGATGCTTTGTTCGAGGGGATAGACTTTTTTTCGAAGCTCTCGCGGGCGCGATTTGAAGAGCTTAACGCAGATCTGTTCCGTATCACCCTAGACCCGGTTGAGAAGGCACTGAAAGATGCCAAGATGGATAAAAGCAGTATCCACGATATAGTGTTGGTTGGTGGTTCCACTCGTATACCGAAGATACAAAATTTATTGCAAAACTTCTTCAACGGGAAGAAATTGAACTTATCCATAAACCCTGATGAGGCAGTTGCTTACGGGGCTGCTGTACAAGCCGCAATATTGGGTGGAGAGCGACATTCTAAGATCAAGGATGTTCTTATAGTTGACGTCGCTCCTCTGTCTCTAGGAATAGAGACAGCCGGTGGAGTCATGACAAACATTGTAGAGCGTAATGCGAAGATACCTTGCAAGCATTCCCAAACCTTTACCACTTATTCTGACAACCAACCCGCTGTCACCATCCAGGTTTACGAAGGAGAACGAGCTATGACAAAGGACAACAACTTGCTCGGAACTTTTGACTTAACTGGCATCCCTCCTGCTCCTCGGGGGGTTCCTCAAATAGATGTCACCTTTGACTTAGACGCTAATGGCATACTCAACGTGTCAGCTAAAGAAAATAGCACTGGTAAAAGCAAGAATATCGTTATTAAGAATGATAAAGGAAGGTTGACTCAGAGCGAAATAGATCGAATGCTTTCTGAAGCTGAGAAGTATAAAGAAGACGACGACCGACAGAGAGATTGCGTGGCAACTAAAAATAAGCTGGAGGCTTATGCGTATGGAGTGAAACGGGCTTTGCACGAATCTGGCAAAAAGTTGAATGAATCTGAACGTTCGAAAGCTCGTCGTAAGTGCGAGGAGGTTCTACGATGGCTGGAAGGGAACTCCTTGGCTGATAAGAAGGAATACGAGCATAAGTTTAAAGAGCTTACTAGAGAATGTGACCCGTTGATGAAAAAACTTCATGGTGCAGGCGGGAAGCAAGGAGGTGGCAGTGATGGACCAGTAATTGAAGAAGTGGACTAGATTTATTGTAGTTGGTTCAGGTATGGTACCTAACTAGGTATTTTGCAACTGACTCTTGTTCGTATTTTGAATTGTGCTAAAGTTTATATTATTTTTCATATAGCTGATTTAGAGCGGGCTCGCACTACGTCCGAAACGAATCCGATGCGCATCCGTTAAAAACGGTCCGAAGTAGCCGTAGAACTACCTATTTGTATGATAGTTAACACACTAGATACGATTTCCGTCATCCGATTTCTCTCAATCATCCGTGAATCTCCTTTTGAGAGACGATATTGACGGACCGAAGTAGCCATAGTTTTATTCGTATGAACGCTCGCGCACTCCGTCCGGACAGTGTCCGTGATCACGGATAAAGACCGGATCGGAGTTTTGAGTGCGAAAAGCAATATCCGAATTCGGTCAGTCATCCGAATAACGGATTCGGATACGATTCGTTTCGGAGGTAGTGAGCCGCTCTTACGTGGTTATTGTTTAATTTCATTAAAAATCTTTAATAAAACGAACACTGATTAGCAATTTCTTTATTTTTGTAATTTTAATAACTTTAGAAATTGTTCAGAAAGAAGACAATGGTTTCAGCATTCATTAGGTATTAATATTATGATATGAACAATAATAATTATCACTATAATATTTAATACTATTCCGTTATATTAATGGAGATAACGTATCATAATCTATTTGCTACAATACTATTTACACCACGCTAATAATTAATATTATTATTACTGCAACATTCAACGTAACAATTCAAGATGGCGGATCATAATTTTATGTAACCTCGAATTTTCTATTTGGCAACTCAAGAAATTATAAATAAACGAACTTATAGCCCTCTAAAATCTTTTTATGAAGTACCAATCATCTAACACAAATTTCATTTAAATTCAATGTTACGAAACAATAATGACTGACCGACTTAATAAAATGACAAAATAAATGAAGGTGTAGGTATCATCGGTGTTCAAATAAATAATTTCACTGTTTATTAAAAAAACCCACGGCGTTCTTATTATTTAGTCTACGTAGATATCATTACCGTGGATATATATTTACCGTAACGTATCTATTGATTTTATTTTACTACCCTCCCCACAAAATTCGAGGTAACGTATATAATTAACAACATTAATAATAGTATAATAATAAATGTTTTATAAACTTACTGAAGTCGTTACTTACATAGGAAGGTATATAATTTTTAAAAGCAAAAAGCTGCAGATTTTTCAAAGGAATTATGGGAACCTAGGTACATTGATTTTTAAAATAGATCGAACGAACTGAATTTACTGTTTTACAGCCTATAATATTGACTATTACTCGCTAGCCTTAATAATATTATATGATAATAACTATATTATTATACTTATTGGTTTATATAACATCGATATGTATGATTGGTATTTCTAAAACTGGAGTCATATTATTATAGAAAAAGATTTTCATTGTAAAATTGAATTTCAAACGGTTCCGAAACTTCGAGGCCTAAAATCTATGTTTTACGTAATTTTCGTTACATGCCTGATAAATTTATTTCGATTATTCATGAATTTACCCTTTTTACGTCGTTTGATTAATGGGTCTCTATTTGTCTACTTATCTAATTCATTGTGTTTATCTAAATATTGCGAAATATGTACACTAAACTCAGTTTAATTTATGTACACGATGCAAGGAGTATGGTTCCTTTAAAAATTTACACTTCTTATGTCCTAATAATAAAACGTAAAATAAAGGAAAAATAAATAAAATAAACAGAAAATAATTAAAAGCAAATTTATTGCTAAAAATAAAATAAAACTATAACCACAAGCAATACATACAATATTTGCTTATTCGTAAACGTATTTTGTGTGTTCAATTTGTACGTCTTCTTCATTATAAAAAAAATAAAATGGAGAGAATATTGTCTATGGAAGTATAGTATAAAACAACAGTTGTCGGCTTAAAGTGACAGTCTGTATTGTGCTTTCTCTGCGGCTTCACGTATAAAATAATGAAATAGAAAACATACAATAGTATAAAATAAAACATTTATAATTTAATGTATAACTTATAACCCAATTATAATATTTTTAACCTCTACGGTTCATATAAACATAATAATACTTTTAAACTGGGGTCAGTATCATAGCTTAAATTTACATCTGATTGCACTTTAAAATTTACTTCGATAACAATTAAACAAAAGTCTTTACCCCTAAATACTCGGCGATGATCACCTATCTTACATTTTATAACTACCCTACGTATTTACAGAGCGGGCAATATTCGACACATATATTTGGTATATTTATTTACAAGGATTCAATAATATTTAACATAAAAAGCCGTAACTTAAAAATACTCAGATATTTGTACCTAATCAGGGTACGGTTACAATTTTAAAAAATGCATATTTGTATCGTAAGTTACCTCGCATGCCTGGCATCACGAGAATCTAACAGAGTTCTATGTACAAAGTCTTTGGCCTTACAATCGAATTACACTGCATTTAACTAGTTATATTTGCACTGTTCGTCGCGACACTTCAATAATCCACCGATTAATAAATAACGTTCAGTAGTTCGGACCCGTTTCAACCATAACACTTACTCACTGGAGTCTAGTATTCCCACCGGTCGTCGTCCGCTTCCGCCTTGATCTTATCGTCGGGGATGACGTCATCGGGCGTGTGAGGCGGTCGAGGCGTATGCGGGGTTAAGGGTGTGTGTGGAGTGTGAGGGGTGTCTGCGGGGGAGCACTCCCGGGGGACGGGGGAGGGCTCCACTCGGACGGTCTCTTCCGCCTCTCGACGGAAATCATCGCTCCTCATGACGCACACTCCGTTGATGATCACCTCGTCCGGGTTCCGCGGCTTCTCGTCCTGCCAGTCCGGGTTGACCCATTGCGGAGCCGCCGGCTTCCGTCTGTTCGAGCGGCTGGACGGCGTCGACGCCGCCTTGGGCTCGTTCTTGGACTCGTCGTCCATCGAGTCGTCAGAGCCGAGGTTGCTCTCGACGTCCTCGTCTTCGAAATCGTCTCCGTCGGGTTCACGCTTCAGAGGCATCGACAGATCGAGGCCTCCACTCTGGTCCTTCGGCGCGTCTTCCGGGGGAATCAACCCTCGGCTGATCAACGCGGCCAGGTTGGAGTTGGCCGCGAAGTAAGGAGGGTAGGGGAGAGGTACGCCGGCGAGGCCCATCCTCTCCTTCTGCAGCTCCAGCAGTCTCTGGTTGAGGAGCAGTCGGAACTGCACGGGGTCGAAGGGGGGCGCCTGGTCGCGTGCGGGGGGCTCCGCAGGCAGCCCGTGTGGAGCTTGCTGCTTGAGCCTCATGCGGTGGTTGTGGAACCAGTTGGTGATGGTCCGCGTGGACAGGCCCAACTCTGCCGCCAGGAACTCTATGGTCGGCATGCTGGGGTATGGATCTAGAGCGAACGCGAGCCTCAGCGCCTCTTTCTGTTCCTCGGAGAACAGCACGCGTTGTTTCTTGGCCGATGGCACACCGGGGGTTGGGCCCGGGGAGCTCGAGTGGTAAAACTCTGATGTGTCGTTGGAGGAAGTGTCGGAGGAGTTGTCTTGTCCGGGACCGCTTGATCTTCGTCGCTTGTTCGCCTCGCGCCTCTCATTCTTTAATGCTTGGAGACGGTCTACGTTATGAGCGTCGCTGAGCCACAGTTGCATGCGGATGAACGGCTCCCGACCCTTGATACTGAGCATGTGCCAGGGCTTCGGTTTGGATAGCAACTCGCTGACGGACCCTTGCGACAGGCCGAGGACCGCCTCACCGAATATCTTCTGGCCGATGTTGTTGGCCAGCAAAGCTTCCTTGATCTTAGTGGTAATGGTTTGCGTGTCTAGGTCTTGCGTGAGAGCGGCCATTTCATACACGCTGGGGGAGATGTGCTGGTGTAGAGGACGCATGTGTGGGGGTTGGTGGTGATGATGAGGAGGAGGAGGTTGGGGTGGTTTCACTCGCTCCTTGTTGTCATGAGGGGGAATGGTGACCGCGTGGTGCGGTGGAAAGCCGGGGGGTGTGAGAAGGAGTGGTGTGGGGGGTAAGTGGCCCAGATGGGATGGACCCAAGAGCTGTTCCTGCTGCATCTTGCTAAGGAGGGAGCTCGCTTCTGAGATCATCTTCTGTGTAGGAGCCATCGGCTTGTTTATCGGCGGACATACTGCGGAAGAACAGAAAGAAAACGATATAATGAAATGACTGGAAGCAAAGACAAATATTTTTAATATTAGGATTTGATGAATTATAATAATATAATAATAATATGAGACAACTTCCACACACGGTCATCTGGTCCCAAACTAGGCTAGAAGCCTGTACTATGGTAACCAGAGGACTGATATACATACTTATATAAGCTTATAACACCCAGACACAGATCAAACAGACATGTTCATGCACACAAATGTTTGACCTGGCCGGGGATCGAACCCGAGGCCTGCAGCACAGAAAGCAGAGTTACTACCGTCCGAGCCAACGAGGTTGTCATGTAAATTGCTAAATATGTAGTAAATAATGAAGTTTTTAAATATATTTTACCGAGACAAGAAATAATACTGTAAGACAGGAAAATCTTCTAATAACAAAAGACAGTTAAGAAATAAAATGGTCACAATTTCAACTCTCTTATGGCAGTTGGATATTTTTTGGTATTTATGATGCAACATTGTTCCTTCAAAAATAGTCTATAGTTGCATGATGCTGCTTTTTAATTCGCAAACCTCAAATATATTAATATTATATAAATACTATTTCCAAAGGACACCTGCCTAAAAGTAACCCATGTGGTAGGTATGCCAGGGTCTAAGCTCTACATACCAAAGACCTCGCTAATCGGTTCAGTAATTTTGACGTGAAGAGGTAACATACATACAAACATACATAATCATACCATACAAACTTTCACATCTTCAATAATATTAGTAGGATTTTAAGAAAAATACTTACTAGGTGCTCCGCTATAGTTTCCTGTCCTCATGAGCTTTTCTGGTGCAATTTTGTACTGAGACGCTACCAGTTTGTGAACAGCATTGTCATCTTCCAGGAACATCTTCATCCTGATAAAGGGTTCTCTGCCCTTCTGGGTCAGCATGTGCCAGGGCTTGGGTCGCGCGAGGAGATCACTCACTGACCCTTGTGACAAACCCAAGACAGACTCTCCAAACAACCTTTGGCTTATCGAATACTGACTCAGAGCTTCTTTCACTCTTCGAACTATGTCTTCCGTGTTCAAGTTGTTGAACATGTCGAATTGCTGCTGAGTGATAGGTGGAAGAACAGCCTTCATGGACCTCTGAGCAGGCGGATGATGAGGGGGATTTGTTGGCTGCGAGATCAAACTATTCGTGATGGAAGCCATCCTTTGCAAAGGACTTGCGGCTGCAGAACCACCAAACTCTTCGTTAGGTGTGATAGCTGGAGGGAGGATGGCATTACCGAGTGGACTCGAGGCAGAAGACCCAGTTGATTGCTGGCTTTGACCTGGCTCCAGCTTCGGCCGGACGAGAGAAAACGCGCTGCCTGCGTGACGCATGGCTTCGTCGTCCATTCGTTCTTTATCATCAGTCATGCCGTTGATTTTGGCGTTCTTGTCTTTGGGTAGCGAGAGGTCTTGTATGGCCCCGGAACCGTTGACCTGCATGGCTTGTTGCTGCAATGCCAGGAGGTTAGGAAAAGGCGGCATGTTGGGTAAGTTGGCCATGTTTGGCATATTGGGCATATTACTCGGTTGTAACTTGGCCAGTTCCCGATGGTAAGCCTCCAAAGCCATTCGAATGTCTTCTGGTGGTCGTTCCATGTGCGGAGGCATCCCACCACTGAAAAAAGGCGGAAACATTCTGTATGTTAGTTTTAGTTTGCTGTCCTCAATTAGATCGAACGTCTTCTATGGATTACACAGAAACTTGGAAAGATAGTCGTACACAAAGTAATAGCACAGTTTGACAAATCTGAAGGGTTTTCAAGCTGATTATTATCAGGATACTTTATTACAGGAATGGTGTTCATATTAAGATTTCTATTAAGAAGTATTTACATTAAAACTCAATCTGTTATGAGAACTTCGTATCATGACATAATATTATCATAAAAATGTTTTAAAGTGGTGGCTGACAAATATGACAATATGTTCTCAAGAATGCGTAAATACTTACGAAGGGAATCCCTCCCGGCTATGTCGTATATCGTCAACTCTTCGGTTCATGATCTTAGCCAGCTCCTCGTGGTAGATGCGAACTACCTTCTCCTGGGGAATGTCATCGTTTTCGTACTTCTTTAATCTTCTGTTTTGGCTTGAGTCCTGGAAAGGTGATAAAACTTATTTTGACCATATCTACTAAGTTTGGGTCGAAGTGTTAATCTAGTTAGTTAATTAGACTTCACGTATCATCAATTTTTGGCATTGTCAGGCCATTTCCAATGTTAGGTGAAGGTAGTAGTTGTGATAGGTAGTGCAATGATAGGTAGTGTTTGAATTCTGGCATATTATTTTTCAGAAGAATCCTCATTTTTAGTCTATAAAAAATGTCATTTGGCTTAGGTTAGGTTAGGTAAGGCTACCAAGATCAAAAGGCATCACCATCATTGGCTAAATTCTAAGTAATCTAAAGTCTCATTATGCATACTCTCATAATATCTCATTCGAGTATAAGTTAAATTGGACTCAGTAACTTAGTCTATTTCATTACTACCGCCTGTATTGAAAATACTTACCTTATTAGAGAAAGGCGATTGGCACTGCGTCCGCGGCGAGCTGGAGTCCTCATTACTCCTGGAGTCATCATTAACTTGTCCCGGCTTCATCATGTTGGATGCTTCGCTGAGGATGTGAGCCAGCCGCTCGTCGCCTTCCCCCTCCGATCGACCGAATCCTGGACCGATGCCGCCATCTTTCGAACCAACTGGAAAGATGGAAATATAGAAATATGTCTTTATTTATTATATTTTTTATTGAAATTATAAATGCATATTAGTTAAGGGTTTCTTATTTGTGGTATAGGTATACATTATACATAGGTATAATAAAGGACAAAATGAGGAATAGTGCGATAAGTAGGCGTATTAGAAGATGTAGAGATAACGATAGAGAAAGGAATGCTTAGGTGGTTCGGAGTTCGGACATGTGAAGAGGATGGATGAAAAGAGATCTATAAGGCGAGTGTGAATAGTCAAGTCACTGTAGTAGACCGCGGCATAATTTTCATGAACAAATTGACGTTTTTCTAAGGAAGGTCAAAAGAACGGGAACGAGGCGTGACTGTATGTAGGTATTTTAAGAAAGAGTTTATCTATCTATTATTTATCCATATTATAATGATTTAACTTCATATAAGTTCATAAGAAGAAATGAGACGTTTATGTCAACGACATTGTACCTAGTGATTTTTGTATTTTTTATATATTATAATACCATACATCGATCCCATAAAAATTACGGACTCTACGTAGATCAATGACTTTGTAACCTTACTAACTATAAGGTCTTTGACGTAGATCTTCAATAAAGTCAAAATAAATGTTGTAGACCGACCACGATGTATTAAATATACTTATTATATGTCAAAATGGCAGTGCATTGCATTTGCAACTCACGCCTCTCTCATTCACTAACAGTTCAGTAACATCGTGGTCGATCTTTATTTGAGAAATAAGCCTAATATTTATAAATAGAATTTGTTGCTATAATAAAAATTCGTTATTACGTAAAACTTGTCTAGTATCTACTTATTTATACCTACGCGTAATTTCGCGAAACGTTTTATGAATCCTATTTCTCTATAGCTATTAATATAATCGTATGTACGCACAAGATATTTTAATTGCACCTAAATTGTTACGCACACTAGCATGTCTCTACCACGTAGGCACGGCCACGACATGAAGAGTTGGAGAAGGCCGGCTATAATAATATAAGCTCTTCAGTTATAAATATCAGAAAAAGTTACTGCGAAACGTGGCTCGAGGAACAGGAAAAATTAAAAAAATAATAGAATTTACTAAGCTCTCAGTTTTCGTGTCCATAGTGATTTCCCGTTAGGTAAGTTTCAATTGTATCTTAAGTTGGGGGTATTTGTGTGCGTTATAGGTACTTAACTGTTTGAACGCACGTAGATTTATAATTTACTAGCTGTGCCCCACGGTTTCACCCGCGTAGTCTTCGTTCCCGGAGGAATATCGGGATAAAAAGTACCCTATTTGTGTTATTCCAGGGTTTAAGAGATCTACATACCAAATTTCAGCTCGATCAGTTAGTAGTTTTGGCGTGAATGAGTAACAAACCTCCATCCATCAATCTATCCTCATAAACTTTCGCATTTATCATATTTATAATGTGCAAAAATGTCATTTTAGAACCAACTGCTTGAATAAAAAATAAGTATTTTATTCTAAGCAGGTTCCTATAGGTATGACGTTTCCATTCGTTATAGGTTTTCGGAGTCAGTCTTCTGTATCTATCTTGTGTAGCTCCCGTTCATGCCAACTAATAAATACAGAAGTTATATTTGGTACAATTGAAATTAGGCGAGTCATTTAAACGGTACGCCGCGATGCTTTAAAGACTAAAGACTAAAGATAATCGGTTGAATGGGAACGGCCACTCATCGCCTAAGCCAGTAATCCTAAAACGGCGCACACGCATCCATAAACAAGTGAAGTTACGCGCGAAAACCGCCCGCCATATTGTGGGCATTCATCCTGTCAACATATTGTCTCTGGTCGCACAATGAAACGACACTATATAAATGGTGATTAGTTTAATTAAGACGCATAATTAGTTAACGCGAGATGCTTATAGAATGGGCTCGGTTTAATGTTCTAATATCTACTCAGATCTTTGCGCGTTATTTGCAGTATTATTTTGAGTTCAAAGAAATTTCGGTATTAAATTCATGTAAGGTAAGTATAACGTCGAGTAGGTTAATATATCTCTTATATACCTATCTAAGTAGTTAAGCGTACATGATCCAACCGACAATATTATCGAAATAAACTTAAACAAAACACTTTGTAGTTTAGTTAATACAAGTATCTATTGTGCTGTGATTGCTACCACGGCTTTTTGATCACAGATATTAGTAAGTACTGTTTTTGATAATAATGTGGGTTGGATAGTTCTTGCTAACAAGGCTCGTCCAATTTTTACAATAATGATATGAGTAACAGTTACCATCCATCTAGAAATCACACCTTTTAATAGCACGGGTTTCCGAGCGACATTAATATGTGTATATAACAAGAAATATAATGATTTTCTCTAAACGTAGGTAAAATGGTTAAAATTTAGTTTATTGTGAAATCACGATTGCGGTATTTTAACGATTCCCAAAGCGGATCAGTCTTAACTTAACGAATTAACTGACAGGATCACAAAGACTTAATGGAGTGATTAAATTTTATTTTAAAACCGACAATATGTTGTGTTGACTAATTTCGAGTAACATTGGTTATTTTAGATCGGTTCTTAATTAATTGGGTTGTTAAAACCATAATGCAGTGTAACAGTGTTTTTCTTCGAAAAATCTCACGCTCATTTTATAGGTGCGTAAAGTGCGCTTTATTTATTGGGAATTAAAAATGAATTAACTGACAAACAGATAAGTCAGTGCTGTGCAACAAGGATTTTTTGGCAGTTATACAAGAATCTTTTGGCGTGTGACAGTATTAAGAACTAACACTGCTAACATTTCAATGACTAACTTTTGCTTCGTGACTTGAGACAGCAGCGCACACATGTTCAAGGCAAAAGTTACCTGTCCCACGTACCTAAAGATCGGTCTTCCTGTAGGTAAGTATACATATAATATAAGATTTGGCAACGATCGCGCTGATTCACGACGGACCTACCTTTCTACTTAAATAAGCAATAGCTGTCTCAATAACGATTAAAAACCTCTTGCCTTGAGGAATATTTGAAACCTACATAATATTACAAATGCGAAAGTTTTTGAGGATGGATGGATGGATGTTTGTTACTCTTTCACGCCAAAACTACTGACCTAGCTACTGACCTACTGAAGCTTGGACCTTGGAAACACATAAGGTACTTTTTTCCCAAGATTCCCGCACGGGGACGATGTCTACGCGCGTGAAACCGCGGGGTACAGCTAGTAGCTCATAAAAAGCGGCACCGAAATTGTGGTCACAAAATCTAGAAGTTTTCTCTGAAGTAAAGTTTATCACATTTTTTAAATTCATTTCAAATCCAAACTTGATTTTACGTTAGACCACAGACAATTTTTTTTTTCTAGCGACTTATGACGAATACGTGATGGTCAACGGTTAGATAGAAAGATATCTAGGATAATGTCTAAATATTACAATACATAAATTTTCGAATACAAAATGACAACAAAATTCGTATTCAAAAATATTTAGTAATAAGTATTTATGTACCTAGTACCTAGGTCATTAGATCTGTGATAAGGTTTAAACAATGTGGTCTTTGAAAATTGTTTTAAAATTATTCGCACAAAACTTAACATGTGAAGGTGTATTGCATAGGTACGTTATGTAAGCGTCTATTTATTTACCTACATAAAATATTACCTACTTACCTACCTACTTGATCCATTCAATGAGTCACCTCTTATGGAAAAGGCAATGTTTTGTATTTTACTCACAAAAATGTTTTGGACATCCAATTTCCTGCCAATAAGGTAGTTAAATAGGTTCATTTGAATCAATAACTAAGAATTTGCATGCAAATAAAAACCGAATACTCATTGGACTTGAGAGTATTTTGGTAGACAATAAAAAGACACGTTATTGCTTAATGTAACTCAATCAGAGCTTATTTGAATGTCAATCGTGTAGTCCGAGGCCTCTGCAGGATTATTCAAAAATTTGTCTAGTTATTGCGTCAAAATACAACCTACATGCGACTCAACAAAAATCCTCTTTAAAATTTTAAAAGCGTTTCAGCATAAGAATAAGTCGCTAATTTTATCTATGGTCGATCTCACAAACGGAGCCGACTCGCAAAAAACCGTGTCATTGATATCGCACAGGCAAACAAGCGCAATTTGTATGTATAGATCTATCCTTCGACAGACAGGTCGTCGATAAATTTCAACACACGTATATTAATGCCTTTGATCTTGTTGTAAACCTCTTGTTATTCAGTTAACGGCGCGCGCACAATTACTGCGACGTGCTTCGGAATATTGTCAAAAAACTCAGGTTAATTCCACTGTCCCAGGTGTGAGGCGGTCCGCCATCTTGTCCGCTACTCGTCACGCTCGACAACATGGCCACCGCCGACGTCTTTCAAATATTACATTTTTATTGATCTAGTTTCTTTCGCGTTCCTCGTTTCTTATCTCGACGTCTATAAACTATGTAACGATATCAGTTTTTATTGCGGCCATTACGATGTGCATATTTGATGGATATTTTTAAAAAACGCGGCGCTCAATTAACGTCGTCCGGTCACGGAACTTTTATTTATTATCGGTCCGGGTTTGATCGTTTCTCGCCGACGCGACCGCTCGCTCCTTGGCATAGTAGGTACCTACTCGTATACTCGGCTCACTCCCGCACACAGCACAAGAACAAGGGGGAAAGTGTAAATTCGAGTGGCAATAACATAATTCAAGGATAACAATAAAAACGAAGAAATTATTTGTTTATGCGACATTATATCGCGTGCGTGCACGCGAAAACTATTTTCTTTGTGGCCATTATTGATTGCTATAGTCGTATGAATATTCAAAGGTTTGGAAAGTGTGGGGGCGGAGCCCTAAATTATAGTGTCACTGTGACATAGTAAAAAACTAGCGGTAATGTCGGATTGTAACGGGGAATGTGTATCCGGGATTGTAAATCAAGTCGGCGCGGGTAGTCGCAAGAAAGGGGTGAGAAGTGCGCGCTCTATACGTCACTCGCGGGATCGATGCTCATTTGCATTCGAGTCGCCACGAGCGGCGGACGTCAACGCCGCTCGAAAGTGTTGCACACCGCTAGAAAAAATACCCCATTTGAATTGTTAATTCTTCGCGAAAGAAATAGTTGCATAAACTGGCATCTGAGTCGAAATTAGGTGCTAAGTGCTGCAACAATGAAATGTACAAGCGGTGTTGCCCGTGACGGATGGTTCGCGGAAACTGGAAATGTAAAAAATGAATCGACGGCGGTGGCAAGGAACGCTCGCGTTTACAGAAACGCTTTATTCTCGACGAATGGAGACGTACAGCGGTCTAATGATACATTTTTCGATCGGCAAAGTTTCTTTTGTTCGACGTCGCGTGCGTAGGGTCGGCTGATCGGGATCGCGTGCTTGATGGCAATCTGGCGGCACGGCGCGGCGCGGGCGCGGGCGTGGACCCACCAACACTACACAATTGATTCCGCTTGGAAGAGGAGAACCAATGCTCCTTCTTATGTACAAACAACACTCATTACGAGAGAAATCGACGTTAAATACGATCTTTGACGATTGGCATCTACTCCAAATTGAGAGAGCCGTAAGCTGATGGCAACCTTTTGCCACAAACGCAATCATTCCAATGAAAGTATGACGAAACGATGAAAAATCGACACTACCATATTAAACTGTGGCCACAAACAGTTTTCTTTACGACACACAAAAATAAACACATTAAATGTGTCGCCAATAAAACGATTTTTATGATTTAATATTTTGTAAAGAACTTTTACGAACCTTTATTAGTTTAGGAAACTATTATGATTTTATAGCGCAGGTTGTGTGGGACTTTAAAAAAACCGTTTTATTTGAAATCATTTTAAGCACTTCGGCTGAAATAGTTGAAATACATATAAAAATGTGTAAACTCGTCTAATTTCCTTTCGATTTCGCTTTGATGCAGGAAAAATCGTTATAGTAAATGTGTTTTTCAGTGCATTTAAAAATGAACGTCTAAAAAAATAAAAGAGACGACGTTCGTAATTTGAAACTACGTTGTCAAAAGTGTGGGTAGTCCCGCAGGTAGGAGGCGACGCGACGGTTGAGTTCTCGCGGACGGTAGTTTATAACTAGATTCGATAATCAATTTTGCGAGTCCGCCGAGAATGCCATGCCGCCCTAATTCATACTGCAGGTACGAAATATCGTTCGGGAAAATAGCGTGAAAAATGTCTGTATGGATTATACTATTAGTACTTTCATCAAATAAATTGCAGACTTTATCTTGATGACTTTGTATCTATCTCAAACAGTTTTATAGCTTTTTTATGCTGATTATTTATTCCCAAAAAATAATTCAACGTATTTTTATTTTCCCTACTCTCATTCTGAGAATATCTATAAAAAGTATACACTTAATAATTTTTAAAACTGCATTAATATCTCGCATTGCTGGTTAAGAGCTTAATTAATCAACAATATTTCTTTAGTAATGCCGTGTTTTAGCACATTCGTTAGTATAAAAGAAGTAGCATAAATAAAAACAATATGTCTGTACGTTCATGTTAGTATAAAGGTACTTGTACACATTCAGCAGCCGGCATAGACAGCCCATTAGCCATTACCAATGTGCACAGTAGGTACTATTTTTTTTATACCATAGGTGGCCGCACAAGCAGACGGTGTGCCTGATGGCTCGCGGTTACCGCCGCCTATGGATACCTGCAACACCAGGGGTATTTCCAGTATGTTGCCGACGCTTCAACACTCCTTTTAAAGAGACCCATTTTGTAGCTCAACTCGTTTGTATCAAGTTTTGAGTAACTCTCCACAAAAACTTTATAATCTAAGTATGTAGGTATTGGTTTGTCTATGCCAAACACTGCAAATACTCGCGAATATATATACGAGCGTTAAGAGAATGTCACAGAGAGTTTCGAGTTCCCCCTTAGTATCGGCCCACGGGAGCTTATCTGTAACTTTTAACGATAGCGCAAAGTTTTTTAACGAAATAACCGAATTCGCGTTAACTACGTTAGTCGCGACCGATCGTCTGTGTTCCGTGTCCCAGCACTAATTACATTCGCTCTTAGGACATGCTTTTACTTCACGAATCATTATTTTAAGGAGGGAATAAAATTGCAAAATAAAAACTAAAAGAAAAAGGTAGGTAATAAAAATTACCTACTTCGAGTGACGAGCGCAGAGCAGTGTTGCGAAGAACTTCGCATCAAACGACTGCAATGAGCTGTCGTATCGCTTAACAGGCGAAGCTCGTGCTCGTCTCGTTCTTGCAATAAAAAAAGAAAAAATCCTATATAATATTAAATGTTACCATAAAAATATTATGTGTAGCTCGGGAGCCTACCATGCCGTGTCAAAAGCGGCAATTTTTCACCAGCGCCGCGATACGGCAGTTATTAATGCATTGATTTGTGCACGGTTGCTTTATTGATTATAGCTCCGATTGATAGCCCGTGGGCACGCGAGCTCCATGCACCGCTCGTCTAACGCCTACTGCGCTAATGCGTGGAAATTAAAAAGAAAATAAAATTGACAGCTGGAAGTGGAAGACGGCAGACGGGAATAAGTTGAAAAAAATAAATTATTGTCTATAGATACATTTCACATTTAAGGGATGTTGACACTTAACGATTTAAAACATCGATCAAAATAATCGATTAAAAGCGAGTTGCCGCATTGAACGAAAACGTTCAGTACAGTTTAATAGGAAATTAAGTGCATCCTGACGTATTATACACAGTAATTAATTACATGTGTTTCCTTGGCGGCCGCGGCGGTATATATCACAGTTCTGTCTCACAGGATGGGTTGTTTAACCTGTCACTTTAGACGCGATTTGTGACCGGGCATTTTACATCTTTGCTCCTTGTCTTGCATAATTAGTAAGGATTAATGTGAAGCTATGAATGACTTCGTTATAGTCCTGTTTAATAATATCTGGATCTAGACCACCTATTATTTAATAGATTTGCTCTAATGGACCAAATAAAAATATACAGCAATTCGGCTCTATTAGATTTTTTATAAAAATATTCCTATCTACCTACTCAATAGGGTTGGCATGCAGAATGCAAAATAAGACATATATAAGGATTTTAATAGATATATAGAACATCACTCTCTGGAGAATGCGCTCACGGCTTCGATGCCATTAGATTTTCGTGAAAATGTAACGCGCGTCTATGCGTGAGTGTTTTCACTCATTGTACGAGTAATTAGCTTGCCTTTTGTACCCATCTATATCAAGTTTAAAGATTGGCCATCATAGTAAACCTAGTGGAACCGTTCCAAATAAAGTAGGCCGGAGTCCGGCAAACAAAGATACATAAACCGAATACGCATTAAAATGAGACAGTTTGGCGCATAGTATCGGCGCAATATTTCAATCGGATTTCCTACAAAACTCGTACATTTGTGGGCGTGATGCGACTTGCGACGTGTTTACGAGCAAAGACCGCGGGCTCATTAAAATAATTACCCTCAGATCAGCCCTCGGTTGACGTATGAGAGATGAACTTTTTTTTTGTTCCTGACGAATTATGTCGATGGACGAAAGACCACTTTATAATCGCTTGGAATGTTTATTGGGAAGATTAGAATTCTTGATTATTTGTTGTTATATTTAAAACTTTGCATATTATAATACTTATTATTTGCAAATTTTCAAATAGTATAGAAAAGAATAATACTTTATTGCATACAAGAAATAAAAACAATTTTACAAAAGACACAATACAAAAGACACGGTAAACAATCGGCGGTCTTATCGCGTAAAGCAATTTCTTACAGA
Source organism: Hemistola chrysoprasaria (assembly GCA_947063395.1). Classification (NCBI taxonomy): domain Eukaryota; kingdom Metazoa; phylum Arthropoda; class Insecta; order Lepidoptera; family Geometridae; genus Hemistola; species Hemistola chrysoprasaria. The sequence goes on from OX346729.1 coordinate 11,115,441, forward strand.
CAACCTGAGGATGAAAAGAACCGTAAACATTTAACGACGGTAGTGTACCATAGATAGGTATTTACATAGATAATACATTACTTATATTATTATAGCTACTTCAACATACTATACAAAATATAAATTAACTTATATACACGTACAATAATAAATTATAAATAATAATATAATAGATATTAAATACTTAGGTTAGGTTAAATGGAAACAGGAATATAAGTCGTTTCAGCGGCTTTAAAACTAACACATTGCTAAATTAACAATTCTAATTTTGATATCTATTTATATATTTATCTATTTATGCCCATAGAAGATTAAACGATAAAATTGATCACAGTTGCCATTTCACGACAATTCTGATCTTCATCATCAATAATTTTGACAGTAATGATGGTTTAAATAACCATTTTGTCAGCATAGCACATTATGACGGCAAAAATTAAATTCCTAATAGCAGTGTTCAGATTTTAGAGCCACCGAACATCGGTTCATCCACTGACAATTATTAGTCGCATAGTGCGAACGCGGTCTTAATAGTCCTTAACACAATTAGCTTTTAATAGCGACCTAAAATAAGATTATGGCGATATGGCAATCAAGCACTCTTGTTTTTGAGACTGGCAATAATTTTGTTGCGTTTTATTGCTACATTTCAGTGAGCTGTCAAATAAAATGGAACTAGTTGATTTTCCAGGGTTGATTCGAGATTTTGAGAGCTAGTGTTGAATTTGGTGCAATGGCATTGTGCCAAACGGATGTGCATTGTTACCGTGTGGACGCATAAAGGAATTCCTTTATCTGATTATGCTTGTATTGACGTTTTGTAGCTGAAACTTAAATTCTAAAGGAATTTGGAGAGTCACGAAAGTGATCAAACAGCATTATTCACCACCCTGAGACATAATATCAATTAAATTGCTTAAGTTACGCTTGTTCAGTATGTCCTATCACCTATATCCTTAGTTTAAACTCTGCGAAATGGAAGGGGAATTTGTTAATACCTACGTTTTAACAAATTCCACTTTCATTACGCACAGTACTGAAATATTCATAATTACAAGTTCTATTCCTATTTCTTGTTTAAATCCTAAAACATTAAAGCGACATTAATAATTCTTGCAGCGAATTAAATAATAGTATTTATTTCTGGATGCAATAACGAAACGCACAGTAATCCAGAACCAAGGAGTTTAGAACTATGAGAACATGAAGGTTTTATTAATTACATCGTTGAGGTAAACAACTGCATGCTCTAACGTTCTAAAATTAAAATAGATTTGCAGTACAATTAATGCACGAACCATGCGGTGCCATGTTTAAAAAACGATTTTGGTATATTATTTATTAAAAACATTTAAGGTTAGTTATTTGGTCATGTCTAAGTTTCTAATGCATCAGTAGGTACAATAATATTATAAGTCGAGTTATCGACTATCGATAAAATAATATCGATATTCAAACATGGATCCCATCCCGTATCACGCAATTCATTCTGGCCTTCTGGCCGAATTTTGTTTCTTTTTAGGTATAAGTACTTAATACTTAATGGCAAATAGTGAATAAAATATAAAACGAGCTTTCTGATGTTCCACACGCCAGCTCATAATAGTTGCAGTAAAATGATCGTGTGAATGTCACAGGAAGCGTTAATGAATACACTGAATTAATAAATGACCAGCGAAATAGAGCTGACTCGATTCCACCAGATAGAAATGTCACCGAGTATTGTGTAGTCTTCGTGTCGCGTCGTTTACGCGTTCGCACCGACAATTACTTAAGTATTATAAGGTACACTCATTTAGATATAAAATCATAAAGTATATAACGAGCCGCGGTATTATAATCGTAAATATGCCAGTAAACAGGGCTGATTGCTTCGTCGGAAGCCGTCAAAGCGGCCGCGACGCGACTCGAATTCTTCGCAAAATTATCTGTTGACCTCTACGCTAGCTTACGCTACTCGCCAACAGATGGCGTTACGTGTACATTGTTGCTCGAATGCACAACTTTTTACACGCACTTTTTCGAGGTATTTCTACTTAAACGCTCCTTAACCGGCTATTCGCTTTTTCAAACTTTCTAAGTGGTCGTCGCGAGTATTTTTTGTTGGAAACGTCCTTTGTAAATACATTAGCAATAATTGCGTCGTAAATTAAGAGTCTGTCTCGTTCCTGGTAATTTCATAAGCGAGCTTTAAACTCGTGTTCAATTAGGGACTTTTTTATTACGCCTAACGTACGAACAAAAAATAATTATTGTCTGTGATTGCGCTACTTACTGCTAGATGGCGCTGATAGTCCAGCTAGAAAAGAAAACATTCCGTTAATTGGCGAACATACATACAACACCAACAGTTTATGGCAACACCGAGTTATTTTACATTTTCAACTCCGAATTAGGGTTCATGCATACCCGAAGGGTTACTTTCGATAATGTTCCCGCGATCCGTTGATTCCCGCGGGTTTATCGTCAGGTAATTATTATGTGATTAGGTATCAACGAATTTTCGTGTTTGTTACCGAAACTTTGTGATTTATGTGTATTAGTTGAGCCTGTTTCTACCCGACACCGTTTTATGATTTTAACGAGGGTTCAACACGTCAGATCAACAGTAACTAATATGGTTCTAATGTTAAACGGAATAGTTTGAAATCGTTTTAAATTAAAAAAAATCACGATCCATCCTTATGATCAAAAGTATCATTATAAGTTTTTTTTTCTGGCAATCTAATGTTTTTAGCTGACGAAGATTTTAAACGCCCTTATAAATGTTTTTTTTTTTCGATACAGCTTACGTAGCTCGCCAAAGTTTTGAATTTGTAAAGTGAAGATGACCAACGCTGTCAGCCATTTCGTTCGATGGCCGACATGTTAGGTAGCTATAACTCTTCCGAACTAGACGCGATTGTTTTAAATGCATGTGACAGTTTTGCGGGATCCATGTTAACTTTAAAATAATAAGTTTACCTAAGTATTAAAGGTAGGTACCTAGATGTGCGGTTTTGAAAGGAATTAGGACCATTTTTATATCATAACTTTTATATTTAAGTGGTTTATTCAGAATTTTGGCCTCTAAAATTTCTGAGTAATTATCTATTTTCTTACTAAAATTTAAGGGGGAGGCATATGCCTCCCCCTTAAATTCAATTAAATTCAATTGAACATATGTTCAGCAGTGGACGTCCTATGTATGAGATGATGATGATGAATTACTAAAAATTGTGTGTATTATTTTATAAGTGATGGAAATTGTTAGACGGACATTTTTCCACGATTTAGACAATGTTTATTTAAGAAATCCTATTTCTAACATTTGGAATCACTAACAACAAAAACAAAACACATCAACATGCAAAAGCACAATAGAATATTAAAATTTGCTTAACATTAAGAGTTACCGAGGAGTTTGTGAGCATCGAGTACGGTTAACTTCGGGCATAAACCCTTTGGCGAGTGTCCTGCCCGATAGTGGTCATTGAAAATAGATTTTGTACGGTTCAAACGCTTTCGAGTGCCGAACTCCGAACTTTATCCTAATATTGCTCGTCATTTAAGTTTGGAACGTGTTCTGTATTCGAATTTGAGTTTTAAAAGTTTGCCTGTGTTGCCAATTCAGAAATAAAATCAAGTTGTATTTACAGTCTGTCTTTCGCAATGAAGACAACAGTTTTTATTCTTTTTGAACAAATCAAAGCTGAGATCAAGTAAAGCGGTAATTCTCATTTATCAGTAACACATAAGGTTTTATATGAACGTGATTTCTCTACATAGTATTTATTATCCTTATTTATTATTCACATAATCTATATAATATCCAGTATCAAGTAACGTGTTGTTGTGGGGTAATTAATGCTCTTATTACTTGGCAACACGCTTCACTGGTACAGTTACTGATTTTATTTATACATAATATTATAACAAACGTTATTACTTAAATATAAATATAAATTTAAGTATATAAAGAACATTCTAAATGGCAATATTAGCAAAGTTTTAAACTTCGAATTCGAATACACTTTCTCGTAAACGTGGCTGAAAATGGAACTGTATCTAAATATTAATATAGTCTAGAACTAGCTAAGTTTTTAAACTTCAAATTCGAATACGCTGTCTCAGATTTTAACGAGCCAAATTGAGTAACTGCTGTCAGTTGTCAATAATTATGACGTATTATTTTTCATAAGATAGCACGTAAGTATTTTAATACTAGACCAACTGATTCATACCTACACGCCAAAGATCTTAAAACGCTTTGGTTCTTTGACAGTTGACAGATTGAACCACCTCTCAGTGCTACCTAGTGTCTAGTAGACGTAATTACAGGAAACCCTTATTAAATAAATAAATAACTATAGTCCATCACGTCACAAAAATCGGCAAAAAATGAAGGCACATCACTATTTGACGTGCAATTAGGTCATTCATTCCAGTTCCGTGCTCGAGACCATGTTTTTAAACTCGATACTGGCACAAAGGAATCGTGTATATTGGATCAGAAAAAGTAGAATTTTAAATAATGGCATTTACGTTTGTTTATGGTTAATTTGACAAATGTATTCAGTCTTCGTTAATCACGACAATAATGTACTTAGGTACAGAAGCTCGATTCTGTCTTATTTTCCTTTAAAAAAACTAACTAGGGATGTGGCGTCGGCACACTGTGCAAGTAAGACGAATTCTGGACTCCAGTATAGAAGAAATTTTACACAATTCTAAGAAAAAAATACAAAATCGATGTGTTTTGTATTCCCCCGTTTTCTCCGAATATAAAAAACCCATTCTGTAAATTTATATCTTGATATTTTTATATTGAAGTAAAATATGTCTCTGTTATTTATGTTTCTTTTATAAACTCTCGGTTTTTTCATAGTGACGTTTACTACAAAAAAAAATTAAGCGTTTATTAACAACAATAAAATGATAGAGACATAGTTTACTTCATCATCAAATTATCAGGATATAAATATATTAATTAGGTTAACAATATTCAGAAGAAACAGGGGAAAACAAAACATCGTTTTGGTAAATTTTCCATAGGATTGTGTCAAACTGCTCAGAGCTCCCCGTTCCTGTTAAGTTTCCCGTAAAAATGCGTGACTTTGTGTAATGTCATAGCAAAACTAGCGTTCTGTATCTATCTATTTTGTGTTGTAACGATGAAGTACCTATTCAAATAAAATTTCACTCGATAAATTCGTCTCAGAACGCATCAGCGGAGCGCGTTAAAAATATATTTATAAAGGAGGTTGTTGCACACGACAGCTATCCCGCGTTAATAATTAATACAATGTTTTTATTATACTGTTTGTTTTTGCTCGTTTTAGAACAAATTAAGGGCGGTTACTCATAGTAATTGAAACTATTGTTTTTGCAGAGGCGTGTATTTATTATAATTAGATAATAGGCTTTAGATACCATCGTAATGGTTCGTATAGGAAGTGTGTAACTACATTGATCTAGGCTACCTGAACATTTTACAAGTTTTTGTTCCTTTGCATATCTACTTATATATCTATTTATTTATAATATTTATTGAGATTAAACCTATTTAATGAATAATCATTGAACGATTTAATTATTTCAATTATTATTTAGTAAATAGGTACTCGAGTAACTTCCACTTTTGCAAAGTAAAAAATTGTTCACCTTAATAGGTAAGTATGCCACCTATTTGCCATAATTGTCAATACATGCAATAAAAACCTTACACAACAAAACCAAAATGGCGGCACGCATGATTACATGGCTCCCATACAGCGTGTCATTTAAACGGCGATTTCCACAATTTCCCTATTTCCCACGATACACATACATAATGTGCGTCCGTCTGTCCGACGTTGCGAAACGATTGTTGTCCTATCGACGTTCTCACGTGACATTTGTCGAGACATGCAAATTATTGTATGTATGGACTGTGGACCATACGTACGCCATAAATGCTTTTGCGAAATGTCTTGTGTTTAATCTTTTTGAGGTTTTTAGTTTTTTGTAATGGCACCACACGATTTGCTTATGTGACAGTGTCTGTGTGTCAACATACATCGAGTTCAACTTATTTGTGAAAAATTGCTTAGCGAATATTAAAATACAAAATAGCCTTCACATCCAAAAACTAGGTTTTTGTTTTCTGACATTTCTTAAAACGTTAAAATTTTCCGTATGAAAACAGTTTGTGAATGAAAGCATTCCCACGGACGTTAGCGTGACCGTCGCGTTAGCCACATACCATCATTATTGGCTTATTACACATAATAGATCGGATGAGACCGATCGCCATCTTGAAATATGACTGTTATAGATAATAACTGACAGAAAGTGGCAGCATTTGATCATAAGAACTATATTATAATAATTAGAAGTTTTGTAAGTTATTTTAAAATCAAGTAAAATGAATAAGCTCAGTGAAAAATTACAGCTTGAAATAAATAGATTATAATCTATTTTATATTATTATTATTATCTTTTTTCGTTCATCTTATTATATTTTATATTAAATAACGTTTAGAAAAAATCATGTGAAATTTATGAATAAAAGTAACAGATACGACATAGTACGAGTAGATATTGTAGTGCTTTTATATTTTGTTTTATGCGATATCCGTGTTTTTGCACTGGCAAACGCAATCAAAAATTAGCATCGCCGAAAATCGGGGAATCAACAACAATAACCTCGCATTAAAAGAAAAGGAATAAGGCAGAGCGTACACACCGACAGTATTATCTGAAATTCAATCTATTTGAGCTCATCCCATCGATGGCACAAAGGGTAATGTTCCTGCATTGTCTTCTACAGATTTATTTGTCGTCCTGCTTTGTAGCTAATGTGTACTCTGCTTTACAATGACGCTGTTTTTTAATTCTACCCAATTTTTCAGTGTGTGTTCTTGTTTCGATTTTGAAAATATAAATTGTCTATGGTATATATGATCTATATGACAAATCTCTGGTCTATTGTGTCAAGTTTCGTATAGATTTTACTTAGAAAGCGAGGGAATGTTTAATGTAAGCACTGGTAACACACAAAAATCTATTTAAATAGGTATATCAAAAAATGGGTATACGAGTAGGTACTTCTAACAATAAAAAAATATATTATAAAAATAGACAGTATATAGAAACATTAAAATATTAGAAAATCTTATTCCTTAAAAGAGTACTTATATATCCCTTTTAATAATATCGCAAAAGATTCAATAAGGTCATTTAACAAAAAAATATATTGAGTACATAAATTATATAATAAGTAAATTATTCTTATTCTTATCTCTAAGAAATATTATGTACTTATTAGGTGGTTCAACGCTAGGCGCGTGTCCGCTTCTCATTGGGCCATAAAGAGTACTGAAATACAAAATCTTTGCTGAAGTTTGTTGAACCAACTGGCTGAATTTCAACTTGACAAAAACTTGGACGCGCGTAAAACGCTTTAAAATAATTTGAATGAGTTTTTAAACGGGCACGAAAGATGAACACATCTGAAGAATATCCAAATACTTTCGCGCTCGTAAGTGGTGTAGTTGGCAAATGCGTAGGATAGACATTTGTCTATCTGCTAGTGGTGAAGATTCCGTTTGTTCCGCTGTGACTGCGACTTCCATATTTAAAATAACAATAATAATAATAATTTGTATTCATGTTTCGTGCCCACATACTTTTTAATTTATGTGAAAAAAAAAACAAAAATGTCAAGAGCGAAACAAAAAAGTAACCATAACTCTTAAATTTTTAACCCCGTTTATGGTTAGCTACTGTCCGCACGCGACAGGAAAGGAGGTTGGAATAGGACAAGGTCGGATAGGATAAGGACAAAAAATAATAATAAAAAATAATAAATGTTAAATAAAAGTGCGGACTACATGATTAAGCTTGCTGTTAGATTATATCGATTCAAGTTATCAAGTCACGATTGACCAATCGTAGCGTTATGACCAATTACAAATCGATTTCTAATCGAAAAACGCCATAATGGTTTTTTGACAGCTAGGGCTTGATTCTATAACTTATTAATGTTATGTAGGTGTAATGGTGTTTTGATTGAGTGTTCATAGGGTGTCTCTGGAGTGTCAATGGATTTAATTCCAAAATTGGAAAAGGATCTGATAACAGTTTCTACCTTTTTCATTGACTCTTCGATGATAAGTACATTATTAACACTCCATCGACAACCTATAGACCAAAATTATTAGATTTACTTTTAAGACATCATTGACCACAGATAGGTAAGTAAAGTTAGCAGTTAAAGAACCAAGGCCCTAAGATGTTATTGGCCTCTACGCATTGATCAACGCTTCAAGCTGTAAAATGTAAGAGAAAACATCTTTTGTCAACAGTTAATGGCCTGATATAGTATCGCGTTGATTGATGACGTCTATTGTCAGGTGGCGGCCGTTCAAGATTACCCTGAACCGGCTTAATTGATGGGTTGAGTAAAAGACATGCGATCGAACGCCTACCAACGACTAGAAGAACTAAAAGTTGTTACAATACCAAAGTCAGTGATAAACGCTTGAGCAAAGCACAGTTTCCACACTAAATACTAAGATAAAGAAGGCAGGCTCGTTACCACACGAACGAAGACTTTACAAGAAATAAAAAAGTTTTGGACGCGTAGAGCAGCCACGAGCGCACGTTCCTGAGTTCTATATTGAAATTTTTCGTGTTTTGTGGAGGTATCTTTTATAACAGAAATACTAACAGAGCCTGCCTTCTAAACCTATTTATTTAATGTCCAAATAAAAGCCAGAGGAATGGAAATACCTTTCTTAGGGATGAGAGACTTGAGCAACATGACGGCCGCTTCGTCGCAAGCCCACGCATGCATCTTCCTATACGAGTCTCTTCCTTTCTCCGTAAGCTTGTCCCAGGGCTTCGGCTTCGACAGTAACTCGGAAACCGTCCCTTGAGACAGCCCGAGAACATACTTCGCGAACAAACGCTGGCCAATGTTGTGGACCGAAAGCAGCTCCCGGACTCTCCGACTTATATGCAGCGTGTCAAGATTGCTATTCGCGTATTTGTCCATGTTGTATCTCAGCATTTCTTGCAGCCGCGCTTCCATCGGATCTCCTTTAGGGATGAGAGAGTCTCCTAGACGTCCGACGAGGGCGCCCGGTGGTAGAGGGCCCATGTCGTCGGCGAATCGATACGGTCGATGTTCGTCGAAGCGGAACGGGCTCGGCGGGGGCAGAGGTAACGCTACTGGACCGTTGTGGTTGTGATGAGTTGTGTTGTTGTTGAGCGGAGGTGTCGCCGGCCACTCCTCACCTGCGGGCACGGGCACGATGTTACGAGGAGGGGACGGGAGAGGAGCGCGAGCGAATTGTTATCGACGCGTTTAGTGAGGCTTCTATCGAATCCTAAAATCGGAGCGATTACGCGCGTCCGTCTTGCTGAGGTTATGATAAGTGAAGCGAACACGGCTAGCTGATGATCGCTTCTGACGACACCTGTCGCGATTCTGTCGCTGCTGTAACGCTAAACTCTTACTATAACTTGACTAATGTGCTTCGGTAGGTCGGTTCCGGCTATCCTCATACACGATAGTTACATCAAACATTTTGAAAGACTAAAAACTGTAACACGCTGTTGAGCTCCTACAGGCAGGTTAAGATTTTTCTCATGATAATATTTTAACCTGTTTCATTTAAGTGTTTGTCTTTTTGACGATTAGTAAACCTTACCTAACCATTTCAGGTCAATTGGGCATAAAACCGATAAATCGAGTTGGGCTTTATCAATTCAATTATTTTTCCCATAAAAACATGATGTACTAGGTAAATGGTATGTTATAGGTATTTGGCTGTATATCTGCTAAGCTATCTTTACTGAGGATCTTGTTGGTTTTGAAGTTACTTGAGACCGTTGTAAGAGCGAGAAATCTTCCTCGTCACTTGTTCTACTTGCTACAGGTTTCTGACAAAATATTAAAGACTCTAACCCTCGCGCCTCGTCCAAAGGCTGGTCACCTAGAAATCGCTTTAAGCGATAAAGCCATCCTTTGCCGACTAATAAGTAATGTCTTAATCATAAGACCTAAGTATGTGTAAATATCTTATAATTATTAGACAAGTATGTAGTGTAAAAAGTTTCCAACATGACCTAGCGACTGCACTCTATATATATACTATTTAATCGGGAACCCACAATTTAACGGTAAACTCACTCTTGTCCATATTTAGTCAAGTTATAGAATACAACTAGGGACGTACCTTGTTCTCTTCGCTCAGCGCTTCGCTCTCGTTCGACCGAGTTTCTTTCTTCTCGGACACTCGGCGCAGCGCTCGGTGATCTTTCTAGTTTTCGCTCAATTCGCTCACTTGGGCCCAACTCTAGTGAGCGGAGCATGCTGGAACAAACGAAAAAAACAATATTAATACCTAATACTATTTTATGTAGACCTTATGACGTAATAGAGCTTAAATTATTGTAAACATTTCTTTATATATCACCCAATTTCTGAACGATTTTCGCCAGTTTCATGATAACTGGTAGAAAGTGCTATTTTAGAGTCTTAGCGATATGTTGAATTAGAAATGAATAACTATACCTACGGGAAAACTTTCACATACGATCTCTTGATCCAGAAATATACAAACATATACAAACCAAAAGACTGATTTTAAATACCTACCCAAACATTCATAAGACATGCTCATTATGGCAAAAAATGTTGACCTGCCTGATGAACCCAGAACCAACAGCATAAAGCAGTCACTACCAAAATGTGCCAACTGATCATCATTGGCTTTGAACTTTATACATCTTGAAAGCATTTAAATCTATTATAACCTTTGTGCATCTAAGAAGTGGCCAGTCACATACTTGATACGTAATAATAATGTTTGCTATGATTATAAACACATTTTGAGCTCAAAAATGTCTCACAAAGCCCTTAATTAGCCCTTAGGGTGACCTTCCGATATACCTTAATAAATTGAGCGGAGTGAATTGATTAAAGCCATTTCAGGTGAATTAATTAAGTATTTTAATTAATAGGATATGCCGGTGCCCTTATTGGCAATATTCCTTTCATAAATTTATTGAGATCGGTCCCTTCAGAAGGGTACCTTAGGGCTATTAGGAGATAAGGTGAGCCCTTTACCTTTTACACTGATAATGATACTTTATGGTCTCAGTGATGTCGTGTTTTATTGAATTACAGTATAATATCTTAATAAATAAATGTTCATTGATCTTCTTTTGATAAATCCTCTTTACTATGCCATCCAAAAAGTTTAACACATCCCTTATAAAAAAAATATAATTCGTAATTCAAAATCACTACTCAAACTCAAACGATAAAACTATCAACGCTCTACACTAATTTCATCGCAAATAGAGATGAAACTTCAATATTGACTAAATCAGCAAATAGCTCGATTATTCGGTCGATTGTTCGATTAGTCTACCGATTGTAGGTGCAAGATTTTCTCACCTCGCACAATAGGGTTGTACGTTAATTACGATTTAATATATAGGCAATTAATCGGTTCAGGAGGGAGGTGTAATTTGAATCGTATGTTAGTAGGTATTGTTTGTATTGTTATGGGTGATTTTGGGATTTCGATGTGTTAAGCAGGTGTTGTCGTTGATTTGTTTTGTAAGTTCTACAATTATTAATTGGTAGGTAGCTATAGTTTTAATAAAGTAGGTTATCAAGCTTTGTTTCGCTGCTTGGTGAATTTAATAAAATATAATCACTATTTTATTTAAATATTGTTATATATCATTGTTCCCGGTATTAACTATTATTTACCTAATCAATATCAATAATAATCAATAATAATTTTTTAAATAGTGTATTGGCTAAATGACATCGCTCTTTTAATAAAATATTAGGTATACCTTCACAAGATCGATTAGAAATAATTGAAAATTTTCACATCTCTATACTATTTATTTAAATTTATTATAATAAAAAGTTCCTATTTACTTATTTGGAAAGTTCCAACTTCAAATTTCGTATTTAACAAAATATTTATCTGACTTCCTGTATTGTTCTGAGCTCCTGGGAGCTGCCAGGTGAGCGCAATTGTCCCCGAGTGACAACTTTATGGCAACATTGAATCGATCGGTGTTGCTAGTTGCGAAAACGCTATTTGGGATAATGTGAAATTAGTTCTAATGAATTTCAGGTGCATTTGGGAGTTGACTGAGTTAAGGATTAGTTTAGTTTGTTATTTTAACTAAACATTGCAAATATTTTAAATAGATTAATGATAGAAAATAGATTAAAATCTATTAAAAATGTATAAGTATATTCCCTTTTTTTAAGACTTTTTGGCATATTATGTAAGTAGACTCAATTGCGGACTTTACAGAGAACACAAAAATTGTAAAAAAAATACCTAGGTACAAATAATCTTAGAATTATACAAGTGGCAGTTCTATCGCCTAAACGGATGTCTTCCAGTCAACCGGAAGAACAGGAGTAAGAAAGTAAATATACTTAGTCGGTGTATATATTATACTTAAAATATTACATAATATTATGTACATATTATGTAAGATTATACTTAAATAATTATCGTAAGACTACAATATAAAATAACAAATTAAGAATAGTGCTCCACCCTCTCTACCCGTGGTTGCCGTAAGAGCCGGCTAAGGGTTAACAGATCCAGAGGACGGGCAGCAGCGTTCTCTGCAAAAAACCATCGAACCGCGCTCGACAACCCGCCTGCCAAGCGTGTCGAGTATTGGCAAAAATTCCTTTATGGGGGAGGCCTATGTTCAGTAGTGGATTACCAACGACTGAGGTGATGAGGATGATGATGTGCAAGGCGCACAATGAAAGTTTTAGAAAAGCAGCCATCAAATGTATTTAAATTTCAAATTAGGAATGCAGCAATTTAAAAAGTGTCTGTCGAACGTCAAAATAGATCATTTACTACGTATAGACAAATGCATTTTGACGCTTGACAGACGCTTTTTAAATACATTTTTCATCGTCTACTTTTCTTACTGGCCTATTCTAAAAACTTTCAATGTTACCCATATATCTAGGCGCGTATTACTAGATCTCAGTCATACAATAATCCAAACATGTTTCATTTCGACTAAAACCGTATGTAAAACTAAATAATATCTTGTAGATAATAAAAAGGTGAAGTTTTTATTGGTAGTTTTTAATTGTAGATGAGCTTTGTCGTTTCCAAAAATCCGACAAAAAAGCCCCGAACATAACGATGTTGACACATCAAAGTTAAAAAAAGCAAATAGAGAATGAGGAGGTTATCTTGTTTAATTAACGTCTACGCACACACTGATTTACATATTACAACGAAGCATTCGTTATATACATGTTACTGAGAGGCGTAGTGATACTCAAAGAAATGCATCTTAGGACTTCAAAGTCTAAAGTCAAAGTCAAAATTGTTTATTTAACCTGGTCATTTTTTCAATAAACCTAATATCTTCTTTGCAAGAAAAACGCACGAATTTTTTTTCTGCGGATAGTTTAACAATTCTTGTCGATGAATTGTCAAAATCTCGACAAAAATCAACTTTTCTCCAAAATGGCCTACGAAATCAAACAGTTTGTACAAGTCGAATTTTCGCCAATTTTGTATTTATTTTTATTATAACAATGGGCACACTGAAAGTTTTTAGTGGCCAGTAAGGAAAGCAGCCGATGAAAAATTTATTTATATTTCGAATAAGAAACTCTGAATGGACTGGAAATGGAACTGGGAATCTGTAATGTGTATTAAATTCATGTGTCATTTGTTTTTACAAATTGGCAGCAATTTAAAAAGTGTATGTCGAACGTCAAAATTGATCATTTTCTCTAGTCAAATACATTTTGATACTGGACAGACACTTTTTAAATTGCTAAAACAAATTACAGATTCCCAAACCCAAAGAGTTCCTAATTCGATTTTTTTTTTTATCGGCAGCTTTTCTTACTGGCCTATTCTAAAAAACTTTCAGTGTTACCATCACCTATTTGTTTAGTTTGAAGGATAGATCAACCTCCTTAGAGAAACTACACCTTTCTGTTTTCTGTTATTATATAGTTAGTTCCATGTATATGAATGGGGCGGACTATCGTGGACACCTGTCTCCATTTGCTTAGGTTCTGTTTGTTCAAAATTTAACGAAAGTTTAGTTTATCGTCGCACACAAATTATCAACTAATTTACGGTGCTTTTTTCTTGTTTACATGAGACGGGAATGCGCTTGTGTCAACGTGGATGGATCTTTAGTTGTCTCTGTATCACAAACGTGACGTTATTTACTACTTATTGTACCTATGTTCATGTTACAAATCAGCCGAACTTTGAGCAGTTTTAGAGATCAGATTCGTGTTAGCGATTCTAATGACTTGGCATGCGCTTTATTTCTATTTTCGATTGCAGATCTTTTCACCGAAATATTAATGTTAAAATAGGTAGGTATAATATAATATCCTACTTATATTATAAAAACAATTATAAAAACAACAAATCTCATTTGTAGTGGTAGGCCTCTTTTGAAGGGGGCCGCCTGGGGAAGTACGTACCACACCTTTGCCAGTTATTCATCCGCCAAGCAGTAATGTGCAAACATTAAATACTGTGTTCCGTTCTAAAGGGCAAAGTTTTCATGACGAGTTTCAACAATTTTCAGGGTGACAGGCGCAGTGCAGTGCCGCGCAGAATTTTGAATTTTAAAACACCGGGTGGCACTGTGTCTGATATGGGCAATCATGATGCTTACCATCAGGCACCTGATTTGCTCGTCTTGTTGCTCACTATCATAAAAAATATATATATTTATTAAAAGCAGAAATTCAATTTGTGTCGCTACATTTTATTACCCAATTAGTAAATATCATTCATCGATGGCAATACAACTTTTTACGAAAAGGTGAAGTTACACTTAAGGAGGTAACAACTTAAACTACTAATAACAGAAAAATTTGATTAATTTTGGAATTGTTACATTTGAAAATGCTAAACCTTTTTAACACGTTGTACCTATAGTATGTCCGTCTATATATGTCTATAGTATGTCCCCCGTTGTCGTATTATGTACATGTCTCACTGTTACCCGTTGCAGCCTTATTTTTTCCCAACGGGTCACACTGTTACCCGTTGGCACCTTTTATATTTTTTCCGTCCCATCCAGTCACACTGTGACGCAAGTGTTACTCGATAGGAATTTTTTTCCCAACGTGTCACAGTGTGACTCATTAAGTGTAACTCGTTGGGAACCCACCTTATGTACACATCTGTACGTGTAACATTTTTCCATGTAACATATATATATAAGTAGATATATGTAAAGCATTTATTGAATGTAGGTTGGTATCGGAGAGTCGAGGCGTGACTGACCGATTGATCGGGCTCGATTGGTCAGCGGCGAGTGGGCGGAGCTACCTTATCGACTGCCGATGGTGATAACAACCGATCGGATGACGTCACACCATTGTCCGATCGCTAGATAACATTACCACCATTATTCTAGTCATTTTCCGATTTTATCAGTTCCTGAATTGATAATGAATCGTGATTATGCATCGTTTCCAATTAAACTGGAAACGGAAACGACGCACGATTGCGAGAAGTTTAATTAATTGTTAATCTGGTTGCGAGTTCAAAAAAATCTGCCTTGAAAGTTTTATTTAGTTATTTTATAGGTATTTATTATTATACCTCAGCTATTAACCAAAACGGTATTAAATCTATATAAATATCTAGATACTCTCAGGAACACAAATAGATGAGTATTTTACCACCCAAAAAAATGGACAGACGATCTAATAAAGACAGCAACCAGACTTTTTTTATGATAGTGAGTGACAAGACGAACAAATCAGGTGCCTGATGGTAAGCATCATGATTGCCCATATCAGACGCAGTGCCACCCAGTGTTTTGAAATTCAAAATTCTGCGCGGCACTGAACTGCGCCTGTCACCCTGAGATATTAGTTGTTGAATCTCATCATGCCCAGTAATTTCGCTGGTAAAATTGTCCTTCAGACCGGAACACAGTAATGTTCGCACATTACTGCTTGGCGGATGAATAACTGACTAGATGGAAATATAGGCGAGACCTACGTCCAGAAATAGACATCCTATTGCTAAAATGATTTTTAATACTTTAATGAATCGTAAATAAAAAATTAAAATCTAAGGCTACGTATAAGTATTAAATATTTGCTTTAAAGCTAACCCAAAATTTTTGTGTTGGGTGACAAAGTTCTACCTACTAGAAAATTAGAACTATGCGACAGTAAGCGATCTGGTAGTGTCGTTTTAATTGTGATCCTGAGAGGAATTCACAATTCGCCATCGATTTTCCAAACCCCATGGAAATATGTCTTTGATTCGCATTTAGAGGGTAGTTCACCCCTTTATGGCATCAATCAGAAAATCAGAACAACGTTTTAATATTAAAAGTTAATTTCAGATTGAGAATGATAAGAATTTTTTTACACAACAACGCCAAAAACCGAACGGATATTTTACCATAACGTACAATCACGCCTTTTTCCCGAAGGGGTAGGCAGAGGGGTACCCAGGACTCAGTCCCATAGTAGGTACACACACATTTCGGATTTTTTTATGTTTAAATTAAGTATAGGTAAAATATAAGGCAAATGACTGCTGCGGTTGTGTAGATGGTACAAGATTGCTACTGCCGGTCATGAGATCCCGGGTTTGATTCCCAGGTCAAGTAAATTATTATCGAACTGTCCATTTTCTAAATGACAGCCTAGTGTCTGGAATTGTGCCCGGTTAAAGGCAATAGGCTCGCCACCTATGGGCCTATGGGCCCCCCCTGGAGGACTGGGGACTGAATCCTTGCGTACACCTCTACCTAGTCCTTCGGAAAAAAGGTGTGATGTTTAATAATGTTATGTTATAGGTAATCGTGCTTCGCTTTAACAAGAAGGAATTAAAAAAAAAATATAAGTCATATGAGTAACAAATTTCCAGAAACCTTTGAAGTTAAAATAACTAACTCATTTTAAACTAACATCTAACTTTACTAACAACATTTTAACTAAACCTTAACCAAACTAAAGTTAATAAAGGTGCATTAATGAATTCGGCGAGCGTTAGGGGGGCCGCACATCGGTTACAGAGTTTGCTGATAAAATATTCAGTGTGTAACATGCCTTAACTGAAGCCTTTTGGCCGAAGACAAAGATGCTTTTAAGCTTTCACTTAGAACAGAGACTATATGGAGTAGATAGTAGAAATTTTTGTGTTAATTTTTTTATTAACATACTTCATGTTATTATGTTTTGAGTACCTATCACTATTAAGAGTACTTATTTAATACTTATGTACTTAGGTGTAAGTTTTTTTATAATTTTGACTAATATCTAAGATGTAAGAAAAAAATATTGTGTTGTATACGTACGTAGATTACTCTTACTTAAGAAAGTAGTACGGCTAATTTGTAAAAAAAGTTATTCTTAGTAAAGATCCATGTTAATTTTTTTATTAAATGAGTAATCTTTCTTCAGCCCTTACAAAAAAACAGCTCATTAGTTTTAAAAGCTATACCCTAAAAAGGTGTCTCATTGTTACATATTAAAATGTATTTGTTTTTAAGATTTTAAAATAATTAGGTACTTTTATCTTAATATTAAGTAGATCTAGCCATAGATATCTAGTCATAAAAACCTTAAATTTTCACAAACAACAAAGTAAAGACCACTCTACTCGATTAAAATTCATTACTATCTAAAATGTCACTTCCCCGTTAAGCTATAGGTGGATACTCGCGCTCAAGTTATGTTAAGTTACGTCAAGTTATACTCTAAGTATGTCACCCAGTTTAAGTGCTTTGTTTATTATGTATCAGTTTTTAAAATGTTGAAAGTTAGGAACTAAGTTGCGCGGTTTTCAGAAAATTACCTCATATAGGTAAGTGAGTATGTTAAAAATGTATGGTTTTAAGAAGCTGGTGTTTTGTGAAAGGCTTTTGAAATAGTAATAAGCTTACGTTCCATTTTTTTATTTTTAATATGACTCACTCTTTTCTCCTTAAAAATAAATAATACTGTAATTGGCAAAAGATTCGTCAAACACTGGCAACAAAGGATTCAATGATCCAATTTCAAAAGCCGAAATCAGATATCAAAATTTGAAATATCGAAGGCAATCGCTACGGAGAATAGGAGCCGAGAGATTTGGCGCGAGTATCGTTCAGAAATCAATCCATTCCATCCCCCCATTAAGCTTTAATCTTCGGAGGCTGGCTATAACTTAATCCGGACTTGAGAACCGGAATAAATAAGCAATAAACCGCTACAGGTGCCTTTATATCCAGTTGGTACGTATTATTACGGTTGAAACATACTTGCAACTTTTAGTTGGCGATCGGTGACTTTGTTACCATACCATTTTATATGTTTATCGATAATCGCATTTAGGTGACTTTCTGAGTCATGTTCGTGTGTTTTTAATCCTATCATTTTATTTTCTTTTATAAAATTTTAAGCGTCTATATTATATCTTAGAAAAAAGTCTTGAAGTGGATACCAATGTTAATTATAAGTTGAATAATTTGTTTTTGAGATACATTAATAGGTTACGTTCTACGTTTTGGCGTACCTATTATTTTTAACAGGTTTTTGCCATGATTATTTTTGTAAATAAAAAGTGAAATGCATGAATTGATGTGATATCGAGCTGTTAAGAAGTGTCAAGCGACTAAATCGGCGATCGATGCTAAAGTAGCAAGTCTGCGTTGTCCCTAGGAGGATTATTTCCCCGTACCTGCGTTTCTAACGAATGTTGTATTGAATAGTTTCGTTCGGAAACTAATAGAAAAGATCATGGGAACCAGCAAGTGTGCTTTCGCGTGTCTCAAGCAATAATCGAAATATTTCTTTTCTATTTTCGGTTTTTCGTGTGAGTCGATTGTGTGTCACATTTTGACAATTGTAACGTTTTTATGGCAACATGAAATTATGGGTTGTTATTGAATTTCGAATGTTACAGAGGGCTTTCCAATTTGAACTGTGTTATGATTTGTTAACATGAAAATCTATGATTCTCTATAGTTTGTTAGATCGAATTAGGAATTGTCAATTGAAAACGAAGATGTCAAGATGAACAAATTATGTTATTGTTATGTCACGTTTAAAAATAATTTTGTTAAAATATTGATTGCTTTTTTATATGTATTGAAACTGAATAGTTAACTTATGTAAACCTACTTCTGAATTTGCTAACAAGTTTTATTCGTATTTTGAAACGTGCACCAAATTGATTATACATTTTAACATTGGCAACATTGAAACCAATTTCATATCGGCATCTGGCAACACAGCTTTATTTCATCAGCAAAATGACCGGCATTTTACGATCGATCCATTCTATTTTTGAATTTTAGTGGGTAGTTGAAACAATTAGTAGTGAAGAGATTTCCTGTAGTTAAATAAACCTATCGATTAACTAAATAGTTAAATATGTGTTTATTGTTTTGTGACAGCTTGATTTTATGTCGTCCAGTAGTTTTGTAGTCGGTGTCGGCTCCTTTGATGACACCCTTTGATGGCGGATCAAACGCGCCGCCATCGGTTGCCATATTGGTAAAAATAACACATTAACGAGGATAACATTTGTAAACTGCAGTCATGTTTTGAAAAAAAAAAAAAGATGGCTGGCGAATGTCATCATTTTATGGTGTATAATTAAGACATCATAGGTATTTCTGATCAAGCAAGGCGTTAAAATTTTCTTTTATTTGCTAACTAATAATTTAAAACAAATTAAAACTTATGTAGTTTTGTTTTTAAACAGATTCAAAACTTATCAAACCACCGACACTTCCGCTCAAAAAGTTCGAAATCAAAAGAGTATTTGTTCTAAATTCGTTACATCCGCCGATAATCGTATTTATTATTTATATTTCCCACTAGTTCCCAAGTTTAGTTTCTCAGGGACTGTCGGGAGCCAATAACTAGTTCAAACACGGTGGTCGGATGCTAAATTCCGTATCTCGAATCGTTTAGCGTGTAGACGAGAACTTTTTAAAAATATTGTGTCACAAGTGGTCCAAAAAAATAAACTGTGGGACCTCCTCCGTGCGACCTTTTTGTATTCGTGGGTTGGACATGGAAAGTAAATTTTGTCTATGGATTTTTGACATTTGACGTTTACTATTTTTGAAAATAGTTTTGGGGCGTTTAATGTTGAATTAGGATACAAGTTTGACCACTTACTTGTTACCTTTATGTATCTATCTAAATGCCGTTATACTGTAATATATTACGTATAATTATGTATTTCGACAATACTATTATCATTTGCCAAGTATATCGGTTTCGATTAGTATTACTAGTTACTTTACAAAGCTTAAAAAAAATTGGGATGTTCTCTTATCGATATTCTTAGTATCGAAATTCTTGTTACAAAATTAGTCAATGTTGACATAAAATATGAGTTTCCCACGTATCAGATAAATGATAAAATGGCTGCTAATCACTGAGGAAGTAATCTGTCAACATCCTTGCGAGATAAAACCACAGCTAAATCGATTACCTACACCACTATGTTACTTTTTATAATATCCCATACAATTCCGATTTTCAAAAGATTTCACTCTGAAAGCATAATGAGTAAACCGAGCGATGTCACTGAAAAACAATAATTCGTCTATGCATTAATTTCCTATCTGATTACGAATTCTATATTCAAATAAAATGAAAGTTTTAATTACCTACCTCCACCACTAGGACAATAAAAACAAATTTAAGACATATTAATATGTAGATATTAGGTAGACAACAATTTAAAATTATTAACGCTAGCAACTTAAGTTTAATTATCGCTTAATACTGCATAGTAAGGAGAACATAAAACACGTTTGAGCACTTAATTTCTAAGTCAATTAACATTGAAAAACACGGGGTGGTCTGAACTCTTAACGAGACGCGACACACTCGCGTTTGATCCAATGTTTTTACAGCTTGTCTCACTTTCATTACCAATTACTATGTTTTGTTTGGACACCACATCCTTAAGGATTCTTTTGACATTTGAACAATTGTTTGTGAACGTTTGAACAATGTTTGTTTGCTTGGAAAGTGGATTGAGATGTTGAGTTCTGAGTACTAAAGTCTATGAAGACTCGAAGGCATACTGTTACGACACTTTGTCTATGATTGTAATGGATGGCCAAAAAAAGAACTCACGTAAAGCGATAAAAAATGAACCAAAAATTAGTATCAAAAACATTATAATTAACTCTACAGGATCCGTAAGGATCAGTTTAAAGTAGTTTTAAGATATTTGCTTAGATGGTCAAGTCGGTAGTTGACGTTGTTCTAAGGAAAAGCTAAGTTAAAACTACCTACAACCGACGAGCATGTATGAAAAATGTCATGAAAGTGAACGAAGCGAAAGCTGTTTGTCAGAATCGTAGCAAGTGAAGGGAAATAGTCTTTGCCAACCTCACCGGGAACAAGGCGTGACTGTATGTGCTTAGATGTTAAATATGAAAAGTATTCAGTACCTTTAAGACTGATTTTGGGATTTCTGCACAGCCACCAACCGGCAACAGCCAACACAAGCCAACAAATGTAACAAAACCAAATATTGTGAAACTCGCGGTTGAAAAAATCAAACCTTACAAGGTTCTTGTGCGTTCTTCTTGTAGAGGTATATTTCCGAACGCACGGTAGATTCTTAACTAGTTTGACATTATTGATTGACGTTTAAAAATGTCTTTTTATGACTTACTAAATTTTTTTTTTTTTTTAGTTTGAGTTTGAAAGAAACACACTAAAAAAAATGCTTCAGATCATAGAAATATGTTCTCGCTCACTTTCATTATTATCATGTCCGGAATGTATACATGAAAAGTCCTTTCATACATTTTAAATGAGTGAGGATGTATGAGTAAAGGCGCCCTGTTATCAGTCAAAGGTAGGGTCAGCAAACAATGTAAGTATACACGCATTATCAAGTATTTCTCAAGTTTACTCACATTTCCCTATTGTTGGGTTAATGTCAACAATTACTAACTTTATTTTATGTTTGTTAAGTGAATCTAAGTTAGTCTAGACAGGGTTGCCATAGACAATAAATAAAAGAAATAAAATGTTATCGATATGGATACAAAATTATTTGGCACTATGCCTCAGTCGATAATCGAAAATTAAATTGCTTTAGCGTCAAGCTTGACACTGGCAAATGTTTTAACAATAAAAATTATTGTTATTTACAAGACAGTCGCTCATCAAAAACTATCATATTTAACATACCTATTTAATGGTTAGGTACTAGTTATCACGGTAAATATGTTGCCAGCGACGAATGAACCACATTTAACAGGAAAGAGGACCTCTTAGCAGTTTGACAATATCCTATGGAAAATTAACTAAATCGATGTTTTGTATTCCCCTGTTTCCTCCGAATACAGTAAACCTATGTATATATTTATATCTTGATATTTTAAAAATAAAGTATGTCCCTATCATTTTATCTTTGTTTATAAAATCTATTTTTTTTTGTAGTGAATGTCTAATCACGCGAGTAAAACTGGGATTGTTGAAAGTTCATTATGAAAAAAACAAGGGTTTATGAGAAAAATTAAAATGACAGAAACATAGGTTATTTCACTATAAAAATATCAGGATATAAATTTAAAGAATGTGTTTATAATATTCGGGAGGAAACAGGGGAATACAAAACATCGATTTGGTAAATTTTTCATAGGATTGTGTCAAATTCCTAGAAGACCGCGTACGCTCTTAATGGCTTAATCACGAGTAGATTACTAAATATCAAATTCTAATTTGAAAAGTTACCTTTTAATAAACGCTATATTTAGTACTAATTGAACCTATGCGTTTTCCGGAGGGAATGACTAAAGGCAAATAAAAATCTTTAAATATTTACATCTTTGAGTAAAGTCTGAATATCTGAATCATTATGATACTAAACTATCATTCTAGACCTCGTGTGTGCAAAGAAAACTATTATCAAACACTTACCTAGTTATAATATTATTATGTTTATAAATACATTTAATTAATATATGTATCTATGAGTATCATTGCAATAGTTTTATGAAAGTCTAAGCTGTGGCCCGCGGTTTCACCCGCGTGGAAATCGTTCCCTTGGGAATTTTGGGATAAAGGTACACTGTGTTATTTGAGGGTCTAACCTATCTACATAGCTAATTTCAGCCCAATCGGTTCAATAGTTTTGGCGTGAAAGAGTAACAAACATCCATCCTTCAATCCTCACAAATGAAGTTGATTCATTTGAAAATTAGTGCGTATTAGTAAGTTGAACTCAAAAGTTACAGCTAAACTTTTTAGAAATCTTTCCAGGATCAAGTTTTTAATACTAGCCTACTCGATTTGTACTACAAATGGCAGGAATGATAGAGAGATATATAATAGGTATTGAATTGAACTATTTTTATCAGATTTTATTGCGTTAATCAAGTTGACTACTGCGATCACCAAGCCGCACAACAAGCGTGGTGATTACGGCAAAATCCCCCCATATGAATAGTCTATTATGGCGTTTTATGGGGGAGGCCTATTTTCAGCGGTGGACGTCTTCCGGCTGATGATGATGATGATGATCACGTTAATGTTTTCGCGATAAAATCCAACGTGCGAGAAAAGTAAGTAATCACGAAAGCCTTAAGACATCACTAGAAAATTAGAACTTTATTATACACCACACAAAGAGAGCAAACGATACACAAAACATTAAATACCTGCGGTCTTTTCGCTAATAAGAAATTTCCTTCATACAACCGTATTATGATAAAGACATTCCACCGAAATCACTTCCTCATTCATCTAATAGTAGCGGCCTACAAGATATATATGTATATGTGTAACATTGTATGTATGTGTGTGTTGATATACTCTGATACAGGCTATCGGTCGTTAACCTCAGATTACTCTGTTGGGCAACAGTTTACAGACCTTACCAGATGCAATATGCATTATATACACCTAATCACAATATCCTACTAATCCTACTAATATTCTTGTAGTTTGTTACTCTTTCACGCAAAAACTACTCAATCGATTGGGCTGAAATTCGGTATGTAGATAGTTTAAACCCTGGAATAATACCGAGGGTACATTTTTTACAGATATTCCCACGGGAACGAAGACTACGCGGGGGAAACCGCAGCACAGCTAGTAATAAATGCGAAAGTTTGTGAGGGTGGATGAATGTTTGTTACTCTTTCACGGCAAAACTATTAAACCGATTGAGCTGAAATTCGGTATATAGATAGTTTAGATCCTGGAATACTTTACATCTCAATATTCCCACGGGAACAAGGTCTACACAGGTGACACCGCGGGGCACAGCTATTTAATAAATAAAATAAAGCTGTCGAATCATTCGAGGAACTTAAATCATCTTTCATCACTATCGACATGCAACGCAGAGCCCAAACCACTGAACCTAGAGACTTGAAACTTAGAGTGTGGGTTGTTTTCGTTGTCTGGACGTGTGCTAAGAAAGGATTTTTGAAAATTCACATTCCAATGGGTCCAAAAAGGGCGTCAAAGTTTTGGTATAAAACTGCCATATTTCATAATTGCGAGCGGGCAAAGCCGCTTTCCTTACACTAGTAGATATTATATATACAGCTAGAGAGAAATGTAAAACAATAAAAGGCCACTATTTTATTCAACGAATTTTAAATACCCTACAAGTTGCTTGTGCGTTCTTTTTGTAGAGGTATCCGAACGCTATTAGCTCTTGCACTTTTATATAAAGCTGATATACTTACTTAATTTCCCTCTTAATATCATCATAGTCTCGCTGATTGTCAAGTCTTGCTTCAAGCCGCGCTATGTGTTGTTTTTTTTCGTCGAGTCTCTCCTCGAGGCGACGTAGTTGCTGCGCGTGCGCCTCTTGGAGCGCCGCCAGCGATGATTGCAGTCTTCTTACGTCTTCTACCAGCTGGGAGATCTGCGGACAACGAGAATACATCATTAGAATGATACAATGATTTAATGTTCTGTGAACATACGTAGGTACACAATATGACAGGTGTTTTAAGATGCAGTATTTTCCATAAAAGTCCCACCTTACCTGTAGAAATGATTTAAAAGATACAAGAAAATATAAAAAAAAAAAACATTAAAATAATAAGTATTCAATAAAAAATGAGTTAAATATGTCAGAGTATTAAAATATATAGGTATATATCTATTAATGTCATTTCAAATTATAATTTATCACATAAAAACTCATTGATATTATAATAATATTTTTGTAATAAAAACTTATTTAACTCCTTTTTAAAAATTATTCTCATTATATTATTATTTTAATTAATAATTATAATATGGCGACAACTTCCACATACGGTCTTTTGGCCGCAAACTAGGCTAGAAGTCACTACAGCACTGATTTTTTTTCATATATGAGGCACAAGCAGATGGTGTGATGGCTCGCGGTTACCGCTTCCTATGGATACCTGCAACACCAGGGGTATTGCCAGCATGTTGTAGGTTGATAAACATACTTAATACCCAGAGAAAGATACAAATGTTTGAGCTACCCGGGAATAGAACATGGGACCTGCGACTGACAAGATAAGATCACACAATTAAGCGAGCTGGCCAGTCGAAATATAAAGAAAATAAAAAAATATATGTACAGCAAAAACTTACATAACATACAATCACGCCTTTTTACCGAAGGGGTAAGCAGAGGGGTACCCAGGACTCAGTCTCATATTGCACCAGTATGTTATTGGTCGCATGTAATATGGACTCAGGATGTCACAGAGATAATTCCTAATGGAAAAATCCAATAACACTGCCTGACTTGGAGATCGGCAGTCGAGCTTGCGCCCATTTAGTAACTAATAAGTAATCTGTGCCACTGCGCCACTGAGGCAGAGTTTAAATAAATATAAAAATAGAGGTTATATCGTTCCGTTGGGTATAATCCTTCCGTCTCTAAAATATATACACAACTAAATATAAAAACATGGTATTGCTTTATTTTAATATATAATAATACCTAGAGTTCAATATAATAGGTACGAGTACCTACCTATACGAACACAGGAAAACCCAAATATCGTTAAAGATCATTAAAATTATAATACACAATAAAATTCGTCACAAAAAATACTGAAATGAAAAACAGCGATAAAGAAATCGTATTATATTTGCTTTAGAATTATTTCGTTAATTAGGAACTCGGTTCTGATTTGCTTTTGACGTCTCAGATCTGTTTACATTAAAGATAGCGTCTCTTGTGTTCCTATTTGGGTTACATTGATTTAATAAAACTGGCAAATACAGAAATCGTATGTAGATAGTAGTTAATGCAATGAAAAAATACGATAAAAACACACAATCGATGGAATTGCGTTCCAATTTCAAATCACAGTCCTCTAAACTAAACAGCCAGTAATTTGCGAGCGTTTCCGTTTGAATCGACGATCTATTCATAAAATCAGTAGATGATTTGTGTTTAAGCTACAAGGGAAACTAAACTTTATTGCAATATGTTTAAGGTGGCTTATAAATCTGTTTAGTTGGTAATAGAGTGTTCGCAGGTTGTTATTTGACGACCTTCGGAAAATATCAATTGTAGGTGCATAGTAAAGAGTATTTATACCTAGTTATATAATGATGCAGTAGCGGTGATGCGTGAAGATCACAATCTTAACCATCTAAGGGACTTGCGATGCAAATCATGGAAAAAGATGATACACTGGCAAATGGACAATTTAGTTTTTTTAAATAAAAAAATAAAAATAAGCACCAAACAATATAAAAGATAATTATAATATACCCAAACTAAACACCTCGCATTGTTTTTATAAGTCATTAAGTTATTTATTGTTTTTAAAAGAAAATTTAACATTTTAATATTTGATTTGTTATGTATATATTTAAACTCCTAGAACAAGAATATTTAGTTTTTAGTTCCGATTTTTAGTGTCAAAAACAACATGCACAGTATGTTACCTCGCTGAACGCTGAACCCAGAGAACGCTGAACTCTGGGTACAGCGTTCAGCGAGGTAACATCTCGAGGAGCGGCGTCGTACTAACATTTGTCGCCCATACAGCGGAGTCAGAGTCTATTTCCTGATGATGCGTCGTGTAGACGCGAAACACGTGTCGATATATGAATGGTGTCACTAACAACATTATTACTTAATAGCATTTCCTCTTTGCATGCAATTTTGCGGGCGGGAGGGCGGTGCACTGTGCATGTTGTTTTTGACACTAAAAATCGGAACTAAAAACTAAATATTCTTGTTCTAGGAGTTTTCAATGGAGTTCCGAAAAGTAACGCCAAATTCAATCACTTATGTATATATTTTATAATGAATTAAATATTCTAGAGGTCCTTGACTAAAAAAACAGATTACAATGAAAAATAACGAATAATGCTTTGTTTTGGAAATTACTTATTACCTACATTATATTACACAATAATTTAATATCTTAATGAAATAATACTTAATGTGTTTTTTATTAAAATTTAAATACTAGATAACATCACAGTTTAATATTTTCATTTTATCTGAATAAATTAGTTGTTCCGGAAAATAAATAACAATTATTATGATATAATTATAATATAACATAAAAAAATGCAATACGTAATTTAATAATCACACAGAAATATTTAATATTATGAACTATTTAAGTTTAATTTATTTTATTTAGTTATTTGCAGAAGTTTTGCCGTGGAGTTACCGGCTTTAGAATAGTGCTCCACCCTCTCTACCCCGGGGTTGCCGTAAGAGCCGACTAAGGGTTAACAGATCCAGAGGACGGGCAGCAGCGTCCTCTGCAACAAACCATCTAACCGCGCTCGACAACCCGCCTGCCAAGCGTGTCGAGTATTGGCTAAACCCTCCTTTATGTGGGAGGCCTATGTTCAGTAGTGGATTGCCAACGGCTGAGATGATGATGATTTGCAGAATTTAATGAAATGTACTATATTGAAAATTGTTCAAATAATCAGTGCAATAACCATGTTTAAGTATATAAGGATGCTAAATAACTGACAGTAATCATGTATTAAAAAAAACAAAACACTGATTAATATGTTTTTTTTTTTTAATGTACACTCATTGTAACTAATGACACACGATCTTTGATATTCTTGACATTTCAAGGTTACAAATTATCAAAACCTTCGAGATATTAAGACAACCGAATATCTACTTAAATTACCATCATATAGAGTCGAATATTATGTCATAAATGGATACACAATGACTTCGATATCTTTTGTACATAATATTATGATATATGGCAAGACGTCTAGTTAATTCTTCAACTAATATATCAAGACCTTGCCTTTGACGTTTTCCACCGAAATTGCCGCCATCTTGTTTTTATATTTTTCATAAATCTTTACGATTGGTTAAAAGATAATATTGTTTGTTTAGTATCTAACGAGAAATTTGTCACGATCCTATGAAACATTTACCAAATCGATGTTTTGTATTCTGTTTCCTCCGAATAAAATTGACCCATTCAATAAATTTATATCCTGATATTTTTATGATGAAGTAACCTATATCCCTGTCATTTTATTTTTTCTTATAAACTCTTAGTTCTTTCATAGTGAACTTCTAAAAATCCCAGTTTTACTCGTGTGATTGGACGTTGACTCCAAAATAAGAGTTTATAAACAAAAATAAAATATGATGGGGATATGGTTTACTTCATCGTCAAAATATCAGGATATAAATATATCAAAAAAGTTTACTTTATTTGGAGGTAACAGGGGAATATAAAACATAAATTTGGTCGATTTTACATAGGAGTGTGTCAAACTGCTAAGAGGTCCTATTTGACTATTCCGCTACCCGATCGAAGTCGGGACGCATTGCTAGTATCTATTTGAGTAAAGTAGTAAAAGTCAGTTGGTGTAAGTGCGCGAACAAGTCGTAACGGTCGAGTTGAAAGTATCGGCTGAAACGAAACGTTGGGCCGAGTAATTATTGTCTTAATTCGGCCCTGCCCTGACCGCTATTAAGGGGACAGGGATGGCGTAAGGGAAGGAATACAGCGACTTTAAACAAGATGACTCTATAAAAAGCAACAATTAACAACTTTTTATAATTATTTTTTTTATTACAATAATTATTAACAAAATGAACAAAAAAGTCTAGTTTCCATAATAAATATCTTAACTAGTAAAACAGTTGAAAATATTACAACAAATGCTAGAAAGTGAATTTTGTTTTTTTTTTTAAGTATTGTTACGACTCTTCAGAAGTTTCCTATTTTTTATTATGTCAGCTACACTGTGTTTATTTTGTTATTTTAAAAACAGTTCAATGACCTTTAAGAGATTACAAACATTATAATTAAATTAATATTGTTCATTATTCAGTAAAGAAACATATCATACAAACACGCCTTTTTCCCAAAGGGGTAGGCAGAGATGATCCATAGTAGATACACCCACATAATCACCATTATGTTATTGGTCCCATGTAATAGGGGCGAGCCTATTGCCATCTACCGGGCACAGTTCCAGACTCCAGGCTGTCATAGAGATAATTCCTAATGGAAAAACCTTATATCTAACACTGCCTGATCTGGGGATCGAACCCGGAACGCCCTCATGATCAGCCGTCGAGTTTGCGTCCATTGCGCCTCCGAGGCAGTCAGTATTCATCAAAAATTGTTTTTTAGAAAAAAATATGAATGAATGAATGAATGATAACACTTTATTGGTACTACAATAATACACAAAAAGACGAAAAGAAAACTTAAAACTAGAAAGAGTGACAACTGACGGTCTTATGGCTCAGAGCGATCTCTTCCAGACAACCATGTGTTGTGTCTTTAGATTTTCCCGCGTACTCCTGTCCCTTGTCACAAAAGACATTCGAAGGGTTAGAACCTGAAGCTCAATTACCAACAATCATTACTATCTACATACAACCTTTTTATTGAAGTGGACACACCGCATTTTTAGTTTAATTGTACATTTTGTACCTTTCTGTCCTTAACCGACTGTGACAGGGTTATTTTTAACCTTTAAACCCTAAAGGGAGATGAGATTTGGCTAATCATAGTAACTGCTGTTAAACTGTGGCTTGTCGCTAATTCTAGTTTAATTGTGTTTATTTTGTTTGGCAAATGTTGGAACTTGTTGTACCAAATGCTAAAAAATGGTCTTAAAAGTACAAAGTAAAATTAAAACACTACGTACGTTTCGTATCACGCAGCACGAGTAAATTGCAGTAAAGAATCGAAGATAGCACTAGCGGAGACACAGACTAGATTTATTACCTTAGTATTCTTACATTCTGGATAACAACTGTGGCGATTCGGAAAGAATGCATGCTGTGACACGATTAACTGTTTTATTGCTGTTACGTTGGCAGCACTGCATTATCTATGCAAAGAGAAACAAACCTCCTTCCTTTTTCATGCGTTTGGAACATAAGTGCTGTTTGAATTGCGAACGACTAAGGTCAAGGTGATGTCAGTGTAAATATGTGTCATTAGAGTTTTTGTTTATGTTGCCGCACGATAAGTAGGTATGTATGCTAGATTAAAAACAAAATTTAAAAATTAAATCGGTAGTACGACAAGGAAAAAACATAAAAATCTCCTAATAGAGAATAGATAAAAATAATAGATATATTAACTGCTCATTATCCCTTCTAAAGTGTCCCCAATCTGTTCTCACAGATTAAAAGTTCCTAAACAACTTGTGTTCATGAAAAACTAACTTTATACGAGCAGGGGCGTGGCGTAGAAGAACTACGAAAGTGCTACGATTTGCTACGAAAGTGCTACGCGGTTTTACTTGTAATCAGACAATTTCTGTTTATTGTGTTTTTAGTTCGTTTCTATAATAGGAAATTCCGTAGTCATGTTCACGAAACTTATAGTGCGTTGTGTACGCCAGACGTTCATTAAAATATTCAGCTGTTTTTATTTGAACACGCGTTTATTGTTCTACGCCTTTCCCATAGACAATACAGCGCTGACAACTGAGAAAAATTAACTTCCTGACGTCAGAGGTTATGAAACGAAAACAGAAAACAATACAAGAGAAAACCCATCAATGGCGATTTAAAACTCAAAAAAGTCGAGACCGATTCAATTCCCTCTTTGACAAAACATCGGCACTCGTTCAGAACTCCATCACAAAAGAAGTGGTGAAAGACAACTGGACTAATAAAAAATGCATAATACGCCATTTTGCCGTCAGAAAGTAGGATTCATGTCGGCGATCTGTCAAACTGGTCAAACATGAGGTCAGCGCGATCGCCTTTATTGCACGGAACGGGCCTGCCGAGCGCCGGGAACACGTTCCGAATTCAAACGATCGCCGCGTGCCAACCGTACGAACAAAAAGACGTTCGCGAAAACCTCGGCAACTTTCCACTTTTCCTTTTTGCATCACTGTCTAGTTTCGAATTTCGGCACAGAAATGATAAATGACGTGAATGATGGCGCGCGACGCGAGTGCATACAAAAAGATATACGAATTATGTCGCCGCTGTCATCTATCGGAATTAAACGAAATGAAAATGATATTTTATAACGAATTGCGACAACATTTATGTGTCAAATTCATAAATATTCAAGCCGCTTTTACAGAACACAGATTTGATTGACAATAAACGTCGCGATCATCAATCAAACGTCAAATCGGAAGTTTGGGATGCAAATGGTAAAAATTAATAGAGTCTGACAAATTGTGTTGGCTTTATTGTGTAGTGGATAGAGTCGAATATTGCAATTGATATTTTTGACGTTTGCAAACATGGCGGCTTTTAAAGCGCGGCAAAAAGTAGCGGGAACTTGTCTATGGTTTTGATGTCGATGTGTCAGTTTGGATAAACATGGCGAATATGACCTTTTTGATTAGATATTGCTTTTTAGCGATGACAGCTGAACGCGGCATGATACCTACTATTTCTTATTGATAGATAGATCAACTCTTTATATTAGAAATAAGAAATCTAAGGATTCAATTCTTATATTTATACCCTATTTCATACAACCCTACAGGGAAAGGATAGTGGTATAATCACATAATAAATAATACTATACTATGGATTTATATTTAGGTACCTATCTGAGTTCTGATCTTTATAAAAATCATATACCTACTAGAATCAAAAGCCTTACAACAGTAATAGTGTCATGATAACCGTTCAAACAAGGTTATATTATAGTCAATAGTCACTTCGTGACCGCAACTTCTAAACTTACTTGTTCGTTTGGTTTTATAACTGAAGTGAACGATAGACAGGTTATAATTGAACTCCAACTTATAATTGCTTCATTTCATTGTCTGCCGGAATTGGCACCGGGGCATTGTTGCGGCAAATACACCTTTTTACCTGACTACGGCACAAAATCTACGATTTCGGACGAAACTAGCCAGCCAATTTTCTCCGCACATGATTAATAAAAAAGTAAAAACTCCAAATTCAAATTTTCACACCGCAAAAACGGTTGCACGCGAATCCAGCCAATTACAATGCAGACGTCATTCTCGATTAAAAGAAAATTATCTGCAGGAGCATATTTCTTTACGTTGTTAGAACGAATATATCATGGGGGTGTTAGATATCTAACTTAGATTATTTTGAGTAACGGCTGGGGGTGGCAAAAAAAGCGCATACCACAGACAATAAAATATTGTTTGAGTTCGGTGGTGCAATTAAATGCTTGTCTATGGACGTAGCCGGAACGGCATGCATTGGTCGTTTTGTTTTGTAGCAGTATAATAGCTTTCCTTTCTGCTACTTTAATTAGAACAGGTGACTGTGGAAATATTGCTGCGAATAACAAGGTAGGTTATATAAGTATAGGTTTTAGGTATCCTGAATCGTTTCAACAACGCCAATACTTACGAGTAGCATACCTGCTATAGTTTAAAATATTATGGCAATGAGGAAAAACCTTTGAATTGTACTTGACCTTGCTTTAAACTGCATTATTAATTTATTTAATACTGAATTTTTACACATTTCAACAATTTATGCTAAGGATAAAATATTTTTTTATTTTTAAATTTTACAATCTGTTTTGATTTTCCGCGGGAAATACCATAGACAAAATAAAATGGTCGTAAAATGGCTGTTCACGCGTAAACCAATGACTTCCCGAAACGAATGGCGGGAACGCACCGATGCCATCCGTCAAACGCCGGAGATTGACGGAATAAAGATGGCGCCGTTCCTCAGACATGACACTTTGGAAGAGTTATTTACGTTTTGAATAGTGTCTGGCTGAAATGAGACTTTGATTAGATAAATTATATTGCTATTTTATGTTCTTTTTGAAGATCTCTACGTACAGTTATGCAGAAAAATATTAATAATCTTTCATCGTGAAATTTTAAACCTAGGTATGTAACAGCAGCTTCATTTCTGCCAAGCATCAATTATCTTACAAGAAGTTACTAGTGGCAAAATAAACAAGGTGTGAGTTGCTTAACAAAAAATAGAAAAATCAATAAGCGACAGATTATTATAACAGTTTTATTCAAAATTCAAAGTACAAACATAACACAAGTGACTTGTGGAAACGATATTATAATATGGCAAAGACAATTCGATATTAGTAATTAGAGCAGTTTTCTAATTAGCTGTTGAACACAAACGAAATAAAGCATTAAGGAGTTGTTCAAATAGGAGGGGTCCGCCATGGATATGAAGGTACTTACTAGATATACTCCATTTGTCTAGAAATCGCATTGAGAACTTACATTAGACGACAAAAAATATTTTAAAAGCATCGAGAACAAAAAACTTAATTATGTTCATCATCATCATCATCTCAGCTGTGGAAAGTCTACCGCTTATATTATACCATCTAGACTGGTTGTAAGCGGCTTGCATTATTAGATAATCTGTTTACCGTTTCTAATATTAATAGGTACATTAATGTTTGAAATTGGAAAAAAACTTTAAAACCCTATATTAATACCTAGTATCTATTTTTGATTTTCAGTACCTGTCTAATTTGCGTACTAATTGGAAATAATAATACTTATTCCCTATACTACTCGCATATAATATTCGTATTTAGGTAATACTCGTACATCATCATTATCTCAGCAGTAATACATGCCAAATTATATTTCTGAATATTTAAATGTCACATCCATTGTTCTATTTCGACGTGCGCCCGTATGCAGACTCGGTGAACAAATAATACGAAAAGATGAAAAGATAAAGCGAATAGAAAATGATACGTCTGCGATACACTAACGATATTAAATACTAACACTTTAGATAACATAAGGTTTAGCTCATTGTTTTTATTTTGACACTGGCTTAAGCATAGAAACCACATTATTCTATCTATTCAGGTTTTCTCTAAATAACGCCACTCTTTCCAGTCCTGTACAAGTCCAGCAATTTAAAAAAAAATATTAATTTCTTCTTATTCCACCGTTTGAGGATCTTTTTATATATTAGGTCGACCAATTCGACCGATTCACAAAATGATATGCAACGCTAGTAGACCTAGGAGGTGAACACTTCATGCTTAAATGATAAATATTGAATAGGTACATTTGAAAAGATGAAACATAAGACCAGAAAATGAATAAATTGAAGCTTAGTTTGTTCGGGAAATTGTTAACATAAAAATCTGTGATAATATAAAACATTTATAGCTATACTTATTAGCTGTATACTACAAACTTATTATAGTATACAGTAACTGAAGGAGGACGCCATATTAACGCAACAACATTATAGGAAAAGAACAAGAAGGAAGAGAACATTATTATTTCGTAATAAATACTAACTAGGCATACTTAATTATTTTTAATTTACCAGGTACTTGCTATAAATACTGCCGGCCATTGTGTGCGCGACAGTACCGATCGTTAACTTTTTAATAATTATAATTGCACCAGAAACGCAACCATGATCCATCAATTTTTTTTTTATTGATTCTAGAACGTAATTGGATGAAAACATGTCAAAAATGCAGTCAAAGATTACACGCACAGATGTGACATTTATCTAGAAATATTTGAAATCGTCCCTCCAAGCTCATATTGGCGGTTTTTGCTGTAATTATGAATAAAATTGACATTAATTGCGTGTTTTTATAATTTAGGTTAGCAATTTCTAGGAATATTTTCTTGGATACGAGACACTAATGGAACATGAGTTATTAAATGGAGTAATTATTATAATTTTACCTCGAGATTGTAAGAGCGTACATATGAGACTTTAATCGTACATATTATACTTTTACTTACAAAAATACAACTTCTGACTGACACAAAATTTTGTACGTAGTTTTGATCTATAATCTATACAAGGAAAAAGAAAGAAATTCTCGGAAATGAAGTCGTGGGATTATCTTTCTAAGATTTTCTTAAATATAATGCATTGTCTTGACTGAAACTCGCAGACCACGCACAAATTAGTTCATTGTATATATAGATAAGAATAATATAAATAAATAAAGTATTTATTTAATGTACAGATTGTTTAAGCTAGGAGTGTGAAAATTGTAAATTATTCTACTTTATGTAAATCTTTATATCAAAAATAAAATTGTTTAAAAAAAATTTAAAAAACATAAATAAATTTATTTATTTATTTACAGAATAAAGATTTACAATTTGCACACTCCTAGCTTAAATAATCTGTACATTATGTTCCTATAGTATCTGATTGCTCCTTATCTGCACTCGCAGCGACATCGACAGAAGTCTGTCCTCGAATTAAGTAGAATTATTTATTGTGTATACAAATTGAATTATTTATAAAATATATAAAATTGAATATTGAGTCAAATAATGAACGAAGACTTAATCAATAGAGTATGTTGTAGGTAATTTTCCAATCTTAATTTAATAAACCATCTGTATATTATTTAATTTATATTCTATGCCAACAGGGCGGGATTACAAACAGGTTATAGAGCGGCCTCTTTGGTCAAGTTATAATAATATAAATAATGATTATAATTATAGGCTTAATAGCGAATAAACTATGTACATAGTAGTCTGTTTACCTTTTTAGTGTAGTGGTAGGCCTCAACACTTAGTTTTATAGAAGTTAGAATGTTATTTTTATTGCAATTTATGATGTTTTCTTACAATTTATATGTGAGTGTTTGTTGGGTAACAAAACTACTAAGCCGATTGGGCTGACATTTGGTATGTACTTTTTGGGTAAGCCATCTTCGAATAATACGGACCCGTTCCAAGTTTTCGAAGTTCGTTTTTCCGAATTATATATTTTTTGAAAGAATAATGTTCAAAGGACAGCCTGGTTGGCACAGATGGTAGTCACTCTGCTTTCTGTGCCGCAGGCCCCGGGTTCCATTCCCGGCCAGGTCAAACATTTGTGTGCATGAACATGTCTGTTTGATCTGTGTCTGGGTGTATCAAGCTTATATAAGTATGAATATCAGTCTTCTATTTACCATAGTACAGGCTTCTAGCCTGGTTTGGGACCAGATGACCGTGTGTGGAAGTTGTCAAAAAGAAAGAAAGAAAGGAAATGGATTCAAGGGGCATATTCTGCGACATAATTTGTATTCCACTATGCCCCACAAGTGGGGCGACTTGGTGGGGCATAGTGGAACAATCCAAAAAAGGAACCCTTATAGGATCACTTTGTTGTCCGTCTGTCTGTCAAGACACTTTTTCACGGGATCGCGTGGAGGTATCAAGTTGAAATTGATATCAACTACTCAGATCTGCGGTCCTCCTCCCTGTAAAAAAATCATACTTCTAAGTTAACGCAATCAAAAGTTATGGCCATTTTACTGCTAATTTCCATACTTTGCGCAAGGAACTAATAGATGGCACTGTATGTTCTGTATGCTAATTGTTTTTCGGGATTGGAAGCCTTAACAATTTATTTACAAATGAATAAATGAATGAATAGATGCAAAACATTCATGGCTTCCAACATACGAGTCCTAATTACGGTCCCTACAAGGAGCCACATTAAAAAATCGATACACCCTCACAATTAAGACCCATCTCTCAAACGTCACCCTAACACGACAAACAAATATACGAACCTTATTGCAATACATATAAGGATCATAATACAATAGATATGTAGACCGCAAAAGGGTAAAGAATGAGTAGGCAAAAATATGGAGATCTCACATTTGGTTTTGTGATATTTGGAAATAACATATCTAGAGATTTTTTTTATGATAGTGAGTAGTGACAAGACGAACAAATCAGGTGCCTGATGGTAAGCATCACGATTGCCAATATCAGACACAGTGCCACCCAGTGTTTTAAAATACAAAATTCTGCGCGGCACTGTACTGCGCCTGTCACCCTGAGATATTAGCTGTTGAAACTCGTCATGCCCAGTTATTTCGTTGGTAGCATTGCCCTTCAGACCGGAACACAGTAATGTTTGCATATTACTGCTTAGTGGATGAATAACTGGCAAAGGTGTGGTACTTCCCCAGGCGGCCC
Source organism: Hemistola chrysoprasaria (assembly GCA_947063395.1). Classification (NCBI taxonomy): domain Eukaryota; kingdom Metazoa; phylum Arthropoda; class Insecta; order Lepidoptera; family Geometridae; genus Hemistola; species Hemistola chrysoprasaria. The sequence goes on from OX346729.1 coordinate 11,152,822, forward strand.
CCTGCAAGTGAGGCTACAAAAAGTTGAGAAAATATAGGCAGCAATAATATTTTGTGTTTTTCCATGAGACGGAGTGGCAGGTGCCAGAGTCTAGCAATAGCCTGGTTACCATCCATCTAGAAATCACATCTATAGACATAGTTTCCATCCATTCACAATAGTCCTTGCACCTAGCGGGGGCTGTCTTTGAGCTCATCTTCTGTAGATGGTTTCAGAGATGGACTCCGATAGGTGACCGACCTTTAGATTAAAAGCTCAAAGGGGCCTCTGCACGTTGGACCAAAAATGGTCTCCGTACACGCCGCACGAGCGACATAATATTCCGTAATTTTGAATATCATTTCATTTTACTGATACACCCACTCATCAACTTTCAGGTAGCCCTCGGACGAAAGATGAAAAATGCATTTTCTGACAAGGAAGTCGAAAGGAAGTCCTGAAGTTCGTATCCGATCTAAGCACTCGATTAATCTAGTCAAACCTAGAAAAGGATCAGTTATTGCTTATTATTATTAAACTTAAACCTGACTCGTCCCAATTAACCGATTTTATGAAAGAAAAAAAAACACCATTTGGGATGAATTGCGGGAAAGAAAAAAGATCCCAGTACCAACATTATAAATACAAGATACTTAAGTACGTCCAACCATTCGTACCAACCAACTAAACAAAAAAGTATCATACTAAAATTCTATACTTTTAAATAAGCTATTTACCAACCGAACAAAAAATACTAGAACGTTATGAAAACAAACTAAAAACTAGGTACCTACTTACTAGCCCCGTATAAAAAGTAGAAGTTGGTATGAATCTCGTGTGAACGGGAGAGGGGGGCAATTTGGGCACCGGGTGGGGTTGTGATTAGGGCGTGTGTGACGATGCGCGTCTTATGCCCGCATTACCCTTTCGTTTTCCTTCCGATATCTGCCTTTGTGCGCCCCTTACACTCTGTAAATCAGTTACTTAACTTTCACTGAAATGATTTCGATATTTCTTTTTAGAGAATAGTGTTTAAGGTTCCATAAAACTCAAACTGAAACTTAATGCAAATTTATTTAAATTACTATTAACTAATTGTTTTAAGTAAGTTATTTGACAGCCTCGTTAGCTCAGATGGTAGTAACTCTGCTTTCTGTGCTGCAGGCTCCGGGTTGGATCCCCGGCCGGGTCAAACATTTGTGTCCACGAACATGTCTGTTTGATCTGTGTCTGGGTGTTATAAGCTTATATAAGTATGTATATCAGTCATTTGGTTACCATAGTACAGGCTTCTAATTCTATTAATTAATATTATGTAAAAAAAAAACAAAAAACTTTCCAAAATCACTACTCCGTTAGGAAAGGGTTAATTTACTGTGCGTTCGGAAAGATAACTCTACAAGAAGAACGCACAAGAAACTTGTAGGGCTTAATTGTTTCAACTAACAGTATTTGGTTCGGTTACATTTGTTTGCTTGTAAGGTGGTGGCTATGCAGAAGTTTTCAGGCTTATTTGTCTTCTATGTAATAGTTAACTTTATAATAAACCTTCCTATTAAAGTCAATTATATACAGGTTTTGAATTAACCTTCTGAGAGAGATGAAATATGTTGAGCTAGGTAACTGTTAGTGAGTATACATTCACCCTCGCTAGTTATCTCCGTACAGATGACACGATCAAAAGATTGGCGCATCTTTTGACTTGTGCAAGTCATCGATTAGGAACTCTTTGAGTTTGCCTGCTTGCGCCTTTTTGATGCTCTGGTTGGTGCTTGACGGATTGTGCCTTTCAAAAAATGAATATGTTTTTATTTTTTAATTTGAGGAAAAAGTTTATAGTCAATCCCCAATATCCCAGTATGAGTTACTTCAGTTCTATATCAGGTTTGAACTTTGAATTGAAAATTCATTTATTTAATAATTATTTCTAATATGCGCTTTTGGGATATTATTCATAAATATCCCAAAAGCGCATAATATTATAAAGTCACTAAACACTTCTAATAAGATTAAATAGCCAAGAAAACTTCCAGATGCGATTCCAAATTCAAATTACCAAACTGATCCATTCGTTTAATGTCATTTCTATTCCAAGTTTGATCGCTTTTCGAAAACTACGCCAACTTCACGGAAAACTAATAATAATAAATGTTTAATATTCTGAATGTTGGCGCCCCTGCACGAAGATGTTCTAATTTCAATACGGGCTTAAGTAATATTGGGATTTGAAACGACTTCAGAGCTCAAAGTAATGTCGATGAGAAAAGTCTATGGAATATTGCAAAATAAACTCTTAAACAAAATTTGAATACGGAACAAGTATATATATATATATATATATTTGACTGTTAAAAAACAACAAGATATTTAAAACGTTATTATTCAAATTTAGAACTTAATATATAATAATATTATGCCAACATCAAATGAAAAAAATCAAAGACCAATAAAGATAACTTGCATCTTACTTATGTATTATTAGTAATAAAAAAATATTGACACGACTCTATGTAAAAAAAAAAAATAGCCAGTAGTGTCAAGCCGTTTTAATATTATGACAGAAGGAAGACCGGAACGATGTCTGCTTATGGCCGATCCGAAGAGTGATTTCCCATGAAAGCAATGTAGCAAATAAATACTATTATTTTGAAACAATTCACGCGCCATGCTCCTTAGAGGGCGTCAACTTTCATGTTCTCTTCTGGGTTCCGTATTATATTACTAGATTGAGAATTTTGATATTTGAAGTCACTCTAAAATTGTAGAGAGATAAATTCAAAAGTAAATGTGTGTATGTTTGTTTTTCACGCTAAATGTGCTGAGCCGATTGGGCTTAAATTTAGTTTGTAGGTAGCTTAAACCCTGTAATATAACATAAGGTAGATACTTTTAGCGGGTGAATCCGCAGGGTACAGCTAGAAGCTGAACAAATTAGAGTTGAAGTAAATGAAGCTCTTTTTTGTAGACTGTGAGTGCCGGCACGTATTTTGTTTCAATCCGTCTCATCTATTTCACAAACTAGTTAAGCCCTGCAATTTTATCCGTTGAAAACTACTGAGGTGTTAATTTTGATCAAGTTCTGTAGTTTTGATGTAAAGAGGTAACAAATACTAATATGATGTCATTGATGATAAAAAATAACACGCTCTTCGATTGTTGGAGCCTATTCCAAAATTGATCTCTAAAATAGGGTTGAATTTCTGATTGAAAAGAAAAACTCTCAAACTTTTTTATTATTTCATAACGAATATTCGGTTTCACGCACGAAAACTCCCACTAGTGTTGTCTACATTCGATATTGCCGAAATTTTAAAGTTTCGAGAGCACTCCCCTTGTAGCTGGCAACACAGATCTAATGAAATCAGACATGCCGGCAATTGTAGATTCAATTAGTAGCAGAGTTGCCATTCTTATCGGAGGAGACGATTTTACGAACGAATTAATCCGAAAACATACGATTCTATCTCCCCAACCCCCTCCCTTATGTCGATAGATACATATACTATATGCATTGTGTTTCAAGTAATTAAGTACGTATGTACACTCGACGTAGTAATTAAAGGTAATATATATATACTTAGAAAAATATCACTTGCAGTTAATTCTAGAGTATACGATTTCGAAGTGACTGATGACAGCACTGAGCAACTGTTTTTTTTATTCATTACTTTTTCACGTCAGTAAAGTAACTTTAATAATAATAATAATAATATGGGACAACTTCCACACACGGTCACCATAACCAAATGTCTGATATACATACTTATATAAGCTTATTAACACTCAGACACAGATCAAACAGACATGCTCATGCGCACAAATGTGTGACCTGGCCGGGGATCGAACCCGGGCCCTGCGGCACAGAAAGCAGAGCTACTACCGTCTAAGCCAACGAGGCTGTGTCAAGTAACTAATATAATATTATGTACCGTACGTTTGGAAATATTCCTGTGCATGAATAACGCTCAAGATTCTTTTGGGCCCAAAATGTGAAGTCAAATCCGAATTTTGAAGACATAATGGTGTCAGATGTTTTGTGTCATTGAGTGCATTCAATGACACGTATTGGCTTTGAATGTGGGCTCCGTCGCTTTAGTGCTTGGTGTGCTTAATGTGTTTTTTTTTATTGTCACTTTTATATAGTATTCTTAACGCCAAATTCAATCAATTAGTATTCATAATAAAAATAGTTAATAATAAAGATATATGTGTTTTATAAGTTATATAATTTGTACCTTTCCCACCCCCTTCTTATACTATCGTTTCCCTATCCGTCTAAGAACTGATTGTCTTAAAAAGTCCGCTTAAAGCGATAAGGTCGCTCGTTGTCGACTAAAAAGAATTATGTTTAGTTGAATCTGTATAATGTTATTTTATTTTTGGTAATAATAATGAGGAGAAATAGAAGACCATTCTATGCTTCCAATTACTACGCTGAGTGTACCTTCACGTGATTCAGTTCTGAGTGATAAGTAATCATGTTAGGAGTTAGAAACTTGAGTTATTGAAGAGTTGGGATTCGTTCCAGATTACGACCAGATTTTATATTAATTAACTGAGACACCTGCGAACTAAGGGAAACATGGGTAAATGGCAACCCAATTGTCTGATATTGTATCGATTATTAATCGTTATGAACGATTCAATTGTCTTTAAATTATAATCGATATCATTTCAATAACCAAATCGAATAATTTTATTGAACTCTATCATTCAATTATATCAATGAGCTCCCCATCTCTATTCATCGTTCCAAATTGAAAATTAAAAAATGAACCAGAAAATGCATGTCGCCACAAATCAATTCAAAAATGGAACAAATAAATCCGTATTCCATAATTGAATAGACAACTCTATAAAGCCAATCAAAACAACTTACGGCCGCGATCGTCGATAATCTATTAATAGGGAGGGGAAAAAATACGGTACGTTTCACTTTTTCATTGATCACGCCTGAATATTGATCAATTGATATTAATTCCGTGGGGTGAGTTTTTTTATTAGACTCGTTGACGGAACCACAATTGGATATTGTGTGTAATTTTTTTCACACAATGGATGATCGATAATTTCTTTTTGCTGCTTATCGACGTGTGTTCCAAATTCAAATAAATGTTTGTTTGTGTTTTTTGTTTGGACAATAGACGTAATTGGATTGTGTGATTTGATGATTGAATGGTGATTTAACAAGTCAGTTTGATAAAAAATGTAGACAAAAATACTTATAACTATTAAGTTTCAGAAATATTAAGTACTTAGGAAACATCATAGATTACAGACGAAAGCGTATTCACACTTCACACACATAAACATCAAGAAACGAACGAAGCTGGCAAATATACTCGTACAAATCTTCAAATATTAGAAGAAAAGTAAACAAGATATTTGAATTGAGAACATCCAATTTAACGGATAAGGAGGGAGGAGCAATTCAAATTCATAGACAATATAGATTGTAACAATGGCTTCCATATTCGTGCTCACACTTCAATATGGGAAATTGACACCACAATATTACAAATAGAAATAAGATTGCCTCGAGCCACCCCCAGATGGCGCGGGGGTGAGGGTGGCACTTTATTATCCTGAATGTCTTCGCGATTGAAACCGATTGTTAATTGAGCTATATCTATGAAAATTGCGTTCCCTCCTCGATTCTTATCGGAATTTGTCAAATTATTACAATAGCGGCTTTTCGGTTTCCACGTGAAACGGAACGCTTCACAATTCTAATTTTGAATGTCTAAAATTATGTTATAAAACTCCGAATTCAATTTTCGTAATTTAAAATTAGAATTTAAATGAATTGGTAATTATGTGTTTAATTGTCTATGGTCTGGCGGTTATTACTTACTAAAAATATTTGGAACGTGAAATCAAATATGAAATGCTAGTTGTGACCAGCGGTTTCACTTGCTAACTAGCTTTTCAGCTCAGTAGTTTTGTCATAAAGACGTAACAAATTCTCTATAATTTTACATTAGTTATAGAGGGATGAACCACCAAGTAGGTGTAACTATAGGTGCCTAATAAAGATAGTGAGGGTGTAGCAATAGACAAATGAATAAATCCAAAATGGCTGAATGGTGAACAATAGTTAGATTTTAGGCTGTATCTCTCTCAGACAGATTGATTGGGACCGCCTCACTTCGCCTCGGCGACTCGAAGCGGATCAAACTTATTTGTTACTATTTTGGAGAAAAGTATGGATCAAAACTAATTTACATAATTATGAAAAATGCAGCACATATAAATTTAACATTTAGACACTGGCTAATAGACTTACGTGCGGCAACATACATAATAGTAGGTAAGTTTAAAAAAAATAATTGTTATTTCGAATGTCTGTCTTAAAGACACGCGGAAAAAATAATCTAGGAAAGTGAGTTTTAACTACACATTATAGTTAAAAAAAAACTAAATAAATTAAAACGACACGATCTAAGTGCGTATCGAATTTCTTTTTTCGAAATAGAATCGAACATCATCAGCATTTGCCAACATAAAAACTTATCACATAAAGCACGAAAGACGCCGCTTCAATCCCATCGTTTCAAGTTGCCACATAAATAATAACATTGCGTATAAATCGTGATGCTCTCTCCATATTTCGTTACCTGCGCCGTTTGTTACGATTTTATTATGAAAATGAATGGCAGGAGAGATGGGAGGGGGGTTAGAAGAAGGGGGGGTTACTAACAGAACTGACAGACAGTGGATCAAGTCTACCTTTATACATACTGATACTGAGACACGATATGGGTTACGAGATAAATGTTAAAGATGAATAATATTGTCTGTGGTTGTTGAAAAAAAAGTTTAGTTGGGTTCAGAGGTGCTATTGGCGTTCTTCATAATCACCAGTCACTATCAGGCTTAAAAGTCTTTGTGTTCTGTGGTTTGAGTTAGTTACAAAGACGTTTTACTTTTCTAACAAGACTGTGTACTGTCAAATTTGGAGGAGAAAAGGAAAACGATAGACACTGCGAGTGGTTCTCACTCGGGACCGACACAGTGCACAGTCTACTTAGTAAGTTTATCATAATGTCTTTGGTTAGTAACCGGACTTTGACATTTGTAGTTAATGTCAAATCATGATAATAGTCACTAAAGTGATAGTCACCGAGAACGCCAATAGCCCCACTGATATTTGCTTTACTTTACTTTGTAGTTGCAAACGCTAAATAATATGTAATTAATATGGACAAATCCTACTAATATTAGTAGTAATTTAGTATATATAATTACGAAAGTTTCTCAGTATGTTTGCGTGTGCCTATTTTTGAAACCTCCACACGCCAAAACTACTGAACCGATAGGAATGAAATTTGGTACATACATAGTTTATACCCTAAAATAAAACATAGGAAACTGTGGGGTAATAAAGTACTAACTTTACCAAACACAACAATAAAAAGAAATTGTTTACTAGAACAATTTTTTTTTAATTGTCTACTCATTGGCGGACCTTCAAAACCTGCTGCAATTGTTTATGCAGCTTATAATAACAAATTGATAAAACAATCTCGGTAAAATAAATTGCAGAACAAATCATGTTGCGCTTAAGAAAAAAATAATTCGTTTACACGAAATTTCTGAATTATGCTTTTTAGCTTTAAATTATTAAATTATTTATTATTTAATTTTAATTATGCTTTTTTTGAAGCTTAGCTACTGTTTCTCCACAGTCTTGGACCGAAAGGGTTCCTAATTCGTACATTCGGCGCACACTACCAACTATGAGTTTTATGGACAGACTCTTTTATGGGATAATCAAATTTTGTAATATTAATGCGTTCATTCGGCTAGGGAATTGATTTCGCAGATACCTTGTTTTGCGGTTGCCTTTTGTTTTCAGATTAATAATACCTTGTCTATGGTCGGTTTGAAATTCGAATGTTGAATGTTTTCCGTCTATCTATATAGGTATTTTTTTTATAGGATTGTGTTAAACTGCAAAGAGGTCCCTGTAAAAGTATTTATTTGCGATAAATTAATAAATCTTGAATTGCAACCCAAAGACCGACATAATATTATTACCCTCTGTTTTCCTCATACGTTTTAATTTAAATTGAGTTTATTTATAGTCTTTTGAATTTCCCATTTGTATGTTCTGCGGTATTTTCTAATGTTACACGTCAAAAGTCAAAAGCTCTTTATTTATTCGAGACAGACTTAATTGGAATTTTCATTGTTGGCAACACACGTGTAATTAATTAAAAGCGGTAAGTTCGACAAATAAATTGTTTTTCGAACGCGAAACGTTATCAATTGTTCTTTGAAATTTAAATTAGGAACGTAACTAAAAACGCGACTTACATTATACGTACTTTAATAAGTGCGACTTACCCCTGGTTAATTAACTACTGTGTGAATGTAATATAATTCAAAAAAGTATAGTTTACCAGTTTGAATTTCGAACTATAAAATATCAAAGAGCATAACCCGTACAGACATGACTGAAATTCACAAAGTACCTAACACCCACACACACATATAATATTAAATGTAATCGTGGAAACCTGTGAAAATATGTAAATTGATCCACCGAGATGCCGGACTCACGGACTGACTCAAATTTGAATATAAACTTTTCATATACCTATGAGGAAACACACAACATATTTATGTACGATTGTTGAATCGGACTATCTGAACAGATAATTTGACGGTGTGATAAAAATAAAGCAAATAAGATAAGATATAATTAATTTACGATTAATAAATTAAACTGTAACAATATAAAGGACGCGGAATATGTCATCGAAATAAAAAGATTTGTTAAAATATTCGGTTTGCACTTTTAGATATAACGCATCCGATTTGGAGTACGATCCGATTTTGCCCATAAATAGTCTAATCAGATTTATTTTAGGTGTGTGAAGACCCTAAACGTCATTTATTTCGGCCGCGCTATAAAATGTAATGATTTTTGACGAAGGCCCGTATTAATTTGCGGACGGTACCTAATAGGGTTGAACGGTTGGACGATATATCGACAGGTAGCCGAGGTAAAGTTACATTTTATTATATTATTATACTCTTTGTTATTGAGACGTGACCCTTAAAGTTACGCTAGAAATAAATTGTAATGGTGAAATTGTGATTATCCGAAAAAAAAGTGTCTTTTTAATAAACTTGGTAGAGCTTTGGTACTTTAACTATGATAAATACCTCCTTACGGATAGATACGTTCCTAATATACTTATCACCTCCTGCTTTTACTCCTGTTGCACTCACTGTTGTAAATAGTTTGAATATAATAATAATTTTGTTAACTAATTTAAAGTGTGTTGATGTGTTGATTAAATTGTTTTTACTATAGTAAGAGACAGTGGCGCCCCCATTATTTTCTACTCTTTTGTGTCGAACTATACTTTATTTATTCTAGGTTTTAATTATGACATTATTTTATCTTATTTAAGAATAATATCTGGTTAAGTATGTATCTATATATGTATGTAGGCGTAGTTATAGGCCCCCTATTACAAGGCACCAATAACATACCGGCGAATTGTGGGTGTATCTACTATGGGACTGAGTCCTGGGTACACCTCTGCCTACCCCTTCGGGAAAAAGGCGTGAATGTATGTAATTGTAGGTATGATATATGTATGTAGTATGATATATGTATGTAGTATGTATATAAGTATATTATAGTAAGTACAATTTATATTCTCGAATACACCGCCGACCAGAAATACTCAGGAGTAAGTATTCCTTTCCTTCCGGCTGTCTGTAAGAAATCGCTTAAAGCGGTAAGACCGCCACTTGTAATAGCCTAAGATTTATTGAAATATTATCCCTTTATGTTCATGTCCTATTTATGGTACAAAATAAAGTTTTTCTCTAAGTATCTGGCTTTACTCGTGTGTAGATTAGCCAAAATTAGCAAATTGATGAAAATCCGTTGAATTCACGTTATTTAAAGATGAAATTTCTACAAAGAATGCAGCAAGCACCTGTGTCAATACATTAACAATGTTATTAGACGTTACGTACACATTCTAATCAAACTATCACAAAGATTTAATCGATTCAACACGTATTGAAACATTGTATAAATAACATTAAGAAACTTTGGAGTTACGCCAATCTAAGAGGACATCTGTGCCTCGTCAGACTTATACGACTTATAGAATATAGACTTAAGGTACTTATGTGTTATATCAGGGTCTAAGCTATCTCCTCGCACGGTTGTCTGGAAGATCTTAGCAATAACACCGCCTATTGTTACGCTATTTATTAAAAACTCATATTATTTTTAAGATTTTCTTGTTTGTGGTGTACCAATAAAGTTATCTTTCTATCTATCATACTTTTTTTCAAACCAATCAATTCAGTAGTTCTAGCGTGAAGTGGTATCAAACATACAAAAACACAATGATGTTAGTAGGAATAAGGATTAACGTGTATATTTGGATATATTGTATAATATCGCCAATTGAAGCCCAAATACTCACATCGATACGACGTCACAAAAAAACGCAATGAATATTCAATACTCGAAAACCCCATTATTTAACATATCCTTCTAAATATCAAGAAAAAAAAAAAATCCGCAAAATGGACGCCACCCGTCTGAATAAGAGATCGGGAATATTTACATAAAAAACAAATAATACACCCGGAGACGGGATGCGCGCATAAAATTAAAATCGATAGAAGTTTTACCCTTCGAATTAAATATCATTGCCCCGTCTCACGCACACACGCGTATTCTGATCTAGATTATACTTGAAGGGTCACTGGAGGATCGATCTGTGACGTCATCTCTCATTACATTCTTGACCGAATGCTAATACAAAACAAAACTACTCAAAAACTTTATATAATATTACCCAAGTTTTCTTTAAGAGACTTTAGTGTCATTTGTGGAAAGCTGAAGGTTTTTTTAGAATGTATTCCAAAGATTTTGCTTTTCATATATACGCACTATGAAATTAACGTTTTTTTACACTAATGTCAAGTTTTAAAAAATGGCAAGGCCACGTCTGTAGGGTCATCAACTTAGCAACAAAACGAAACTTCAAAATGAAATGCAGCGCATTCTTCCAAACCATAAAGATCAGATATTTAAAACTGCAGTTCCAATGGGGTGTAGGTTAAAATATCGGTGTGCGCTTATTTGCATACTAACTAAAATAATTTATTATTTTTTCTCGGAGGGGCGACCCTGTGGGGTGAGATTGTAAAGAATAACTACAGTGTTATTGCCCCGATCGTGGTATTACATTCATAATAAAATTTATTGAAATAACAGAAATGTATCAATCTGCTTCCTTTCTCTCAAGTATTTTTATAAAAAATATCCGTCTCTTGTTATTATATTCTAATTATTTAATCTTCTGCCTCGGTGGAATAGAGGGCGCATGCTCGACTGCCAATCAAGAGGTCCCGGGTTCGATCCCCAGGTCAGGCAAAGTGTTTAATATTGGATTTTTCCATATCTCAATAACTGCCTGGAGTCTGGAATTGTGCCCAGTAGATGGCAATAGGCTCGCCCCCCCATTACATGGGACCAATAACATACTGGCGAAATGTGGGTGTATCTGCTATGGGACTGAGTCCTGGGTACACCTCTGCCTACCCCTTCTGGAAAAAGGCGTGAATGTATGTTATGTTATTTAATCTTGGACAGAAAGTTCGTTTAAAGCAAAAACACAATTTCATATCTATTTTTGTCTATAGTCTACAACTAGTTCTAAGCAAATATGAAAATCAACATACACGGGAATGCAATATTCATCAAAACGCTGCTTAAAAGTTTGAATCAAAGCGGTTCGATCAAAGTAGCGTCGGCAAAAGGATGAGTGCAGATCGTGGCTCGTCGCATCGCATCCTTACAATATAGCGTATGATTGCTCAAAACAAAGCTACCAACTTTCCGCGCGCGCTGTGCGCGAAAAACTTTCCCTATGTACGTTTATGCCATCTGTTTTGTATTTAATCTCGATATTGGTATATTTGAAATTTCGAAACACATTTATTTTTAACTTTTTTTTATGTTTTTTTGGCGACACAAGGTTTGCGTATTTTTATCGATACTTTTTGTTATCTTTATGGATTCAGATTATGTCAGTGTGCCTATTTGCCAACCACTGAACTGACGTGATGAAACTGATGAAAGTATTAAGACTACGATTATTTAATCAAGATTTGCAGTCAAGTAGTAATGAAAAGAGGTTTTATATTTAAAATAGTGCAACCTCTTTTTGTTGACGGTGAGGTCCACCCGAATTGCGAACGAAATTATCATTCGAATCAAAGGGAATAATTTTAAATATCTACACATAAACACGGAACGGAACCCAGACGGCGCACACAGACCGCAAGATTTATACATATTATCATATATTCTATTCACTGATGCATTAAATTTTACTTTTTATTTTGTCTGGCCTTTGTTTTGGCGCGATCCGTGAAGGTTTTAATTGTGGTATGATAGGTTATGTTTTGGCGCGAATTGCTGCATAGACAATCGTCAATCTTTTTATTTTAAGAATGTTCACATGTATTATTATGTCTATTTATAGGGTTTCCGGAACTATTATTTTTCTTTTATTTGCCGGATTAATAAATAAAATTATTATGATTTTATTTCATTGTATTTAATAAGTTCCGTGTCAAGCATGAATTGCAACCTTTAAAGAAAGGGTTCCGTATTCAAATGCAAATTCTAATCATAGATTAGTGTGGAGACCGGTAATCAGAGATCGACAAGAATCTTAAAAGTTTTTTGAATAAGTTACCGTTGATATAATAGAACTCTTTTATAAGTTTTAGCAATAAACTGTACGAAAAATTACCTTTCATGGTTTTATCGCAGAAAAAGTAATTTCCATAGCTCTCTTATTAAACTGTTCACCTATAAAAAATTTTCAAGTATTGACTCAGCTCCTGTTTAAGTTTGATTAAAAATTTACGTCAATTATTCAAACTGGAATCAAATTCTAATTCCGAATCAGATTTCTTTAAATTATCGATCTATGCACCCTATTACACACACATAGAAATCGTTCGTTGCATATAAATTTTAACGGCGCTCATGCATATTTATAAAGTAAATGTGTATATTATTTAATATTTACGTCTGTGTGCGTAAGGGAGGGTCTTAATAACAGATATTCAATCAAAATCAACCCCTTTCGGCCGATATCTTTTGGCCGATGCATCTCGTTCAACCCCTGTGTGTTTTATTATCTGCATGGCAAAATGTATTTGAGATTTTGATACGTCAAAAATATTAGCTGTAAAACATGTCAGAAAATAAGGCGAATCGATATGACTAATTTAGTAACAATTAAGTTAAGGTAAACTTAACGTTAAAATTATGAAAATAATAATAATAATGGAAGAGCGATAAGGTTGCCATTTGTTATTGCTTTCTAGTTTTAAGATTGTCTTCTTTGTTATTTTCTGTTATATTATGGTACCAATAAAGATTTCTGTATTAGGTAGAATTAATCTCTGCTTTTTTTACAATAAAGGATTGTAAAACGGTTTTTCTGACGTACGTCACAGTTCAGTTTTTCTCAAGAGGTTTCATCCTTGGTTTTTTCAAAAAGAACCCTAATTTTCCAATGCGTTTGCAAAGTTTTCTAAAGATCAATAATTAATAATTACTGAATGATTGTCTTCCCTAAACTTCGCAGTGGTTTATATGAAAACGTCATAGATTTTTTGTTTCTAAATTAATGTACCTCATCCGGCATCCATCGCGAGCAGATTCTGATATTTAATGATTCGTTCCGTTCTACGGATGTTAGAATTAATATTAATACAATGGAATATGATATTTTGTGAGTAATGGAACGGTTTCTGGAAAGGGCCCTTTGGATTCCTTTTTTATATTAATAGAATTAGAAATCAAGACAATTTATTTAGGAATATTAGTTTAATTATTACGCAAACTTTTGGCAAATGTGATTTTTTGTTAAGACAAAAAAATAAATATTATAAAAACGTTTTTCTTGTTAAAAAATTACAAACTATTATAAAACAACTATTATTCAATCATCATCATCATTTGAACGCACGGAATGTAAATGACAATGCGATTTTAATTAAAACTCGAAACTGTCAAAACTAATAAACTTCTGCGTGTATTGGAACGTATCCAGTTTTTAAAGAATGCTTTTTAAATTTTAAATAACGAATTACGGTATGAATATTCGGTGCCACGCATTGCCTCGAGGATAAGCTTACGTTTAAAGCATAGGCGATAGCGATTTAAAACAAGTATCTTCTCTTTAGATATGTACTTGAAAGAATATTAAATGAATGAATGAATGAAAAATTCCAATAATAGATAATACATTATGTCTTGCCAATAGTAGCTGTGCAAGCGTAACTGGAATTATTCCAGTTTTAAATAAACTAACACCATCATCTGTAGACGAAATATCCAAGATAATCGATAATCTCGATAGCAATACTGGTTCGGGAATAGATGGTGTCACAACAAAATCAATTAAATGTATAAAAAACCTAATTATCAATGAATTAACTAAGTGTATTAATAATTGTCTTGAGCGAGGAATTTTTCCTGATACACTTAAAATCGCTAAAGTAACCCCTATTTATAAAACAGGTTCTAAGTCTGACCCAGGAAATTACCGTCCAATCTCAGTCCTGCCAGTTTTATCTAAGGTGTTAGAACGAGTATTGTACAACCGACTCGAAACTTTCCTAAATTCAATACATTTTCTATATGACAAGCAGTATGGTTTCAGGCCTAAATCTAACACATTGTCAGCAACAACAGATCTAGTAACTAAAGTTAAAACTAATATTGACAAAAAGCACATAGTACTGGGTATATTTATAGACCTAAAGAAAGCTTTCGATACGGTGAGTCACGACATCCTCCTTAATAAACTAAGCAACATTGGTATCACTGAGACTGCATACGGAATTTTAAAATCATACCTAACAAACCGTAAACAAATAGTCAAAATAGGCCAAACACAGAGTACTCCTAAAAACATCACATACGGTGTACCCCAAGGGTCAATATTGGGTCCCCTCTTATTTCTCGTTTACATTAACAGTATAAATGAAATCGGACTTAAGGGTGATGTTACCCTGTATGCCGATGATACTAGTTTATTTTATTTTGGCACCATGGACTCAATTATTGCGGATGCCCAATACGATCTAGATCTTCTAAATAAATGGTTCCAGGTAAATAAACTTACAATTAATATTACAAAAACCAACTTTATAATATTTGCCGCAAAGAATAAGAGGATACCCCCTTTTGCACCCCTGAAAATCAATAATCAACCTATAAATAGAGTTTATCAGGAAAAGTACTTAGGACTCATATTGGACAGTAAACTAACGTGGCTACCTCACTTAGAAAAAATTAAATCAAAATTAACATCCCTCACAGGAGCACTACGTGGCATAGTTCGTTGTCTACCTCAACAAGTTCGGTATACAATTTACAACTCGCTGGTCAAGCCACATATCGACTATCTTGCTGAAATTTGGGGAACAGCTGCTAAAACAAACATTAAAAGTATACAAGTAGCCCAAAATAAATTAATAAAAAGGCTATTTAACTACGATTTCCGTACCTCCACAAATAAAATATACAGAGAAACAAAAATCATGAATATATACCAAACATACTACTACAACAATTGCATTCTGATTCGTAAAATCCTAACAAAGAATATACATATTAAAATAACTTTCACCAAAAACCAATTTCAAAAGAAAATGTTAAGAAGTGCAAACGACATAAAATTACACTGTCCAAGAACTAATTACGGTAAAAAAACTGTTCTGTATGAAGGAGCTCAATTATATAATAAGTTACCAAAAGACATCAAAGATGCAAAATCGATAGTCGTCTTTAAAAAACTACTCAAATATCACACTATGAAAAATAAATAAACAAATATATAATGCTAAAATACAAATACTACCAAAACCATTTTATAATATAAAATAAATATACCCTAATAAATATACACATATATTATATAAAAAATACAAATTAATGAAAAAATAAAAAATAAACGTCATTATTACAAAAACTAATCAAATAATATTGCTAAACAAATTTAAAGCTTTTTTAAAATATATTTAAAAACAAATGTGACCAAAACCTTATGTATAAAATAAAGCCATATTGATAATATAATAATAAAAAATATAGCACATGTTGATAATATAATACATACGCATAGATAAATTAATAGAATACTAAACTTAAAAATTACAGTATAGTAAAAATAGTATGGTATACAAATTATACCTTTATAACAAAAATTAAACATATTATAGATAAACAAATATCTATTATTAAAATATTAAATATATCATGCATAATAATCATAATATCTTAATATCTTTATTAAATTTAAAATATTCTCTCAGCAATCATAATATGCTATAATATGCCACTTCCAGTAGCGCTTACTCTGCAGTACTTAAACTAGTTGGCTTTGTTGCCGATGCAGACGATTCAGAGTTATTTTACCTCTACAGCGGTCTTATTCTAATAGACATAAGTGCTAGCTTCCTTTAGAGCTACAGGTAAATGTCGGTAAAATAAATATGAACGGACTGTACTCATACTCGAACCTATTTGACTGCTGTTTTACTGCATCTACCTCCAACAAATATTATTTTTTATTGTAAATCACTTGACTGTTTTCTTATTTTATGTAACATACTCTCTTTCTGTTTTAATTACTTTTGTCTTTATACTGTTATTTTAAAATATTATTAATGTTTAAATTTACTTTAAATATTTAGTTTAGAATAGTACGATAAGCCCAATACCTACTTTCTACTTAGCATAAGTTTCTCAAGTAAGTGAATGTAATTCTTTTTGAGAAATAAACATATCTTTAACCTGAAAACTCTTTATTGCTACCACAATATAACAAAAAATAAACAAAGAAGAAAAACTTAAAACTAGAAAGAAGTAACAACTGGCGGCCTTATCGCTCAGAACGATCTCTTCCAGGCAACCATGCAGGGAAAGGAAATACATTATACTGAAGGGACGGTGGTTTCAAACACTTAAATAAATACTTACTTAAATAAATAAATAAAATATTTTTATTACTTAAAAGCAGGACTAAGATAAGATGGGATTTAATTTGTATATGAATTAGTATTTATTTTGTTTTCTAGCGGGACTTTTTCAAAATCGCTACATCTTATGACTTAACCCGACCAAGGAGGTCCCTTTTTAACTGTGTTATTCACCTTGGTTTATCGAAAAGGGTTAATTCTGAAGGGTTGAGTCGGACAGACAGACGATCATTTCTATATGTACATTTGAGGTATTGCGTGTTTCGAATGTTTAGGTTTTTGTTTTTTTATTATTTTTGGGGTTGAAAGGATGCCAGTGATCATCGTTTTGTATTGCGGTCGATTGTTGGGTTTCATTTTAATATTCGAATATGGAACTTTTGGCAATTTTTTTTTGTATGTGGCCAGTGTCAAAATATTAAAAATATTCATTAGGAATGTCTTTAATCAGTGCAAAGTATGGTTGTACGGTTACCCATCCAAGTTTTTCCTGAGCGGACGTTGCTTAACCTAGCCTCTACGAGTCTTCGTTTCGTAGCTCTCGTAGCACCTCTACGCAAGTAATAATATTCAATATGTAAAGTAGTTAAGTAGGTACAGATTATATTTTTTTTTGAAATTGACATTTTTAACCTCTTCCAAAAAAGGAGCTTTTCAATTCGTCCTGTTAACATTATGAATGCGAATGGATGGATGGACGAATGTTTGTTACTCTTTCACGCCAAAACTACTGAATCGATTGGGCTGAAATTAGATGTAGATAGTTTGAACTCTGGAATAGCACATGGGGTACTTCATTCCCGATATTACCACCGGAACGATATTCAATACATTCATAGTATTCAACACACGCAAAGTAGATAAGTAGGCAAACATAATAATTTTTTAATTTTAACCTATATCAAAAGAGAAGCTTTTCAATTCGTATATCTACATATATACATACTTATATAAGTATGTATATCAGTCATCTGGTTACCATAGTACCGGCTTCTAGCCTAGTTTGGGACCAGATGACCGTGTGTGGAAGTTGTCCCATATTATTATTATTATTATATACCGTTAGTATTTTATATATACCCACATGAAAAGCTAACCCTTGTGCTAAGGGTTGTATATAAGTTAAATAATAACGGGGCGTATTTCCAAAAACCTATCGATAGAACCGATAATCCCAAATCAATACGTTGGATTAAAAAAACTACCCCCAGACTGTCACCCTTACACACTGATTAGCACACACACTAAGATATCTATAGGGTTGAATATTTTTCGCCCTCTGTCCCTTGAGGTCTCACCCTTAACAAGTACATACAAGAATAGTACATTATTTTGGACATTATGTATGAATTGAAACTGTGCCCTTGGGGTTCTATTCTAAAACATGTGAAAATTCATTAGCTTTAAAAGACTACTATTATGGATATGCAACTAAACTTAAATTCGTGTTTTTAAACGTACCATCACGCCTTTTTCCCGAAGGGGTAGGCAGAGGTGTACCCAGGACTCAGTCCCATAGTAGGTACAGACATTTCGCCAGTATGTTATTGGTGTAACCGAGTAATAGGGGGCGAGCCTATTGCCATCTACCGGGCACAGTTCCAGACTCCAGGCAGTATTAAGATAATTCCAAATGGAAAAATCCAATATTTAAACACTTTGCCTGACTTGGAGATCGAACCCGGAACCTCATGATCGGCAGTCGGCATGTTTTAAAAAAATGTCTAAAAATGACAGGGGCAAGCTCAACTGCCAATCTATCCTGGGTTCGATTCCCAGGTCAAGCAGTGTTATTACATATGAAGGTAGTAGCTACCCATATATACCTAGAAGTGCTTATTAGACCAATATTTTAACTCTCAGTAAATAATAAGGGTTAAAGCCAATCGATTGATCGGCGCAAATCAAAGGGGATACCAAAGGGGTAGCAAAATATTGCATGGGGTTGTCATGTACATAGAATACTGTATCCGTATTACGATTCTAAGGGTCTCTTTGTTATTTCACTCTTGGTAAAGTTTGGGTTCGGGTCGACCCGCATTTTTGTTCTGCACTTAGAAATTATTTAAGTTTTCAATGTGTTAAGAGGTTTTTATAGATGATAGTTTGATATACATAACATAACATACATTCACGCCTTTTTCCCGAAGGGGTAGGCAGAGGTGTACCCAGGACTCAGTCCCATAGTAGATACCTACACCCACATTTGATATACATACTTTTTGAATTTTCAATAAGGTACTAATTGTAGGCATACCTTTTCAAAGTCAATGTTTTTTTTTATTCAATTTGGTTCTAAGAAGTCACATTTGCTAGTCAATAAAGCTAAATAATCCATATCCATCCATCCATATTAACATTATAAATGCGTGTCTTTCTGCTTAAACAGCTGAACCGATTCGGATGATATTTGGTATAGATAGAGTTTGAGTCCCGGAAAAGGACATATCCAGATATTTTTATAATTTTTTTATCCCAATATTTCCACGGGAGTGAAGAATACGCGGGTGAGACCGCGGGGCGCAGCTAGTAATGAAAATAATAGCAATTAATTAAACCGTGCGTTCGGAATGATATCTCTACAAGAAGAACCTTGTAACTTGATTTTTTTACAAATATATTAATAATGTTTGGTTACATTTGGTTTATTCATTTTTCAAACTTGCCATAAAATAAAACTTAACTTTATCGATTAAAATAAATAAATGCAAATCACCAAACACTTTAAAGTCCTCGATAATGCACTTTTATGAACGAAGGACATGCGATGATTATTCAAAATGGCGGACAGAGATAACATTAAAGTTTTTTTCAAACAGATTAGCACAAAGCTCTTTTACTTAAGCTGGTGATACACTACTGGGAAGTAAAAAAGTTAGATACAGACACGAAAGGGGAACTCTTAGCAGTTTGACACAATCCTATGGAAAATTTACCAAATCGATGTTTTGTATTCCCCTGTTTCCTTCGAATAAATTTAGTAAACCTATTTGATATATTTATATCCTGACATTTTAAAAACGAAGTGAACTTATATGTCTATAATTTTAATTTTGTTGAACGTCTAATCACGCAAGTTAAACTGGGATGTCTAGAAGTCCACTATGAAACATTCAAGAGATTATCAGATAAATTAAAATGACAGAGACATAGTTTACTTCACTATTAAAATATCAAATTTATACAATGAGTTAATTATATTCGAAGGGAAATAACTGTATAATTCATAACTGTTATTTGCCCGCAACAACAGTTGTTGATGTTTCTGAAATCTCGATAGTCACATTGCAATTTCAAAAGTGTTGTGAAAAGTATCGTGTAACGGCACCCTAATATAACTAGTTATATTATCGTTATATATAAACGGTTATTCAGGTATTTGCGTGACTAGTCAGTGTTGTATTTGACACGATATCGTCTGTAGTTCACACTCAAAATTTCGCGTTTAAACTTCGTTTTTGGCTGCAATTAGTGATTGTTATCTACTTTCGTACTGTATATTTTGGTGGTTAACGTACTTATGGACTTTTTTGTTTTTACTGCGGTATTTCTAAAGCTAGGCGCAAGCTTAAAGCTCAATAAAAATATTAAGCTTTTGGTTAAATGAAAATTAGTAGCAATAACCGTAAAGAGAAAATAATATTCAATGATATTAATCGACTGCCTCGGTGCCTAGGGCGCATGCTCGACTGCCAATCAAGAGGTCCCGGGTTCGATCCCCAGGTCAGGCAGTGTTTAAATATTGGATTTTTTCATTAGGAATTATTTCAATAACTGCCTGGAGTCTGGAACTGTGCCCGGTAGATGGCAATAGGCTCGCCCCCTATTACATGGGACCAATAACATACTGGCGAAATGTGGGTGTATCTAATATGGGACTGAGTCCTGGGTACACCTCTGTCTATTCCTTCGGGGAAAAGGCGGTGAATGTATGTTATGTTATGATATTACTAATAATTTAGCCACTTCAACTTGCTAAAAGTTGAAGTGGCAATGGGTAGGGCACATGGAACGTAGAACTGATGATCAATGAATATTATGTAAGTTCTCGAACGGAGACCACGGACAGGCAAGCGCAGCGTAGGACGTCCACAGGATGTAAACGTACAAGTGGATGTCCTACGGATGAAAAACTGGACGAAGAAGACTACAGAAAGGTATTTAGTTAAAATTCTTAGTTCATCAAATCATTTTCTTGAAAACACTCGTAAATAGGTACTAAGTTACTGATTTTACTAATAATGATTTTGTAGCAATCAATCCAGTGGTTAATTCGTTCAAGATCCAGTGCAAATAACTTATGTATGCGTAATAAATATTAATGACACACACACATAGACAAACTAACCCTTTCTACCCCTATGCTATAGAATCGGGCGAAATTTTACTAATAAATGTGTATAATTAATCATTCAAATGTGGGTAGGTACGAAACTTGGGCGAGGTGGTGAAAAAACAACGTTTTGACTTTTACTTCTAGTTGCTGTTTTTTTAATTTTAATATGATTTTACCCACCAGGCGTAACGAAAAGGAGTTGTAATACTTAGGAGGCAAGAGGGTGTATTAATCAGTCAATTTGTATAGAAGTAGGGTTTTTATTGTACGTAGTGGTAGGCCTCTTTAGGAGGGGGCCGCCTGGGGAAGTACCACACCTTTGCCAGTTATTCTTCCGCCAAGCAGTGATGTGCAAACTTTACTGTGTTCCCGTCTGAAGGGCAATGTTACCAGCGAAATTACTGGGCATGATGAGATTCAACAACTCATATCTCAGGGTGACAAGTGCAGTGCAGTGCCGCGCAGAATTTTGAATTTTAAAACACTGGGTGGCACTGTATCTAAGATGGGCAATCATGATGCTTACCATCAGACACCTGATTTGCTCGTCTTGTCACTCATTATCATAAAAAAAAAGTCCAATTTGTTTCTTTTACTATGTTACTAAGTTCAATAGGTAGATTAATCGCCAAGTAATAATACAACTTTTTATAAGCCCTACACTTGACACACCCAGATAAAAAACTCTACAGAAACAAATTAGGTGCCTTGTACGGCATCGCCATTGTTTTAAGACCAACGCAAATATGAAGTTCGCGCGAACTTTACACGTACGATTCCGAGATCAAACATAGTCACGTCACACGACGTATTAGACGATTAGGACACCTATTAATTATTGTCGTCCTGTACTCGGGCGATACTGTAGCGATCATCAATACTTTTTAACATTTCTGGTTAACACACTACATAATATAAATTCGTTAGGTTCTTATATTTAAAACAGTATGGGGTGTATCCTTACTATCCATTGATGTATCCGACTCTGTTTATATTGGGGATGGTGGGATATAACGAACTAGCGGACCAATTACATTTATTTATTTGTACTCTGAACGAGTTTACTAGAGTAAGTTTATACATTTTATGTTATATTATTAGAACATAAGGTAAAAATAGCGTTATAATATAAGCAACATGACTAAACTATCGCATTGGTATCTTGCTGTAATGATAGTGTAAGTTTTGGATAATAAATAAATAAAAAAAAAGAATAAATAATGATTAATATATAATTTATTAATATATATTAAATACATAATATATTATAATAGATAGATAGTAATAATAGACTGCCTCGGTGGCGTAGAGGGCGCATGCTCGACTACCAATCAAGAGGTCCCGGGTTTGATCCCCAGGTCAGGTGTTATATATTGGATTTTTCCATTAGGAATTTGTGCCCGGTAGATGGCAATAGGCTCGCCCCCTGTTACATGGGCCCAATAACATACTGGCGAAATGTGGGTGTATCTACTATGGTACTGAGTCCTGGGTACACCTCTGCCTACCCCTTCGGGAAAAAAGGCGTGAATGTATGTTATGTTATGTAATAATAAATAATATACCAAATTATAAATTAATTACTAATTCCGAAACAAAAATTCTATTTTAATAAGAATAAATAATGTAAAAGTATCGAGTTAGTTTGCGCGATGATAATCGCGTTCTATTAGACGATGCCTTAGGACACATAAATCATTGTTGACAATAGAACGCATCTATAACGCAACCCATACACTGTCTTAAATCTTATATTATATTATCTGTGAGGGCGCCACTGTTTATGGGCTAGGGCTTTTTAGTAGCTACTTTAGAAGGCGAATCGTTAGTTCCATCGTTTTCCGTATTAATTATAATCTTAGACGAGTATTAATTAATTTAAATTATTAATGGCACACGCGAATAACGAGAAATCGATAATCGCGCGTCACTGTTTTGACGCAACGTTAAAATGATATGAGGAGAATATGCTTAGCCGATATTTTATGAGTTGAGTTAAGAACGTACTTATTTCTATTGTTTATTATTCTAATTTTGAATTTAAATTTCGATTTTATTATTTTATTTAAGTTTTATTAATTATATTATGTATCATTATGGTATTTTTTAGGAAATACCTGGTACATATTGTTTTCCATTTTTAATTTGGTAAACATATTTTATTTGAAATGTTCTTATTTCAAATTCCGTTCTCTTTTCAAAATGTCCTAAGCATTCGAGTCATTAAGAGCGATCGGATCGTATCTCAAGTCATTTTCAGTTTCCAAACCATAAACTGTCAATAAAAGAAAACGTTAAATGTCCCCATCTGCATATTTTCCTCGTTAAAAACAAAAAAATAACGATAACGAGAATTAATAACCCGTTCTGTTTATAGCTAAATTCTTGAGACGTTATTGATTTCGCGTTAATTTTGCAAGTACCATTTATAATATTGTTTTCGAAACGTTTGAAAAATAGCTGCATGTGTTTTCGGCCAGTACTTTTTAAAATCAGAACAGAATAAGTAGCTACTAATAGCAAGATGGTAGTAATCCAAATTCAATAAAAAACTTTTTTTAAAGCTAGTGCTGCCAACGCTTATCAATTGACGGTCGATAAAACGTTTTAAAAATGGAAGCTTTTAATAGTCACGAGATTTGCCGTTTGACGTTTCAAGATAAACGCGTATTAATGGCCAGTGCTTAATACAATTCGAATATTGACAAATGTCATCCATTAAAATCGTTGATGCGTCGATTGTTTTGTTAATGGTTTTTAAATACTTCTCACGGTTTATCGTAATCTCTGCTCTTACTCGACTACGCAGTACTAAAAGAGGGTGATGAGTTAAATTGTTATTTTTACTCACTACTTAAGATCATGTTTTTTGCTGAAGAACTTGCTGTGTAGCCATATTTTTGAAGCTTACCTGAAAAAGAAGAAATCATATTAGGGCTTAAATAATTAAATATAGGTATACTTTGTTAACACTAGCAAATATACAAACGTACGACACCTTTACCAAAAAACTTCGGCAAACACATATCGTGTGGCGCCACACAGAAAAAGCTCACATTGTCATTTCTGTTTTATTATTTTAATACCCGTCTTAAAATGTTAACAATATATACATTTATCCTTAAAATAAACTCAGAGAGAGGCTAAAGAGGTAAAACAGATTAAAAATCAATAAGATTGTAATATTGTAATCGTATTAAGGAGCGGCCATATTTAAACGTTACAAGAGAAATGGTGAAACCATCTGGAAAGTCGCGACGGGGGAGCCTGGGGAGAAAACGGACCATTTATAAAACCGAATTATCGGTTATCGTTTGACGCAAATAACTATAGGCTTTGCGTTCGAATGTTTGTTTTTAATTAGACAAAAAATTGCCAGCTTTATTTTCAATTTTGGAATGTATGTTTTGTGTATTTTGATTTCTTATATTTTTTCGTCAAGTGAGTCATTATATTTTTTAGTCATTGTAGGGTATAAAATCGATCTCCTATATGACAAAAATGAATAGAAAAGTTTAAATTGTTTACAAGATTTGATGTAAGTATGTAGTTATTTACGTGGGTAACACTGATTTTTAGAATAGGCCAGTAACAAAAGCAGCCAATGAAAAATGCATTTAAATTTCGAATTAGGAACTCTATGGGAATCTGTTAAACTCATACATGACTCATTCATTGATCATTTTCTCTAGTCAAATGGTTTCTCTTGTTCTGTGGTCAAATGCATTCTGACGCTCCAGAGATGCGGGTGATAAAGATTTCATTCTGAAGTTCGTTTTTAATTTCAAGTATGTCGTTTAAAATTATTTTTTTGTTAATTATCGCAAAAAGAATTACACGTGCCAATTTTAATATTGTTTAACAATTCACACAATCAATACTCACAAATCATGTTATTGTAATTAAATAGATATCGAATACGTGCTAAATAAAATGCTAAATGTCAAATGAGGTCGCCTTATATCAGTTTTTTATCATTACGGACATACTTTGCTATTGTATTTTATATATTAGACTGTACTTTGATAACCCTTTCGATTGATGATTTTTAAGTTTGCAATACGTCATGTACCACTGATATTTATAACCGTATATGAACCGTATAATATAATAATATTATACCGTATAACCGTATAATATTGGATTTTTCCATTAGGAATTATCTCAATAATTGCCTGGAGTCTGGAACTGTGCCCGGTAGATGGCAATAGGCTCGCCCCCTATTACATGGGACCAATAACATACTGGCGAAATGTGGGTGTATCTACTATGGGACTGAGTCCTGCGTACACCTGTGCCTACCCCTTCGGGAAAAAGGGCGTGAATGTATGTTATTTATTTATTTTTCATAAAATTTGCACTAAATTTGTACAGTTTCACCTGTGTAAATTATCACTACATTAATATGTAGTGATAATTCACACAAATCTTAAATGACTCATTGACTGACATGCAACGACGAGCCTAAATCACTGATCCTAGAGACTTGAAACTTGGAATGTAGGTTCTTTTCGTTGTCTGGACGCTAAGAAAAGATTTTTGAAAACTCACATTCTAAGGGGTCCAAAAAGGGCGTCAAAGTTTTGGTATAAAACTTCCATTGTACGAAATTGCGAGCGGGCGAAGCCGCTGTGTTAGTACGCACTAGTAATATATATAAATAAATAGAGAAAGATATAACACTTACTGGTAAAGGGTTATATATTTTATCTAAACTAGTAAACAGAACGAATTTCATAATTGAAGAATAATATTTCGACTTATCTGCGAACAAAGAGTAAATCTTATTTATGTCTTTAATTAAATAGTCTTTAAGAATGAATAGAGTACATGAACTCTCTTTAGTGTTACTGCACCTTTTCGTTACAAACAAATTTAATATTTTTCATACAATTTTAATTGTGTTTTTGTCTCTAAAATTATGGGAGTCTAAGCAATGTTATAACAACAAAAAATGCGGATTTAGAAGCATTTATAGAGGCGTCCCGTCTCCTTACAAGAAAGGGTGAACACGACACATGCATGTGTGGTTGGTTGGAACTTTTACACTGGTTTGGAAAATCGCAGTGAGTTTTTAAAGATTATTTTGATGTATAAGGGACCATATATTATGTAAGAGTATATTTCTTTTTTAAATTTATTTTAAGCCAGTACAGTGATGTTACTAATACTTATTATTTATATTGAAAAGATCTATCTGTAAGATAGATTTAAAAATCTATCTGTAAGATTTTCCCGCGATTTTATTTACGTGGCTAATAAAAAGGAAGGCTTAAAAATGTTCTTAAAATAATTCTTTAGCAAGACATAATTTCGAGCAGTTTCATAATTCAGTACTAATGCTTTTTTTTAAACATTTTTAAATTCAATTATAAAGATAATTAAAAATATAATATTGCTTATAAATAAACACACACACGACACTAATCTAGCGATTTATTATCCCAGTGTGAAAGCCCAAAGAGTAAAGAGGGTAGTAAGAAATGTATAAGTAGGGTTGGCATGAGGGAATTAATTGTATTATTGTACAAGATGAGGGATGCGGAAGAATTATCAATTAGAGAAAGAAAACGACGAAATGCTGACTAGGGTTGCTACTTATTAGTATTATTGATGCAAAAATGTTTATTGATTTATTTGTTATCGTTTGGTTTTAATAGAATGTATGATATTGTAGAGACTTTAAGATATTGATTTGAAGGAGCGTTAATTACGACTTAACATAGGTTATAAGTTATAGACTTAACGAAATTATACCTTGATCAATTACAACTGAACAAAAAACATTTTTTTTTGGTCATAATTTCTTTAAATTGGGTACATTAATGGTATCATAATATCGTAAATTTGTCCTTCCAGCATTTTAGTAAAAGTCCTGTCACCGCATGGTTGCCTGGAAGAGGTCGCTCTGAGCGATAAGGCCGCCAATTATTACACATTTTCTAGTTGTAATATGTGATTTTATTGTGTTTTGTACTAGTTGTGATACGAATAAAGAGCTTTCTATTCTATTCTATTCTAAATTTGATATTCAATTGATAAAATAGAATTTTGTACAGCTGTTGATCAAACTACTCGTATATTTGACAAAGCGTAGGCACTGGTTGACTTGTTTTGTAATATAACTTCATTGAAATATGATATATTTTATAAAAAAAAGGGATAATAAAAGTCCTAAAGTCTAAGTATCACAATAAAATAAAACATAGAGTCACAAGACCACTTAAAAAAACTTGCGTGTTTAAAAATTAAAAAAACGAAACCCCGTTAAAGAAGGAATCGTAAATCAGGCGTCCCTACGAGCCGAGGGGAGAGTGGGGTGGCTTCGATTTTCCGCAACATTCGTCTTAGCATTAGTACTTACTGTTTCGCTCTTTAATTGTGTATCGGTTTGGTCGAACCTCCCCTTCGATGGAGTTTGGATACGAACGCATCTTGGGAATTATTTACCTAATTTGTATTTACATAATACATAAACTACTTGACTATGTTATATATTATAATATACTAGCTGTTCCCCTCGGTTTTACCCGCGTTGACTTCGTTCCCGTGGGAATATCGGGTAATAATTACCCTATGTGTTATTCGAGGGTCTAAACTATCTACATACCAAATTTTAGCCCGATCCGTTCGGTAGTTGTGGCGTAAAAGAGTAATAAACATCCATCCATCTATCAAAGCCAAAACCGCACTAGATGGCGCTGGAGGTGAGTTAGAAATAGCAAGCGTTTTGTAAAACGTAATTTTCTTACATTGTACTGAAATTTGAGATTTATTATTCTCTAACTCAAAACTCAAACTCAATGAAAAATTAATTTAGATAAGTCTTAAAAAGACATTTTTAAACGTGAAAAATATTTGTAGGATTATAATTAGATGGTTTATGTACTATAATATATATATATATAGATAGATTGATTAAAGGTAACTCTCCATTGGTACTACAATACAGATAATAAAACGGCGGACTTATCGTTTAAAGTGATCTCTTCCAGACAATCATGCAGTATTATATGTATCTTGTGAAAAAATTCCAACTTGTTTACTGCTGTCCAATTTATGTGTAATTGTCTAATAGACTTAATTTTTTTTTTAATATATGTAAAATATTATTGAAGTATGTAAAAATATAATTGCTTCGGTGGCGTAGTGGGCGCAAGCTCGACTGCCGATCATGAGGTCCCGGGTTCGATCTCCAGGGCAGGCAATGTTATAAGATTTTTCCAATAGGAATTATCTCCATAACTATCTGGAGTCTAGAACTGTGCCCGGTAGATGGCAATAGGCTCGCCCCCTATTACATGGGACCAATAACATACTGGCGAAATGTGGGTGTATCTACTATGGGACTGAGTCCTGGGTACACCTCTGCCTACCCCTTCGGGAAAATGGCGTGATTGTATGTATGTAAAAAAGATTAAGGTAAATAAATAGGTAAGTCATTCCCATCAATGCAATGGCTCAGAAAAAATCAGCAAATTACTAAAGAAAATTACTTCCTTCGAGAACTCATTATCTACGGCAAGACATGGTGAATTGACTGCATGCTTTGTACTACAAAATATGATTTGAATTAGGAACAAGAAGAAAAAATTAATATAAATTATTTTTAGCACTGGTAAACTGAATCGTGTGACGCCATACTCCAAGAGCGGAGAATAAAAAAGCAACGACATAATTTCGTAGCCAATTTCCCTCTATTTCCTAATAGCCCAAATACAGTTATTCAAATTCAATTAATAGAACAACAAACGGCAATCGAAATTCGAAATACGAATAGTGGAAACAAAACATCTCTAAGACATTAAGCAATTTGCTTAATGTTCTAAATATCTCTATCTATTATCGACCTTAACCACCAATTGATAGGATCGAAATTGGATTGAACTTTCACATCATCCTTTAGACTATCTTGAAACCAAAAAGTTTTGAGACAATTTAAGTACAAGCAAATATAGACTTTATTAGCTTGTTATTTAAAGTTTGATTCAGTTCAAAGCATTTGTTAGTTAAGGCTTAATTTCGGTGTTATATCGAAATAGTGCAGGATATAGTAAGGATGTATCGTTAAATTAATGCGACAATTTATGACAAGAGGAATTAGCCGGGAGACTCCGATGGATCTGTAGTTAGTTTTATTGATGATTTGAATTTAGAACGACGGGTAAATGGAATGGTTCATTGATATTCATAAAGTTACAAACTAATGGTCAGTTTGTGAATGCCGGCTCTTGTACTATGGATAGGTCTGTTAAGGTGTTTTGATTATGAATCTATAATAGTTTGGGGTATTATACGATTAATAATAAATAATACTTAAAATTATTTATGAAAAGATATCAAAAATTAAATAAAATAAAAACATGAGATTAAATTATGACAAATTGAATTAATAAAAATGAACCTATGAGTTTTCGTCAATATTTTAGTCATAGGAAAAAATCGTCCTAAAGTATTCGCTCAATCCTACTCCCTTTAGTATTCTGTGCTCCCGGGTTCGATCCCCAGGTCAGGCGAAGTGATAAACATTGGATTTTCCATTAGGAATTATCTCAATAGCTGCCTGGAGTCTGGAACTGTGCCCGGTAGATGGCAATAGGCTCGCCCCCTATTACATGGGACCAATATCATACTGGCGAAATGTGGGTGTTCGTTAGGTACTATGGAGCTGAGTCCTGGGTACACCTCTGCTTACCCCTTCGGGAAAAAGGCGTGTTTGTATGTTATGTGTCGAAAAGTGTGGTAGGTCCCTTTTGCAGGGGGCCGCCTGGGGAAGTAGCACACCTTTGCCAGTTATTCATCCGCCAAGCAGTAATGTGCAAACATAACTGTGTTCCGGTATGAAGGGCAATGTTTACTATGAAGGGCGAAATTACTGGGCACTCATATCTCTATAAGGGTGACAGGCGCAGTGCAGTGCGGCGCAGAATTTTGAATTTTAAAACACTGGGTGGCACTGTGTCTGATATGGGCAATCATGATGCTTACCATCAGGCACCCGATTTGCTCGTCTTGTCACTCAATATCATAAAAAAAAATTAGAAGAAAGTGACTGACCTTGAGATATCTCCCATAAATGACCAACCCACTTCACAAAATACAAATAACACCACTATCAATGTCCACAGGATGCGTGTTATCACAACGAATGGTAGCTTAGATATGTTAAAAATTAATAAAATTGCCAAACAAACTAACGGCATAAAAGAACTCTTTATCTATAACATTGTAAAATGTTGGTGAATCGATCGTTACAGATGTTCTCAAACTTTTACATATTATGTCGTATTCGACTATTTCGATTCTTCTTCTTCTCAGCCGTAACAAGTCCACTGTTGAACATAGACCTCCCCCATGAAGGGGGGTTTGCCAATAAGCGCCTCGCTCGGCAGGCGGGTTGGCGAGCGCAGTTTGGTGAATTTTACGCAGAGGACGCTACTGTCCATCCTCTGGATCTGATAACCCTTAGCCGACTCTTACAGCAACCACGGGTACAGAGGGTGGGGTACTATTCTATAGCCGGCACCCCACGGCATAATTAATATAATTATATAATTCTTTATATAATTTATCTTCTATTTTTATCTGATTTTTCTTCATATTATTTATTTCTATATAAAATTATAGAATTATATAATTTATATATTTCGATTAATTCAACGATATCGAACCACAATCGAATACACTTTTGTACACAGACCAACAATAAATAGAAATAGGTAGATAGTTTATAGTAATATTAAAACATATACCTACATAACAAAACAAACAAACATAACAAAATAAAATTAAGATGTATTGATTAATTATGAATTAAAATTGAATTAATTAATAATAAAAAAAATTCTAGCGATAAAAATATAAACATGGTAGAAGACGTAGTGACAAAGATAGAGAAAGGAATGCTTAGGTGGTTCGGACATGTGGAGAGGATGGACGAAAGGAGATTAACAAAAGAGATTTATAAGGCTAGTGTGAATGGTCAAGTCGGTAGCGGTCGACCTAGGCGTACCTTTCATGAACAAGTTGACGTTGTTCTTAGGAAAGGCCAAGTCAAAAGTACCGACGAGCATGTATGAAGAATGTCATGAAAGTGAACGAAGCGAAAGTTGTATGTCAGGATCGTAGCAAGTGGAGGGAAATAGTCTCTGCTTACCTCACTGGGAACAAGGCGTATGTAAAAATATAAAATATATATTCTGGGTCCAGCGTTCAGCGAGGTAACATCTCGAAGAGCGGCGTCATACTAAAATTTGTCGCCCTTACAGCGGAGTCAGAATCTATTTCCTGATGATGCGTCGTGTAGACGAGAAACACGTGTCGATATATGAATGGTGTCACTAACAAAAATAATACCTAATAGCATTTCCTCCTTGCATGCAATTTTGCGGGCGGGAGGGCGGTGCACTGTGCATGTTGTTTTTGACACTAAAAAATCGGAACTAAAAACTAAATATTCTTGTTCTAGGTGTTTATATAAAATATTATTTTTGAAGTGGTGCATGTTTGAGTATATGTGTGTTCGCGGGTGAGTAGAGATAATGTATCCATTGTAGGAACTCCGAGAGAACCACGCGACCTCTCCTATCTGAGGCCGTTGACATAATGTGTTCGTCTCGAAGTATAATCGATATGTTTACATACTATTGTTAATATTCGATTGATTATAGTTTGCACGTGCTGATTGTTGCGTCATTTTGATTATAAATATATATATTTTATAATGAATATATATATAATTTTTTTTATGATAGGAAGTGAAAGGACGAGCAAATCAGGTGTCTGATGGTAAGCATCATGATTGCCCATATCAGAAACAGTACCATCCAGTGCTTTAAAAATTAAAATCCTGCGCGGCACTGCACTGCGCCTGTCACCCTGAGATATAAGTTGTTGAACCTCGTCATGCTCAGTAATTTCCCTGGTAACTCTTTATTGATACCACGATAATACAAACAATAACAAGAAATAAAACTTACAACTAGAGAGAGTAACAATTGGCGGCCTTATAGCTCAGAGCGATCTCTTCCACACAATAATGACAATTTAATTTTAGAAAAATAATTTAACCTAAAGCAAAATCTAAGAATCCCTGTGATCTGTTTATCACAAGCACGGACGTAAATTTTAACATAACATACAATCACGCTTTTTTCCGAAGGGATTAGCAGAGGCGTACCCGGGAATCCCCGGGAGTCCCCGGGAAATAGTAGGTACACCCAAATTTCGCCAGTATGTTATTGGTCCCATGTAATAGGGGGCGAGCCTATTGCCATCTACCGGGCACAGTTTCAGACTCCACGCTCTCAGAGAGATAATTCCCAATGGCAAGATCATATCTAACACTGCCTGACTTGGAGATCGAACCCGGGACCACACGATCGGCAATACAGCTTGCAACCACTACGTCACCGCCAGTGAAGTACCAATCAATGCTAAATAACTTTTTTCCGTTACATTCCCCTTTCTATTCTTCCGTTTGTCCCCGGGGACAAGGGGGCAAGGCATCACCCGCATTAAAATAACAAAGGCAAAATAACGTAGAATATTAAAAACGGCCGTTTGTTTCGCGCCAAAAAATTAATATTAACGATATCTCAACAATGAAGTGTCGAAAAAAATGAATAATAATTAATGAGAGATATTTCCTTCACGCCTTTGTTCTAGAGGGAGCTAGTTATAATGTATAGGGGCGGTGAATGGGGCTTATTAAACTTGTATTGATTTCTGAGGGTTTTGGAATGGTTTAAGAAAAAAAAGGAATATCAATTTTAAAAGTATTCTATTCACACAGACGATAGTAACAAAAGCAGACACCGCGTTTTAAAGAACAAAATTTAGGCCAATCCTAGTGATACTAAAAGCTCTAGTTATACGTTTTCCTGCTCAGTACACATCCAAAATTGAAGAATGTTTCATATTTTCACAGGTTTGCCACTAGTTTTTCTTTATCTTATTTGCTAAACTGTGTCACTATGTCTTTATAGGAGAATATATATATTTAGGAAGAAGACTACTTTTTTTTTTTTTTTTTTATTGTCCGGGCGCTTTCGGCCCGGCCCACGAGCTACTATCTCCAACTTAATCGGAGTTTATGTGACTTCTTTCATCCTTCTCTCTTTCTGCATACCTTATCTTTCTTACGTGCGTCCTCTGTCATACTAACGGGAGTTTAGGTTTTTCTACTACTACTACTATTATATGGGCCATAGAATAAAACTAGTATACTGTGACATACTGTGGCCCGCGATTCTGTGACCCACATATTCTTCGTTCCCGTGGGAATATCGGAAAAAAGGTACCCTTTATTAGATTTCCATCCAGTCCGGTTGTAAGCGGCCTGCATCCAGCTTGCTCCTGCCGTACTTATCAGATCGTCTGTCCACCTTGTGGGAGGACGTCCTACGCTGCGCTTATTATATTTGTTATGTATTAGTATAATAATATCTAATAATAATATGGGACCACTTCCACACACGGTCATCTAGTCCCAAACTAGGATAGAAGCCTGTACTATGATAACCTCATGACTGATATACATACTTATATAAGCTTATAACACCCAGACACAGATCAAACAGACATGTTCATGAACACAAATGTTTGACCTGGCCGGGAATCGTACCCGGGGCCTGCGTCACAGAAATCAGAGTTACTACCGTATGAGCCAACGAGGCTGTCAATTTATACACTTTCAACGAGGATGGAGAATATGGATACATAAGATTCTTTGCAGCGGGTAAATCCGCGGGCCGTAGTTAGTTTTATCTAAAAGTATATGTCCTTTTTATTATTATATTATAAATATATTAGAACTCAGAAATCAGGATGGACCTCTTTTTAAATTGACCCACATACAAAAGAGCTGTTCAATCGAATCACTACAAAAGCACGATTCGCCATAAAATACTATCAATAGATCTAGTTCGATAAGAGCAGCTGGTTCAAAACCTGAATGGACACAAACTATATAAAAAAATCATCAATAATTAGTAGTTATACACAGAAATACACGCTTTATTACAATAGCGATACAGATGATAATTGTGAGGTTCAAATGTAGTTTTCATAACCGGTTTAACCAGTTCTGACCCTCGACACGTGGTCAGTTTGTCAATGTATTAAAATTATCGGTCTTTTTTGTTCAGAAAAAATTTAAATGGATGATTTATTCAATGTCATTCTGATTTTTAATTCGGATCGGAACAATGAGTGAAACATCATCGGTGATTTATCGAATAAAAAGTTGGCAGTTTATCTATATATATAAAATTGAAAGAACTGACTGACTGATACCTATTAACGCCTTAATAACGTTTGTACCTAGAAAGCTGTTTAACTTTTTCCCAGTTGGCGTGATTTTTTTCTGACCAACATTCGGTCATTTTCACTACCTTTTTTTTGCAAGAACGAACGAACTAATGCAAGAGGTAGAGTATCTAAAAACTGCTGTACGAATTGTTTGTCCAATAAAAATAAATGTATTTTGTATATCACCCAATGTAAATAAAAAAAAATGTAATTGTCTTAAGATAATGAACAGTAGGCAAGTATATCTATTGAGATTATTCCAAATTTCCATATTCTGAAATACAATAATTTAACACTTTGCTTGACCTGGGGATCAAACCCGGGACCTCATGATCGGCAGTCGAGAGCTAGACAATAATTATACTAACACATCAAATGAATCTTTAGATAACCTATCAATATTAATAACCTAACCTCCCGTTACCAGCGGCAACACCCCACGAATTCTTAATGAGCAAATTAACACCATCTATTGTTACGTTGTTTTTTAAAATGGAATATTAATAACCATTTTCCCATTGTCTAAAAATGGGGGCCTTAAAATAAGGGATGGAAAGTTTGGATTGATTGATTTTTGCATTAATTTCAATGAAGACAATGAGTCGAGTGCTTCGGACACTTTGTAATTGCATTTGAAATGGGGGGGATTGGTAAAAGTTGGGATAAGAATAAAGAAATTGCTAATAAGGTGATTAAAGACGTTAAAGAAAAATTAGAAATACAAATAAATTATTATT
Organism: Hemistola chrysoprasaria; assembly: GCA_947063395.1. NCBI lineage: Eukaryota > Metazoa > Arthropoda > Insecta > Lepidoptera > Geometridae > Hemistola > Hemistola chrysoprasaria. The sequence goes on from OX346729.1 coordinate 11,188,243, forward strand.
TGAAGAACGAGATTCCCCTGCTCGAGTAGATAGATTCATACGAGTTATGTAGACAACTAAGACAACCCATATTGTCAGGTTCAAGTCGCTAAGATTACAAGGCCTCCGAAATGACCTAACGACTGCCCCCTACATATCTTATAGGAAACTATAGGGACCTACAGTTTAACGTGCCATCCAAAACACGGTAGTGCCCAGGTGAAAAGTCCACATGTGAGGTTCGAACTAGGGATTCCTCATATGACAGACGCCATAAATAATTAATGTGTTACGATGTGAAAAACAAATCATTTAGAAAACAATGAAAGCAAACTTGTTTTAAACAAATAAAAAAAAAAAAGTAATATGAAACTTATAAAAAATAAATTAAATGAACATAATAAGCACGATGTCTAGCTTCCGATAAAGTTAACTAAAAACCTAATTTCGTTTCTATAATCGAAACTCGATTATCTACATTCAAATAAGAAATTCTAACAATCTAGAGCTGTAAAAACCTTCAATTATCATTAATCGATACATTTACATCATGCCAATATTATCAAACATCTCTAACATTACCAACGGCGTTTATTTCATCTACAAACTAATTCCTATCTAATTCTTGTACTATTACGTATCAATTTCCAATATCTCCTATCGTTTAATCACCCCTCAGTCTAGTTTCGATTTCAACGTCAGTTAATAAGGTACAATTTCCCGTGACAGTTACACAGCCACATGTTAGCGTTTACCAAGAACCACGTGTGATGAATGTCAATTCATTATAAACTTTGTGATGATTTGTGACATATTATAGGAATAGAGGCATATCTGTTCTAAGAGTACATACATTAAGGAGTATTGTGTATGAATTCTGAGTAATTGATGTATGATGTATGAGAAATGGTTTCCGTTTCATTAATTCGGGTCTGTTAATTGTTTTCGGTGATATTGATAATGTTTTGAACGTTATCTCACATTGTATTGTGAATAAAGATGAATTTATTGATTTATATGAAACTAATGCTGAATTAACAATGTAGAAGATGTTAAATGCAAACAAGATTAAGACTCTGTTAGACCAAAAGTGTTTTATAAAAGAGAAGAGTCAATAATCAATTAAATTGCCATGCGTTCAGGTAGATATCTCTACAAGAAGAACGCACACTGATTCTTTTAGTATTAACTTCAAAGTTCACGTTTCAACTGAAAACATATGCAAAAGTTTATCCTTGCGATAGATATTGAATTCAGTTCAATTCGCTGAACAGAATGGTTATAAGGCAGTTCGGCTCTTCCTTCCCAACATGCCCCTGTCCGTCAAAAAGCTTGCTGCCTGAAAAACGCTATGTGACGCGGGTGTGAATGTGTGCGTGCCGTCGTTTGTATTAGCGAGCTGGCTTACTATGATAGATAGATAGATAAACACTTTAATGGTACACCACAAAAAAAAATCCTTAAAATTAAAATACATAACAATTTGTGTGTGGTGCTTCAGTTCTTGTTTTAGAAGACTTCATTTGCCTTTTTTTCCAATAGCTTAATTTGATTTTATTCTACCATCTATCTGTTCTATAACAAAAACTAAACCAAACTCGCGAAACTAATAAATCAATAATTATTCGAGTTCTCGTTCATTTCTCATCACAAAAAGTTTATTAGCACGCTATCGTGATGCAAAGAAACTCCATAAACCATTTCCAATAATGACGGTGATAATGACGGGCTGTCACCTTCGTCTATGGTTTGAATATTAATAGAGTGATAAGGTTATGTTTTATGTATGGGTGTGTAATGAGACCGATGTGGGATCGACTCATTCATATTAATCATCTATTATTGCTTTTCTGTGATTAGTTATTAAAGGAGACATATCGTTTACTTAGCGTCTCTTCTTAGTGAGACTTTTATGTCTAATAAGAGGTGTTACATGAAGATATTAAAAGATTAAAAAAGTAACGAAGTTAAGCCGCTTAATATTATACTCATCAACAGCTAAAATTAAAAATTTACGCACCGTAGACTCATTACTGTTTATTTTCATTGACGTACAAAAGTGTCAGATTGTGACCTATTTGAATAAATCTTTTTGACTTTGACTTTGACTTAAATCCAAGTTTCTTTTCTACATAAACTGACTGATCAGCTGTTTTTCCTCTTTTTGTATGGGTGGTCATATTTTATTTGTTTATTTCTCAAAATTCTTTGTTTTAAAAGTAGTTCAGTTTCGAGAGTACATTCACCATCTAAAGTATCAATTCGCCTTATTGGGAAACCTTGTAGAATATCACGGCTTTGCCTTAGCAAATGTTTTCGTTCACTTAGTAACATATAAAACGTATAAAATCTACGTGAGCGGTGTCAAGTACACTTCAATACATTTATTGTGTTTGATGAACTATAATAATTTTTATCAAGGTATTAAAAAAAGTCGAAAATAAATGACGCATGTTAATTATCTCAAGTAAACAATAGTTATGCAAATAAAATAGATTTCAATGCAGATGATTTGTTATCTCTTGTCTGTTCGTGACTTAATCTATGAAATGATTCAGATGCATGATTTTGATTCATGTGATATGCTTTGATACAAGGGATTAGAGTTCAAATTACAGTGAACTTGGTCGTATATGTATCCGAATGTCAATGGTTTTCATTAGAATGACATTTCAAAGACGATTTCGAAAATATAGTGGAAGCAGATGGATCGCGTTAACACAAACACTTTCACACAAAGGACTTTATAAATGAAATAAGTTCATAACAGATTTCAAGAACCGCAGGAGTAAAGTACCTAATCGATGTGAATAAGGCGTCAAAAGATTGAGGATTTGCCAAACACTTAAATCAACAATGGCATTTTCATTTATGCGTCAGTGATGAGATCTCAAAGTGAGTCAGTAATGTAAACCTTAGTTTACATTATGTATACATAGTGATATCACTCAATACTTTAAGCACTTTCGATGCCAACTGAGCTATCTGTGAATTTACGATGAATTTGAATATTATAATACGCAACTCTGACGTCAGTTTTCAAGAAACAAAGGTTCAAAAATAAGCGTGTTTGAAGATAAATTATTTATAACCACTAAAACCTGTATAAGAAAGAAATGTTGATAAACATTGAAAATATGTAACTGTTGATCGTAAACTGAACGCCAGACGCCGTACGGCGTACATATTTACGTATTCACTTCGTAGGAAGTGTATAGCTTTCATTAGTTCTAGCGTCGCTTCACCTATCGTCATTTAAAAAATGTATTCCACGCACAATTTGCAAGGAGAGTCATTCGTTTGATCCGCTATCTCGACATCAGAGCGGCATCCACTGAAGTGATCGCTCCGATTTTTCTCTACGCATCGCAGACTTTAATATATGACTATATGACCAGTAATTTTCTTAACAAAACTACTCGCACACCCGATTTTATCTTCCCGTGGTCCGTCTAGCGAGGACGCGCTAATAGATTCAACAGGTGTACCGCAGGGTGGTCTATCGGGGCCGTTCTTTTTTTTTATTTACATTTCACAAATTTATCGCATACGCCGACGTCTCGAGGCGCACGTTTGATTCATGCGCTCACCCTGTCTCTTTTTAATACTGATTTACAATAAAAACAGAACTGTTTCACCGGCGATTGATGTGTGTTATGATTAATGTAGCGTCTTTGATGTTTGCTGCTATGAATCTATCGAGACGGCTTCTGAATATCGACGCGCGTCGCGTATAAATAAACCGGGACGAATCCTACAAGCCGCGTTCGTTTTACTTAATTACGAGGTTATTATAGAAACATATCTGAGATGTACCGACAGCTACGAGTCATGGAGCTCGGACCGATCACTCGGTTCGTCATTATCGACGTTGCGTCACGCAGACACGCTATATCTCTGTCACGGCACACCAAATTATATATTTATATTTTTTGTACCGAAATTAGAGTAATCAGCATTGAGTACAAAGCAGCAGATCGCTTTCATCATCGACACGATGATGTTTACGCGGTGTCTTCCGAGAAGCCAGCGCCGACATTCAATACTTGGAAATAAATATGTGAGTTTGACATTCGCTTTCATGTCGGTTCGCGTGTTTGGACCGTAATTACTGCGCTTCGCCCGCCTTACCCTAGTGTACTTCAAGTTTATTTCCGTCCTTTTTTCCTAATGTTGCTCTAGCTTCTTTTTTGTTATTAAATTATCGTGCGTGCCGATTTCTGACAAGATGATAGGTTGGCTTTGATGGAGCATCTGATTGCTTCTCTTGTCGACGATTCTCATTTGATGCTTTCTCTTTGACTGACGCACTCGCGGATATCTGTATGTGTAAAGGTCGAGACGTGTGCTTGTCTGGTCGTATCTCTAATATTCTCGTTACAATGTCGGTGAGATCATCTCATTTTGTTTTCATGGGATCATGTGTGACTCTAACGAGCAGTTAACTTCGCATGCCGATCTCGGTGATCCTTTTGACCTTTAGTTTTCTATTTAGATCGTCACGGACTACAAAATCTACTATTGTAAATCAATCGATAGGGATATTAGCGTTCTTTACGACGTCGCACTAATGCGTTTTGGCAACGGAGTGGTATAAATTATCGGACAACAGCCCACCGCCGCGACTACAATAAGACTCCAGAAGCTCGGAGAATGTGTTCAGCTGCTGTACGAGCACCATTATCATCGATTAACGTCAATAAGATCTAAATTGGGCGAGATTCATCCTCTAGATCATTATTCAACTCGCTCTGAATATAATTCACTGTCGAACTACGATTTTACGACGTCCGAGAGACTTAATAAGAGAAACGTGCGCGTCCCCGAAAATAACAAAATTAAAATAAATCGAACGACAGACAGACGTCATAAACTAATTTCGAGTGTTTTCGTTTTGGAATGTACAAAAATAGCGTCATCACTCTTTCATGTCTCGCGCTCGAGTGACATTAAAGTATAATTTACGGGCAGGTTTTAGTGCAACGCCATCTATGAGCGTGGAGATGAAAGTGAGCTTTAGTGTTGTAAAAAGAAAGCCGTTTATGATTTATGTTGGGGTATTATTGCTTTATTTATTAAATAGTAGCATACGTTTCGATACTAAATGAATGTTTTTGGTATTTAATGTTTATGTCGTGTTTACATGAATGTCAGGTGGGGGCGGCGGCAGGTGTGAACGTCTGGGATATAAATAATCTATGACACTGTTTCATTATCACTAAAAAACCATCAGATCCAAAAACAATCATAAAATCTACAAAGTCAAACAAAATATGTGTACTGACTTGATCTATCAACCGCTGATGGATTGGGTTGTATGGGTCATAGGTACCTATAGTTTTTGTTATTATGGCTTAAGCATCCGCCAAGAAAGGATCCCATAACGGGTAAATCTGACGCGAGTAAAGCTGCGAGGAATAAACTGGTAAACTTCTCCTGTCACAGACCATGCCAACGCATTGTCAGAGTTTCCAGGCGCTCTCTGCCTCTGATATGACCAAACTACAATTGTCTATTGTTCGGTACCAACGGCTCTACGTGCTTTCCGAAGCACGGTTGCGTCTAATTGCAATACCATAATGGCTAATGACATAAATAGAAAGAGACTGCTTCGGTGACGTAATGGGCGCAAGCTCGACTGCCGATCATGGCCCCGGGTTCGATCCCCAGGTCACGCAATGAGTTAAATATTGGATTTTTCCATTAGGAATTATCTCAATAACTGCCTGGAGTCCGGAACTGTGCCCGGTAGATGACAATAGGCTCGCCCCCATTACACGAGACCAATAACATACTGGTTAAATATGGGTGTACCTACTATGGGACTGAGTCCTGGGTACACGTTTACCTACCCCTTCGGGGAAAAGACGTGATTGTATGTTATGTTAGAAAGAGACATACATGTGATCAAACACAATCCTTCCTTTTTATCGTAGTCAAAGAGTCAAAACCAAAGGTCATTCCGCTCACTGCTCATTGATGACCACATCCTATATCATCAATCAAACTCGAGGGGTAAACATGTCGCTCGAATACAGTCTATGACTAGATAGTCTTTTACGTCTTATATAACATCGCGGCTAAATAGGTGAGCTAGTTTCTAGCAAAAAATTAAATCAGAAATTGTTGGCACAAAACCTACTTAAATACATTTAGAAATCAAAACTTTATAGGTATGCAAATGTTCATACAAATCAGATTATTCTATTCTATAATACGATATCTATCTATAAATAATACGACATAATATAATAATATTTTGCTCATTTAAATATATAAGATGCTATCATTGTCGTTGTTAATATCTCTGTAATAGTACACACCGGACACTCGACTCAATTCTCATACAAAAGTCACGATATAACTACCTACTACACAGACACTGCACACATGGAGTTTTGTACACGCGCAAGTGCGTGTCCGTGAGGTGATTTCCCAGCGAAACGGGGCTCATCGAGAGCTGAAACTCGCTCGCGGGGTGAGGAGGGCCCGATTGTTGGGCGGATTACAGTTTCCATTCTATAAGCAGTATTATTATTTGTTCTGTGGTAATATTCTAAAAAATATTGCGTTATTTCTTACGAAATATGCTAAAATTTGTTTCAAATAATAGGAACTAGTCAGGTCTATTCGAATATATTATCGATGATCGAAGTAAATCAATTATAGTAGCATTAATATCAATCTATATCACACGTTAAATTGATTTACCGACATTACGAAACAATTCGAACGAAAGGGTGAAAAATCAAGTCGATTTGAAAAAAATTAAAAGTCGATTTTAAAAAATCAAAACTCGATTCGAGCCTAATCAAAAAGTTTCCGCGGACAAAAAGGAATAACATCTGACTTTTCCGGGACTTAATTAAAAGAAAGCCCAGTGGGGAAAGTTCCCCAAAGTTTGGGAGTCACAAATGTTTAAGAAATGTCGCACAATCGGTGGATTTTTCATGTTATAACCCTTTTGAATGCGGTTTTTGTAGGGATTTATTCAACTCCAAAGAAGTCTTATTAGGGGTATATAATAATATACTTTCTGAATAGAATACTCAAGTTGGCAGCTGCGTAGGAAAGTTACTGGCCACACGAGACTTAGAGACTTATGTCTCTTAGTTTTCTCCAACATAAGTGACACTATGAGGGCTATGCTCGGGATTTCTCTGCGAGATCGAATCAGAAATGAGGAGATCCATAGACAAACGAAAGTTACATAGCCCAGCGGATTAGCAAGTTGAAGTGGCAATGAGCCGCACATAGCACGTAGAACTGATGGCCGATAGGGCCGTAAAGTTCTCGAATGGAGACCACGGACTGGTAAGCGCAGCGTAGGACGTCCTTCCACAAGGTGGACAGACGATCTGATAAGTAGATACGGCAGGAGCACGCTGGATGCAGGCCGCTTGCAACCGGACTGGATGGAAATCTAAGGGGGAGGCCTATGTTCAGCAGTGGACGTCCTATGGCTGATATGATGATGATGATGATGTGACACTGAAAGTTTGAGACAAGGCCAGCAAGAGAAACAGCAGATAAAATATGTATCTAAATTTCGATGTCGTTTTTTCGTCTCATGACCTAATCTATAAAGATTTGAACTCCGGATTGAAGCAGGAACTGGTGGGCGAAGTGTACTCATGACAATTTGACAATCATGCCATCATACTAGTTGACGGTTGCACCGAATTAGAGGTTTGCACTGTCATCGTGCACCGTGTGGAGACTAGCGTGCAGAGCTGTGCTCCGCGCACGATAACTTTGCGCGCGGCTGAAATAGATTTTTTTGTTTTTATGTTACTTTAGATTCTAACTGCTAAGGTTTGTAAAATGACTACTGAACAAAAGAAAATTATATAATGTTATCATTACTTAAGTAATTCAGATAACGCAGACTTACCTGTAGAGTTACTGCTGTAGAGCGTGACTTACTACGAGTACTGTAGAGTTTGACAGGCTAGTTGGCTCAGTAGCAACTCTGCTTTCTGTGCCGCAGGCCCCGGGTTCGATCCCCGGCCAGGTCGAACATTTTTGTGCATGAAGTACACAAATGTCATGTCTGTTTGATCTGTGTCTGGGTGTTATACGCTTATGTAAGTATGTATATAAGTCATCTGGTTACCATAGTACAGGCTTCTAGCCTAGCTTGGGACCAGATGATCGTGTGTGGAAGTTGTCCCTTATTAAAAAAAATTACTTTTCTGTGGTCAATCAAAAAGTTAACAATTTTACTGTGTGTTCTAATCCTTTTTACAAAGTATACATAGTAATAAATAATCCAAAATATCGTTTAAGCTTAAGTACTGACTGCAAGCGCCCTATCCCATCGTTCACAATTAGTGTTGCGCCCGCGCCGAGTTACGATTAATTGACCGTATCGATAATATTGATTGATCGATTGGTGGGCGTCAATGAGTTCCTATTCGAGATACGGGATACTGGTGTTTGGTTACTGTTTTATTTATTAGCTACCTACATTTAAGATAGAAAACTCTTATTCTGAGGAAAAACATAACATACATTCACGCCTTTTTTCCCGAAGGGGTAGCCATAAGTGTACCCAGGACTCAGTCCCATAGTAGATACACCCACATTTCGCCAGTATGTTATTGGTCCCATGTAATAGGGGGCGAGCCTATTGCCATCTACCGGGCACAGTTCCAGACTCCAGACAGTTATAGAGATAATTCCTAATGGAAATATCCAATATTTAACACTTTGCCTGACCTGGGGATCGACCCGGGACCTCTTGATTGGAGGAATTAAGTAAAAAATAGCCTAGCTGTGATTAAATATCGCAATAATAAATAAATAAGTACCTATTGATGATCCCTATTGATCCCTATTGATGATATTGATGACTACATACGTATTATGTGTTAAATTAAGTAATTCTTTTTTCTGAGAGTTAGTTACTTTGACGGGTAGATGAACCCCTTAAGTAGTACTACAACTTTTTGTAACACGCATTTATAATATAAAAATCAAAGTATGGACTGGCTGCCAGACTCACTCACTCATCAACACCCAGCACTACCTCTTGCCTAGAAATCTATTTTTTTAAAGTAGTAGTAAAGTAATATCGAAGTATCGATATTACTCAAGTATAAATTATCTGTGTGTCCCTGCCTTACGTAGGTATAAGAATAAGTTTCCGTATTGTCAAACAGTAGAAGTCAATTAACCATTGACGCGGTGTCACTACAGTATCATGTCACTATGTCACATTAGTCTTCGGACACTAATTGAAGTCTCTGTGATCACTTGCCAATGCTGCTAATTATGAAGGAAAACCGTGAATCTAGCATTCGTTTAAAATACTGTAGTTTTTTTGATTTTGTAAATATATTTGTCAACGTTGTGTTGATTCTTTATATTGATGAGTGGTATTTTTTTTTACTTATGAAATTATTCTTAAATTATTCCTGAAATTATTCAGGAACCGACCTGAGAGAGATAAAGTTCATTAATCTGATCAGAAGATCTCTAAAATGAAAGGCGAAGTCCATAGAATAACAATCCAAATCGTATCAAAAATACAGCTTTGGCTGGGTACTGGTTACTGGGTCCCGATGCCCCTATTTCCTTCATCACTAATATTATAATATTTTTTTTTTAAAATACATCCCACTAGTACTGGCAATGTAACTGGTATTATCCAGACCGATAGAATCCAATTCAATAATCGTAATAAAATATCGGTTGTGTAGGTACCAGATACTCTATTTTTCAAAATGAGCATCTAAAAGTTAAAAGTACTAAGAGCAATTCAATCAGAATCTTTTGAAAGAAAGTATCAAAACCAACTACATGAACAAAAAGTCTCGTTTTGAAAGAATCGCCCGCTTCAAGAGTTCTCTGCTGAAATGCCCAGCACAGACATTTCTGAGTGCAGGTAGGTAAAGTATACTTTTAAAACAGTGACTAATATTCATGAAATAAAATTGGTATATGTTGTTGCTGTCATCAAACAAGCCAGCGTATAGAAAATCCTAGCGCTCCAAACTACTACTAGATTGCTGTGTGTCCAAGGTCATAATGGATTTGATTGTAGCAGTATTATAGGTGGAAATCTAGTTGCATTGTATAATTGTAATGATTTTGATATTTTATTAGTTGTATCCCGCGAATTATATATCCATACTCATTTTCATCCCAATCGGTACGATAGGATTGTTATGAAAAAAAATACATACATACATTCACGCCTTTTTCCCGAAGGGGTAGGCAGAGGTGTACCCAGGACTCAGGCCCATAGTAGATACACCCACATTTCGCCAGTATGTTATTGTTATGAAGATATAACAAACTATAACAAACTTTCAAACAGACAAACTTTCACGTTTATAAGTCATATTTATTTATTTAGATCATTCACATCATGTACATCAGTTATAATTGTTTGGCTAAATTATATATCTTAATTCTAAATGTCAATATTAGTTAAATTGAGCCAGATAAACATCAGCATTTCTATTTCATCGTGTCAACGAGCACTCAAATACATTTTCTTGTTTCGGCTAACTTTAGCAACTGTATTCGTCAGTACTGTGATAAGTCTAGGTAACGAGTAGCCTTTGAAATGCACCCATTCAAGGCAAATCATTAGTCTATTGAATTGCCGAATTTAAAGAGAGTGTAGCACCTTTGTTACCGACAGTAAATTGAAGCTTAATACGAATACACTGCACTCATAATTAAATTGAAAGCTTGAAATTATTCAAATTTCAAATGCAAAATACTCGTTGAAAGAAAGTTGTTTTAATGCAAAATTACTCGTGTATTCCTTTATGTTATGTTTATTTATTGTATTGAGTCTGGAACTGTGCCCGGTAGATGGCAATAGGCTCGCCCCTTATTACATGGGACCAATAACATACTGGCGAAATGTGGGTGTATCTACTATGGGACTGAGTCCCGGGTACACCTCTGCCTACTCCTTCGGGAAAAAGGCGTGAATGTATGTATGAATGTATTTATTGTATAGCAGTTTCCAGACATGGATTTTATGTGCGTAACTACTGCGATCTTGTATATTTTAAGAAATTCTTCTTTAGTTAACTAAATAATATCATAACACCATGCTTTTTTCCCGAATGGATAAAGGCGGGATATAAATGCGAAAGTTTGGCAGGACGAATGGATGGATCGATGTTTGTTACTCTTTCACGCCAAAACTACTGAACCAATTGAGCTGAAATTTGGTATGTAGGTACCTTAGACCCTGGAACAACACATGGGGTACTTTTCATCCCAATATTCCCACGGGAACGAAGACCACGCGGGTGAAACCGCGGGGCACAGCTAAGCACTACATAAGTAATAAATGCCAGATTGTCACAGTAAAAGTACGTTAGTTAATGTCAAGTTATAGTTATAGTTATAGCCGGAGGTCAGTCGGTCAAGTAGTGTCGGATGCAGCAACCTTGCTCGGGTATCGAATGTAACGTACGATCAATAAATCAATTACTGATGCCCCCGCGCCGCTCAATTGGGTTTGACAGGATAGATCTAGGGATGAGCTAAATGTCGATATCGATATTCTGTTTAAAGATCTTTATTCTCAATTAATATATAATATTGTGTCGCTTACATAAGAACGTGGCTTATGAAATAATTAAATCTATTATTTATTACTAGTTTTTATGTCGTCGTAATAGTATTCTACAAATAGTACAAATAGTATTTAAATCTTATTCGAAAGCTAAACTTTAAAATTATATAAAAAGTATTAGACACTATCTCCAATTAAATAACTTGCTAATATCCGTTTAAATGCATTAAATGTGTATTTTTTTATATCATATCAAATATTTATATGATTTATAATTAATATATATAATTAATATTTATAATATCAAATATATTGATTATCAAATATAAGATGATTATAAATATATCAGGAAGGATAAACTTATACAACACAAAGCCTGGTATTATTACGCTATAATCGTTTTTTTTTTATGATAGTGAGCTACAAGACGAGCAAATCAGGTGCCTGATGGTAAGCATCATGATTGCCCATATCAGACACAGTGCCACCCAGTGTTTTAAAATTCAAAATTCTGCGCGGCACTGCACTGCGCCTGTCACCCTGAGATATTAGTTGTTGAAATTTATGCTCAGTAATTTCGCTGGTAACATTGCCTTTCAGACCGGATCACAGTAATGTTTGCACATTACTGCTTGGCAGATGAATAACTGGCAAAGGTGTGGTATTTCCCCAGGTGACCCCCTACAAAAGAGGCATATCACTACAAAAAAGTCTTAAGTATCTGTAAGTTTCAATATGAGAAGCAGAATTCTATTCTATTCTATCGATATTATATTTCAAAGTATCGATAACATATCGATATCGATCGAATATCATCTCTAACACAGGATACGTTCAATGGAATGATAGATCGTAGTCCGTAATCCGTGGACTGTAATATACGATATCGTTTAGAGATATTATTGTTTAAAGGGGTACTTTATTAAAATATTGGTAATATTGACTATAATAATAAAAGAAAACGATCTCCATCATGGATTTTTCATGAGGATTTTTTTTTTTCATTAGTGTGTGGCTAAAGGCATAGGGGCTTTGAGTATCGAGTATCTTCACGTAGTAATAGTTAGGATTATTTGGTCATAGTAACCATTAGACGAAAGAGCCAGAAGACCTAGAATTAACAATAAGAACCAACCTCTTTCTCCTTAGCAGCGAGTTCATTCTCCAACGCCGGTATCTGCACGGGGCTGCTCCGACAGGAGTTAGTGGTACTCCTGGTGGTCGCAGCCATCTCCATCTTGTCCTCATCAAACTTCTCTACCTGCGTGGAAATACAATCATCATCATCATCATCATCTCATCACTTTGAACAAACTTCACTATGGAGCCAACTCTGAACTCGTAAAAATCAGCTGTTTCACGAAAAGGGTTATTGACCTTTAGCAAAATGTGTGGAACAGTCGATTTCCGCGACTTCAGAATTGCCTCCAGTTGCAGTTGTTTAGAGTGGACGATTTCACAATGAGTTGAGACAAACTTTCATCCTATTATTACAGAGATATGTACAATATTTGGTTCGGAACAGGTCGCGTCACGGTTTAATAGCGCTCGGCAAAAGTGGAGGGGGGCTTCGCGCTGGTGTATTGGTGTAAAAAGTCCTAATAAGCAGTAATGTGCAAACATTACTGTGTTCCGGTCTGAAGGGCAATGTTACCAGCGAAATTACTGGGCATGACGAGATTCAACAACTCATATCTCAGGGTGACAGGCGTAGTGCAGTGCCGCGCAGAATTTTGAACTTTTAAACACTGGGTGGCACTGTTCCTGATATGGGCAATCATGATGCTTACCATCAGGCACCTGATTTGCTCGTCTTGTCACTCACTATCATAAAAAAAAAACAGATCTAAAAATCGATTTCTGCGCATTCAAGGTCAGCGCTTTTCAACCGTGACGCGATCTGTATACATAATATTTGTTTCTTTGTAAGGTGCTGGGCGGTGCCTATGAGAAATATCCAGGTATCTTTGTCCTTTATGTATTGGCTACCATTATAAAGCGAACTTAGTTACCTTAATGTCGGGAGAGTACACGTCCCTCTCTGAGTCTAAGGCCCCATTGGTCTTGGGATGGAGTGGCGTGGAGGTTGGGCTGGAGGTTGCTAGCTGTTCCTTTAGAGTGGTCACTTCTTTCTCCGCCAGTGTGGCTCTCTGTAACAATCGATAAAGGAAGTTTACTATTTAGATCAAAATACTGTTATTGATCAAATTCGAAATGGAAGAATCCAATAACACTTTGCCTGACCTTGGGATCGAATCCAAGACCTCATGTTCAGTAGTCGCTTAAACTTAAAATTAACTCTTAAATTTAACCTACTACTTATCCTACTAATATTATAAATGTAGGATGTGTAAGGATGGATGTATGGATGTTTGTAACTCTTTCACGCCAAAACTACTCAACCGATTCTTTTTCCTGATATTCCCACGGGAACGATGTCTACGAAAGTTTGTGCGGGTGGAACTCTTTCATGCCAAAATTGCTGAGCCGATTGGGCTGAAATTCGGTTTCAGAAACCTATAGAAAGAATACTTAGTTAGTTTTTTCTAAGCTCAAGCTACAATAGGACCGATACTATACAAAATATGAAGAGTGACGAACTTTTTTATTACCTATAACACCGCACGGTTTATTCATTAGCCAATGTCAATTGAAAACATAAAAACAGACCATAAAGGAAATGTCAGGCATTGGCTGGTCACAATCCCATGATATTTCTATAGTTTTAATCAAATTAATCAGTTCTCATAGATGTGTACTTATTGTTTAATTTCCGTTTCATTCACGAAGCTCGCTCATTTATGGCGTATCTGATGATCTTAAAACGGATGTGCTGATTGGTGAAAATGTTATTGTTTTTTGTATGCATAGGGCTTGAAGGAGCCGTGGAGTTACCGGCTTTAGAATAGTGCTCCAATCTCTACCCGTGGTTGCCGTAAGAGCCGGCTAAGGGTTAACAGATCCAGAGGACGGGCAGCAGCGTCCTCTGCGACAAAACATTGAACTGCGCTCAACAACCCGCCTTCCAAGCGTGTCGAGTATTGGCTAAACCCCCCTTTATGGGGGAGGCCTATGTTCAGTAGTGGATTACCAACGGCTGAGATGATGATGATAATAGGGCTTGAAAATCGAATGTGATCAATAATACATACATACATACATACATAGAATCACGCCTTTTTCTCGAAGGGGTAGGCAGAGGTGTACCCAGGACTCAGTCCCTTAATATGCACACCTACATTTCGCAAGTATGTTATTGGTCCCATGTAACAGGGGCGAGCCTATTGCCATCTACGACATAGAGATAATTCTTAATGGAAAATCCTATACCTATCTAATATTTGCTTGAGGATCGAACGCGGGATCTCATGATCGGCAGTTGAACTTGCGATCTCTAAGCCACCGAGGCAGAGGTAAAAACGCCCATTTAATATAACACATCATTGAATTTTTTCTCTTTTTAACCCACGCCTGAAAAAGGATGGGGTGAAAAGTCTGACGTGTCTACCTCTTAAACTAATGGATCAATTTTTCATACGGATTTTTGTTTGGAAGCTGACGCAATCGAGAAAGTTTATAGTTTGTTTATGTCTTGTTAATAACATTCAAATTTTACCAAAGTTTGACGTCACATTTGCCAATTTTAATTAAAGTTTTAAACTCTGCCAACATCATTTACAGACATAATGTATAATTAAAGATAATTTCAAAGAGATCATAATCTAGGTTTAATAATAAACTAAGTCTCAAATTCACTAATGAGTTATGGAAAGTCTCGCATGCGCGAGCGCACCTTACGCATCTATGGACTGATAATATCTATGGATAAAGGTGTAGTCACACTGAACATAAAAAGGAACATCATGTTCGTATTAAAAATGCGATTGACTCTGTCGGTATGTTTAAGCTTTCAAATAAAGGACTTTATTTGCCGGAAAACTTCTAGAAGTCTATATTTTATTATGAACAATCTTATATTACTTATTGTCATGGTATTCGACGTGCAAGAAAACGTATAAAGCAAAGCGAAGTTGACTAGAAAAGCTTATTATTCTGAACGATAAGGCTACACGCGGTTTTTTTTATGATAGTGCGTGACAAGACGAGGAAATCTGGTGCCTGATGGTAAGCATCATGATGGCCCATATCAGACACAGTGCCACCCAGTGTTATATTATTCAAAATTCTGCGCGCCACTGTGCCTGTCACCCTGAGATATAAGTTGTAAAATTCGTCATGCCCAGTAATATCGCTGGTAACATTGCCCTTCAGACCGGAACACAGTAATGTTTGCACATTATTGCTTTTTACCTTAAATACCTTAGATTAAAATATAATATAATGACTCAGTTTAGTTTACTAAGAAATGAGTTACAAACGGTCATTAGAAATGGGAACATAATCGTCGCAGTGTGAACCCACCTTAATAACGCATTGTGATGCGCACACGCACCTACTTAGTTTCTCGATGGAAATCTACGATTTGGATTATATACTTAATGGTAGTTTCTTATTTATAACTCGTTTGACAGTAGCTTAATTATCAGGTATGAAATAACAAACAAACACGCTTTTTTCCCGAAGGGGTAGGCAAAGGTGAACCCAGGATTCAGTCCTATAAGTACAGTCACCAACATTTCGCCAGTATTTTATTGGTCCCATGTAATAGGGGGCGAGCCTATTGGCATCCACCGGGCACAGCTCCAGATTCTAGGCTGTTATAATTCCTAATGGCAAAAACTAATCATATGTCTAACCCTTGGAAGAAAAACAACGTTATTTATGATTTAGGTGGGGGTAGGCGCAGACGGTGTGCCTGATGGCTCGCGGTTACCGCCGCCTATAGATACCTGCAACACCAGGGGTATTGCTAGTATGTTGCCGACCTGACCAACACTCTATTCAGTCTCCTTTTGAAGAGCCCCATGTTGTAGCTCAACGGGAAAACCGCAGCAGCAGATCATTCCATAGTTTGCACATATGCGGCAGAAAAGAACGAGAAAATCGCAGTGTGCGACGTCCACGTGTCAAATAAGAGCGGATGAGCTCTCAGGCAATCTTATAGGTAATCTTTTTAAAACAATCAAACGAACGCAATTTCAAATTGGTTTGGCGCAGCTAGTGCCCTTCTGAGCCGCAGGTCTCGGGCTCGATCCTTGGGCTATTGGCGGTCTTCATAATCATCAGTCGCTATCAGGCTTATGTCTTTGTGTTCTGTGGTTTGAGTTAGTTACAAATACGGTTAACCTTTCTAACAAGACTTCACTGTCAAATTTGGAGGAGAGAAAAGGAAAAGGATAGACAATAGACACTGCGAGTGGTTCTCACTCGGGACCGACACAGTGCACAGTCTACTTAGTAAGTTTATCATAATGTCTTTGGTTAGTAACCGGACTTTGACATTTGTAGTTAATGTCAAATCATGATAATAGTCACTAAAGTGATAGTCACCGAGAACGCCAATAGCCCCACAGGTCAAACATTTGTGTACATGAACATGTCTGTTGGATCTGTGTCTGGGTGTTATAAGCTTATATAAGTATGTATATAAGTCTTCTGGTTACCACAGCACGGGCTCTGCTTAGTTTGGTTTGATGACCGTGTGTGGAAGTTGTCCCATATTTGTGTTACACATTTAAATTAACATTGGTGTTAAAAGTAGGTACTCAATTAATTCCTGAAAGCAGGTTGACGGCCACTTTACACCCATTTTCATCTATTACCATCAGTTATTTAAAGAATTCTTATCGAAGATACTCTTAACAGACGACATGCATGGATAGTGGCGATTGTCGTTCAAAGTGACCATTTTATGCGCTATTTGCACTAATTTACACATTAATTCGATTCGTTTAATTTATTAGTTAATTGGTTAACCCATTTTAAGGAGATGAATGCATTTTTAATGGACCAAACAGAGATTTATATTGAGATTGAATTTTTCGAAGTTTTTCGGGTACAATTGAAATTCTGGACTTGTCTAGGTGTATTCTATTTTAAGGTTTTTAAGGTGTAGATATCCACTTTGTTTTTTTTTATAACAATAATAATAATATTTTTTTATTTATTTAATTGAACAACAAAATTTTCATCGTAGAAAACAATAAAATAACATTATATTTGACCCGCGAGCGGGGCTTGCACGCACCCGCACTATCCGCACCAATCTGCGAGGCGGGCGCTCTACCGATTGAGTTACCGTGGAATTTCTATATATCGGCGAAATTTTTCCTCCTACTACCGCCTGTATGTTCATATTTTCAAATTTTATTTCAAGAATAGCTTAGTTTATAAAAATATATAGCGATACATTTTTGAAAGGATTTCTTAGTCAGAACGGTCACGAAGCATTCAAAACCCCAGATTTCTTTGCCGGGAAAGGTTTGGTGCTACTAGTTAATTCATTTGCTAGTCTCAAGTAAAAAAATAAAACAATATCTATTTATTTTTTCATACGACCCTAAATAAAACAACGTCGTATCTACCTAAATCAATGATTACGATACAGTTTAGTCTATTCTTATAGCTGATGGGTATGAATCATAGACAATAAAGAGCGAGCAGTGATCAATCATGCTCAATTGTCTATGGCACGACTGTTACGTAAGACGACAAATCTGTTTGCTACCTACGATTTTAGATTATTGGTTAAACTACCTATATTTTACATTATACCTATAATGATAAATTATATTTAAAGTAAAGAGAAATGCACTGAATTTTTTTTCAGTTAACATAAATAAATGACTCCCTCGGTGGCGTAGAGGGCGCATGCTCGACTGCCAATCAAGAGGTCCCGGGTTCGATCCCCAGGTCAGGCAAAGTGCTAAATATTGGATTTTTCCATAAGAATTATCTCAATAACTGTCTGGAGTCTGGAAATGTGCCCAGTAGATGGCAATAGGCTCGCCCCCTATTACATGGGACCAATAACATACTGGCGAAATGTGGGTGTATCTACTGTGGGACTGAGTCCTGGGTACACCTCTGCCTACCCTAAAAAATGCGTGAATGTATGTTTATAAATAAAATCGCACCTTACTATGCAAACAAATGTAATCACATATATTGTTGAAACTATCAGTAGAAAATTAAGCCCTAGAAGTTTCTTGTGCGTTCTACTTGTAGAGGTATATTTCCAGACGCACGGTAGATTCATAACTTATCATACTTATTATCATCATCATCAGCCGGAAGACGTCCACTGCTGAACATAGGCCTCCCCCATAGAACGCCGCAAACTGTTCATATCACCATTTTGCCTGGATCAGCACGCTTGTTGTGCGGCTTGGTGATCGCAGCAGTTAGAATACTTGCTGCCCGAGAGCGCTGCTGTCCATTCATAGTATATGTCCCTCTGCCAGGTCTCACGGCTAGAAAGGGGTGGCCCTATCATATAGCCGGAAACCACACGGTAAGTTATATAATTATGTTAATTGATTGATTGAATTTGGCGTTAATTTTCGGAACTCCATTACAAACTCCTAGAACAAGAACATTTAGTTTTTAGTTCCGATTTTTAGTGTCAAAAACAACACGCACAGTGGGTCCAACATTTAGCGATATAACATCTCGAGGAGCGGGGTTGTAATAACATTAGCCGCCCTTACAGCGGGGTCAGAGTCTATTTCCTGATGATGCGTCGTGTAGACGCGAAACACGTGTCGATATATGAACGGTGTCACTAACAACAATAATACCTAATAGCATTTCCTCTTTGCATGCAATTTTGCGGGCGGGAGGGCGGTGCACTGTGCATGTTGTTTTTGACACTAAAAAATCGGAACTAAAAACTAAATATTCTTGTTTTAGGAGTTTGAAATTATTATGTGTTAACATTAACACGCTTTCTTAATTCAATTCAATGACTTAGCTTGTTCTATTAAACTAGAGTATAACTATAAACTATAAAAATGACATAAAAAAATATAATTTTCAAAATAAATGTTTACGGCTAGAAAGTCGAAAGTTTTAATGAACAATTATTGTGTTTGCTAATTAAAAGATTATTTACCCAAACGTGTGAATTGGCACAATAATGATACAGTTAAACTTCAAGTGGAAAATAACTGTGATTTTTATGTTCATAATTGCAATTACACATAAAGTTGACGACAATTTTGTTTGGGAAAGTGGTAAAATGTGTTTTCTAATATTGACTTTCGTCTCCCTGTACATACGGCTCTCTAGAAAAAATTGCTCCGAGCGATAAGGCTGCCAATTGTTACACGCTTTCTTTGTTTTTTTTTTCTGTATTGCGGCAAATTTATTGTATCTTCATTTATGTTGGTAATATTTTTTTACAAAATTATCTATCAAAACTATCATCCTTTTTTGTTTAATTAATTTAATAGTCACCCGTTTGACTCATCTCTCTCACGTAGCAATTATAACGGAAGTCAAGTTAATGATTGAATGATTGTGAATTGGCTACCGGAAGTCGCTCACTGTTTTGGAACAATTAGTTGTGTTTGAATTTGGAATGTGTTATTAAAGTGCGATTAAAAGACTAGGCATTAGAAAGTTTACGAAATGGGTAATTTGAAATGAAGAAAAAGATCAAATCTAATACATACATACTTCCAACCTAATATAATAATTACGAAAGTAACTCTGTCTCAACTGCTCAACTGGCATAAACCGCTGGACCAATTTCGATGTATTTTGGAAAAGACGTAAATAGTACCTTCGAGAGACAAACATTATTACATGGGACCAATAACATACTGGCGAAGTGTGGGTGTATCTTCTATGGGACTGAGTCCTGGGTACACCTCTGCCTACCCCTTCGGGAAAAAGGCGTGAATGTATGTTATGTTATGAGACAAACTTTTTTTTATTTTGAGTATACATTATTTCGATACTCGTATCGTTGAAGAATGTAACTAAGTTCTTACTTATACTTAGTTACTTAACCTTTTTATAAGTTTTACAAAATAAACATTAAGTAATAAGTAGCTTTTTTGTTCATTTTGAAAAGTTACTAATTTAATGTTACAACCTTCTTCAACATGGTTGTCGATATTTATAAATTTTAAGACAATAATTTATTACATGTTATACAATAACATACATACCAACACGCCTTTTTCCCAAAGGGGTAGGCAGAGGTGTACCCAGGACTCAGTCCCATAGTAGGTACACCCACACATGCCAGTATCTTATTGGTCCCATGTAATAAGGAGGCGAGCCTATATTGCCATCTACCGGGCACAGTTCCAGACTCCAGACAGTTATTGAGATAATTCTTATTAAGAAAATCCAATATTATTCAAAACTTTGTCTGACCTGGGGATCAAACCCGGGACAGCATGATCGGCCCAGTGCCACCTAGGCAGTCATTAAACAAATATATTATTTCAAATAAAGAATAATTAGGTAGATATTAAAAACAAACCAAATTGCAAAATCAAAACAAATCGAATTCGATTAATGTTCGAAATTCAAACAAAGCTCGAACGGACAATAGCGTCTCTCAATAACTCAAAACTTGTATTAATTTCTGTCTTTAGAAAATTAATTAATCAATCAATTGTATTTCACAATTTCCGAGACTAAACAACAAAAAGAAAATAATATTGTGTTTCTTTCTACGAAAAGAGACCAAGTTTTTTCGAAGTTCAAATTGTTTTATTCTTAAAACAATACAAAACAATTTCGTTACCAAGAGTTCATTTTTAAACAACATAATATTATACCTTTTTTATTGTCATTAAAGTAAAATTGCCAGTTTAAAAAAAGTACAAAACGTTTGAAACACAATAATTAAAAATTACAATTTTATCAAATAAAAAGTGAAAAATAATCAAAGATTATGTATAACCCCATAGAAGGCACACTCACAACATCGCGGAGGCAATGAAATAAACAATACATTCTGTGTTCAAAACTTTGCAACAAACACATAAAACGGCCGCAACGCGGAAACTTTCCCGCCAATACCGCACACATTCGATTTGTGAACTTTGAATTTGGAATACGAATTCTCAATGGTTACAACCACCATTTTGTATAACTTTCTCTTGTAGTTTTTCTCCTCGATTTTAATGCGCAAAGGAAAGGTAAAATAAGTAAAAGAAATGAACTTATACATTTCAATCGCATTCATAGTGAACTTATACATTTCAATCGCATTCATAGTGTTGTTTAGGACTTATTTGCGAAGTCCTAGTACTGCGACTGTGTTCGAGACATCAGTAGTTATGTACTGAAAGGTAGGTAGGTAGCTTAGCGTCTATAATAATAATAATAAAAAATTTCGGTATAGCCTGATTAATTCAGTAGTTGGTCATAAATAGGTAACAAACATACAAATCCATCGCAACGTTCACATCTATAATATAAGTAGCATAGGCAAAGGTATATTGACAAAACTATCCCAATATTTGCGTATTAGTTCATAGTCGCACGGAAAAGTTTCATTTCGGTCCCTCGGCTCCCCTCTGATAATACAATTTATATTCTATGACTAACGCATAAAGCTTCTTTGGCAACTTGCTAGTTTGAATATCGAACTTCCAAATTTGAAACTACGATTTGTTTATGGATTTATGGATTTTGTTCATAAATTATGATACAACTAATATGTTTATTAATAATATTGCTTCAGTTAGAATGACGATCATTGAAATTAAAATTTATCCATAACTATTTTATAAGAAGTTACGATAATTTTCACATATAAATGATTTCTAATTTTAGGTAAGTACTACAAACGTGTCACTTCTGTACTTAATCCAAACTCTATCAAATTTGAAATTAGAAATAAATTAAAGAGAAAACTGTAACCCCAATACACCGGTCGATTCACAAAGCAGTTCGTATTACGAATTACGAGAGTCACCCAACACGAGAATTAACGAAAACACACGAAAATTCAAATGTGGAACGAGTCGCCAATCGGATTATCGCTACACGTATAAAAGACGAAACCGTTCTTACCCCTTTTTCCCCCTCCCCCGAGGGTGTGAGAGGGGGTAAGGAGGGGGTAATAGCAGTACCACTCGGATTCATTAGTAAATTACAGCGGGATGAGTCCAAAGTTGGGAAAATTCAATATCTAATAATGATCAAGTCGGTACCTGCCGGGGATAATAAATTGGTCATTTATTCTATGACTAGTCAGTGCTTTTGACTAGTTTAATCCTAGACTGCCTCGGTGGCGTAGTGGGCGCATGCTCGACTGCCAATCAAGAGTCCTAGGTTCGATCCCCAGTTCAGGCAAAGTGTTAAATATTGGATTTTTCCATTAGGAATTATCTCAATAACTGCCTGGAGTCTGGAACTGTGCCCGGTAGATGGCAATAGGCTCGCCCCCTATTACATGGGACCAATAACATACTGGCGAAATGTGGGTGTATCTACTATGGGACTGAGTCCTGGGTACACCTCTGCCTACCCCTTCGGGAAAAAGGCGTGAACGTATGTAATCCTAGCAATACTATATTATAACTGTTGGTATGATAAAAAACAAATTTTTAATCATCACTACATAGTATAAAACTAAGTCGCTTCCCGCTGTCTGTCCCTATGTATGCTTAGAACCAGCTAAATTACTAGGCATGACGAGTTTCAACAACTCATATCTCAGGGTGACAGGCGCAGTGCAGTGCCGCGCAGAATTTTGAACTTTAAAACACTGGGTGGCACTGTGTCTGATATGGGCAATCATGATGCTTACCATCAGGCACCTGATTTGCTCGTCTTGTCACTCTATCATAAAAATAATAGATACCTATCTAACAATATATTGTCAAACCTAAACATAATGTCACCTCTATTTATCTGTCTAGTCTATGTGTTATGATTGAGTCGGTACCTGCCGATACGAGCGGGAATTTTCGTATTTGTCAATCGGACTTTGTTCGGAATTCGAAATTTGATTATTTAGTTTTCGAATTTCGAAGTTGTTATGTCGACTACCTGGCTTCGTTTTGTATCGATGGTTTTATTTGACCAGTTAGTTTGAACCGCGAACGTTTTGGGACTCTAATCATAGTTCAAATATAAATATAGAATTTGGAATTTATTTCGAATCAAAACTCAAACTCAAAAAGATTTATTCAAATAGGTCATACTCTGACACTTTTGCACGTCAAGGATGATAAACAGTAATGAGTCTACCGCGCGTTCGGAGAGATACCTTTACAAGAAGATCGCACAAGAAACTTGTAGGGCTTAATTTTTTTCAACAGATGGTTTCACAATA
The DNA here is from genome assembly GCA_947063395.1 of Hemistola chrysoprasaria. Lineage (NCBI taxonomy): Eukaryota > Metazoa > Arthropoda > Insecta > Lepidoptera > Geometridae > Hemistola > Hemistola chrysoprasaria. The sequence goes on from OX346729.1 coordinate 11,211,978, forward strand.
TCTAATGTTTTATTGTAAATGAAATAAAAAAATCAATAAGATAAGTAGGTATAAGTATAAGACCGATGATAGTAGTTAATCAAATTACAAATTGTATTTTATATTAAAAAAGCACGTACACACTCGAGCGAGCTCTTAATATCTCAATGTCAGCATTAATTTGCTTCATATCGAATTACTTCCAAGAGTTTTATTTTCGAAGTAGAATATTCGAAGTTTATTTCGTAGAGGAAACGCTTTCGACAGACGTGAAAAATGTTGAGCCGCCGATGAAATTTGAATATCGAATGTTGATTTTTGTTCATCCAATTTTTTTTTTAGTTAATATAATCACTTATTTATTTTCCATTTAGAATGATTTTGTTATGATGATAAAATTCTGAATTTGAATGTAGAAATGGAAATTTATTATATAGGTATAGTGAGGTGACAAAGCATGAAAGATTTTTTTTTCTAAAGCGTCAAATGTCACGTGAGTTTGCCAATTTACAAAATAGCAATTTTAAACGCAAAACTCACAAAAATATCAAAAATATAATGAAACATGAAGAGATTTATTCCCGTCTACCCCTCAACCCTTCACAAAGGGATGATCAATACGAATTATATCAGACAATGGTCAGACGGACCGCGGAAGACGAGAGGGTTGAGAACGTAAATATTACTAAATATGCTGATTTTTAACCGACTTAGAAACGAGAAGGTTTGTTTGACACGCACTTATAGATGTGTAACGAAATAACAACATAGACCTTACCTACCTGTGACGAATTTACTTTTAACGGACGGTCTTTTTGTTCTTGTGACGAATTAACTTGCGTTGTTTCACCCGCGGAGACATCGTTCCCGCGGGAATATTGGGATAAATAGTACCCTATGTGTTATTCCAGGGACTAAACTACCTACATACCAAATTTCAGCCTAATCGGTTCAGTAGTTTTGGCGTGAAAGAGTAACAAACATCCATCCATCCATCCTCACAAACTTTCGCATTTATAATATTATTAGGATATTAAGATTAAAGTGATTTAAAAACCTTGTGGCATAATAACAATTCCATTATTTAATATGAAGGACAGACAATTTAATAAATAATAATATGGGACAACTTCCACACACGGTCATCTGGTTCCAAACTAGGTTAGAAGCCTGTACTATGGTAACCAGATGACTGATATACATACTTATATAAGCTTATAACACCCAGACACAGATCAAACAGACATGTTCATACACACAAATGTTTGACCTGGCCGGGGATCGAACTCGTGGCCTGCGGTACAGAAAGCAGAGTTACTACCATCTGAGCCAACGAGGCTGTCAATATAATAACATTAAATTTAAAGATTAATGATAATTTTAATAAACTTTTTGCCTTCCCAGAGCAAATATACCTACGGAGGTACCTAGTCTAGAAATTTCTAGCTAAAATTAAATCTAAAAATAAATATATATTAATTAGTTAAATCTAACTGAAATTATTCTTAAAATAGTTCCTTATTTAGCATGATAAAAGATCTTACGACACACTACATAAATTCAAACTTCACTATATATATTATAAAATCCTAAATGACTCACTGACTGACATGCAACGCAGAGCCCAAACCACTGATCCTATAGACTTGAAACTTGGAATGTAGGTTGTTTTCGTTGTTTGGACGTCTGCTAAGAAAGGATTTTTAAAAATTCACATTCTAAGGGGTCCAAAAAGGGCGTCAAAGGTTGGGTATAAAACTCCTATATATCATAATAGCGAGCGAGCAAAGCTTCTAGTTATTTTCTAATTGAAATGAAATGAAATGAAATATATTTATTTGCCTGAAGTATGGTAGTTAGTTGAGTTGTACATTGCTGTAAGTTTCACATACTTCGCCCGTAGACTCACAGACATGCAAAATTTCAAAATTATGTTATGCGAAAAAATGTCCAGTCTTCTCTTACAATAATAAATTATGCGATTCATCAATATCAATTTATAAAAGAATAATACAATATAAGTAGTCGCATTCAATCAATTAAAATACATTTCAAAATTAGTTATATTAATAATGATTGTAAGAATTAAAATTAAATAAAATAGTACTCTAATAATTTCTCTCTGATATTAAATAGGAGTTTGTTACACAAGGGGCTAATAAGAGTCATTGTATACGAGATAGTTTTACTGTCGAACTTCAGCGAGAGAGTAAATAGACACAGAGATATAATGTGTTTAAGCGGCGTGTGTTACACTCTACTTATCACAACGATTGTGAGAAAATAAAATTATTAATTTCATAAACAACATTTAGTCTTTATACTTATCTTCCACGTGCGACAACAAAAAAAAAATAATCTCGTTGGTAACAGACAAAAATTAAAAAGAAATTTACTTTATCCCCTCGCGGTATTTTTTTTATGATAGTGAGTGACAAGACGAGCAAATCAGGTGCCTGATAATAAGCATCATGATTGCCAATATCAGACACAGTGCCACCCAGTGTTTTAAAATACAAAATTCTGCGCGGCACTGCACTGCGCATGTCACTCTGAGATATGAGTTGCTAAATCTTATCACGCCCAGTAATTTCACTGGTAACACTGCCCTTCATACCGGAACACAGTAATGTTTGCACATTACTGCTTGGCGGATGAATAACTGGCAAAGTTACTTTAGCCCCGCTCTGTTACGCAACAATGAAGGACTTTTTGAGCAAAAACAGTGAGAAAATAGTTAGGTAAGTCATTAATTAATAAAATGTACTGAATAGGTATTCTACGCGAAAAAATTCATAAAAAGTCATTCAATTTTCAAATCTTTACAAACATAAATACAAGCTTAAAATGTTGAAATTAGGAAGCAAATATAAAATGTATCAATAAAATTGTAACCCTAAAAAACCAGTGCTGTATTTAAGGCCCGGTCTTTCCTCATTCCTAAACAATTTGTATTGTTCACCAGACCGATGGTAAATCCGTATCCCCAACGATTTTCACCTAATGCTCTTAATTTACTCTCTACTTCCCAATAAAAAATGAACCTTAATCGTACCTCGTAATACTGAACACTTCAAGATCAATTCTTGGGTCGCATTAAAAAGTAAATGAAAATGTACACAATTTTTATACTAAAAATATTGTTAAAATGATTTTAAACTCGCTTTCCAATCGCGCAGTTAATTTGCATCCCAATGAACACACATAAAACCTAACAAATTATATTTTTTGATAAATAATGGAAAAAATTTTGTTAGCTTTTTAACCTCTTTCAATAATATATCGATTGATAATATAACAAACAAAACAAAAAAATTTAATTAAACTCTTAATATTATTTCAATTCCTCACACTTTCAAATCCGTCTTATATAAATGTCTCATATTATAATATATGTATAAAGCATTCGTATAAATCCCGATTATTTGTTCATAATTTCAAACATCGATTAACATGTCCAAAACAAACGGCGCTATTGACACGGCGACCCTTTGAATCCAAAAAAAAAAGAAAAAGCAAAAATAAAGCCGGTCCAAGGCGGTCCTTTATCATATTTATTTTATTTGAATTAGGAATCTAATCCTTTTCCATTAATTAGTGACCGGTCGTAATGTGGGGTCGGGGAGACCCTCGCGAGCGGCGCGGCGCTAATTTTTCTTTGACCGAGATGGGGTTGGGTAGACTATAAGTAGCGACTTTTGATTGTTATTTCAAATTCGGCATTATTTTGTGATTTTTAGACAGCATCCGCGGGCCGCCTGTGGACGTACCACACCTTTGCCAGTTATTCATCCGCCAAGCAGTAATGTGCAAACATTACTGTGTTCAGGTCTGAAGGGCAATGTTACCAGCGAAATTACTGGCCATGACGAGTTTCAACAACTAATATCTCAGTGTGACAAGTGCAGTGCAGTGCCGCGCAGAATTTAAAATTTTAAAACACTGGCACTGTGTCTGATATTGGCAATCATGATGCTTACCATCAGGCACCTGATTTGCTCGTCTGGTCACTCACTATCATAAAAAAAAAACTGTTTGGATCAAAGCGTTCCAAAAACGGAATTTTTAATTACCAAAAATACGCGTACTTTCACCGTAATTAGTGAAAACTTTCCAAAATCATAGACAATAGGTATAATATAGACCAGTGTTATTGTTTCGACCATCACTCACTTTATTATCTCATTATAATTCAACAATTATCTGATCTGTGTTCATGTATCATAATAATTGGTCGTTTCATTGCTAATTAAAATTGTAAAATTATAATTTCCAATTAAAATTTCAAAATTTTTGGTTTTACTATTTCTGAAACAGTTATTCGGTAATATACAACGCTCGTTATGCGTGCGGCCGAAATCAGAACTAACTTTTTACCTTGATGAGTAGATCTAAAAATGCGCTAATGCATCGACAGTAGCGCCCTCGTGTGTTAATAATTATCGTAGACAAATTTGTTGTTTACTACGCTCCGCTGACCAATTCAAAAAGTGGATTAACATTTCTGAAACTACTTCCTCTAATTATTTCGTATTTGAATAGTTTTCTCAAACAAATAAAAACATACATTGAAGCTTATCTACGACTTTTGACTACTCATTAGGTATATGTTTATGGAAAAATATACTTCTATAATGTGCAGATTGTTTTTTAAATATCTTCGTTCGGATAAATACCAGAACATCTCTAAAATCTCGTGTTTTTAGTTAAGTATGTAGGGACCTGCAAGTGCAGCGTAGGACGTCCACCCACAAGGTGGACAGACGATCTGATGAGGACGGTAGTTACGCGCTGGAGGCGGGCCGCTTACAAGGGTTCAGCAGCGAAGAATTTACAGCAGTGGACGTCCTATGGCTGAGATGATGATAATGATGCAATAAAACTATTACACTTAATTACTTTTTTGTAACAAAAAAATTCGATCTAACCTTTAACTTTAACCCTCAATATATGTCAAAACAAAATGTTTCGGATGGTTCCATTACTGTTTTTGACTTAAGAATTTATAAGAAAACAAAATAAAAATATTGAGAGATGTACCCAGGACTCAGTCTCATGGAAGGCACACCCACATTTCGACAGTATGTTATTGGTTCCATGGCCTATTGCCATTTACCGGGCACAGTTCCAGATTCCAGGCTGTCATAGAGATAATAATTCATAATGGAAAAATTCTATATTTAACACTTTGCCTGACCTGGGGATCGAACCCGGGACCTCATGATCGACCGAACGTGCACCCACTACGCCACCGAGGCAGTGTATATTATGTTTAAAATTGCATGAATAATAACAATCATTAATATGTCCATTGTATTAGTTATCCTATTTTAACAAAAATCACTATAATATTATATCGATACAACATTGTAGAATAATAATAAATAATAATAATAATATGGGACAACTTCCACAAACGGTCATCTGGTCCCAAACTAGGCTAGAAGCCTGTACTATGGTAACCAGATGACTGATATACATACTTATACATACTTATAACACCCAGACACAGATCAAACAGACATGTTCATGTCAATGTTTAAACTGGCCGGGGACCGAACCCGGGCCCTGCGGCACAGAAAGCAGAGTTACTACCATCTGAGCCAACGAGGCTCTCAGAACAGAATGAATGACGTGTCCATACAATAATTAACAATATCATCGACTTGAAACAACTTTTCAGCCACACCCTGTATTTCGCAAATAAGTCGAAATGTACACATTGACTCACGCATATTCTGAAAACTGCGTCAATTTTTTAACGTCGGTAAGTACCGACAACAAAAACACGTGTCTCTCAATATCTTTAATAAAGTGTTTTTTTTATAAAAGCTGTAATTTTGTTGCGATTGACGCGTTATCTCGGTTTACTCACTTTGCTTCGTAGAATCTTTATGAGTTTGATAATTAGGAGACTTTCGCTGCAATGAAATGTGAACTTTATGTCACTTTTATTGGCTTGAAATTTGTTAAAATGAGCTAAATATTTTTCGCGTTAGTTGGTGACAAGACGAGCAAGTCAGGTGCCTGATGGTAAGCATCATGATTGCCCATATCAGACACAGTGCCACCCAGTGTTTCAAAATTCAAAATTCTGCGCGGCACTGCACTGCGCCTGTCACCCTGAGATATTAGTTGTTGAAACTCGTCATTGCAATTTCGCTGGTAACATTGCCCTTCAGACCGGAACACAGTAATGTTTGCACATTACTGCTTGGCGGATGAATAACTGGCAAAGGTGTGGTACTTCCCCAGGCGGCCCCCTGCTAAAGAGGCCTACCACTACATTTTACAGTCTTCTTCCGCCTCCAGTACTCATACTCCTTGATAATAGAAAAAAAATCTAGTATTTTTAGCAGATCTGTAATAATTATCGCACTTGTCGTTTAACAACATAACATCACACCTTTTCCCCGGAGGTACACAGTAAGTTGTGTTTTCATATCTAATACAAAAAGCTATTAAAAAAAATTAATTCATATATCAATCAATTGAATTCAAGCCATCCTCCCCTGAGACATAATGTTCAATATTCACGAAGATTTCCAATAACGACTAAATTGTTATATAAGATACATATAATATATCTAAATATATGATAAAGTATGTCGGGTTGTCTTCACGCCTCGCGCGATAAAAGGACGGGTAGTGGGTAATAATGCTTCCCCTTTGTACTTTATGGCAAAGATCGATGGCACAGAGGGTACAAGGTTTATAAATTGCCTCCGTGATATACCTAGAGTTGTTTATGAGATATGATGTCTTGTTGATTCGAATGTTTTTCTACTTCCTGCTAATATTGTAAATGCGAAAGTTTGTGAGGATGGATCGATGTTTGTTACTGATTGATGCCAAAACTACTGAACTGATTGGGCTGAAATTCAGTATGTAGATAGCTTAGACCCTGGAATAACACATATTATCCGATATTCATATTTCCATGGGAACTAAGACTACGCGGGTGAAGCCGCGGGGCACAGCTTGTTTGTCATAAATGTTTGTATCAATATTATACAAATACATACAGCTCTACCCTAATATAATAAATGAATTTAATAAATCTAATTTAATTGGATGCGTAGCTGATTACATATTAGAGTTAAATGTGAAGTATGTCATGTATCTAATCTATATGAGTGAAAAATAGATAAGAAACCATAAAATTATGTTCTTTTTTTATGTATATTGAATTTTGTTATATAAGTGAATTTTTTTTCGTGTTTAAAAATAGAAAGTTTTTTATAGAAACTATCTTCTTTTTCGTACTAAATAGACAAAAATTGAAATATTAATGTTACAAGCAAAAATATATATTTAAGTTTATGTTCAAATCTAATGTAACACAAAATGGGTATTTCCTATAAAAATTAATTATTCGGCCAAATCAGTAAGAAATTAATAAAACTTCCGCAATTTTAATTAGAATGTCCCCTCTACCTTACCCATTCTGTGCGAGTTTAAACAGTGCTTGTGAACATGATAGAAGATAAAAGCCGAGCTAATAACGCCCAATAAAGCCTTTATTGAGCAGAGAATTAGCCGCGTCGATACGAGGGCGCCACTGTACACGTAATTTGATCAAACACTTTTAGATCAGGCGACAGAAATTAAAATTTGTATGAGCAAATTTTGCTTTAATATTTACAATTTTTATTTTATGATTTATGTCAGTGACAAGACGAGCAAATCAGGTGCCTGATGGTAAGCATCATGATTGCCCATATCAGACACAGTGCCACCCAGTGTTTTAAAATTCAAAATTTTGCGCGGCACTGCACTGCGCCTGTCACCCTGAGTTATAAGTTGTTGAAACTCATGCCCAGTTATTTCGCTGGTAACATTGCCTTTCATACCGGAACACAGTAATGATTGCATATTACTGCTCGGCGGATGAATAACTGGCATAGGTGTGGTACTTCCCCAGGCGGCCCCCTGCTAAAGAGGCATACCACTACAACCATTATAAAATTTTAATATTAAAAAATGTTATCGATTGAAACACAAAATATCATTAATGTTTAACAATAGACTGCCTCGGTGGCGTAGTGGGTGCAAGTTCAACTGCTCGGGTTCGATTCCCAGGTCAGGCAAGTGTTAAATATTGGATTTTTTCATTAGGAATCATCATTATCTCAACAACTGCCTGGAGTCTAGAACTGTGCCCGGTAAACAATAGTCATAATTCATTTATTGCGAATACAGGTACAAGTACAAAGTTCTTACATAGAGCATATTGATCAGCTATATTCGGCCATTGGCGTGCAATATTAGTAGGCATAATAACTAAATTTATTTGTCTAAACATTATATTACAATTATTAAAATCCAAATTATTACAATTATTAAAATAATTCCATTAAATTAAAAATTATATGTCACCATTATAATTATTAAAATTAAGTAAAAATTATATCAATTTGTCATTTATAAACTGTTGAACAGAATAGTACACCTTTTGTAGCAGTAATTTATTAAGGGCATCTCTAAATTAATATATTAACGTTGTCCATTTCTCGAATATATTTGGGAATTTTGTTGTAGATAATTGGCGCCATACAGAATACACTTGTCCGTAGTAGTTTCGTTCTGGCTCCTACGTGTCTCAGAGTATCTTTCGTTCTGGATCCTCTCGCCCCCTATTACATGGGACCAATAACATACTGGCGAAATGTGGGTGTATCTACTATGAGACTGAGTCCTGGGTACACCTCCGCCTAACCCATTAGGAGAAAGGCATGACTTATGTTTATGATGACACCTGATAAAGTGGGATTAAGACAGTTTTCGTGGGACTCAATTGTTTTCAAAGCTTCTCTAAATAAAATCTAAAAGATTAAACAAACTAGTAAACGGTTCAACTATTTCATTGTTTTCCTAAAAACGGTACTCCTTGGGCTATGATTAAAGAATTAACGTACAAGTTAAAGATCGCAGTTAAACAATATTTAACTAAAACTCATTTAGATGCTATCCGACCATTGTTGCTGGTACTGTTAGCTTGATGGGAGATTGTTGCTGGTGGAATAACTACCGACCTGCGTAATCTAGGAAATAAAGTTACATTTGAGAACTTAAAACATAATTGATTGAATTTGGCGTTACTTTTCGGAATTCCATTGCAAACTCCTAGAACAAGAATCTTTAGTTTTTTAGTGTCTGATTTTTAGTGTCAAAAACAACATGCACAGTGCACCGCCCTCCCGCCCGCAAAATTGCATGCAAAGAGGAATAAATATTCTTGTTCTAGGAGTTAACTTAAAACATACAATCACGCCTTTTTTCCGAAGGGGTAGGTAGAGGTGTACCTAGGACTCGATCCCATAGTACACCAACGTTTCGACAGTATGTTATTGGTCCCATGTAATAGGGGGCGACCTTATTGCCATCTGTCAGACACAGTTCCAGACTCCAGGCAGTTATTGAGATAATTCCTAATGGAAAAATCCAATAGCACTTTGTCTGACTTGGGGATCGAACCCGGGACCTCATGATCGGCAGTCAAGATTACGTCCATTACTTCACCGAGACATTAAGACAAATGCATAATACATTTTCTTTTTTCTTAACCCTTATAAAATTAAAAAAAATTAACTTAGACCCATCTAAGTTAAAATTTTTTAAATTAATTTTCTCAGGTTAATACAAATAAATTTTCAAAATATTCAATACTAACCTATATATATAAAAAAGCCGATACAGTTAAAATAGGTAAGGAATTTAACTACTCATTCATAATCACTTGAAGAAAGTTTAACAAACAGACAGACCTGCAATCAAAATTAATTTTTTACACGCTATTTTCCAAGTCGGTTCACATTTGCGTCAGTTCAGTCAGGAAAGAATAGTCAGTCAGGAAAGAATAGTCAATTCATTGTCTAGTTGAGGCTAGTCTTGCTCTTAATCTCTAGTCATTATCTTGATTTTGGCTACATTTTTGTTTTGAATTCTAGTTTTATTGTGTTTTTTTTTTGCATTTTTATTTTGTAAATAAGTATCATAAATGAATATGGAAACAAAAATTTCACCCTCAAGCGGGATTTGAACCCTTACCTTCCGCACTAATGCTCTAGGTGGGGACTCTATCATTTGAGCTACCGTGGAGGTCCTAGTCATCGGCGAATTTTTTCTATCCCACCTACCTATCACATATAGAGATATGTGTATTTATCTATATGTGATGCATTTCGCGTTCTACCCACAACTTAGTCTATAAAATAAATAAATAAAATATGAAAGGTAGTAGACGACGAAAGCACCGCAGTACTTTGGTCACCCATCCAAGACTAAGTAGCGATAGCAAAATAGTTTATCGTATATAATTTTGGACCACTTAATTAATAATTTGTAGGTAGATATTATGAGATAAATATATACATTTCATTTTGACAGCCTCGTTGGCGCAGACGGTAGTAACTCTGCTTTCTGTGCTGCAGGCCCCGGGTTCGATCCCCGGCCAGGTCAAACATTTGTGTGCATGAACATGTCTGTTTGATCTGTGTCTGGGTGTTATAATCGTATTTAAGTATGTATATCAGTCCTCTGGTTACCATAGTACAGGCTTCTAGCCTAGTTTGGGACCACGTGACCGTGTGTGGAAGTTGTCCCATATTATTATTTATTATTTATTTTCATGTTAAAACATAATAATTATTTTTGTAATCAAAATAATATTATAATGTCGTGTTTTTCCTATAAAAATTCAAAAACGTCATTTGGCTACGCCGTAGAGGGTCTACGAAAGTTAAATACTAAGAATGCTCTGCCTTCTTTCCTTCTTTAGAAAGTTAGGGAGTATAATTTCTTTTTTTTATATCCATCAATAGTTTATAATTTAAAAAAATATATACATACTAGCAGTGGCCCGCGGTTCCACTCGCGTAGTCTTCGTTCCCATGGGTATATCGGGATTAAAAGTACCCTGTGTGTTATTTCAAGGTCTAAACTATCTACATACCGAATTTCAGCCCAATCGGTTCAGTAGTTTTGGCGTGAAAGGGTAACAAACATCCACCCTCACAAAATTTCGCATTTATTATGTAATTAATATTATATAAAAAATTAAATTATTTTAATTTATTGATGAAAATTATGTTAAGGCATTTATATCATTTATAAAAATATTTTTTTTTTAGAATAAATTTTAAAAATGTCCAATGCACAAATAGAGTTGTTTATGTAGCAATAGTGATGTGCCGTGAATGGGTAATGTATCCATTGATCGAGTAGCTGGCACCTTGCCAGAAGTTGCCGATGCCAAGTGCCGAGTGCCGGGTTGGCTTGATCGGGTTACCCGTAGTGATGGGGTAGCAACGAATTTTGTGACATATAATAATAATAATATGGGACAACTTCCACACACGGTCATCTAGTCCCAAACTAGGCTAGAAACCTGTACTATGGTAACCTGATGACTGATATACATACTTATATAAGATTATAACACCCGGACACAGATCAAACAGACATGTTCATGCACATAAATGTTTGACCTGGCCGGGGATCGAACCCGAAAATTTGTGATTCATATTGGAAAAAGAATACAAAGAATTATATCACTTAAATTAATTAATTTAAATGGTTTATTGGAAGAGATTGGTTAAATTGATAAGGCCGCCCATTGTCGACCAGTAAGTGTACCATAATTATTTTATCTTAAGATGTGTTTGTGTTTCTTATTGGTATCAAAAAAGAGTATTCTAATCTTATTCTTAGTTAAACATTCATAGAGTGAGTGAAAAAAGGAAAATAAACCTCCTTATTAGCGTTTCCAAAAAACAGGTTGTAGATTTTTGACAAATCCAATAAGAACATAATTAAAAAAAAAAAAGAACATAATTAAAAAATTTAAACAAACTTTTTTTTCGATAGATTAAGATCGCAATTTGAATTAAAAAGGTCTTCTATCACCGCAAATCAAAAGAATCGACAGATCTCTGGCAAACGTAATTAACAACTCAAAAGTGGCCATCGAAGTAACAAAATCAAAAGTGGGGGCTCAGGGGGTCCGTATTTTCCTACCTGAAGGGACCTCGTCAAGGGTTACACGAGAAATAATTAAAAGGCCCGCAGAAAACTGACGGCAACTTAATTCCGATGCCTATTTGTAGCTCATCGAGTTCGACAAACTTTCGTCGAAACTTCGGGCGAAGTTCGACGAAGTTTGTCGAACTTAACTGTCTGTCGCTCGGCAATATTTGCGATAGACTTTTCGGGTTTTCGTTAATTTATAATTGTTGCTAATTGCATAATGTAGGGTAGACATGTAGGCTCTGATACTTTGGATTTGATTTACAATTTGGCATATTTTTGAATAGTAATGTTGATTTAAGATGAAACTTCTTTCTGTAGATCTAATTATATAATTTAATGTGATGTTTTAAGTTCTTAATTACACTAATGGATCTCATATTATGTTGTCTGGAATAAAGATATTATGATTTTTTTTTTTTTACCATCCATAAATAAATTTCGTGAATTTTGATGAGAATTTTGTGATTTAGGTATAAACATATACTATTAAACCATTATCATTTAGAGTATATTATTAAAACCATAAAATTTTTATTAAGTATTTATTTAGGAAAAAAAGAAAATTCTACATATTTTTGTCACATCACTATCGAATACGAAAACGAGTAGGGTTGTCATCGATTCGTATCTCATTTAGCAGCGATTCGATTCTAATTGGGATCGAATGGTCGCGTGCAGTCACTCGTCGCGAGTCAGTCCAGAATAGATAGCTATTGTACTCTTTGTGTTGCTACCAGGAACTGTTTGAAATACTGGCCGTAAATAACATGAAGACGTTTATTATTTATTATCATTTGAAAAAAGGTGTACCTATAATTTTTTCTTAATTTTTTTATCATGGTCATGTTTAACGTGCTATGCCAACCCCACCTAATGTGGGTTAAGGGCAGGGAGAAGAAGAAGGTCATGTTTCACGGTAAGTTGCAAAAATGGTTATTAAAATTAAAAGGCAACTATTACCTTAGTAAATAAGTTTATTTGTTTACAGAGAGAGAGAGAGAGTATGGCCATACAGAGACGTAATGATTTAGGAGAGTCAGGAGGCGACCTTACTTGACCTTAATGACTTTTTATTTATAATTTAAGTGACTATATAGGATGTGGTTGTAAATAGTTTAAACATTATGTTGAAGAATATATGCTTAAACCAAGGCAACTTGAAACATAATAATATGTAATATTTTTCAAAATCTGAGACATAATTGACTGAAGTCTATTAAATGTAGATTGAAAAAAACTATAACTAGGTAAATCATATAATTATTATTAACGTTATTGGAACTCTTGATCGATTTATAAAAAAATATGTTATAACAGTTATAATTTTCGTTGTAGTTATTGAGGTATTTAGTATTTTTCCAACAGTGGAACAGTTTAGACCAAATAGAAATAAAAGTTCAATAGTAATATAATAAATTTTAAAAAGTAGGTTTTTTTATGTATATAAAGTATTATCATAGAGAACAATGAATCGGAACAATGTGTGTGTGAATTGAGTAATTAATTGATTAAAAAGGGTTCTGGACATTCGTTAGAAGTTTTTCTACGCCCTCCACCCTTCGAGGACGATTTTAAAACGGCCCTAATTGATTTAACTTTAAGGGAGCCCCATATTTACACATGTCGTATATCTACTTCAAATAGATACATATATGTATGTATGGTTTATTTTCTTGGAATGGAATTAGAATTATTAAATTCACAACAAATTGTTTGATAAAAATTTATAATACAAAAGTTACTTCAAAGTTACCTATGGTTTTTTCACACAAGACGAGCAAATCAGGTGCCTGATGGTAAGCATCATGATTGCCCATATCAGACAAAGTGCCACCCAGTGTTTTAATATTCAAAATTCTGCGTGGCACTGCACTTTGTCTGTCACCCTGAGATATTAGTTGTTGGAACTCTTCAAAAATGTGACGCAATATTATGCAAATGTGTTTTTTTACGGTTAACACAATATTATTTATATTATATATTTTATAAGTGTTTTTTTTTTGCATTAAGATCAACAACTTTTTTTATTTTCCGACAGGACATTCTAAATTCTTCTTTCTCTGTTTACATAAAGTAAGAGGTACTTTCATAATCGTCTAAACTCTTAATTCTCTTATAAATATTCGTGTAAGAACCCTGTGCGTATCGACGTCGAATCTCCGACGAAATTCATTAACAAATTAATTGTATTTGGTAAAACTTCAGTTCTAATCCGATCGATCCCTGCCCTTTCGTGGGGTAAACAAAATGATAATTCACTTAAAGTATATTGATCTAGTTACAAAGGATTTCCCTTTAAAACAATTAATGTCAGTGGATTATCAGCTTCGAAGTTGGCACCCTGATTTTGTTTCATATTTTGGGGCAGCCCTAATATCTGACTCTATGCACTAGAGATGTGACACATTTTTTTCTGTTTTTTGTAGTTTTTATTTTATTGCATATTTTGAGGGGCAACCATGTTGGATATCTATCGCATACAGATCGTATTGAGCTGTGACATAAATTATTCCTTTTTTTCCCAATGTTATAGTAGTTTTTTGTTCATATTTAATTGAAAAATTTTGGTGGGTAAGTAATTCAAAATGGCGCATTTTGTTTAATAATAATAATATTGTTTAATGACAGATTATTTTAATTTTCTGCAAAAACCAATCAAAATAACTGTTATACCTAAGCTAAATTACTTGAAACAATTTTCAAATATCAATACAAGTTATTAAATCACTGCGTAAAATCAGCGCCAAAAATTAAAACGTGATTAAACAAACGAAAGAACAGCGTAAAAAATAATCAGATTTCAGTTCCCCTAAAAGCAATCGAAAAATAAGAAATTTCAACTCTTTGATCGAAGGCAGGTGTTCTAAACCTTTAGAGTTAATTAATTTCTCGTTTAGCCTTTGGAGGTAATTTTTCGACGTTTTTGCGCACGGTACAAAGCTCCGTACATAAAAACCCTTTAACTTATGATGAATTAGCCGATCTCCTACGTTTTATGTCTCCCGTTATCTGCCCCCACAGGGTGACCAAGTCTCCCCCTACCTCCTCTCGCCCCCTCCCGCCCCCTCTCCCTGTGTACATCAATATTAAGGAATTAATATGAGTGGCGAAATTTTCGACCGGTCATTATGGGTTTTTACTTACGAGAAAGGAGTGAATAATTAGGACGGGTAGGGTTCGAGTCTCGTTTTTGTTCTTCTTTGGATCTATGGATCAGAACGTTTTGAATATCATTTTATGATGTAAATAAAATGTGCAGAGTAAGCGAAGTTTATTTATTTGCTCAGATTGATAAAAATATTTATTATGTTATATAACGACTTAAGTCACGTTTAAAGTCGAAATCGCTCGACCTAGGTTTCGGACAATTCCGGTGTCCTGCATCAGGAGCTCACGCGTGTGCGGGATCGCAACTCGCGACAGACTGTTATATAACATAATAAATATGAGTACCACTCATGGTAGTTTTCAAAATGATAAAAATATTTTTGAATTACAGGCAATTTTTTAATTTGTTCATATTTTTATTTAAATTTTATAATATGGCATTTATTACAACACCACTTTAATTATATCTCTCGGTTCCAGCTCGAGAAATAATGTTTAAAGAGTACCTTATTCTAAGGTCTAAACTTACATTGGTACCAAACTATCCGATCGGTTGAGTAGCTTAAGTGTGATAGGAGTGAAGAGGTAACAAACAAACACATAATAAACTTTCGAATAAACATCGTGTCATAAAAACGAAATTTTACTAATTTCGAAACTATTGAACAACTGTTGAGTGAAAACTTATTCTAATTTGATTCAAATTCTTTGAAAAATTTACAAATCGATGATTTGTATTCCACTGTTATCTCCGAATATAATTAACCCTTTCTATGTATTTATATCATGATATTTTTATAGTGAACTGAACTGTGTCCTTGTTATTTTAGTCTCTCGATGGTTTCATAGTGAACTTCTAAAAATCCCAGTTTTACTCGCGTGATTAGACGTTCACTACAACAAAATTTAAGCGTTTAGAAGGGAAAATAAAATGACAAAGATATACTTTACTTTATCTTTAAAATATCAGGATATATATATCAAATAGATTTACTATTTTCGGAGGAAACACGTGAATACAAAACATCGATTTGGTAAAATTTCCTTAGGATTGTGTCAAACTGCTAAGAGGTCACCTTTCCTGTTAAGTATTCTTACACCTTTTTTTAACACGTTGTGTAACTTCTTCCGTTACCTCCAAATTTTATTAGTTGGCATAATTTTAATTCCGCCTCTCCTCCAAAGTCTAAATCAGCCCCGGTAGCACAGTGACCAGGGAAAACGAAGTCTCAGGGGGTTAGAACGAGACAGCAGATATGAATTGTGCGGGCGCGAAAGAGAGAAAAAATCGGGAAAAAACGAGTTATCCTCGTGCCATACTAGGCGCGCTGGTACCGTTTGTATAATACTCTTAAGGGAGAGATACTTTAAGTATACTATCTCATTAATTTTCATATCCTTTCAATACTTTCCGTCCAAGATCAATCCAGATAAGAAGCAAACGAACCCAGGGCCGCGTGACGTCACCACATCAGAGACCTCCCCGACAATATACCTAATCCCTAAAAACTTGGTCCGAAAGGGTAACGTTTGATAAGGGAGATGTTTTGATACCCCCCATCATTTACTTCACGGGGTGTTTCTATAGAAAAACATTGACGTAAAAAGTGGGTTGAAATTAGGGGTGGAAATTGGGAAAAGGTTGGCGACCGCTGTCGAAGTGACCGCTGAGGAGGGTCCGCATTATGTGGATAACGACGTTATGTGTTGATCAATTTTAATGTATGTGTAGCGTTAGCAGGACAAGCCTTTTGTTCTTTAAGATGTATTCGGCCGACTCTGTCGTTATATATTCTTTAACTTATATATAATATTATAATATAATATTATTATTATATAATATTATTTATATATTATTATTTATATTATTTAAAGATTAATAAAAAATAAAATTCTCAGCCAAGTATATTTTTGTTTCTTAGGTACGTTTTGAGATTTGTTTATTTATTGTAAAGTAGGATTTTTCAGTCTGATACTGCGAATATAATATTATATTGGCGTGTTTTTATGGCTTTAGGAATATATTATAATAACTAGTGTGAGCACAGCGGCTTTGCCCGCAATTGTGAAATATGAGAGTTTTATATCAAAACTTTGCCGTATTTTTGGACCCCTTGGAATGTGAATTTTCAAAAATCCTTTCTTAGCACACGTCCAGACAACGAAAAGAACCAACATTACATAACATTTAGACAACCTAAAGAACCTAAATTAAATAACATTTTTTTTGGCTAAATAATAATGAATAATATAAAAACAATAGTTATGATTCAAGTTAGCCCTGCAAAGCCACTTTTTAATTGTTTTTTTTTTATATTTGACACTTTGATTTAATTTGATGCTTGATTAAAATTTTAACCTGCCAACAAAATATGTTCAACACCAAATAAAAAAGTTTCAATTTTTTTTTTTTTTTTACTAAAATCTCATAAAAAAAAACTTGTGTTTATAATGCACCTTACGTTGAAAACAACGTTTTATCCACTTTAATTTAGAATTGTATACAGTAATCCAAGTTTAGTCTGAATGGTACCGCAACAAAAGGGCCGGTTCCACTTGGGCCCCACATCGCTAATTAAGGTGATAATTAGCAGCTTGAACTAAACACTGTGTTTTTCTTTTATACGACATGCGGGCGGAGGGCACGATCATTTGCCATGCACTGTGTTTACTTACTTTGGTAATTTGCCGGATTTTTTGACAAAAATTGCATTCATTAATTTATTTCTGAGTATTTCTTTTACATAACATACGAGCACGCCTTTTTCCCGAAGGGGTAGGCAGAAGTGAACCCAGAATTCAGTACAACCTACATTTCGCCAGTATGATAGGCCTATGTTCAGCAGTGGACGTCTTATGACTTATATGGATGATGTCTTCGTTCCCGTGGGAATATCTGGATTTGAAGTGTCCTATGTGTTACAAACCAGGGTCTGAGCTATCCACAATCTAAATTTCAGCACAATTGGTTCAGTGGTTTTAGCGTGAAAACGGGACAAACATACACACAAAAAACAATACAAATATATAACTAGGTACTACTTTAAAGGTACAGTATAACGACTCGTATCGCATACTGTTTGGGCTACCGCGATACTGTAGCGCGTCCGCTATGTTCACAGAGGCCCGCCTGCCGGGTCTTGATGCACTGATCAGGCACCGCGTTGCCAGGTTTAGAGAATCTCTCTTTAAATCTGGCAACATTTTAATCAAGATATTGCTACGAAACTGTTTCGATTTTTTGAAACAGTGTTCGAAATTGTTATTATTTCAATGAATTGTATGGTTGTCTTAATTTTAATCTTACTTTAATTTAATTCAATTTTTTATATTTAATTTTAATTTTAATACTATGCAATGTTGGATCTAAGTTATCTGAATAAATTAATTATATTATTATTATTATTATTATTATATAACTGGGTAGGTACCTATGCTAATCTATCGTTTGATAAAAAAGGTTGAATAATCTACAAGTTTCTTGCTCTATATTAAATAAATATGTATAATAATAAAAATCACATGATGGGACGTTTTTCTTCGCGTCCTTAAACTTCGAATAATAAATGCATTTCAGACAATTTACATTTTTGCATATTAATTTTAACATTAAAATATAAAAATACGGTAAAACAATTACCATTTTTATGAAATAAACGTGTGATTTTATATATATAATAATTTAAGAATAATTACTTGAAAATTATTTGCAAAATTTTATCAAACTTTCGATGAATTAATTAATTTACAGTTACTTAATTAAAATCACGCCACAAGTTTTAAAGAAGAACAAAAATTTTAAACATTTAGCAAAATAAATGCCACATTGTAATGTTTTTCACAGTTTGGCGTCGCGCGATGTTGGCATTTGCCATTAGAGATTCTCCTTTCATTATGACTACAGAGAACTTTCAAATAGGGGTTAATTCTCAACTTTGCGATCGGAATACACGCTTTAATTATTTGCCAATTCTTTTTCGAATTTAAATAGATAAATAGGATTAAGTTAGGTTATAATAATATATATATTATATTGTTATTTGATTTTGTTGAGATTTTTACGAAATTATTTACTTTACATAAAGTTGCGGCAGATTTTTATGGAATAGGTTTGTAGGACGCCTTTGGAGGTTGGCAAACAGATCTGCAGAAGAGTAAGAAAAAAAAAACAAATACTTGAAGAGATTGTTATTAAGTTGTTTTGAATTACAACAAGTCAAATCTTTTTTAATTATATTATTGTAATAGCTAGATAATAAGTTGATCTGGATAAAAAAATATTTTATTTTATTTTTAAAATTATGGATTAAATCATGTACAAAAAGCCCATCGATTTAAGTTTCCGTCATTTTAAATGATAACAAAATTGTATACCTACATGGATTTCAAATTGGAAAAATTAATTGAACATCTCAATCTTCAATTACGAAAGTTTAATTAAAAATTAAGTTATTAAGTTAATTAAGATCTTGTTATTGTTTTGAAAGCAAATATGGAAGTGCTTAAACTAAAAAATAAATTTAAATAATAATAATATTTATTCTGACAAAATTTTGATGCTTTCGATTTATGATTATAATTCATATTTTAAAATTTGACATAATTTATCTATTAATACAATTTATATTAATTTTTTTATACCTTTTTGACATTTCGGAATGTTATATGTTTTTAATGTTACTTATGGATTTTATTATCTGAAATAAATGAATTAAACACTTTAAAAATAGTATAGTTCGACACAAAAGAGTAGAAAATAATGGAGGCGCTACTGTCTTTTACAAGAGAAAAAACAATTTCATCAACACATACACTTTAAATTAGTTCCGTTTCTACTCTTTTGTGTCGAACATAAAACATAAATACAACTTTAAAAAATAAACATACCTCAAGATAGAAGTTCCGTATTTTCATAATTTCAACATAAAGAGAGTTCAGTTTGTCACAATATCGTTCACTCATTAATGCACTGAATATAAAAATAAATAATTCTACAAATTACGTGAAAATGTTTCAATCACACGGAAAACTCCTGAAAAAAAATTGTTTCCTATACATACAGACATTGATTAAACTAAATTTAATTAATAAAAGCTGTTTAAACAATGGCCGTATAGAAAAGAAAAAAATAAATCGATTGTAAGGTTCGACAATTCAAAAGTTTTTTAAGGAATTATAAAGTCAAAATTTAATTTTTAATATATGATATAAAGTATTTTTGTTATTCGACTAAGAAGACGATCGAAAATCGAATTCCAAATCGAATATTTCCCGAGTCTAAGTTACTATCGAAAATCGAAAATGGAAACGCATTCGCGCGTCGTGACGTTGTCATCAAAAGCGCGCGAGCGACTGACTGATTCACACTAATTCAGATAAAAACGCGGCCATCTCTTATCTCCTCATTTACATATTATTTATTATAACACCCGGCTGAAGTTCCCATACAGTCTTCGAAACGTTTCAAACTTCGAAACAATTTGCATATTAAGAAAACATATGCAAATATCGACGCATCTTTTTGTCGTTCGACATTTAAATCGGAACATATCGATTGTGCTACAGATTAGGGTTAACCCTTGAGACGCAGATGTCAATTGATATTTATTATTATTTAGTTTTTAATCGCATCTGTGTAAGAAAATTTGAATTTTTAGAGCATTGTGCTTTGACATAATCGGTCGAGAAAAATGACATTCGATTTTTAAAGATGTATTTTTGTTGTGATAAATTGTTTGTGTTCGAATTTTTAAATCGTATTTGCGCTGGTAAAATTACAATATTATTATTTTCGATTGTACCTATATTTTCGCTATGAAAATTCGCGTTGTTGAAAGTCGTGATTTGTAACGAAGGCCATTTTAATTAGCACACTCGGTTCGATCAATCAACCCCTTTCGTGAGAAACGGCTCAAGAAAATAAGGAAACGCTAATTATTATTCGCATATTAAGTAGACGTTCGAAACGTCCTCGAGCGTAATTTTAATAATTATTTTTGTACTGAACCCGAAATTAGCATATGCAGATCGATCGGTATAAATCATAGAACAATCGTAGGGGATATCGAAAACTGGTTCTTTTTTTGAATTTATATTTTTAATTTATTGACCTACAAGTAGGTCGGTTCAATTATTTGCATATTAACATCCCAGATAATGGGTAAGACTGGTTTTTGTGAGAAAGTTCATCGCAAGGGTCGATCGAGATTTACCTATTTATTTTACGCTTGATCGAACATCGAACTCTTTCATTTCGAATTTCGATTCTCATGGAATTAATTACTTTTAAACCAGTTTGAAAATAGAATTACCTGAAGGTGACTGCAATAAATAGTTTCTACGAAAATAGTGTCTATTATGAGATTGATGTCGTCGAAAATACCTATTCCTTTGACCTCCCACGTACAGGAAAACAGAATTTAGCGTTTCCGTTCAAAATAATATGAAATATTAGATGATTCGTTGTGGATTTTTGAATTATAATTTTACATAATTACTGAAATGGAGAGCATTGTTTAAAAAAACTTGGATTAAACAACAATTTAATTTATTGTCTAGCTAGGCTCTGTGGTTTTACCCATTAAAAATACCCATTGTGTTATTGCATGATTTAAGCTACCTATATGTCAAATTTCATCCCAATTGACTCAGTGGTAAGGTGTGTTAAAGTTACACACTAAACCCCAAACTTTCGCATAATATTAGTGGGAAGTGGTTCAATACATTTTTTTGTGATTAAATTGAATTATCATCATGAGCAGTTTAACATTTTTTTATAGTAATTTGAAAGTGGATTACCGAAAATAATGATCTACGTGTAACGGAACGCAACAATAAAAATTAAAAAACAATAGCCGTTAAAAGTCAAATCTCAGGCACGATTCGTTGACTCCAAGAATTTTAAAATTAGTGAATATTTTTAATTAATTACCTCTATTTACGTACAACACAATAGGAAATTGAACCTTATTATTGTTGTAATAACAATCAAAGTGCTTCATGATTTTTTATGAGAAATTATATTGTTTTGGCCAATGAATGAGCAGCGATCGTTGTCCGGATTAACGCAATTTGAATTTGGAATCATCTAGATAATGTAATTGGTCATACATTTCGGAACGGTTTAGATTTTGATGAGAAAAACTCTTTAGAAATGCTCCAATTAATAGTAATTTGTGATTATAGATCTTATGGCAGCGTAATACGATACATAATTCAATAGCAAAGTCAGTGAATTTTAGCAATATTTTAGTGTACCCGATTTAACCTGTAAGTGGTTTTAATTGACGCAAGAATTAATGATAGAATTGTATTTTGATTTCAGAGAGAGATTGTTTTAGAAATCTTTTTGTTTTTCTGTAGAAACTTTTAACTGGTAAACATGACAACTTAAATAGAAAATAATTATTTATTACTACAGCTTAAATGCTTGAAAAGCTATGCTTACGTTTGGTACTTAGTGTTTTTTTTTTGTAGTGGTAGGCCTTTTTTGCAGGCGGACGCCTCCGCCAAGCAGTAATGTGCAAACATTACTGTGTTCCGGTCTAAAGGGCAATGTTACCAGCGGGTGACAGGCGCAGTGCAGTGTCGCGTAGAATTTTGAATTTCAAAACACTGGGTGGCACTGTGTCTGATATGGGCAATCATGATGCTTACCATCAGGCACCTGATTTGCTCGTCTCGTCGTGATAAATAATATATAAATTTATATATAAATCCTATACGTTCCGTTACATAGTAATAGTTATTATTCTTTGGTTCCGTTCTACAACAAAACCGTCCATCGACCTCGTCAGTACAATAATAATTGTATCTACTTAATAATTAATAAAAATAATAATTTTAAATAACGCGTTAATTCATTATCAGATTTGGAATCAAGCGGCGTGTGTCCGAATTTTGAATATAATGTTTTATCTACCGTGTCCGTTTCCACATTATATAAAATACGATAAATTTTTTACGCTCCGTTTCACGTGCGTTAACTTTTGAAGAGTAACTTTTTAGAACATATCGGGCTTTTTCGATGATAAATAATAATTATTTTAAGAATAAATAAAAAGTAGCGGTTTATTATTTATATTTATTTGTGATATCTTTCCGTACTCGCCTCAATGTTCAATGAGGTAGGTAATGACGTCACACACGCCTCAAATTAACAGTAAAATTGTAAAGTACTATAAAGGTTGCCAAATTGGGAAAGTTTTAACTTTATACATTTAATATTTTTTTTAGAATTATATATTTTATATATTTTTTTTTACGTTTGACCTCAATCTCGCTTGATGGAAGGCGAAGATGAAGATGAATTCTACCATGGTAAACATAAATGTTGTTTTTTTTATAAAGTAATTGAAAACTTAACTGCCTCGGTGGCATAGTGACCGCTAGCTCGACTGCCGATCATGAGGTCCCGTGTTCTATCCCCAGGTCAGGCAAAGTAATTGGATTTTTCCATAAGGAATTAGATAATTCCTATTTATTGAGATCAATGACAGCCTGGAGTGTGGAACTGTGCTCGGTAGATGGCAATAGGCTCGCCCCCTATTACATGGGACCAATAACATACTGGCGAAATGTGGGTGTATCTACTATGGAACTGAGTCCTGGGTACACCTCTGCCTACCCCTTAAGGAAAGAGAATTTAAGCAACTCAAAAAATTTTTTTTTATTGGTTACAAAATTAAATGTTTACTTATTATAATATTTTACGTTACAATAAGTAAAAATATTTGCCAATCAAAGTGTTGTTAGCTGTCATCTATTATTGTAGCACTAAGACTGAGTCCTGGGATGTATACAATCACCAATATATTTTTATTTATGATTTAAATTACTAAGTTCAGTAGTTTTTAAATGAATTAGTAACAAATATCCATACAAACTTTCGCATCATATTATATTTATATATGTACAATTATTCAGCATTAAATTTTTACTAACGCGTGTGATCTTAATTTATTATAATTTTATACGTTCCGTTCCACGTATCTTCACCAACCGCAATTTAATCGGAAAACGTTTGGAAAAATTCCAAAGGGGAAGGAAAAGTTGTAACCGATGAGTTCTCCCTCTAACGACTCAATCTACGCACATTTAAATTGCCCTTTCCGAACGAAACCTCATTACTTCCCGAAATATAACCTCTATGGAGGCAATAAATAACCTAACGGCGCGCATATTTCAAAACAACAAAAAAAAATAACACATAAAATTTCTTTGCCCCACGCGTCTAATGTTGGAGCGCGTTTCCGCTGTCGCGATCGACGCGACGATCTTATCGGAGACGATTGATAGCATAATAGTTTTATTATTAGTGATAATATTAATTATTTCTTATTATTTAATTTATCTTTAATATGAGGTAGGAATGAGTTTTTGGATTTATTCTAGTTGTAGATAAGATTTTGCAAACAATATTATATAGGTAATCAAAACAAATAGTACCTATCTTATGTAAAATCTTTAGATTTTATGTTTTAGTCTTAACGGTAGAGTCTGTAAAGCATACGATGTTTAAAACCTTTTTTATTATATAATTTAGAACATATTATAATAACTGAATTCGACTTGATTTTTTTTTGGTGAGCGTATACAAATTACATTAATTAATATTTATTACCACATCAATAGCCACTTATACAAAAGAAATAACCCTTTTCATCTTGAAACTTCGAACATAAATAATTATTCCAAGGAAACATACGCAAACTTTAACAACCGAACAGTGCCAAGATCTGAAGTTACACCACAAGATTACAAAACAATAAAAATAATAACAATAAATAATACAGTGACAATGGAAACGCGCCGAGTGCGTTCCGCGCATAGATTTTTGCATTATTTTAGTATGCAAATGTCTACGATAGCGAGACACTGTAAGAGCAATTTAAATTATTTTTTATGGCGCTCAAGTGTATTGAGAGTTCGCCAAGCTTCGCCGGGATTATTCTACATCGGAATTGCTTCGGATTTCGAGACGTGCTTTTGACTTCGTGCATTTTCTATGAGGAATGGAATGCTCGCGATCGATCATTCTGATTTTAAATTATTATTGTGAATTGTGAAGTCATTTCACAACCTCGATGAGACAGCCTCGATGGCACAGATGGTAGTAACTGGTAGTAACTTCTGTGCCGCAGGCCCCGGGTTCGATCCCCGGCCAGGTCAAACATTTTGTGTGCATGAACATGTCTGTTTGATTTGTGTCTGGGTGTTATAAGATTATATAAGTATGTATATCAGTCATCTGGTTACCATAGTACAGGCTTATAGCCTAGTTTGGGACCAGATAACCGTGTGTGGAAATTGTCCCATATTATTATTATTATTTATTATTATTATTTTTGAGTTTGGAATTTCATACGATCGAAATAATTGTAGTTTCATTAAGATTGTGATTCGATTTATTTACACATAATTTGAATTGAGAATACGTATCAGCAAATTGAACCTTTTTATCTATTAACCTATTTTGTCTTTCGATTTTCGAACGAGTAATGATCGAGACTGGTGCCAAAATAATAATTATTATTGTCATTAAAATTCTAGTTCGATTTTAAAAGATTTTCTTCGTAACGTTAGAGTGTGTTTACATAGTGAAAAATTAATTTAAAAACCACCTGAACCGTTAATATCTTCGCCCGGGAGAAGCAATAACCATTAAAATGTAGCGAAGGGCGCTTCCCAAAGTTTTCTTTTCAATAACGCGTCTAATATTCAAATGAAGGCACTAAAGAGGCCCTATATCATCGGAGCTAATCAGATTCTTCCTTTTTTCATACATTTACAGATTAAATGGGCATGCAAGAGATTTAGTAGTTTCTTTATAGGTAACGGACAAATTTTTTGCGTAAATATAGTTACTTAGTCGATTTGAAAGATTATGGTATTTTCTTTTGAGAACCAAAAGTAGTTGTTGGTTTTTGGGCCACGTCTACCTTAAATTGTAATTTTGATTTTATTTCATAGGCCTCATAATAAGTTTGTCAAATGTGGATAAATAATATATTTTGGTATCGCCATTAATTATAATAAAAAAAAAAAATTTGTATTTATTGACCAATTTGTAAAATCAGCTACACAAGGTAAGTCAGTTTATAAATTACATTTCTCAACTTATTTATAATAATAATAAGATTCCATTTTTAAAACAATGTATGACGCCAAAATGAGGATTCATCGATTCGCAAAGCCATATATTATTTATTAGTATACAGTGGGTTTTGGACCAAAAGTGCCTTTAATTGTTGTTTATACTAATATTACAACGCACGAAAATCACGTAACGCAAATATTTTGTACTTAACCTCACTTTATTCAAATCAAATTATAAATTAATCGGCGATAATGAGATGGATACTATGTTTGGGAATATTATTGCTAATAACATTCTCTACCCGGCAATATAGAATAGACAGGTTTTCTGGGCCCAGCTTTTTTGGATTCCAAGCCCGTTTCCTTTCTGTGTAAAATATTAGAACAAAACATAAAAACAAAACATTAGAAAGGTTTTGTTTTTACACCTTTTTGATCACAAATTTTGTCAACATAGGATTAAAATTAAATAATTCATTAATTTTTCTAAAAGATTCTAAATAACTAAAAATACATTGTAATTATTAGATTCAATTCAGAATATTCGAATTGCATCGTTATCACTTCTAATTCGAACGTTCAAATATCGAACGGAAGTGGAACAACCGATTCCCGATTCTAATTTCAAACGAAATATCGCGCTATTGATAAAAATGTGAGCAGTCGTATTGACAGGAAAATGATAATAACTAATAATAATAGGTCGTTTTGTGCAAATGTGATGTTCTAAATTCAAAATACAATAATTATAGAGAATGGACTTATGCTCTACTTTGATGTTACGATATAGAGTTTGCTCTACTTATTTTTAAAACGCTGATAAGGTTCTGGAATAGAGACCACGGGCCAGTCAGTCCAGCGTAGGACGTCCACCCACACGGTGGACATACAATCTAATATAGTCCACAGGTAGACGCTGGATGGAAGTCGATTACAACCAACCTAGATGGAAATCTTTGGGGGAAACCTATATCTGCCTCGATGGCGTAATGAGCGCAAGTTTGACTGCCGATCATGAGGTCCCGGGGTTCGATTCCCAGGTCGAGCAAAGTGTTAAATATTGATGATGATGATGACTGTCACCTTATCGACACAACATAGATTAACACCTGTATTCAAGACCAATGCTATGATGGACCGAACGCATAGGGCTTGTATATCCAATTGGAAACAATTACCTGCAGACGAACGCGGCGATAAATTCCTTACTTAGCACAGTACCTTACATAAGTATTATTCTTGAATACGTGTGTTAGATAAATGTTTCCTCCATAGAAATGTTTTTCTAAATTCAAAATTATCAATGTTAACGGCATTAATATATCTCAATGTAACTTCTACAATACGTGTTAAGGGAGGGGGTGAAACCGGGTGAGGGGGGTTGTATTGTACTTTTTCGCGCAAAAACTCATAAAATATGATTACCAGTAATGTCACCCTGATTTGTATCGTATAGGTTATAACCAGTATGGGAGTTTGAATCATAACGTAACGCCTTTTTTCCAAAGGGGTAGGCAGAGGTGTACCCACTCAGTCCCGTAGTAGGTACACCCATATTTTACCAGTATAGTTTTAGAAGCCATGTTGGGGGCGAGCCTATACCTACCATCGGGATCGAACCCGGGACAGAAGTACTTTTGACTCTTAGTTTTTAAATCAATAGTTATGTTAGTACCTAGATTTTTTTTGGTAATTTTACTTATCTACTTTATATTTTCCAATAAAAGTAACAAAAGATCTTAATGGTTGAAAAAAAAAACAGTAGGTAACTTATTTGTACAACAATATTTATTTATAATTCTCCATACTGTTATAACAATACTCTGTCATTTCATATCGGTACTGTCACCGTCAAATGTCATAAGCATCAAATCAAATAAAAACGATGAATGACATTTATTTCTTGGCAAATATCTGTGTGTCGTGAGGGGATGTCTTATTGGAATTTAATAATAATTGTTTACTATTGGACATTTTATTAAAAGATCTACGTAATATTATAAAAATATACCTACTTAGATGAATTTTGCGTTGGCAAATACAGAAGCACTGACCGTTAAGTTTTGAAAAAAAAATTCGCTTTCATCGATTTGTTTTCAATTATGAAGTGGAGCAATTTCAAAAAAAATTGTTATATAGGTTTTTGAGGACGGTTAACATAAATATATTAAGGATCTTAGTATAATTTTAAGGAAATCAAAGAAATTTGTCAGTTTTATAAAAAAAAAAGTTTTTAAAAAAAAAAAACACTAACACGAATGCTTCTATTACTATTAAGTATTTGATATTTAAATGAAAATCGATGATAATCAAAGTCACCATAGTGACGCGACACAACTCGATTCAGAATCGATTATGCCAGAATCGAGACAGGGAGGTCCGGAATTACAACAAAAATTAACATACGTAATTTGACGACAACTGTACCCGTGGGCGATCTTATTGTTCAAACACAACACTACGGCATGACCATTTTATAACTTTGTCATAGTAAATTTTATATCAATTTGCTTAAAACTAAAGGGGATCTATGTTAACAAATTGCGACATAGTACTACATTAGCTTGACCATTTTAATACCTTGTCACGTTAAAATATCTGTCAATTGTTTCCCATTTTAAATCGAAATTGATAAAGTGTATTATGACAAGGTTGTTTTTGATTTCGTTCAAATAAGCGTAAGCGCGGATTTGTTAATTCGATATTTAAAGATTAGTTAAAGAAAGTCACTGTATTTATTTGAATAGTGACATTAATTATTTGACCAGAGATAAATAAAAATTATGTTTTTAGAACAATTAATGGAGTTTAAAAATAGAAAATGACATACCTAACTTAATTTTGCATCACGTGGGAACAATATTTTCGAAAAAATGTTCGAAAATTGGTATTGGAATCAATGGGAACGAGCCCTACTTGCCTATCAACATAAATAAAAATTGCCATATTTTTTTGCAATATTTTCGAAACAATTATTCCTATCTAATTTCAAATTATGTATTCGAAATTCAAACAAACATGACTCACATCTTACAGCTGCGACAGCTCGAAAATCAATTGCGTTCGATTTTAAAATCAAAAATTCAAATGAGTGGAGACAATGTGATGACGTCACAAGTCACTAATGAGCCGATAACTCTCTAGACAATGGACACGTGGGACGATACATTATTACTGAGAAGTTTAATGTCGCCTTTAACTTTTCACTTATTCAAATGTACTGGGAATATACATATTATAATATTTATTCAGGAATTATCATCTTGTAAATGAAGAGTGATTCTTGTGACTTGGCTTTAAAAAAAAAACAGATTTACACAAAATAAAACTTAGAACAATTAAAATTTGAAAGTATGCCAGTGATAGTGTGCATGTTTGCCACCTGTTTGCGCCAAAACTACTGAATCGATTAAGCTGGAATTTGTTATGTGAGTAGAGATAATATGTATTCTCGTGAAATGTATATATGTTAGGATTATATAGGCACTTTTAGCATATAAAACCGAGTTGGGGGCATCTCGACTGCAATTTTTGTATATTTAGTATATGTACCTAAGTATATGTAATAGCAAATAGATGATCGAACATGGTACGGCCTTACCGCGAACTTGGTTCGCCACCGTACCATATTCGGCGCGTGGCGCACTGTCCGGCGAACATTATTATAAAAATAATAATATTGGACAACTTCCACACACGGTCATCTGGTCCCAAACTAGGCTAGAAGCCTGTACTATGGTAACCAGATGACTGATATACATACTTATATAAGCTTATAACACCCAGACACAGATCAAACAGACATGTTCACGCACACAAATATTTGACCTGGCCGGGGATCGAACCCGGGGCCTGTGGTACAGAAAGCAGGGTATGGTAGTATATGGTTATGTATATCAAAAACAGGTAAATCAACACTTGTCTTGCTAACTGTACCAAACGTATATACTTAAGTACAAAAAAGTGAAGTGAATGATACCCATTATATAATTGATTTCCGTCAACTCGTACCAAATGTGACGCAGGCTTACCTATGGGATGAGTTGACAAATTACTCAACAAAACAAAACGCGTAGAACAAAGGCGATCGAAGCACAAAAAAGGCGGCAATCTCAAAATTCGTCTCGTTCGAGTCAAATTAGACAAATCGAGCCGGAATCCTCGACCTTAATGAGTTTTTAACTCGATTATAGCTATTTTTCATAGAAAAACGCTTTTAGTGATGTATTGATGGAATCAATCATTTCCAGCTAAATTACTCTTTGTTATGCCGACATAGGTAAAATAAATCTTAGGAAATTGTGTACGTTTCTATAATAAAATCCCAAAAGAGATAACTCTCTCTCTCAGAGGGTAAATTCAAAACCTATATAAAATCTACTTTACTAAAGAAGGCTTATTATAAAGTCAACCAGTACATAGAGGACAAAGATGCTTGGAAACTACCATCTATAGTGCTAACATCTGCTAGTTAAGTATGAATTCATTTTCATTTTTGTAGTGGTAGGCCTCTTTTGCAGGGGCCGCCTGGGGAAGTACCACACCTTTGCCAGTTATTCATCCGCCAAGCAGTAATGTGCAAACATTACTGTGTTCCGGTATGAAGGGAAATGTTACCAGCGAAATTACTGGGCATGATGAGATTCAACAACTCCTATCTCAGGGTGACAGGCGCAGTGCAGTGCCGCGCAGAATTTTAAATTTTAAAACACTGGGTGGCACTGTGTCTGATATGGGCAATCATGATGCTTACCATCAGGCACCTGATTTGCTCGTCTTGTTACTTACTATCATAAAAAAAAAAAATTCAAATGGATTCAGTATGTGTACTACGATGACTTTTTATGTTTGGTAGGTAGGTAAGTAAAAAAATGATTCCTTTTTTTTATTGTAAAGGGTTGAATACTAAAAATAAACAACCAAAACAAATCAAACCGCGTTCCGTTAATTCATATTGAATTACAACCGCTCTACGTTCTAATTCCAATTGTAAAACAATTCACTTCAAAAATCGAATAGGGCTCAATCCAGTTGGAATACAATGACTTTGAAAAATAAAAATGAACGATCGAAACAAATGAAGTGAAAGAACGATTAACGATTTTAAAGCGTTCATTATTCGAAATTTAAAACAATACGGCATTGAGTCGGTTTGAATGTTTGAATATGGAATGTGATGGACAGTTCCGCGGGGTTCCGTACCGTTTTAACTGTTTATTTCGGTAAATGCATTCATTACGGTTTTAATTGATTGACATGGATCTCTCTCTGTGTCAATATGACACTTAAGGATGGTTACTTTTTCGAATTTGGAACATGTTTTCCACTAAGCTTGTACCTACTATGGGTACGGGTACACCTCTGCCTAACCCTTCGAGGAAACATTAGTAGATTGTTTTACAAGAGGCTAAAGAGACTGAGAGAGAAGAGAAGAATAGAATAGATAACTCTTTATTGGTTGTGATACCAAAAAGAACACAGAAAATAACAAAAAAAATTTTTACTAGAAAAAGGTGTAACAATTAGTGGACAATTATCGCTCAGAGCGATCTCTTCCAGGCAACCATGCAGTGACAGGAATTATACTTAAATGCTGGATTTTGGATGTAGGTATACGAGGTAGTCACAGACACCGAGTTACAAAGTGTTTTAGCGCCGTGTTCTTTTTTTAACATAAAAACATTTTGGCTTATATCCTTTACGTGCGACACCAATAATATAACCTCGGTAACAGGAAAAAATTCAAAAGAAATTTACTTTATCTCCTAGAGGTTGAAAAGTTATTTTAACCCCGCTCTGGTACGCAACAATGACGGACTTTATGAGCAAGAGGAGTGGAAAAGCATTTATTTGTTATTATGTTATAACTTCACGAATTTCTTAGTATTGATAATGTTTAAGGTATCATTCTGAGACATGAGTAATGACTAATCAACTCTATGATAAAGACTTTAAGACAATCCTAATAGCTGACGTGTCTGTTTGTTGAGTGTTCTAATCAGATACGCACAAGTAGGTACAAGTACAAAGAATAGGTACGCTTCTATATTCAGATAGGTATATTTTGTAGTGGTAGGCCTCTTTAGCAGGGGGCCGCCTGGGGAAGTACCACACCTTTGCCAGTTATTCATCCGCCAAGCAGTAATGTGCAAACATTACTGTGTTCCGGTATGAAGGGCAATGTTACCAGCGAAATTACTGGGCATGATGAGATTCAACAACTCATATCTCAGGGTGACAGGCGCAGTGCAGTGCCGCGCAGAATTTTGAAACACTGGGTGGCACTGTGTCTGATATGGGCAATCATGATGCTTACCATCAGGCACCTGATTAGCTCGTCTTGTCAATCACTGTCATAAAAAAAAAAAAAAAAAAAAAAAAAAAGGTAAATTTAGTTCGTAATATTTTATTTTTTTTGCGAAAAACGCACCCAAATGACCATCCTTTACAGAAATTGCTCACACTAACAGATGTACCTAATAGATATATTAAATATATAAATACCTAATTATTTTTGTTGATGTGGTTTTTGGTAAATTTCTTTACGAAGTCCTGTATATCCTATACCTAGACACATGATTTGAAATAAGTACGTACGATTATGCGACAAAACACTAAACCTAATTTCATTTCAACGACAATCACTAAAGATTACCTATCAGAATGACATTTGGCTCTTACGTCAACTGAGACCGCTTTGGTCAACTGAGGCCACTTTATATACCCTACATATACTGTTAAGTCAACTGAGGCCACTTTGTTAATTCTCGTTGGTAAAATGATCCCGCTCTTTGTTTACGCAAATCACTATACTAACCTACTTATGAGTTAACAATTCAAATAAGTATACATATTATGCAAAATATGTATAATATAATTTTTTTCTAAAGGAGAACCTAGATCAAAGCCTATATAGAATTAGTTTAAGTGCCAATAAAATCTCAAAGAATATAATAAATAAGATATTTAACACAAATTACCTGAAACACACACAGCATCTTAGCGTACCTGTAAAAGAATAACACTATTACACACACAGATAAACTTATCGTACAATAAAATAATAAAATAAAAAGTAAGCCCTATGGGCGTGTCCATACGAGAAACGCCTCGAAAAGCCTTAAATCGACATAAAATAAAGACGTTTTTCCGATACGGTCTTCGATCGATTCCGAACGCCCAATCTCTAAGATATCAGGAATACGCCTTCTTAAAAACTACTAACATAACTTCAACTCTATTCTTTAGCAGATAGAATCGAATTTGATGCGATGTCTCTACACATATTGATGCGATATCGGTTTTCCATTAGTTTGAACAAATCAATTTCGGCTTTATAGTCTTTGAAATAGGGTTCCATATCGTATGTGTTGCTAGCCAGGAATGTATTGACGTGTTATCGGTATAGCTCCGTCTCGTTCGCTAACGTGTTAGTCCCATATTCGTATCTCTTTCTTTAGCGCAGGTCTCAGAATGTCTGCGCATTCTTTCTTCTTAATGTATTGAAAATAGAAATTGCTACACGTTTATGTCGTCCTGGTACTTATAATTGAACATTATTTACATTGTCTACTTAATAACAGTAAAATATGAAAGGTTCTTTGAGATAAGGTGAATAATAAATTAAATGCAAGCTGAGATTGTATTTAGGAGTTGCCGTTTTACATACAGTTAGTAGTTGCTTTAAACCTTAAACTGATAAGTTAAACAGTAAGATGGATCTTGTTTTTAATTATAATTTAATTTTATGGTAATTTCTTAATTTTTTTTTTAATTATGGTAATTTTATTTTATGTAGGTAATTGTAATGGAATATGACTGTGTATATAGGTAGGTATTGATCGTAGAAGTAAAAGTCTGTCTATAAAACAACTTTTTCAGTCTTTAAATTTCAATTAAAATGAATTTTCACTCTAAAATTATTTTATATCGACCACCCAAACACAAAAGGTCGTATCTCAAAACTATGGATTTATGTTTAAATGGTTTCTTCTAAAATTCTGAATTTAACTTTTTCTAAAATATCGTCCATCGACGTCTTAAGCGCAATATGCCGTAGTATAAAACTCTATAATTCTCGTCAACACTATATTACACGAATTTTATTATGTTATTTTATTTGTATAAGCTCCGGTTTTAGAATCAGAAATAACTTTCATA
The DNA here is from genome assembly GCA_947063395.1 of Hemistola chrysoprasaria. NCBI lineage: Eukaryota > Metazoa > Arthropoda > Insecta > Lepidoptera > Geometridae > Hemistola > Hemistola chrysoprasaria. The sequence continues at coordinate 11,246,352 of OX346729.1, forward strand.
AATATGATACATGTGGCGTCTCAATCGTGCGTCTGTTTGATTTTTTTGAAGATTTATTTATGTTATGATTATTATTAAATGTAATCCGGGTGTCGGTAATTAGTTATATTAATGAACCCCTTGTTTATATAAAAGTTGGTAATGTTTGTGTAGAGATTTATTATTTGGAAACGATTTTATGGTTTATTGGGAATTTTACTGTTATTTTTAGTTTTTAGTTGTGAGAACGAACGAACGAAAAATAAGGACGAATTTTCTTCGGTTGTGAGAATTTCTTAAATCAGTTTTGTTTATAAGTATTTTTTGTATTCAACGGTACAGTATGCTATATTTTGCAAATTATAACGATCAATCAATCAATAAAATCGAGTTAATCTTGGATCTAATCATACATCCTTCCTACTAATATTATAAATGCGAATGTTTGGGATGATGGATGGATGGATGTTTGTTACTTTTTCACGAACTACTAAACCGATTGGACTGAAATTCGATATGTAGATAGTTTAGACTCTGGAATAATACATACTTAGGGTATTTCATCTCGATATTTCCACGGTGGAGTAGTGGGCGCAAGCTATACTGCCGATCATGAGGTCCCGGGTTCGATCTCCAGGTCAGGGAATGTGTTAAATATTGCATTTTTCCATTGGAAATCATCTCAATTCTGTCTGGAGTCTGGAACTGTGCCCGGTAGATGGCAATAGATATTATTTAAGATATAATAATTAGATGGGACAAACAACATTCTGGCGAAATGTGGGTGGTACCTCCTATGGGACTAAGTCCTGGGTACACCTCTGCCTACCCCTCCGAGAAAAAGGCGTGAACGTATATATATGTTTTCTTCCACGAGAACGAAGAATGCGCGGATGAAACCGCGGGGCACATCCAGTTTAGTAATTTGCAAGAAAAAGCTCGATAAGCAATAGTTATCCACCAAGGCGTTAAAATGTTCACACAATCAAGCATTAATAATACAATTAATAAGCTTATACGAGTATTCCTTATCTCATCCTGTCTTCGATATAAACAAAACTCACCTAAATTGCAAAATAAACATTTCTCAGTTACCTTCCTGTATATCATCAATCAGAACCATCTATTGACTAGACATAACATTAATAAACTATATCCGTTGACCTTTGACAAAAGATATTGCACGTGTCTTTTAGAACACAAACAAATATCAACTCTATTCCCATTAACATAATAACTGAATTGTATAGATATTGTATATTTTATTTTATGACTTATTTTATAAATTGATAGGTGCATGAATTTTAAGAGACAAAGATTTAAAAGAATATGGCCAAAATCGGAACTACGTGTCACGCATTCTGCTATATTTATGCACTATACACTCTTTATAGACACTAACGCTCTTGCTGATGTCGCATAGCGTGGTATTAAGTCTGGATTAAGTTTTTATGCGTTAGTTTTGAAATAGTACACTTCTAATGGGCTTTTATATTATCTGTGAAGTTTATGAGATGTCACTCTTGACAGTTATCCGAAGTTCGATTTACCGAAGTGAATTTATGTGATGTCTCTTCTTGTTATCCCTTTAGTTATTTGGTGTAGCAACGTTCTCGTTATTATTGAGCGTTACAAGTTTTATCTAAATAACTGAAAAACTTGACACTTGACATAGTTTTAGACTTATAGTTTTCTAGTTCTTATAAAAATATCTTAGATAGATAGATAGATAGATAGATAATACTTTATTGTACACCACACTTAAAGAACCAATACAAAGGATACAGAGAAACTATACTTAAATGTACAAGCGGCGGTCTTATCGCTAATAAGCGATTTCTTCCAGACAACCGATGGATGGATTAGTTGGAATAGGTACCTATATAATTAGTAAGACTTATTATAAGCGAAGTAGTTGGCGGTAGTACCATAAATAATGTACTACATTTTAAGAATGTTAATATAATATAAATAAAATTGTGTACGTAAAGCTGTTGGTCTCTAAAATAGGTATTTTTTTTTAAGTTCAGGCTATAAAGTTCTATATCTAAATCTTTTTCTTTTTAACTTAAAAATTTTCTTAATCTAAAAGTGTGTCAATAGCTACGTATTGCCATAACACAGAAACAATTACAATTATTTCATCTGGCAATATTGATAAAACTTCCAACTATTAGCATAACGGTCAAGATCGCAAACACGAGTCAGTTAAACTAACCGCCGGTTAACTTTGAACCGACCCTAATTACAGTTAATCCGGGACATCGGTAATCCGGGATTATTCCAATAAAACACCTCTTGACTTGACCGACCATCTTCGCACTTATTGACCCCTGGTGACTAAAACTAGGACCAGCGAGCAAAGAACCTTTAGAGTGGACATGATTTGTTGACCTTTGTGTTGTTTTAAATCGATTCTGTCTTGATAACATTATGATATAATAGGCAATTGGCTAAAATTATGATACCACAGTTATTTCAAGCCTTAAAACTAGTAAGAAAACGACTCCAGAAAAATGTGGAATTTTCTCGACTTTCCTATGATCTCATTTCTCATCTTTAGACCTCTATCTAATACTCAGGTGAAAATGAAAATCTCTTCAGGATAATATTTTTAAAATTATTAAATTTGCATGATAGACATACTAGATAAATATTTTTTTATGTAAGTTGTTCGGAATATATATTTTCTGACTTAGAATAACCAACAATCATTCATCTCTGAGTTTTATGCCTGTTAAGAATCTAATTTCGTAGCTCAACTTATATTGGTTTTCAACTGGATCAGACTAGTTGATACCAGATTAAGCCGGACTTTTCCCGCCGATGCGACCCGCCTCATTGATCTTCGGTAATACATAGCTTAAGAGTTAATAGCCTATTAGGTTTTAATCCCTAAACTATCGTCCCTTAAATTAATAGGGAAATTAAATCACTCTGTTTCCCACAACTTACTTAACATGGTGACTTTGTAAAACTTATAAATTTGGTTTTTATAGAAATAATTATTTATAAATTAGCATGTTCTATTTCAATATAATACCTACCTATATTATGCAAAATATCAAACAAGTAAAAATTTTGAAAATCTTATAAAATTGCATTACTTACGTAACTTTAAAAGAAAAACAGTAGTATGTTATTTAACTCCGGTTTATTACTTTCAATAATAATTATTTTGAACTTATTCCAAGTCTTTTTTGTAAAAGATCATTAAAACGTAATAACAAAACAACGCATCGAATGCTAAAAGGTCAAGTGTCGTAAGTCACAAAATGTCAAAAAATTTCTCTGATCAATGATAAAAATAAGCAATTAAGACCGTCCGTTAGCGTAATTAAATAAAACTATAAATTATTGTAAGATATAGAAAGCATGGGGCATTAAGGGGGCGCCCTGAGGGCCAGAGATCGAAAGGCGCACTTCCGGTCAAGCCCTAACCGATACTATGAAGTATTTATTGAGTTGCGGCTGACCAGAAGTATTTTATTGTCTGTACCCTTTCGTCCCTTTGTGTCTTGTCTTTTACCATTCAAAAACAACCCTTATTTCTATATAGAAACCGTGTATATTTTGCTTTAAGTCGAAGGGTTAGGATGTCAGTTGCAGAAAGGTGTTACTTTCGTATTAATTGGAGTTTGAAATGTTTTCGTTTGCGGCAGAATATGTTAATTTATAGTGGGCATTTGTGTTTCCAATGAATTAAAGACAAAGAAAGTTTTGAAAGGGCAATGTCTGTGTGCATACGATGGATACGTTTGTAAGTATCTACTTGTTTTGTGCACAAAAAGCTTATTGATTCATGTATTTTTGTTGTACCAATAAAAAAAATTAGCAAAAATTTAAAAAAGATTAAGAAGATCAATGTAAGTGTTACTTTTCAAATGATTAAGAATACTGCATGTCGTGGCTTCACTTGCTAGAAATTAAGTACTAGGCTTAAACCCGTATGTTGTCTTCCGAAATATTATTTCGTAAAGATTAAAAAAATACATCTACAGAAACTCTCGCATTTATAATATTAGAAGGACGATATATATAGAGATACATAAATACTAAACTAAATATAAAGAAGCACTCAATAGTATTATATATCGACTAATGGCAGTAATCGTATCGTTAGAAAACAACAGGTGTTACAGATCAACTGACAGTTACGACAACCGTATGTGAATGCTCTATTGGCGCATGTATTTTAAGATTTACTCGCATACGCGTTTATTCGGTTTGACATTGAGTGTTCGATATTATAGACATGCATGTTTTATTGAGTTGCTGTTTGGAATTTCGGTGAATGTTAGCTGCTCTTTCACGCCGTAACTATTGAACTGATCGGGCTGAGATAGATAGATAGATAAATTCTTTATTATTACACCACATCTTAAAAAAACTTAAAACTAAAATGTAACAATACGAATATGTCTAGTGTAACAATTGGCGGTCTTATCGCTAAAAGTGACCGTACCAGACAACCATATGTAGATAGATTAGTTACTAACTGGTTGGCTTAAGATATTATTTAAGACATCAAACTGCTGCTTGAACTAGTCTAAGTAAGAATAATATATAATAGACAGCCTCGTTAGCACAGACGGTAGTAACTCTGCTTTCTGTGCCGCAGGCCCCGGGTTCGATCCCCGGCCAGGTTAAACATTTGTGTGCATGAACATGTCTGTTTGATCTGTGTCTGGTTGTTATAAGCTTATATAAGTATGTATATCAGTCATCTGGTTACCATAGTACAGGCTTCTAGCCTAGTTTGGGACCAGATGACCGTGTGTGGAAGTTGTCCCATATTATTATATTATTATTATTATATAATATAAATGCCAAAGATTGAGAGGATGGATGGATGGATGTTTGTAACTTTTTCACGCTAAAACTAATAAATCGATTGGGCTGATATTCAGTATGTAGATAGTTTAGACCCTGGATACTTTTCCTATCGATATTTCTACTGGAAGGAATACTAAGCAGGTAAAACCCCGGGGCACAGGTAGTCCTCTATACTTACAATATTATCTGTCTGAAATATCTGAAAGATTAGGTATATTATAGAATTTTTATTTTTTAGTTTCGATTGAGGGCGCAATTAATAATTATATTGTGTATGAGTGCTACTGTTTTAGGTAAAAGAACAGAACACGTTTAAATTAAGTTATTACGTAAGATTAACACTTTATTTTAAACACCACTGTTTAATGGTTGACAAGAAGTTAACTATTAACCCTCCAATAACCCTTAAGTGAGGTTTGATCAAATATTCACTCGACATAGCTTAATCACAGGGTTTGCTTTGCTTGTCGAACGCAACTGACAATCGACGGTCTGCGGTTGCCGTCCCGTTCACAGGGATAACTAATTATGTCGTTGACGAAGTCTCTCAATATTCATACTTTTCCATCTTATAGAACATTGCACATTTCTGTCTTATAATTTCTATTAAGGAATAGAATAGAATAATACTTTATTGCATACCAAATTAAAATAAAACAACAATGTTACAAAACAATTAATTTATATATCTTATCGTTAATTTATATATCTTATCGCATTAATCTTAACTTATTTATTTTATCTTTGTTCAAGTACGAAATCTGCTTCTGTGGTCTCAACCAATAAGACGTTATATTTCGTTCAAAATTATATAATAACTCGATTTGAATTTGAAATAATTGCGTCTCCCAAAAATTCTAAAAGTCCTGAAAGCTAGCCAGACTTGGCTAATCGGCTCAGGTTTTTCGCTAAGAGACACGCACAAATGGCACTTTTGGCATTGAAAAATATATGAATTTTATAAAAACATAACGTGACATACATTCACGCCTTTTTTTCCGAAGGGGTAGGCAGAGGTGTACCCTGGACTCAGTCCCATAGTAGATACACCCACATTTCGCCAGTATGTTATTGGTCCCATGTAATAGGGGGCAAGCCTATTGCCATCTATCGGGCACAGTTCCAGACTCCAGGCAGTAATTGAGATAATTCCTAATGGAAAAATCCAATATTGCCTGACCTGGGGTTCGAACCCGGGACCTCTTGATTGGCAGTCGAGCATGCTCCCTCTACGCCACCGAGGCAGTCTTGAATGAAATTTATGATTATTATAAGCGGCTAAGTAGGACACATCTAACATGCTATCTGGTCTATTTAAGTATGTTGTAGATGGCCGTCCCGTTACCGAATGGGAGCGATGGAGAACTGCAGTTAGTTGTGTGGTTAGTCGGTATTCACGCGTTAATCGACGATTAAACCGAATTGGCCATCGTATAAAGCCAATAAGGTAAAAAATTGATAGAATTTAAACAAAAAGGCTTAGATATTAAATGAAATTAACATAATTTGCAGATTTTTTTAAAAGTATTATAGTTTAACGAGTAACTTGTTAAACTAGATCAAACTCGATTATTAACGACGTTTTATCGCAAAGTCCTATGGCCACTTTCCGACTTCTCAAAAGGTTGTAAAAAATATGACATTTGGAATTTTCGAATAAGGAATCAATGGGGCGAGGGTTGCCAGCAATAGACGTATCTGTGTCGGTAATATCATCCGATTTCCGAACGAGCACCGATAGGAAACTCCCCACCGGATGTGCGCCGAGCGGGAAAATAGGCGGAAGTTTCGCACCACGGAAAAATCCAGAAAAGAATCCCTCCAAATTTGCATTCGAAAGGGGCACTTTTGTGTGTTTTACTCGACGATCGGTTGTAAATTTGTCAGATTGTCAATTCGCAACAAACACTTCGCCCGTCACTTTTGTTATGCTAATATCTTTCGATTTTATTTCCCCAGAATTTTATTTTTCTTATTTCCCGAGTTACGTCGTTTTTGCGTCGAACCGCCGATTGATTTAAGGTCGGGATTTAAAAAATGGACGAGTGGAATACCGGATTTGGGATCGGAGCCGCGCGTAATTAGACAGGTGATTCGCTAATTCGTAAAAGGAATCCGTCTTAATTCCTGGGACCTATTCCGGTGATCGTCCGTGAGAACGTCACGTCGAATAATCGGCATTCGAGCAAAAAGAACCGCGACTGCTGAGTTCAGATCAACCTTTTTATAATTGAAGATGTCTTTGTTGATTGACACTTAATTCTGGCTCTCTTGCTCGTGAAGAGATAACTGACAATCACGGAAAATTTATAATTGCAATGTAAGGGAGGCCACGTTCAATATTTTATTTGGCAGTAAGTTAATGGTAAGGTTATATAATACCTAAGTACAAGTACATAGTTTCATACATTTTCAATTGCCCCTTTGGTGTCGCCCCTGTAGGGGCCATTGGTTTTTTTATACGTTTAATTCCCGCACACTCTTCGTTTAATATTATTTCCCAACTTTTTTTTTTAACTAAAAGCGCGAAAGTTTGTGAGGATGGATGGATGGATGTTTGTTACTCTTTCACGCCAAAACTACTAAACCGATTGGGTCTAAATTTAGTATGTAGGTAGGTAGGTAGCTTAGACCCTGGAATAACACATATGGTACTTTGTTTCCCGATATACCCATGGGAATTATGTCTACGCGAGTGAAACCGGGGGGCACAGCTAGTATTCAATAAATGTAGCTAATGTTGCTATGTGAAAAAAAAAGCGCGTGTCTTCATATTTTTATAAAAAAAGCGAACCTAAAAACAATACACAAAAATTCAAAAATAGAATATTGTTTTGTAAATACGGTCATCAGTCGGCCATGACCCGCGGAGGAAGCGGGACCTCACGGTCGCGCGGCCTACTTGCGACTTTGTGACCTTAAGAACAAAGCGAGGTAAACCTATTTTAACACATTTTCATTTGTAAGTGATTTTCATTCCAAAATTTGATATGAACAGTATATGAAATACAATTTGTGTAGAAAATAAGATATAATTCATGTGAAATAATTATTCAATAAATATCTAGCAGCTTCGAGTTAAACTTACCCAAGTAGGGCTATCCCATTTTTCAGTAGAAGTAATTATAAGTGGAGTTACCGGCTTTAGTTTTTTTTTTTACGGTTTTTTTGTTACCGGCTCTCTTATACCCGTGGTTGCCCTAAAAGCAAGCTAAGTGTTAACAGATCCAGAGGACGGGCAGCAGCGTCCTCTGCAACAAACCATGAACCGTGATGATATTATGAAAAGGAATTATGTAGCAATAAAAATAATAAAACACTTAAAATTACTTAATAAATAGTACAGTTTATGTTGAAAAAGACGTAAAATAATAAAATATATTTCAATAAAAACTCAATAACAATCCCGTCCAGTTATTGTGTGAATATTGGTCGTTTCTATCACTGAGAAACAAAATTACTTAATTTAACGATTCCCATAATGTCGATATAATGCTCAATAGCACTCTTTATACGAATCCAAAATCAATACAAAAATAAAACTGCGTTTTTGACAAGTATTTACGATTTTAACGATCGATAAAATTTACGATTCGAGATTAAAATCTTTTAATTAAAGCTAGGTACCGATACGTGGGGCAGTTAATATCGATCGTTCACAGAATAGAGTCACCTACGATACTCCTAAATTTTTACGAGCAATAAAAAGTTGACTTATTCGAGAACCGTTGGCACTCGCCACGTATCGACCCAAAATTCACATTAAAAATTCGATATTACGACCGAAAGTTCTTATTTACGAGGGTTTAAAACTAAACGATACGATTTTACCTATAACATTATAGATATAACAAATTGATGATTTTTATAATGCTGTATAAGATTTGATGAAAACACTGATCGTAAAAACTTACAGCACGAAATGAAAAGCTACAGAAGACTGCCTGACAGAGCCAGCGTTCGTTAGTTGATAGTTAAAAGCCGACAACAGTGGCAATGATTTTTCTGACGGAGATGCACAAGACCGAGTGAAGTTTCTATTATAAATACCTACTAGCTGGTGGTCGAGAAACATATTGCCTGGTAAACCTGTAAAGGCCATCCGAGCTGCTGTTGACAGCATAGGTAATTTAAAAAAAAACAAAAAGCTCAAGTAGCACACGGCTTGAGAGCAGCAATAGAAAATCAATTTAGACGCATTTAGACGCTACGCATTCAGTAGTTCTGTGCAAGGTTATAATACTACGAATAGATGATCGAAAATGGTACGGTCATACCGCAAACTTGGTTTGCCATTATACCATGTTCGATCGCGCACTGTCCGGCGAACATTCATTACAATTATTACTTGGTACGGTGGTATGGTCATTTGCACATTAAAGCGTTTACGGTACAGATCACAGATTAAGACGTAATGGTGCGGGCCGTACCATGTTCGATAGTCTATTAGTAGAATAAAGGACTAAAGGACTAATCACACTGATTCAGCTCGGTTCAGCTGAACGGAGCTGAACGCATTTCATACAAAATCGTGGTTTTCTATGGACAAAAGCTAGACAGAGCTGAATAAGTGTGATAAGTCCCTTACGCGTCTTTTTTTATGATAATGAGTGACAAGACGAGCAAATCAGGTGCCTGATGGTAAGCATCATGATTGCCCATATCAGACAGAGTGCCACCCAGTGTTTTTAAATTCAAAATTCTGCGCGGCGCTGCACTGCGCCTGTCACCTTGAGATATTAGTTGTTGAAGCTCGTCATGTCGCTGGTAACATTGCCCTTCAGACCGGAATACAGTAACGTTTGCACATTACGGCTTGGCGGATAAATAACTGACTCCTCGGACTGCCTCGGTGGCGTAGTGGGCGCATGCTCGACTGCCAATCAAGAGGTCCCGGGTTCGATCCCCAGGTCAGGCATAGTGTTAAATATTGGATTTTTCCATTAGGAATTATCTCAATAGCTGCCTGGAGTCTGGAACTGTGCCCGGTATATGGCAATAGGCTCGCCCCCTATTACATGGGACCAATAACATACTGGCGAAATGTGGGTGTATCTACTATGGGACTGAGTCCTGGGTACACCTCTGCCTACCCCTTCGGGAAAAAGGCGTGAATGTATATGTGTGTGTGTGGATAAATAACTGGCAAAGGCGTCTATGTCCGTACATTTTCGCTTATAGTTATGAGCGGGCTTTCTGTACCTATATAATATTTAGTGCTTGCAGCGTCCCCGCGCCGTGTGATTGCTATTGGTGAATACCGAATACTAAATATACGTTAACTGCCGTCATAAAACCACTCAGATGTAATTACAATTGGAGACAGACTCTTTCGTATTTCTTACTTTGTATCACCGTGTGTAGAAATTGTTGATATTTTACGATTTTCAAGCGGTTTAGTGCTTTCATCAGATGCGTAAAATTATTATGGTCTTGTTACCGATTTATGTGTCAATTTAATACAATAATATGATTTTATTTGTGATTGTTATGACATTTACATAATGTTACTTATGTGAATTTTACGATAATTTAGTCTTAAAAGATCAAGTTTTTTTTTGTTGTAAAAGTGAGGAAATTGCCATTACATCGTTATTGATCTCAAAGTCAAATATTTTTCTACAGAGGAAGATAATAAGAGTGTTTCATTTCCAAAGAAAAAAAAACTTATTTGATATATAAAATTATTATCATATCAAATTTAAATCACATTATAGTTCTATTTAACTAATTTCCATTTTTAAAACTTTAAATTGATTGGTTTGCACCATATTAAACAATCTTTACTTTTTTGGTAGGCACTAAACCAGGACCACAGAACAAGAAACAGTAGGTTAACTTACCAGACGGCAAAAGAGGGGCAACACATACAATTAAAAATTATTAAACTGGAAAGTATAAACGACCGGTTTAAAAAAAACTCGTTGAATTCCATCCAAGGACACGCGCTCTTGGGAGGACAATGTGCGCGATGCGTGGAGTTTTAATTGTCCAAATTACGCATCGGTAGTCTTTGATGTCGCCGCCTCGATGGCAGCGCCGCGGCGGACGGATCGCGAACTATTGATTGGTTCGATTTTTAAATGGAATAAAATTATTTATTGTTATTGTGACCGGTGGCCAATCGTTTTTGCGGTCAATGGCGGAAAGTATTAAGTATTTTTCGTACTCGGTAATAATTTATTTATTTTACTGACTTCAAAAAGAAAGCATTCTTGCTATATTTTTTACATTTATCTGCTACTTATTTGTTTTTTAATCTATCTCACTTCCACGTTATAGTGGTTTAAATGCGAATGTTTATTGTTTAAAATTACTTTTTTATTTTATTACAAAATTACCTAATCGGTTCAGTGTTTATGTAATACATAAGAAATAATAAGTGGTAAGGTACACAACATAATAAAATATTGCTGGTATTTCAGAAAATATTATATTAGTACCTACCAGGCTGCCAGAAAGTCCGAGGAGCATTCATGAAGTGAGTCGAGAGCTAAATCGAGTTCAATTGAGTAACGATTGATTATTCAATCAGAACAGATTGATCGGTATTATCGGATAATAGGTTCACAATTGAACACGAGGGTATCGCGTGCGAACTGGGTTTTGGACCTGGTTGTGCAAAACTGGGAAGCTACCTATTAATATATGAAAAAACTTGCGTAAAAATATAAAATTGAAACGGTCGAAAAACAATTAAACTAAGTTTTAATTTTGATATTGGCAAATGTACAACCGTGTGACGCCAAAAAAACTATTACATTTTTTTCATAATGTAATTTATAAATCGTAAGTTCTACCTTATTTTAAATTTCGAACGCATCCGTCAAGAATCAATAAAGCTCGGTTCAAATTTTTGTTCGTCCAAATGGTTTGAGGGGAGTCTTAAGATGTCTCACTTAAGGGGCGAACGTGATCTGTTTCCGAAAAAATATATTTAAGCACCTCTTTACCTGTTCGAGGGTTTCAGTTAGGGTGGCCAGGATTGAGGACATAAATTCCAGGAGTAAATAAAAACAAATTTGTAAAAAATTAACATTATGTTTGTAGAATAAGTATGTATATAATATGATTTAAATAAAGAGTAAGTATGAGTAAGTATATCATAGATTTTGTGTAGATTAAAAAAAACATCTCAATCGCGTCAGAACAAAACAAATGTTGTCCGTTCATTTAGGAGCTACGATGCAACAGATACAACTACCTATTATTAAGTATAACTCCTCTTCATTTTTCGGTTTAACAATTAAACATCATTCGTACAATACCTTAATATGTATCAAAGACGAATATTATGACAATTTTGACATAATACCATAATACGTCAAAATGATTTTAAATAAGTACACCTATATATCAAGTTATGTTACATAATATTATTTTTATAAAGTTATATAAAAATAAAAGTTATAGAATGGCAGCCCAGTTCCATTCTGTCCGAAACAATTGTAAAGAACATTCACAAGGGATCCTTTACTTGTAAACAAGGGGTAGGTTACGAAATCGCGTCTTTCGATCACTTTTGTTCTATTGTTTACAACAAATCGAATTCGGGGACTTTTTGTTTCTTTACAAATTTATGACGACTTGGGTAACCGCTTTTCATGGTGATACTGGTCACTTAAAACGTAAGATCACTAAGTATCCTGACGTTTACGTCTTATACTCGTTTTATTATAATATGTGGCCGCGTTTCAGAACTATTTATTTACTTTTTTTGTAAACCATCGTTTAAAAATATTGACAAACACGACCTTTCATTTTGAATTTGGAATATCCACGACACCTGCACTTGAAAAAACGCGATTCATTGTTGCAAGTTCGCGTTCAATAATTACAATTATACTTTCTTTTATTTATTGTAATATCATTTCAAAATCAACCTTTGACTGTAAAATTGACAACGGTTTGGAAAAAGAACGCGAATTTTTATGCAACATTTTTAATTTATTACAAACCGTTCCTTTTATGGGTTTACATTTAAAACGGATATTTTTCATAGAATTCGTGTCAAAATAAATTAACCGAGCGGTCTTGAAATGCATTAATTGCGTCGGTAATTCAAACATTTTTACTGTTTTTACACCTAATTTTTTACTTGTCACTTTTAACTTTAAAAAGTTGCCAGGGAATAAATATATTGTCGATTAAAGGGTAAAAGATATACAATAAGTTTAATAACGTAACAACGTTACTTTTAATAGGTTGGAAGTTATTTTATTTAAAATGATAATTAAAATGTTCGGCACTCAAAACTCTGGTATTATAAGTATTGTATATATTTATACTAATAAAATTATACAATGACAAGTGGCTATGGTCACTATAAAAGTAAAACGTTTACGTCACGGTTGGGAATAATATCAAAATATTGTGAAAAACCACTGGAAATCTATATCGAGTGCGATTGATACCTACATAGGCAATGTCACTTTTGAGGCTAGTGTACAAAATGACCTTTAATTTTGGGAAAGAATTTAACACTAAATCATAAAAAATATATATTACTTTTATGTTTATACCTAAAGAAATTAAATGGCTAAAATATTTTAAAATCTGTCAAAGCGAGGGTACTTTTTTGTTCAATTGATTAGCACCGAAAGACGTCAAAACCTGTCGATACCTACATATCGGTCCCTTCACACCTCACACGAAACTTATAAAAATCTACTAAACTTACTAAATAAACCTTTTTAGCACTTTAAAACCAACTGATTCTAAATTCAAATAACAAAAAAATTAATACAAAGTTCCATAACTTATTTTGTTACTGGCCAAAAATTAACAGACACTAAAAAAAGACAAAGCAAAGGGACGCAAAACGCAATTGATACAAATTACCTTTGCCATCATTGAAGCGTTAAATAAATTGAGAAAAAAATATAAAAAAGGGCATAGACAAAACAGCACACGTCTCCGGCGGGAGATGGAAACAAATTAATAATTAATTTTCACGCGGGAAGCACACGACGGAGTTGGGGGCATTTGTTCGATCCCGTTTTGTTAAATTCAAATTCAAAATTCATCCGGGAGTTCTAAAGTTGGAAAAATTGTCTCCCCCGTTGTTTGTTGTTTTGTTTCGCGTGCGTGGTATTGATTGCGTTCGATATTTGAAAAAATGTGTACTCTTTTTATTTTATTATCAAATAGGGATGTGATATTGTCAATAACTGCTCTTACTTACGATATCGATTGTTGTTTTTTATCACTTAAAATTTACCTGAAAAAAAAAAAAGAAAACATTTTATTAAAAAAATAAATTTCATTCGTCCTTATTATTAATCCTTAACAGAACATAACATAATATACCTGCAATATAAAAAATAGATAATGAGTTCTACGACCAGAAAACAAATAGGTACTTAAGTACTTGTTTTTTTTTAAACGGCAACGGTGTTATAGTTTTAATCTAGCATGATGTCGACAGTCGGACATACAGCCATAAACTAAGTGATAGGTTATATTATCATAAAGGATTACTTACGAATGCGGGCGCCATAAAATAAACTAATACTGTTACATTAAACATTTAGTGCTTTTCAATGATTTTATAGTTAATAAACGTTCAATTGTTTCATTTCATTTTATTTCACCAAAGTATAACATAGAACGTTATAATAGGCAAGTCATACATAATATAACATATTTCATTACATTATTCTTACTTACATTAACATAACATACATTCACGCTTTTTTCCCGAAGGGGTAGGCAGAGGTGTACCCAAGACTCAGTCCCATAGTAGATACACCCACATTTCGCCAGTATTACTTACATTATCTTCAATTAATTAATATTATGTCATACAATGTTACAGTTACACAAATTTTTTTGTATCTTAAAACTATATGTGTGATGTATATCAGAGGTTGAACATCTCACCCTTCCACGTACGTACCGGTCATGTATTCAGAAAGTGTGTAAAATGGATTTAGTTCAAAAAATCTTTTAATTTTCGATTTAAACTCTAACATAGGTATTGTATTTTAGTAGTTAATACAACGACGAAGAAGCAATTAATTATCAGATATTATGCGAATTAAAAAAAAATGAGAGTAATATTTTAAAAAATAATGTCGAATCCAATAAGTCTCATTTCTAATTTATATTTCTAATATGGGGTGAACTAGTGCTGCACCTGTTCTGCATTTAATCGATTTTAATTGTCAGAAGTGTCCACTCGATCATTCTTAATCGTAACATAATAATAATTATAATAATTACAGCTGATTGATCGACGCATTCAATTCACAGGTGCGTCCTAATTTTACTACGTATTACATGTGACAGTTTGTATGGACGAGTGAATATTTGTTACTTCTTCAAGCTTCTTCAAAATAATTAGATTGATTGGGCTTAAAGGAGTTCTTGATTTTTGGGTCAACCTTACATTATGATATGATTTTAATCGATATGGCTAAAAATAATTTATATGAAATAAGCATATCTTCTATTGCGAATAACGTTCTCTACGCAGCAAATTATGATAGATAGTGTAAGGTTTTCTAAGCCCAGCTTTTTTGGATTCCAAGCCCTTACGTTAGATCCTGGATAAATACCGTTGAGTCAATTAAGCAGGTAAAACTGCAGGAAACAGCAAGTTTTCAAATTGTCAACCATAGCTCTTTGTATAATAATGATGATTAGTTTTTATAATCGATATAATTTCATTGCATTACTATAAAATTGATAATAATCGTATTAATTTTAAACGGGACACATAAACGTAATAACGCTTTGTGACATTTTTACCTTCAAAATAAAAAAATTTGTAGATAACCATTATTTATTATTATTGTCCAATATGAAATCGATAAACAATCAAAAAATGCCTCAATGATGATCATTAATAAAGGCTAAAAAAAGTACCATCGATCTAACTCGAAATTCTCATTAAAAAGCGTTTATTGACCGATGTTTCCCTCCCTACGTTTGACCACCGCAATATGACGTCTCCGTGCAAATGTCATACACTCTTAATAAGAACGGATGAATCGAAAAAAAGAATAAGAGCGTTCTAAT
This sequence comes from Hemistola chrysoprasaria, assembly GCA_947063395.1. NCBI lineage: Eukaryota > Metazoa > Arthropoda > Insecta > Lepidoptera > Geometridae > Hemistola > Hemistola chrysoprasaria. The sequence continues at coordinate 11,262,189 of OX346729.1, forward strand.
TTTAAAAAATCGTAACGATATCCCCCGGTTCATTCCCGTTCGGAAATCGAACGTAAATAGCCCGCGACAGCTGAAAGACGACATAGCAATGTTTTTTTTATAGTCGCCGCAGTGTTTATGAGCACTTTATGAGTTTTTATAGATTTTATACAGAGAACCGATGTAGTGCGTGATCGGATGCGTTACTCTGTTTCTGTATTTACGACTCTGAGCTGTTCGCGCGTTATTTATTATTTGACACTTTCATGGCTTTTACTCGTCGATGCTGTCCGGTCGAATTTCGAATTGTCTGGTTTCAAAGTTTACATAAATCGATAAGTAGGTTATTTGTTTTTCTCCTATTAAAAATCTAACAAAAACTCCTAACAAAAAATAGCTAATGAAATTTTCATTATGCTGTAACAATTACGAAAAAAAAATACAAGTAAGTAGCTGTACGGCCGTATTATATTGTATTTGGTTCTCTTTGATTCGATCAATTGAAGCTTCAATCGATAAATAAGCGATATCCTTTCCAAACGAGGTCACTTATCGAATGAATCTATAATCGAATAATCGAAATTCGAATCTCGTTCGGTATTCAAATTACCGATCGAGCTCCGCACTCGGTAGCATTCAAATGTTTTTAAAAGAAAACCCTTTAAAAGAAGCTGTTTGAATTAAGAACGGAAATCAACCGTCGCAGCCGCTTGTTCGAAGTGTGAATCGATTCGAAATAAAGGGGAATATTTTTTTCTTTCGCTTATTGACATGTTACGTCTTTTGAATAAATCTTTTTGGGATCTGTGCATTTTGAAACGCGAATAAATTACTCCGGTTACCATAGAGTACAAATGATGAAATGTGTGAACGAACTGAATGTTCTTTCGCTATATGTGTAGTCTTAGTAAGGAGGTATTATATAGTTACTGGAAATTGTTTTTTTCTTTTACCTCGGAGGTCAAGATTGTACTTCGCTACGCCATCCTAGTTATTAATTTAAAAAGTACCTAATTTCCCCACAATCTGCGTAAGTTTTTGTTATCTTATCTATGATTATCCACATTTTTTTATTTATCTCACGGTAGGGAGGGGCGAAGATTTAAGTGTCCGAATATAAAATTATATTTTATTGTTTATCGAGCACTTAATGATGTCAAATTAGGGATTTTCGGTTTCTCATAGGCGATCGTAAAAATGGCAATAAAATGGTTACTATTGATCACGGTCAAAACTATTTTATGTTGTTTTTATTGTTATTTATAGAGTTATAAACGCGTTTTATTATTGTCATCGGCTCATAAGAACCTCAGGTCAGTGCGGTTCCGTACATAATTGAAGATTTGTTTGATTTCTGTTCGCTTTGGTGGTCTAATATTGCTTTATAAGAGGTTTATAATTCATAACAGTTTAATAATTGATAAAAGTTGGGAACTCGATTATTTGTGACGGTTTTAAATTTGAATTAAGAATCGTTAAGTATTATTGTTGTTTTTTTTAATATTTACCTAGAAAGAGACTTTACAAACATACTTATGGTAGAAATACTTTATGCGATTATCTTGGATATGGGAGTGTTACCTAGGACTTCGATGCAAAGTTCTTGATAGAACTGCATTGGCATACCTCTATCTTCACCATCATCCTCTACCAACTCTACCTATAATATAATACACGGATGTATGGATGAGATCGCTCTTGGCGATAGGACCGCCAATTGTTACACTATTTTTCCCCCTACTCATCCTATCATTCCCCTATCTATCCAAAGGCTTTTTTGTAGTGGTAGGCCTCTTTTGCAAAGGGCCACCTTGGGGAAGTACCACACCTTTGCCAGTTATTCATCCGCCAAGCAGTAATGTGCAAACATTACAGTGTTCCGGTCTAAAGGGCAATGTTACCAGCGAAATTACTGGGCATGACGAGTTTCAATAACTAACATCTCAGGGTGACAGGCGCAGTGCAGTGCCGCGCAGAATTTATAATTTTAAAACACTGGGTGGCACTGTGTCTGATATGGGCAATCATGATGCTTACTATCGGGCACCTGATTTGCTCGTCTTGTCATTCACTATCATAAAAAAAATGGTCCTCTACACTCTACTAATATTCATCGGAAAAGTTTTTTTTTATTACAAGTAAGATCGTCGCACATCGGTAATACCAAATCGTATTTTCAAACTAACCTTTCGTTTACAAACATAGTTGATAATATTATGAGAATATATTATAATTAGCTACTTATACCTACTTAATATAATATATTATTATGTAGAGAGCGCGCAGCTGCCAAGTGGGTGAGTGTCATCGGAACAAAACATTGTATTTATTTTTACTTTCCTTTTAGTTGTACAATCATCATTTGGCAAACAAATATTACATTAAAAAAAATTATACATTAAACTAAAAATATTTATATATAGTATAATTAAATATTTATAAATTATTAATAATAAATATAGATTGTCTATAAAATTCATAGTATTACGTCCCTAATTTGAAAAGATAATAAATATAATGGTGTTACTACTATATCATAAAAGATAATCTGTTCCACTGCTGGGCAAAGGCCTCTCTACCCTTCATGAGGTTAAAGCTTTGGACGTTTAACCCACCACGGTTGTAAAGATAAGTATTAAAAAATATATAATGGTTTAAAGTTATTAAGTAAGAAGTTTCTTATTTACTTCGATTATTGTCTTTTAAATTACTATATTGTATTTCGCCATAATAATTATTATCAAGCAAATAAATATCGATCCACTAAATTATCGACTAAATTCACAATGATGCCACATCACTAATTTTAAAGTTCAGAGATGTATATTTTTTTTAAATGTGTTTTGATTGTTGCCAGCATTTTAAAACATAATCGTTATCGGAAAGTGGGTCTGTATTTTCGTTACAAAATCGGTTCGGAATGTCGCTAAATATTTATATTTTATTTTATAGAACGACACGTGTTTCAAGATTCAGCCGTTGCATCCCTAGATTGTTATAAATGAACATCATAAATTATCTTTTCTTTTCCATTTTCTTGCGCACGCTTTTATGTTTGACTCACGACTGGATCCAATCGAACATTTCAAATTTAGAACGGAATTTTTAAACGAGACATTTTATATTAGTCCTTTTTATTATCGAATCGAACATTTTGAATTTAGAGCGGAATTTTTGAATGAGATAGGTATTTAGTTTTTTAAGCTGATAGTTTTAGAGATGTCGTATACAAATTAAAACCACCTCCAAAAAAAAATAATCTTTTGCAGAGTTTTGCATGACATATATTATTAGATTTTTTTAATGCTATACATTAGACATAAGAGATTATATATTTTACATATTATTACTTACCTAATTGAAGATTATTTTTCTTAACCAAAAAATGGTCTCAAAATGGTTAACTTAACAATGCTTACTTAATAATGATAACAATATCTGTAAATACAACTGAACTAAATGTCCAATAGAGATCCAGTTGTTTAGAAATATGTCAAAGTCATCTAGTCAGGCATTACAGCTGTCAGTTGAGAGATTTGAATGTCTCTGGTAGATAACAATAATCATACTATTTGAAATAGAACTCCTTTTAGAGAGACTCGAATAACTGGGACACATCAGATGTTTCGTCGGATCGAATCTGTCTGATCAGATAGACAAAGTGTTCGGATGGACACTTTCTCATCATCATCATCATCATCATCATCATCATCATCTCAGCCGTTGGTAATCCACTACTGAACCCCATAAACGGGGGTTTTGCCAATACTTGAAACGCTTGGCAGGCGGGTTGTCGAGCGCAGTTCGATGGCTTTCTACAGAGGACGCTGCTGCCCGTCCTCTGTATCACACTCACTTTTTAATTTTAATATATTTTTCACCAAAATTTCGGACACCAAAGCTGTTCAGTACAAACCAAACTTTTTCACTTAATAAATAACCAGTTAATAAATAATTATTTGGTTGCATTTATGTAAAAGATTTTCGGAATGAAAAGGATTGGATATTTATTAAAATTAACACATAATAAACCAAATAGCAATTAAAGCGATAACTATTACGATTAGGTGTAAAATACAACTAATACATTCTACTCTGACATTATCAGCCCACTAACGTTTTGTTCTATCAAATAGTAAATAAAAACGATTCCATTTAGTATGGTAATTGTCACAATTCATTATTCTTTTATGATTATTTTGTAGCTGCATATTGGAAGATAATAATCACTTATAATTATTATTTAAATCGCAAATAAATTCCATATTTCCAATCTCTATTTCGTAACTGGAATCATTAAACTGACAAACGTCGTAAAGTGGCGGGAACGAACGCATTCCCAGTTTAAAATTAAAACCGAACGCGCGACATATTTTTAAAAGTTCGAACTTCGAACGTGGACACTTAAAACTAATCGCTGTTTTCGATTCTAGAGCGCATTTTGAAAGAGTTTGGACGACGTTCTAAATTTGAATGTGGGTAGATTATTGTCAGTTGTTTCGCTTATGATTTGAATTCGTATGCAGTCGTCTGGGGACGGTTGTATATCTAGCGTATTTCAAACATCGAAGACGTTCTAAATTAAAAATGTTTTTAGAAACATGTTCGATTTTCGAACGGCTGTCACGACGCATCAATGGCGCACGAAAAGCAGCGCGAGAAATGAAAATAGTTTTGTTTTTACAGAATTATTCTCTTTGATGATATTTGTTGTCTACTTTTCTGATTGTTATACGAATTCCGCGACGACATTCAGACCGTTTCGTAATTAATTAACTAAGCGAAGTGATTGATTCAATTCACCTTAGAAAAGTTTAAAATATTCCCTAAGTTTTTGTATACCTATAACAATAACTGACTATTTAATGCCAATAAATGGTGAGATCATCATCATCATCCAGCCGTTGGAAGTCCACTACTGAACATAGGCCTCTCCCATGAGGGGGGTTGTTGCCAATACCTACCACGCTTGTTGTGTGGGTTGTCGAACGTAGTTCGATGGTTTGTTGCAGAGGACGCTGCTGCCCGTCCTCTGGAGCTGTTAACCCTTAGCCGGCTCTTACGGCAGCCACGGGGAGAGAGGGTGAGGTACTATTCTAAAACCGGTAACCCCACGGCAATGGTGAGTTACTTTTTAAATTTTATACATATTTATAAAATACATTATTTACATTTTCGAACTGAAGTTGCTGTTTTTTTTTACTGCACAAATAGAGCCCGCAAGTCCTATGCACTGACAATTTCTAGTTGATATTTTGATGTCGTCTTGTCTATTCTATGTTCGTTTTCTATAATTTTTTATTGATAACTTTTTGGCACCACACGATTTGTTCATTTGCCATTAATCTTTCATTTGAATAATAAAAAGTACACAAGGGCTATCAACGATGGAATGACCATTTCACCGACATTTTTTGTGGTAAGGTAATAAACTGAAATCGTGACTTGGCTTCAAATCAAAAGATTACATTATTATTAAACTATTTTATAGGTAAAATGGCGTCTTCGTTTAATTTACAGATCCTTCGTAATTAATTTTTAAATTATTTAGAAAATATTTTTTATTTAAAATGATTTAGTTTTATATTTCTGAAGATTATTTGATTTAAAATTAATCCTCAGAATTAAAGTCCAAATAACTAGTGATGTAACGATAACGAAGAAAGTTAGAAATACTACGAAAAAACACAAGATTACTTTCCAATATGCCTTAAAACGTACTTTGTACGCCAATAATAACACCACGCCTTTTCCCTGAAGGGGTAGGCAGAGGTGTACCCAGGACCTAGCCCCATGGTAGGTACACCCACATATCACCAGCATGTTATTGGTCCCATATAATATAAGGAGCGGCGAGCCTATTGTCATCTACGGGCACAATTCCAGACTCCAGGGGAAAAATCCTGATGGAAAATCTAATAGGTAACACCTATTGCCTGACCCGGAGATCGAACCCCGGACTCTATGACTTTAGAAGTCATCTAATAGTAGTTCTTCAAGTCACTCTACATCAAATCGCAAAACAGTAGCAAGTGTTATGTCGGAGTACTTTTCAAACTAAGTAAGTATCTACTAATTCGATAACAACTTGCAAGAAACGCGATCGTTTTCAACAATGGCGTATTATCGAGAATACGTACAAAAAGCGCCGCGTGCGCATGTCAGTTATGCTCAGGCTTGAACTACGGATAATCTTGAGAATCTAACGCTAATGAAATTAACACTGTTTTATAGATTATGTTTTGGTTTAACGTAATTTTGTATGGGATAAGTGCTTATTTGTATTAATTTTCTTTATTGAAATACATGGTATACATAGTATACATGGCGTAGTGGCTCGCTACTGCTGATCAATAGGTCCCGGGTTTGATTTCCAGTACAGGAAAAAAGTTATTTACTTATAATTCAGCAGGACTAACATATTGATCTACCAGTCGTCCTGGTCAAACTGGAGAAAATGTTACAGAAATTGGGTGAAGTGCAATTATTAAAAGTAACACCAACAATTCGCCAGTATGTTATTAGTCCCATCTAATAGGGAGCGAGCCTATTGCTATCTAGCGGGCACAGTTCTAGACTCCAGGCTGTTTATAATAATTCCTAATGGAATCTAATGACACTTATGTAGATCTAAATGATCTAAATGACTCACTGACTGACATGAAACGCAGAGCCCAAACCACTGATCTTAGAGACTTGAAACTTAGAATGTAGGTTCTTTTTGTTGTCTGGACGTGTACTAAGAAAGGATTTTAGTAAATTCACATTCTAAGGGGTCCAAAATGGGCGTCAAAGTTTTGGTATAAAACGCCCATACTTCGTAAGGGTTTACACTGATGTATTATATAATAATATGTAATAGCTTCTGTAAATCCTTTAAACCATTTAATATCAAAGTACATTCTATCACACAAATCTTTGTAATCTTCTAAACAACTTTCGACATTATTAAGCCATTTCAGTCTTGTTAATTATATATTTAAAACTCTAATATATTAGTTTAAAATGCTCTTATTTATTACCACTCGATATCGGAACGCACTTTACATAAAAGTTTACGATTAGTTATTTTTACGATTTAGTTATTTTCGTGTCTCATCTCTAATTAAACATTTAGTGTCGTGGCGTAATGCGGTGATAAATAACGAGAGCTTCTCGATTCTTGGTATCGATTTGTTATCTATTGATCTGCACTGTTGATTTTATTTGCTCGAATCAAGTATTTTGTTTTTTTTTCTAATTTTATATTATCGCTAATGGACCATCATAATGCTGGAATAGGACCTCAAGCCCGGAGGAAATGTTACAGAAAAACATACCTAGTATCATAATAATTAGTTTATTTATTTTCTGTGCACTCGTAACTTTTTAATAACATAACATAAAGTGACAGGACTCAGTGCTATAATAGGTAAGTACACACAAACTTTGACAAAATACGAAAATTTATACAATAAATTCAGACTTAAGCTTTTTTTGTTATGTTTGAATGATAATTTTATTATCGACTGCAATAAAATGTAATAAAACAATAAAGTAATGGTAATCATGTAATAATGTTAAATCTACACAAATATCTATTTGGAAACAGTCAACATCTTTATATCCATCAAAACGTGTTTAGGAAATATAAAAATCATCATTAACATACATTGAGAGCTTCACTCGGTTATTCGATCGATATAAATTTAATATTTCCGATATCAGTATCAAATGTTGATCGTTTCCCGTCACTACTTCATAAATAGAGATGAAATTATACTAATATGATCATTCAATCAAAAATTGCTAATAAGCTCACATTTTATACGAACTAGAATAAATCCCGTGACTTCGTTCTCGTGGAAAGGAGTTGTTAGTTTTTGGGTTTACATTATAAATTTAGTTTTATTTGATAGACCTAATAATTATATTTTCAAATGTGCATTATGCGAATGTTCTACAAAAATTGGAACGTTAAAAAGTACTTAGTACTTAACCTAGATGAGGTTAAGTACTAAGTACTTTCTTCAAATTTCAAAAAAAATCAAATTAAATTATAAATTAATCGTCGATAATAAGAGGGCTACTATGTTTGGGAAAATAATTACGAATAAATTCTCTACCAGGCAATATAGGATAAACAGTGTAAGGTTTTCTGGGCCCAGCTTCGTTGGATTCCAAGCCCGTTTCCTTTTCGCAGTTTATACTTCCTTTTTACTTGTTTACATCCTAATGAAACCTAAGAGCAAAGTATTAGCTTTCTAGGTCAAAGACTTGATTTTTATATATATTTCTATACGGAGAATATAGTAGGTACTTAGCGATAATTCTCGCTTAAGTCTGGTAATGTTATTTATCTAATATACCTCATGGATTTGAATCACGCAATTTCGCACTATTATTTAAAATAATTAGGCTAACATTTATTCAGATAATTGATTGAATTTGGCGTTACTTTTCGGAACTCCATTGCAAACTCCTAGAACTCCTAGTTGTTAGTGTCACTAACAACAATAATACTTAATAGCATTTCCTCTTTGCATGCAACGGCGGAATTTGCGGGCGGGAGGGCGGTGCACTGTGCATGTTGTTTTTGACACTAAAAATCGGAACTGAAAACTAAATATTCTTGTTCTAGGAGTTTAACATTTATTCATGCAATGCGTGCGTCATATTATGATTTCTAAGAAAAGTTTCGGTTTCTCGTAAATCGATTGCTACGAAAAGATAAAGTATCTATTGTGATATAAAGAAAAGGGGAGATGAGGTACTGGCTTCTGGAAAATGCCAAGCTCAAGTTAGGTCCCATTAGGTACGTAAAGTAAGGTCGTACTAGCGAATAATATTGTTGTCTCGGTTGCACTTCGGTCTTAGGTAAGTCTTTCTATCTTTGTTGTTCATTATATGTCACTGTGCAAACATCACACTGAGCACATTGCACGCTAGTTGTTGACTAAGCGCTGGGAGAACGTACTCTTTATCCCCTTTTCTATAAATCAATGACCTACTTACGAATAAAATATAACGAAGATAAGAAATCGTAATTGTAGCTCTGGGACCGTGGCTCTCCGAGAATAAACTCCTTAAAATCACCACTAATAAGCGGATAGTTAGCAATATTCAATAACAAGGGTCATCTCTAAGCACTAGTGTTGGTACTAACCGTTTAGGTCGCTATTCTCAGGCACGCGATATTATAATAGATATTAGTCGAACGGTTGGAACCATTAGAAACTGTTAAGATTATGTTAATGAGCGAACTCTGGCGGGACGGTTATGCAACTTTATATTAGTGGCTGCTTGATTAGGGCTTGTGTGATTGCATAGATTTTAATGGGAAAAAATGCGTTTTTGTATGAGAAATATATTTTATTAAATTAATTTGTATTGCATCGAAAATGGTCCGTTAATATTAATAAAAAAATTGGACTTAACTTCGACATAAATAATTCATGTAAAATAATAAAAAATGGTTTTGCCCTGGCAGCCCCGTAGAAGGGCAGTGTTAACGGGTATAACTTACATATCAATATAATATTTTATGTTGTAAACATATTGTTTGAATAATATCAAACGTGGTCAAGCAAATAAAAATAAAATCAGACTTCGTTCCCACAAGCTAAGCTACACAGATGACTAAGAATTACTAGTTATAACTACGCTTGTTATGGCATATTCACCTTTATAGTTCAAGATTAAGAATTATGTTACCTTGACAATAAGACTCAACTTGTCTTGAGGCTCTCGCCTATACCTAATAATAATAACCATCAATGATCGGTCCGATTGTGAAAAATATCATTAAAAAACCATCAGCGTTTGATGATTCGACTCCACATTCGTGAGGTCTCGCATTAACTACAATCGATTCTTTTTTTCTTAAATTAAATCATCGAGATAATCGCCTAAGAAATCAGTGTAACGCTATATATTTGCAGGAAGATGAGACGTACAATAATCGGATAGAACTAGACGATCGATAGATCACGCCCACTAGTGCGGTGGGAGGGGCGCAAATCGAATTAGTCAGTCCGATACATCGATTAAACTCGAACAAAAAACACGATTAGCTCCGAAAACCATCGACAGCCGAAAAAAAGAACAACCGTCGGTTAATGGCACTTTTTGTTCAAAACTCCAAGATTTGAATCCGTAATTTCAACCGCAAGGCGTTCGAATCATTTGTCAGTGACAATTTTTGGCTGCAATCGATTTTTAAATACAGGTTAAAACTTTTTGTTGCGGGTCTTCGTTCGCGTCGAGTTCTGGGATACTAGTGCGGTCTTTCTCAGTAATAATAGGCTTATTGTTTTATAAATAAATTGGCGAATGGAATGAATTGGGTCAGTCTTATTTCGAATACGACCTTGTGCGTCCACACAAGTCACGGGGCTCATCCTCCGACCCGCGACTGACACACTCATGAGAAAGCGCGCGATTTTTTGCTCCGAACGGGACACATTCTTCCTCGCATCAAGGCTGTGGGAACCGATCGCATTCCCTCCGACTCGTAGGGAAATGCTCTTTTTACGATCCAATCCGATACCATCGCCGATGAATCGAGTCGATTAATTACTTCGAAATCCGAATGTTTGTGAGTTTGTGGTGACGCGCAACCCTAATTAACGGTCCTCCGGAGAACGGTCAAATTCGTATTCGGGACCTATTCTGGAAACCGTATCGTGTACACGATCGGGAATCGCAACCGCACTCGCTGTTTATTTTTCAAATTATCACAGAACCGATAAAAGGACGAAAGAGAGCGATAAAATCGAACATCGTCCGTTTTCAATTATAGGAACAATAAATGTATGCGATTCACTGTAGTATCGGTCCGTAAGGATTTTATAGATGTTAATTGTTAGTTTTATTAAGAGGCTCCTTTGAGAGCTGGCTACCGGGGCCGGTAAATATAGTTTTCATGCGGTCGTTCTCTGAGGATGGGTGGCTAATGGCTCATTTATGACTATTGGTTTTGATAGCCGCATGTAAGTTTTACTGTCGTCGCAAATGACGATTGATTACGTGGGATTGAGGACGGATGCATGATAGAAAATATCAATTAAATCTTAATTGACTCCCGCAGAAATGATTACAGTAGAGATATACCGAGCCGAGACTAGAAAGCTCACTTTTATTATGACCAAACCCTTCAATTATTCATTCAGCGATGTAACTGTACCCGATATGTTTGTACTCAACAGAACTCATTTCTAATGATTATAAAAAAGGCTTATTTCTGCGGCGATCTCGTTTAATGTTTCCTTTAGACCTTGATAAAACAAACAAAAATCTAAACGCGCCACATAAATTCGATAATTTATAATGATTTCTGAAATTTAAAAGCATGTCAGTAAAATCGAGCATTAAACTCCTATCGGACCGAAATAAACCCCGACTGACAAACTCTGAGCATTCGAAAACAATAAAACCGAAGAGTTTTTATCGAAACATGCAACAGTGATTCATAAACTATGAAAATTAAAACTAAAACGAAATATTGCTACTGTAAGTTCTAATCGATAAGTGCAATTCTAGGCACGGCATATGTAAATTTGAAATGTAAATATGCTTTTTAATCAATGTTAAGGTTCGTGGGCGCTTTGTAAATACTAACAATACTATCGGAGTCAGAATTCAAATGTAGTAAGTATATCAGCGAGACGCATCGGGTGCAGGCAGCTTGCAGCCGTTCCTTGAACGCGAATGAATATTTATTTCGAAAATATCATCCATTGTTCATTTGTCGTAATTCATTATCGATACCAGAATAGGGACTTTGAACATTCAAATGCGATGTCACAGCACTAAAATAGAGTTTGAATTAGAGCTTAATTTCGTTTTAATATCGAGTTTTGCAAGGTGCATTCGATATGTATCATGGTCTGTCAAGTGACAGTTATGACCGTGTAGGCGCCATATTTGATGCTAATTCAGTGTACGTGTATGTCATTTGGAATCGATGCGATTATTCGATATTACAGGCATTAGGTAGTGGTGTGCGTGTATTGTAATTGAGTAATATAGCAGTTGACATTGTGACAGTTGATCTAGTGTGTGCTAATGTCATAGATCATGAGCCATTATCTATGATACGCCGTGTTGAAGGTGCTTTAGACTTGATTAAAGATAATCAATGTACTGGATTGTAGGTCTAAGATTCTACTTAGTGCTTAGGTAATGACGCTCGCTTCCTGCACACAATGTAATCAGATCAATGTCATGTACACAACTACACACGATTTCTGTGTATTTATACTAGTCTCCTATATTCGTTTTAATTCCAAAAAACTCTTCTTTATTACTGGTAGCCTGATACTCTGGACTTTGGTGACGTTTTAATATGTTACTCTAAGTTAAGTATCAATTGAGTCGAAATAGCGTGTCCATAGAATGAGTTTTTAACAATAAACCCTTTTCAATTTCCATTGACACGCCACTGACATTGCATCAACATCCTAGACACCATTTGGATACTATACAAAATTCAATGGACCTTCCATCATGGATCCAATCGCATTCTTCAATGAGCTAGATGATTCGCACATCCTCGCCACATCCTCTGACCTTCGTCGAGCCCCTACAATACATCTTCATAGGAACAATGCCTATTAGACTTTAGATAACGACCAAGATTGACTATGCATTGCTGCAAATAAAGATGCAAACACGATATATGCACACAGTTTTGAAAGATATGAACTACTTAACTACTTATTTCTACTTTTAGGTAAACTTCTACTTAGAACAGAGCGCTAGGTCTTCCTGCTACGCTTGCAGATTAAAAAGAAAGTGCAATTTAAAATGAGGATTCGATTATGATGTATCGATTTTCGGTCGAATGTCGATAAGCACGAATAGGTATTAAAATATCCCAGCACTATTATTACAGTTTAAAATTAGAGATTGAAATTTTCTATTCCGAATTTGAAGATAGAGATGTAAGTTTCGATTCATTCACTTATTCTTACATTTTTTGTGACGTTACACAAATTTCATAATTTGCGAAGTTAATATTAGAACGTTCAACTGTTAATCAATATTCCGATCCTGTAGAGAACAATAGCGGTTGGAACAATGTAATTGTGGTTCAGATCGGTCCCATCGACCCCATACTTGATAGTCACAGGTTAATTGCGACCCTAATGGGAAACTGTTAATTATTAATTGATTTTGTTGTTATTATTGTCAATGTTCGTGCATAATATTATTTAGTTTGGGTTCGGTTCTGATTTGGTATTTAGGGTTGTGTCTTTTTTTTAATATTTTGGTTTTGTGTGTTTTAAATGTTGCCATCATTTTGTTTTTTATAGTAGTTTTAATCTAATTATAGCTTGAGTACGAACCTTAATAATTTGTTTACTTACGACTTTTATAATATAACCCATATAATATGAATATTATATATAGGTTACTTTTGAAAGCTTTGTTTTGCCTTTTGCTATGATTAATTAGGCGGTATTTACAACCCAGTTGTGTGGGTTGTCTAATCTATATTACTCAATAATATACAGACTAATATAATAACAATTTTAATCATAAATTACTATAAAAATGCAATCATTAATAATTTATGCAATTTGACTTGTTTCGTTTAATTATATTAAAATATTCATGTTAAAAAGACTGATTTATCAACGCATGACCCAAAACACTGAATGAAATCAGTTAAAACTGTCTAGTTTTACTACACATAGATTTTCACACACTCACACTTTCACACTTTCTAGTTTTACACACAGATCGTAATTATGACGGCATCCGCACTCCGTAATCAGTACGGCTGGTATTTTTTTTTTCTATAGGTAATCAGGCGCGGAAAAAAAACCGCTGTGGGCGGTTAACCGTAGTGCAGCCTCCGCCTTAACACTAGAAAACGGGCAAAAGTATTAGTTTCCCTTACCTGTTGCCAGAACTGTGCCAGCAGATATATTCTCTCTTTCTTGAAGAGCCAGTCCATGGAGTGCATAGCTTGCACCTGGGCCTCTGGCGCGGGCAACACGGCGGCGCCTGTCGGGTGCATCCGGCTGGCACCGTATACTACCCGCGACGATCACCGAACACGAGCCCTGTGTCCCCACATGGCTGCTTGTGTCTTATCCGCACGCTCTCTGAAACAATAGGTAAATACTAGGTTTTTAATAGCTCAGAACTAGATTGATTTGCCGGTTGCCTGAAGTTGTTTTATGATATGTGTAAAAGGCAGTCGGCCCATGTAAGCAAGAGGCCTTGTAGGAATCTTGGCGATCAGGTCGCCAAGATTCCTTTTACAATTTCGACATTTGGGCTTTGGGTTGACCACACAAACCATAGATAGTTAGACTCGAGCTGCGTACCCATTTGGAAAAGCAGTATAATTTCATATTAGAGCTTTCTGGAAAGCTCATTCGAATTGACGACCCTACCTAACGAATCTATTCCTTAACTTCTTCAAAAAAATGTTTTGTATTTTTTTTCGAATACTGTTGAAAACTAGTCCTTGCATTTGTTTTATTTTCAAAAAACATTAGTACAACAGAAAAAGGCAGTAATATCGATTGTCGTGTCGGGATCTCGTGCCGAAACTAATTTGGGCGTTCGGTTCGATGCTTACTGCGATAGTGATGCGAAAAAGGAAATTGACAGCTCAATAGATAAAATGGCGAATGGCGTGACACGAATAGGGGTATCACTTGCTTGTTGGTTCATATCTTTGTATTAGATTAATAGAAATTGTAAGCGATCGTAGCTTTGTTTTTTTTTAAACTTTTTGTTTTCTTTTACTAGACTTATTTTATTTTAAGTTCAACATCATCATTTCAGCCGTTGGATGTCCACTGCTGAAAATAGGCCTTCCCTTTTAATCACCGATTTTTTTCAATTTACTGTTTAGTTTTAAACTGAATTTTTTTTGGTCGTTACCGACCCTTTGGGCATTTATGGGTTAAATTCTTAATTTAGGTTTTATTAAAGAAAATTATTAACTTATTACTGTGATTATTAGTAGGTAAACTAAACTTCGACTAACACGTTTTTGAAGTAGGTAGTAAGTATATGCCTAAGGTAAGGTTGTAAATATTAAGTTGGTAAACCTAAATTGAACCTAAGACTTAGAAACGTAAAATACTTTTTGCTACATAAAAAGGGTAAAACTGGACTAAATTTATATGCACTAGTAGGAATTTCACTAAAAGTAAGTAGAATGAGTACAAAAACAGACAAAAAGTAAGTTATTGCCGCCTAAAACCAAGCTCCCTCGAACAGTAGCTGTAAATTTTGAACTGAGCTTAAGTTACAAGCTGAATGCGATATTTTTCTTGTACTGGATATTTAATAAAAATAATCTTTTTATATATTCCATGTTACCTGCATAGTAAAATTATCTGTCAATTCATAATTATTATTTCTAGTAATTTGAAAAGTAAATAAAAAAAATAAACGTAAACTAAGTTTCCGATTCAATTTAAGGTTTCTTATTTGTGGTGTACCAATAAAGAGTTTAAATCATTGTTTTTTTTTTAAATATTTGTAATTAAAGGAATAATTATGTTATTCCAGGGTTCATTCAATCACTTCAGCAGTTTAGGCCCGAAAATGTATGTGAAATATAAATAGCGACACCGCCAAGTTGTTCATAGATTTGTTTCTACGATACCTTCATTTGGATATCAATAGGAATAGTTTTTTTTATTAAATTCATTTTTTAAGTAGTCCCGCTACCAGTATTATCTTGCACGGTGACCCATGTCTCGGCGGGCCGGCAGTGAATTACTGGCGTGTCAATCAATAAACATGATAAGTGCAGAGTTCGTGCCGATCTATGCTAACACGTATACCGTCACGCCACTTTTGTTCTTATATCGATACTATCGGTTGTGAATGGACAACACTAGTTTTCTTTTTTGTTTTGTGACTTCTGTATTCTTTTTTCGAGTTCCTGTTTATTTGTGGCCTTTTAAAATGAATACTAGGTACAAATAATATTAACGTCTTTGATCGGCTCTTGTCAAAAGAAGAGTTTTTGGTAAAAAGAGTTCGTTAAACTAAAAAGTAAGTTCAAATTTATGTTTGGTACCGAAGTTATGTACTTAATTGTAAAATAGAAAAATGTCCTTGATTAATATATAGGTGTAGGTACCCACTCAAGGAATTAAAAGGATTGTCTCTGGTAGTGGAGTTTGAGTCTAGAGAGCAAATGATTGGTCCTTTGACTTTGGCGTCTTAGCTAGATCTCATCTCCTATTCTCTCTTTTGCTAAGACAAAGGTCTGTCGGTCTGTATACGTTTGACTGTTGACAAACCATTACTCTGCTATAGACTATAGAAGATTATGGATAGCTAAAGATTAATAAATACAAATGGAAACGACTCTCTGACTAATTTTAGATTCGCAAATATATGGGATGTGCGAAGCCAAGAATAAAAAAAGCAATTGAGCTAACGAAAAGAAAAACGTAGGGTTGAACAATATTTCAAGTTCGAATGTTTGTTTATTTTACGATTGATTTTTTTTTATTTTTTTTAAGAACTATAAGTTGCATGTGTTTAAAATTCGAACAATTTTCAAATATAGTGAGTCATAGAGACATAACAGTGAGTTATCGCTACTCGAGGTTTACTCAGTTTGATATTTAGTTAATATTCATTAGTGGGGGAGTATAGATGGTTGATAACGGGAAACACACGCAGTTTATTTATTGCTCTATTGATGGCAACAAGGAATACATTTGGAACAATTGTAATAATAAAAAAAATACTAATAGTTAATTATTAAAATCGTATTTTCTCATTAATTTCTATAAGACAACACCTAAGTGGCGTTGTAATATTAAGTTGTCAACAATGGGTTTAAAAATGTTCGAAACCGTTAACATTATTATTACATATAAATATGCTTGAAGTCAGTTGAAAAGATTAAAATTGTCATCGTAACTTTCGCCAGAATCGATATTAAAAAAAGAAGGTCTCAATACTAAAGGCACTGACATTTAACGTCAGTCTGGTTCAAATTGTGCAACGACAATAAAAAAAAACATTCGAACCGAGTTCACTTATAGGGCAGTTCAAAAATCGAACGTCTTGCCAAGTTCGCTTTTCTTTTGTTTTCAATAGTTGAACTAGTGTTGTAACTTAAGGCGCTTGAAATAAGGATGTATTTAATCGATTTTCGTATTTGACAGTTGGTATTGTTAAATTTATGTATCGATAGTGATCTGAAGTCGGTCGCGTGTCGGTCGCAGGTTCGGCTCCCTTTATGAACTCAAAACAACTTTATTTTTCGTCAAATTCAAAATGATTTATAATAAATTAAAATTAACTGTAAATTAGATCTATAAATAATATGGACGTCGTTGATAAAGCGCACTCATAGTTTTTATTTAAGTATAATTTTAAAATACTTTACATAATCGAAAAAGTACAATCAATTGTGGTTGTTTGGTACCTATTTTAACCTAGTTTAGGACCAAAATATCGTTTATAACCTATTTTCGTCTGTTAAAGATAGTGTGATAATAAAATTATGGGATACTAATTAAAACGGATCTTCATATTTCACATCTATACAAAAAGTAAAAAGCCATCGCGTGCGCCATTACAATGATTTAAAAGTAAACTTAAAAGTTAAAATACACATTAAAAATATCAAACATTTCACCGATAAACATTAACGAGCAAGTTACAAAAAGAGACAGGTGCTTCGAACGCCGCAAACATTTTTATCACCTCCATAAATACAAATCTAAGATTACACATGACTTGAAAACTTCGAAATAATCGATATTACCGCATCACTATTTCCACTTCCTTATTTACGCGCCACAAAGTTGAAATTTCACAAAAAGAACAACACTAGTCCGCACGGGTATGTTTGTCGCGAAACAATACCCGATAGTGAAGTCAAAAAAAAAATAGATATAGAAGACCCGCAGATATACTTATTACAAGGAATGTTACGAAAATCTAATAAAATTCTTTGATTTTTGTTCATTTTACACACTGGGCAGCCAACCTTCACAAGTGGCTTTATAAGGTAGCCTCTACAATGATTGCTCACTAAAACTTTGACAAAAAACGCATTTAATCATTTTTTTTTTTGGTAGAATGTTGCCAAATTATAATTCTAAAATGTCACCAATATCAGCGCAGCGTTGCAATAATAATATTATAAATTATAATAATTTGAATTTATATTCTAACAGAAGTAAAATCATATAATCAAATGATATAATAATATGCCATAACTTAAGTTAAGTTAATTTAATAACTTAAGTTGGCTTAAGTTAGTACCTATACTATTTTAAAGTAGAAAAAAGTATTTTTTATTTTTTTATTTATAATTCAGCACAACACTAGGACTAACTTAATGCTAGTGTAGCATTTTCTACGAGTTATCATAAAACTAGAGAAAATGTTACCGAAATTGGGTGGAGTGCAAATATGAAATGTTTAAAACAACTAAAACTACTTAATTAAGAAAAACATAAAACAAACAAAAAATAGTTATAAATTTAAAACCATCAATTAAATGCTTAATAATAGTCTAGGTACATACTTATATAAAATTAAGATACAATATAATATAGTATTTTGTTTCGTAGGTGCTTATTAATTGGTATATAGCAGATATTTACCAAATAGGTGTAATAAAAATAAAATAAAAAATATAATGAATATCGCTATTAATATACCAACGACATATAGCCTTAACTGACCTTCTGTACATTTTTATTTTGTGAAAAAGTAGTAAAATCTATCGTGATCCGAAAGGTTCGTGTCGTTAGAGCTTTCCTTTCAATCGCCTTTTCTAGGCTAATTATTCGCCATGCTATCTCGAATAATCGATATGACAATCGCAAACAAAGCGCTGGGTTTCGTTTCCTTTTTCGTTCTGCTTTCAGACCGGTTATCGAAACTTTGTTCCATTCTATCTACTATCTACAAGAATGCGGGAAAAAATGGAACTAATGTTTTGATATGTCGAAATACTCTAGCGCATAGATGCTAGCGCCATTCCACATGATCATAGAGATCGTAAAGATTTTCTTCTTTTTATCCGTTCCAATTTGGCAAATCTGTTGCGGTCTTCGTTCCTGCTTTGAACGAGTGAGCGTTTTGAAATTTTGAAATTCGATTATTTTCCCTGTTCTTTGATTGATGGATTTTGTTCGCCGTTTTTGGTTGCATCCATTGAGTGCGCGGGCAAAGTGCCTTTTTGTCCCGACAAAGCTTTGTTTATCGTTCGATATTTGAATATGACTGGACTGACGTGTTTGTTACTTAGTCTGTGACTAGTTAGACTTTAACATCTTATTAGGTGTCGCGATTCTGATTACTAAGCGTATTTTTGTTTTCTTTGTGAACTTTTATTATGATTTTAACAAATAGCATCGCGATATTTTTTCAATTTTTAGAATTTGTTTAGAATTAAACCTACAATAGACATGTCACAGGTCTGTTAAAGTATGTTTTCGACGAAATTTGATGACGAATTTCAATTTAAATTAATTCGATATCGAGTGTTTTTTATTTTAACGTGCGCGTAACACGATAGTGATGCGACACGATATAAATTCGATTATATATTCGATTGAATCGAGACATTGCGTGTTGACTCGTATTTATTAGGGCAGGTGTGGGTTATTTCTTTTAACGTTTCATTTCACCAAATCGATGTAAAATGACAGTTTAAATTTTTAACAGCTATAATTTATCTTAAATGGCAACTTACTGTTATATTATTATATAACAGTTTTATAGTAATGTAATTAATTAAGTACAATTATAGAGAATCGAATAAGCAAAAAAAAACGCATTGTCATGACTGACTGACTTTAAGATATAAGTAGGTACTCTCGCGCAGAAAAGTGACTATTTTAATTTTATAATATTCTAGCCGTGTCCTGCGGTTTCACCCGCGCATCGTTCATGTGTTATCCAGGGTCTAAGCTACCTGTATACCAAATTTCCTGTACTGTGTAATTACCTGTAGCCGAATTCGGCAAGGATGTCTATGTCTATACCAAATTTCAGCCTAATCCATTCAGTAGTTTTTGCGTTATAGAGTAACTAACATCCATAAATCCATCCTCACAAACTTTCGCATTTTATAATATTAGTAGGATTATGACATAAAAATGTACACTTTAATTTTATTTTTAATATTAAAAATATCTATTTTGATATTAAAAAAGTAAAATAGTATTAAAAAAAGTATAATATGATTAAAGAAGCTATTTTTAGCAAAAATAGGACAACAGGAAAACAATAAAACGATTTCGGTCCATTTTTATTATCTCTCGATATAATTAATATTAAAAAAAAAATGGCACTAAAAAGTATCAAAATTAACCAATAAATTGTTAATGGACTCTCGATTTTTATAATCTATATAAAAATAATTAAATATTTAATGATCACAAGAATAGAAAACTGTTAGAACATTTAAAATCCGTCTATGCCTAAACACGTGTAATTTATGTATATTTTATTTATTTTATTTCCTCGACCTTAAATAAAATAAACATAAAACTATACAAGTTATGCCAATGAACAATTTATGTTCTAATAAATATTTATGTCATTTGAATTTAAGTTGAAGGTCGTTTGCCAAAGTATGCATATTTTGTTACTAATTTTTTTTATAAGCTCTTTGATGATACATTTTTTATATTTTATATTTTTAAGGTGTTAATTTTAATAGAGCATAGCATAATTATATATTTTACTTTCATAATAATGTTATAATTTTGATTTAGTGTCAATAATGATCTTCTAAATTATGTCTATTTACCCGACTGCGAAGAAGGAGGGTTATGTTTTTCGATGGTATATAAGTATGTATGTGAGTATGTATGTATGAGGTTTCTTTGGCTTGATGGATTTTGACATACAAGGTGTCATTTGATTTTTTCAAATTTAAATTTTGTCTTTTAATAGATAGTCACGGAGATAAACGAGGTGCGGCGCGGTTCAAAGTTTGTTTATAATAAAACCTTTGTTCAAAAATGTTATTTACGTTATAGATACAATATAAATTCTACTATAGATGATTTTTGTGCTAAATACTCTTTATGAGTAAGTATATTAAAACAATATTTAATAATAATACTAGTTCAACTTCCACACACTGCCATTTTAGTCTCAAATAAGGCCTAGAAAAACCTGTGTGTCAAATGTCAATAAGTATGTATGTGAGTATGTATGTATTAAGGTTTCTTTGGCTTGATGGATTTTGACATACAAGGTGTCATTTGATTTTTTCAAATTTAAATTTTGTCTTTTAATAGATAGTCACGGAGATGAACGAGGTGCGGCGCGGTTCAAAGTTTGTTTACAATAAAACCTTTGTTCAAAAATGTTATTTACGTTATAGATACAATATAAATTCTACTATAGATGATTTTTGTGCTAAATACTCTTTATGAGTAAGTATATTAAAACAATATTTAATAATAATACTAGTTCAACTTCCACACACTGCCATTTTAGTCTCAAATAAGGCCTAGAAAAACCTGTGTGTCAAATGTCAAATAACTTGCTGAAAATCGAACCCTGCACATGAACAATATTATTTAATAATAAGTTTAATATTATTTGTATAATACATACAGTTTTAATGTTAACACTTGTGTCACGAACAGTACATAGTAACACGCAAAGGTGTATCATATTACCGCACGTAACAGTAATTGGTATCGTTCATAATTCATAATATTCTGATCAATTGACTCTATTGTTTTCTATTGCTGTGAACTTTGCACTACATTGCATTTGTCACCTTCATCATCATTATCATCCCAGCCATTGGACGTCCACTGCTGAAGCTAGGCCTTTCCATATATTTCCACCCGTTCCGGTGGTAAGCGGTCTGCATCCTGCGTGTTCGGTCCATGGTCTCCATTCGGGGACTTTGCAGCCCCATCGGCCATCATGCTATGTGCCCTGCCCATTGCCATTTCAATTTGCTAATATTCTGCGCTATGTCCAAAGGAGCGAGCCTATTGCCATCTACCGGCCATAGATCTAAACTCCAGGCTGTAACTGAGAAAATTCTCAATTCTTCCTTCCTATCTCAAACTATTTGACCTAAAAATTCTTAATCATCATCATCATCTCAGCCGTTGGTAATCCACTACTGAACAAAGGCCTCCCCCATAAAGGGGGGTTTTGCCAATACTCGACACGCTTGGCAGGCGGGTTGTCGAGCGCAGTTCGATGGTTTTTTGCAGAGGACGCAGCTGCCCGTCCTCTGGATCTGATACGGCAAACACGGGTAGAGATGGTGGAGCGCTATTCTAAGCCGGTAATTCCACGGCGGAAAAATTCTTCATATTATGTTTTAAATCTATAATAATATATATATTTCATTATAACTTTACAGTTGGTCATATTTTATTATTTTCTAAAGAAAAATATACAATTTATCATAGATATAATGTTTTTAAAGCATTATTATGTCATCGCACGCTATAATTTGCGGGCACAAATTAATAAATTTCCAAATAGCTATCCCCGAGATTAACTTGATTTATAATATTGTTTTAAAATCTGTTCATTCGATAAATTAGTATATAAACTACTCGGTTAAGTATATATATAATACATATATACGATTTTGTATAGTAAAACTTTAATGTTGATTAATTTAAAGGAAATATTATGTAAGTTGATAACGAGTTCAAATTTTAAGTCCTTATGTGTTAGTTCATTATAGAAAAACACAGTCAAATTTTTCTAGGTAAATAAATACTCTTTTCTATCAAGCTATTCTTTTTGCGAAAGAAACGCAATAGTTTACATGGATGGATATACAATATACATCCATCCATAAACTTTCGTATCCATAATAATAATTTGAATTTATACCTATCAATTCATATGGGTTATGTGGACAACCCATATTGTCAGAGTCTCAGGCCGCCAAGCTTCCTGCAAGGCCTCCGACATCACCTAACGACTGCCCCCTACCACCCCTACATATTTTAGGAGCCATAAATGTAAACATCCGTCTAGTTTATTATAAACTCTTTGCCCCCGCGGTTTCACCCGCGATGTCATCGTTCCCGTGGGAATTTCGGCAAAAAAAGTACCGCTTGTGTTATTACAGGGTCTAAGCAACCTACATATCAAATGTTAGCCTCGGTTCAGTAGTTTTGGCGTGAAAGAGTAACAAACATCCATCCATCCATCCATCGTCACAAACTTTCGCATTTATAATAGTAGGATGTAACAGTCAACTGATACACTTTAAAAAAATCTTAAAAAGTTAATAAAATATCAGTAAAAGTATTGGTAAAGACATTTTTCGTTCGATTTACATCTATTTTGAGTGGAGGGGAGTTGAGGAAGACATCGGTTAATGAAATATGACATTTGAATGTTTTTTGTTCCCCTATCGATTCAGGTGACCACGAATTTTGTTACTTATGGATATTTAATATAAGATTAGTCGTGTTCCGCGGTTTACCCGAGTAGTCTTCGTTCCCGAGGGAATATCGGGACGAAAAGTACCCTGTGTGTTATTTCAGGGTCTAAACTATATACATGCCGAATTTCAGCCCAATCGACTCAGTAGTTTTGACGTGAAAGAGTAACAAACATCCATCCATCCTCACAAACCTTCGCATTTATGATATTAAGGATATAGGATTATATTAATTTACTTTATAATTATTTTACGTTGAATCTTTATATTTTATTTTTAAATTCGATCTAAAAAAAAAAGTATTCTGTTTTACTTTTGTGTATTTTAATGAGGTTAATTTAACTTACGTTAATTTAATTTAACAAATATTATTGTTAAGGTTAGGAGATCGAATTTGAAAGATTTTTATTATTATTTCTTCTACTTTTTCATGTACTTTTTCAATAAAATCATCAAATGTTACATTAACCAAACAATAGGTTTGATACGGAGTTAAATTTATGTAAATTGTTTTAAGATATTTATACCGTCTTTTGTCTGATTTTATTCAGATTCTTGAATAACAATAGTGTTTTTTTAATAAAACAAAAACATTACATATTTATTTGATTTGAAGATTTTAATACATTATGTTAAATGTATATATTCAAATTACGAATTCAGATAAAAGATTATGCGTCAAATTGGAGTTATGCCAAAATATTATGAATAAAGACTGCATATTTCATATTATTTTAAATAATTGTATGTCTAGTGTCAACCTGTGGATTATTGTAATTGATTGTCGTGTTTTCAATTACTGGACTAGTTTTGTAGCATTTTCAAAATTCAAAAGTTAGTTTATTTCTGCACACGTTTTTTTGTCATACTCACAACTTTTAAAACATGAATGCAGTACGTGAAAGATGATTTTAAGCGTTAAAATAAATAATTAGTGCAAATATTACGTATGATAGTCAAGAATGGAAGAAAATGACGTATTGTGTCCCCACCTAGAGTGATAAAAGCAGTTTCTTTTTATGCGTTAGTTGGCAAAGAAGCTGACGGTGTGCGGTGATGGCTCGCGGTTACCGCCGCCTATGGATACCTGCAACATGTTGCCGACCCTTCAAGACTCTCCATTATTCCGTTTGAAGAGTCCCACGAGAGATTTCTAAAATTGTTTTTTTTTTTCATAAACTGTTTCAGATATTTCGTGCCTCACAGTCACCCTGGTAATCCCGAGTAGTATGTCATTACACCCTCGCGTGGGACCGCGTATTTTGGGCGCTGTCGATACCATCTCTACAAGGTGCTCACTATTAAAACATTTTTAAGATTGGGAGACGTTTTCACAAACTTTTTTTTGTTTTTCTCTATCTGGGTGCTACCGTGTTTTAGAAGACAAGTTGTACTATATAGTGTAGTAAATGAACGGATTCTTTGTATGGGGACCCATGCATTAATTCCTCAGTCGATGAAACTTTGCAGGGTTATAAAATAGTATGAACCAAGACTTATTTTAAAAAATCCAAAAAAAAAACCACACGGAAGTTAGGTATTTAACCTAAAAACACAAATCTGTTAATATATTGAACCGACTAATTTCTCAGTCCAAATTTATTTTACCAAATGAGTTATTTATACCAGTATGTGATACTTGATAAAAATCCAAAACTTTTGTCAAGTATTATATTGCTTTTTTAATACAATTCCTTTTTATGGCCCTCATTTTCATCGGAAAATTTCTCAGTCCTTTTTTTTTTCTTATATGATCTTAGAATGTTATTTAGCGTTACGAACAAAGAAAATCCAAAAAAAAAATGCATTCCAATATTGTTATATGTTAAACTATAAATAACACTGTATGGAAAATTTCTCAGCATTATTTTATTTTTTAAATATGTTAAGTAGTCACACAAACACACAAATCCGAAATATCCAAAAAAAAATCCATCCAGAACACCAAGATTTTGGAACCGAAGATAAATCTATCCCGCGTTTACACGCAATAATGTGCCGTCTTGCTTTACAAGTTGGGTGCAGATTAGCGTGCTCGAGTTAATAGTAAAACTTTTGACTCGCTTTTCAAGACATTAATACATAATTATTTATTTTTTGTGTTATATACACTATACTATAATGCATCTATGTACGTAATTACATATCAACTAAACACTAAGTAGGTACACCTATTAACAACACTAGCTGTTGCCAGCGGCTCCGTCTGCGTGGACTTTGGTTATCGCGCGTTATCCATGCGGGTGGAGCTATGTCCTATGGAGCTAAGTAGCCTATGTCCTATTCCAGAACCTAATCTACATGATGTGTGCAAAGTTTCATTCCGATCCGTCCAGTAGTTAAAGCGTGATTGAGTGACAAACAACCAAACTTTCGTTTATAATATTAATAGGCTATCTCTGTATATAATTATAGATATATAAAATGATATTGGTTGATTTATTTATTTACATTAGCAAATCACGTATTTGAACTAGAAATGAAAAGGATAGATGTTTTGCCGGATACCGGATACCGAATATTCGGCAAACCTAGAAGCCGGATGGACAGATATCCGGCCGCCGAATATCCATCCGAACATAGCCGATTGGCGAATTGTTACACGAGCAAACCGTACGAACGATCGGGTACAAAGTGGGTATAAAGAATAGGCCTGGATACGTAATACCGTTTATTCTGGCTATCGATTATTGCTAAGTGGTGATACAGACGCTTGCGAGTTTTAATGTATGGAGGCGCCATCTATTGAGACGAACTTAAACTAAACTTCTCATACATACCGCCCACCAAGGACAAATGCAATTTTGCCTTTAATATTAGCCGCCGCCCACCGTGACTTTACCTAGGTAGGTCAAGTGTCCTACGCACAGCACAAGTATTGTTCTTGGTGAGGTATTTACAATCAAATCCTTAAATATTAAAAATCTAGCTTATATCTAATCCTACATTTCACAATCAAACCGGCAACGGTAACATACAGAGTTTGGAAGTAGGACGCTTATTTCACAATTGTTTTTTGTCCGCAACGTAACGACGCGAGTAACGTTCTCGGACCCTGTATGTTTGGCAACCACCCGTCTAAGTAGCCATCTACATGGTGATAAATTCTCCTCCTTGATTAAAACCACATCCCCAATCCCCGGTTCAGGTTGCTGGTAAGGCCTCTTGTACACGCACGGTTTACCGCCGTGAAAATCTACGGTTAATTCGCCGTGTGTAGGCACGGTCGTCAGTGTTGTATGGATTACTATGAAAGCTTGTAGACGCGCACGGCGCACACGGCCTCGGCGCCGCGCCGTGGCGCCACCGTGCGCGTCTACAAGCTTTCATAGTAATCCATACAACACTGACGACCGTGCCTACACACGGCGAATTAACCGTAGATTTTCACGGCGGTAAACCGTGCGTGTACAAGAGGCCTAAGCCCATCTATAACGATGAAAAAATTTGTGTGTGCTGTGCATCCGCGAAAATTAGATCAGTAAGCGCAGATTTCTTCGGCAGCAGTATAGGATACCTAACATCTTCATTGCCCGAGATGTTATTCAATCGACCTTCAACTCGCAATAAACCCTCACCATCAACATAAGGATTCAATGATTTCAGACGTCCCTTGTTTTTAATGAAATGGTCGTTCCTTTTAAAAAGATCCAACTCCGCCTTGAAATGTTCACCTTGACATTGTTTTATGCAAGTCTGAAGCGCATGTGATAATTCTGCTGGCGTGAGATGCTCCTGACGATTTCGTTCATTAGCTGGCTTTTTCAGTTCGAGAAAGCGTCGACGATAAACTATAACTCGTATCAACTTCGTGAGTGATGAGTATCTCTTCCAATTTGAGACGTCCGGTATCGCTAAATGAACTTTAATCTCTTCCATTTTTCTTCAAAAAAAGGTGATAACACCTTGTTGAAGAATTACAGACACATCTCGCTTCTGAGCCATGTTTATAAGTTGTTTTCGAGGGTCATTACGAATCGTCTCAGTCGCAGGTTCGATGACTTCCAGCCGTCTGAGTAAGCAGGTTTCCGAAAAGGCTACAGCGCCATAGACCACATCCACAAGCTACGCCAAATTATACAGAAGACCGAAGAGTATAATTTGCCATTATGTTTAGCGTCTGCTGGCTGTCCATAGAAGGGTACTGATCCCTGCACTTACGTATGGTAGTGAATGTTGGGTCTGGCAGAAGAAGCATGAAAGTAAGATTAACTCTGTGGAGATGAGAAGCCTGTGAAGCATGACTGGAGTGACTTTGATGGACAAAATGAGCAATAGTGCGATAAGGGAACGCTGTGGCGTGGTAGAAGATGTAGTGACAAAGATAGAGAAAGGAATGCTGAGGTGGTTCGGACATGTGGAGAGGATGGATGAAAGGAGATTAACAAAAGAGATTTATAAGGCTAGTGTGAATGGTCAAGTCGGTAGCGGTCGACCTAGGCGTACTTTTCAAAATACCTCAGTGCCTCAAGTCGAAAGTATTCGACCAATGTGTGTTGTCAGTGATGACTTACGGATTTGGAACGTGGTCCCTGACTGTGGGCCTTATCAGTAAGCTCAAAATAGCGCAACGAGCTATGGAGATTGCTATGCTCGGGATTTTTCTGCGAGATCGAGTCAGAAATGAGAAGATCCGTAGACGAACGGATGCTACCGACATAGCCCAGCGGTTTAGAAAGTTGACTTCAACTTGCTAATCCACTTGGCAATGGGCAGGGCACAGCACGTAGAACTGATGGCCGATGGGCCGTAAAGTTCTCGAATGAAGACCACGGACTGGTAAGTGCAGCTTAGGACGTCTTCCCACATGGTGGAACAGACGATCTGATAAGTACGGCAGGAGCACGCTGGATGCAGGCCGCTTACAACCGAACTGGATGGAAATCTAAGGCCTGTGTTCAGCAGTGGACGTCCTATGGCTGATATGATGATAACGATGATGGTGTTGGCACCTTTTGAAGAGGATAAAACGCGATTGCACGTGATATTGATTCTTTTCTCAATTCAGTACGCATTGGTCGCGATCGTGAAACATGATCCTTATGGTGGTCAGTTAATTCTGTACAATACCTAAACTTAACAAATTTTGCTAGTATTTATTTTTTAGCACCCTGCAGCAGTGTATACAGCGATAGACTTTTTTCGAAAGCTGACCTTGTATACGAAGATAAGTGATACCGTTTGTTGCCTCTTAATGCAGCATAATTCATTTAATACCTATTAAGTAGCCAGCTTTACGGGTGAAAAGATAAAAAAATGACAAAATAAAAAGTATTTTCAGCAATATCCGCTTTTGACTACGATAATATGAGCCGCATTGGCCGTGGAGTTACCAGCTTGAGAACAGTGCTCCACCCTCTCTACTCTCTACCCGTGGTTGCTGTAAGAGCCGGCTAAGGGTTAACAGATCCGGAGGACGAGCAGCAGCGTCCTCTGCAAAATACCATCGATCTGCGCTCGACAACCCGCCTGCCAAGCGTGTCGAGTATTGGCAAAACCTCCCTTTACGGGGGAAGCCTATGTTCAGTAGTGGATTACCAACGGCTGAGATGATGATAATGAATATGAGCCACCATGATAGTTTTATTTCTCAATAGCACCTAAGGAGTTTGATGAAAAAAGTTTGGTCATAAAAGTACTCAATTAAAAATTAACAAGCGAATAAAAACGTTTTGGTTGAAATGAAGTTTGTTGGAATGGCGGAATATTTTCAAATAGTAAATCTGATAATGTCGTTTTACATTTAATTATAAGAAATGTTTTCGGTTACTACTTTTTTGATATATTATTACCGGCAAAAAAGTGTTATTTTATTTTATTATTAATATTCATATACGTCACAAGTTTGTTCATTCGTGGCCGAAGGCTCACAGAAAGAGGACAGAAGCCTTTATATTTATTTATCATAATTTGCCTGTAGTGCAGTTTGATTATCAATTTTGTTCTGTAATTAAAAATTGATATATGATAATTTTCTTTAATTTTTTTTAATCCGGTATGTGGCCGGATACTTGTCCATTATTCGGTAACTGGCCGAATATTAAATTCGTGCCGGATAGCCTGGATACCGGAAAGTTACCGAATATCCGTTTCATCTCTAATATTAACATTATTGTTTTGAGGATGTATTAAATTCCCTATAAGTCTCGGCGCAAACGGACCATCGACCACAACCACCGGTGGTCGGCAGTGAAGAGCAGTTTACACACGCATTTTCATACGTATTGTAAAGCACCTTTGCGCCAAGCAAGTGTCGTTTACTAAAAAATTAAAGTGATGTAATGAAACTTCAAACTATTCCCAAGGAATATGTACAAAATTACAGATTAGCGGCTAATCAAATATAAATACGTGAATAGTAAGTAGGTATATAATAATGTCGCGCGGGCGGCCAGTACCGCTCCCGCGCCCCGCTCCTCCACCCCGCTCCCTACTCACGGCTCCCGATAGCTAGATTCAAATCTGTTTATTATGAAAATGTTTTTAGTTATTAATCCGCTTGATTTTTTTTTGGATATTTTGCTAGTTGAAAAGAAAGTTAACGGTGTACTTAAATCAATAAAGAAAATAGACTGAGAAATTTTCCACTGCGAATAAAGAGACAATTTTAAAATAATATATAATTACATGGTTTATTTTTTGGATTTTTATTGTGTGGTCATATGACTTCGATAAAATAGCATTCCCGTTAAAAAATTCGACTGAGCAATTTTCCAGTCCAAGTTACACCAAGAAACATATGTTATAAAAAATTTGGCGATTCTGCTGGGAATTTTTTTTGGATATTTCGTGTATTGTTTGTATAGATTACATGAATATGTCCTGTGAAGAAAGTTCAAACGGAGCATTTTTCCTAAAAAAGATATCATAGAAAAAAGATTTTAATTAAAAAAACCTAACTTCTTAAATTTTTTTTTTTTGGATATTTATACAATACCTTAATTTATTGATACTTAATCATGCTATAAAAATTTTACTGACTGAGGAATTACTGTGGGGGTCCACTATGTTCATTTCCTACACTAATAGGTTCAGAGACCTGCTTGTCTCATAAGATTTACAGGGGACAGTCGTTAGCTCATGTCAGAGGCATTCTAGGAATCTTGTCAACCTGAAACTCTTTTAATGTGCTATAAGCATTATGTGTATATATTCTATATATTATAATTTATTTTTATGTAATGTAATATATTAATAAAATAACATTGTGTTTTTTTTTCATTATTACTATATAGTTTAGTCATAATAAAATCTTATATTAATAGTAATATAATGTATACCCTTTCCCACCCCTTACTCCTCCTACCCAAAAGTCCTCCGTCCAAAGGATGGTTGCCTGGAAGAGATCATTTAAAGCGATAAGGCCGCCCATTGTCGACCAATAAGAATACTTTAATTTGATTGTATTCTGTGGTAATAATAAAGAGTATTCTATTCTATTCTATGTGTTCATCTATTTGACACAACCCATATTCCTGGCTCCTTCATATTGGCCCGAAGCTATCGTTTTCCGGCGCTATTGGAGAGGGGCTGAAATTAGGTATATAGATAGTTTAGACCCTGGATAAACATAAAAAGTACTTATTATTCCGATATTCCCTCGGGAACGAAATACGCGTGTGAAACGCAGGACACAGCTGGTTTATAATTTTACTGGGATTTAAAGTCGAGCATCGAATGATCGGTTTAAAGAAATTTATTCTCAAAAAAGACTTAACATCACTTATATGAGAACAATATTGGCTTATGTTAATTTTTACATAATTGTTCGGTAACAATATTAATATTATACACGATCTCATCTAATTTAGTAATTTTATTTAACAGTTTTACTTGAAGGTAGTTAAAATATTAAGGTATTAAGTATTACTAGCAATAGACTTATTTATTTCTGTGATTACCAGTTAATCATAACATATTCGCTGAGTTTAGATTTAAATATTTTAAATGAGAATGATATGACACGAAAGAAGTAAAATGTCACATGTTCCAGACCTCAATTTAATTCTTATGTTGTGGCTCATCCAGACGTCGTCACGACCCAAAATACCTGCCCAAATCAATCACGGTTATATTTAAAGCGCAAAATGTGACGACAATCAAAGATGTATGTGTTGGCTTCGACTCCAACAATCGGCCTGCGATACTCTGATCCCAATCAATCTCCACGGCAGTAATTGCAGTTCATTCCTCACCAAGCATCAGTCACCCATTGCATCTGCCAATTTCTTCGATCTCTTGTCAACTTGCCAGATCTAATGATCTAAATGTGTTGTGACAATGTTTGCTTTGTGCAATATATGCTTGCATGAACCAAGAAAAGAAGTTGAACGGAGTCTTCTCAAACAAAAAGTTATGTTCATGTGCAGTGGTAGGCCTCTTTTGCAGGGGGCCGCCTGGGGAAGTACCACACCTTTGCCAGTTATTCATCCTCCAAGCAGTAATGAGCGAACATTACTGTTTTCCGGTCTGAAGGGCAATGTTACCAGCGAAATTACTGCGCATGACGAGATTTCAACAACTCATATCTCAAGGTGACAGGCGCAGTGCAGTGCCGCGCAGAATTTAGAATTTTAAAACACTGTGTGGCAATCTTGATGCTTACCATCAAGATTGGTGGACCTTGAGTGGACGGAAAGGATTTTAGTATACTAAAAGCTCGATAAGTAACCACTTGAGCTGACCCCTAACTGTTGTGTGCACGCACACTCACCTCTTTTTCTAGGTTTTCTAGGTTTAGTGGGCACTCTATCACTTGAGCTCCCGTGGAGACACTAGACATCGGCGAAATTTTTCTATCCGATCTACCCTTCTTAGGTAGATAGGCCTTAGCCTATAAGGGGCGTGTGTGTGCGCGCAGAGTTTTGAATTTTAAACGCTGTGTGGCACTGTTGCTGATTTTTTTTTTATGATAGTGAGTGACAAGACGAGCACATCAGGTGCCTGATGGTAAGCATCATGATGGCCCATATCAGACACAGTGCCACCCAGTGGTTTAAAATTAAAAATTCTGCGCGGCACTGCACTGCGCCTATCACCCTGAGATATAAGTAGTAGAATCTCGTGAAGCCCAGTAATTTCGCTGGTAACATTGCCCTTCAGACCGGAACGCAGTAATGATATGGACAACTATAATGCTTACCATCAGGCACCTGATTTGCTCGTCTTGTCAAAAAAAATACATTCATCCATCCATCCTCACAAACTTTAGTATTTATTTATTATCATAGTAGGATTAGTATGAAATAACTACTACCATGGTAACTAAATACTTGCGATACAAAGTACCAGGACAACATAAGCAACAAGTAGGTCTCTCAATCGGACTCCGTAATCGATATCTAATAAAAATTAAACTACAATCGAGTGCCGATAAATTCTCAGTACAAAGATAAGATAAAAAAACTATTAAAAAAACAATATCCATTGATCGCAGAAGGGCAACACATGTGGTGTGCGACGGAGATGAAGCTATACGAGAGAAAGGGACGCGTATATTTTTTATTCTTTTTCAATGGCACCGATTTCGCCACATGTGTTTTGATGGCTATAAAATTGGTTACTAGGGCTTCATTACAAATAAACTATCAGTGTTATTGTTATATTAACAATGTTTCTCTATTATATAAATATAACATAACATAACCTTTTTCCCAAAGGGGTAGGCTGAGGTACCCAGTACCTGTGACCTGTACCCATAATAGGTACCACGCTCACATTTCACTAGTTGTCTTTTTTTCATCCCAGGGGCGACCTTGTGTCGGGTTCAGTTCCAGACTCTAGGCTTTCTGAGAAAAGCTGGCTGGCTGTCGTAATGGAATAATCCAATAACACTTTTTGCCTGACTTGGGGTTCGAACCCGGGACCTCTTGATCGGTAGTAGTGCACGCTATAATAATAATATTTGCCTCGGTGGCGTAGAGGGCGCATGCTCGACTGCCATTCAAGAGGTCCCGGGTTCGATCCCCAGGTCAGGCAAAGTGTTAAATAAAAGATTTTTCCATTAGGAATTATCTCAATAACTGCCTGGAGTCTGGAACTGTGCCCGGTAGATGGCAATAGGCTCGCCCCCTATTACATGGGACCAATAACATACTGGCGAAATGTGGGTGTATCTACTATGGAACTGAGTCCTGGGTACACCTCTGCCTACCCCTTCGGGAAAAAGGCGTGAATGTATGTTTATATATTTGCTTCGGTTTTAATTTTAATTTTTATTTACTAACATAGATATTAAGATTTTTTTGTTACGAATATAATATGGACACTGTCATGTTTTAAAATTTAAATAAATAAATAATTTTTTATTATTATTATTCTTACTTGTCATGCCTATAAGCATATTTCCTAGAAATGTATTTATCAACGAATTATAAGCGCTAGTGAACAATTCTCAAGCGATCGGTGTTATCAGCTATGGCTAGGTATCAAATTGAGAATGATCGTCATTTTCTCACGGTTCCGTTAGGCGATAATTAACTCTATTAGTAGGAGGTTAAGTTTCAAATTAGGTCGGCTGTTGTTGTGTTGGATGTTTATTGGTTCAAGTTTGAGTTATAAGTGACAGCGATTTAATACGTATCCAAAACAAGAAGTTAATAATTTTCATGATTATTTATTCTTCTTTTTGTTCTCCCTAGAAATTGTCCCGGGTATAGCCAGGGTCTGCTTTCCGGCTATTTCTTCTCCACTTCACTCGGTCTTGTGCATCATCTACGGAGAGATTGGCACTCATGTCATGTCATCCTTTACTACGTCAAGCCAGCGTCGCTTTGGCCTACTGCCAGGTCTTGCTCCTGTGACAATGAGGTCTAGGCACCTGTTCCCTACTCGGCTGGTCTACGCAAGACATGGCCATACCATCTCAAGCGACTCTCTTGGAACTTACCCGCTACGTCACCATACATGACTAATTATTCTGTTAAAAAAAAGATTGCCTCGGTGGCGTAGGGAACGCAAGCTCGACTGCCGGTCAGAAAGTCCCGGGTTCGATACCCAGGTCAGGCAAAGAGGTAAATATTGATTTTTTGCCATTAGGAATTATCTCTATGACTGCCTAGTGTCTGGAACTGTGCCCGCCCCGAGATATTAGTTGTTGAAACTCGTCATACCCAGTAATTTCGTTGCTAACATTGTCCTTCAGACCGGACCACAGTAATGTTTGCATATTACTCCTTGGCGGATGAATAACTGGCAAAAGTGTGGTACTTCCCCAGGCGGCCCCTGAAAAAGAGGCCTACCACTACAAAAATAAAACACAGTATTACAGAATACAGTATTTCAGTCACCGCTATTCTCTCTCAGCTTACACCACACACCATGGTGTAAAATAGCATTCACAATATAGTTATAGTAAACAATACGTCGATGATTCAATTAATGCTGTTTCATTACTATCTCTCAATGGATGGATGATAAACTAACACGCGTAGGTATTCAAGAATACTATGATGGCTCGAACGCATAGTAACGGTAAATCCAGTTGGAAAGATTTGCCTACCGTGACGAATGTGGTGAGATATTCCTTACTTTGTACTGTAAGTACCTTACGTAAGTGTTGTTCTTGAATACTTATAAGCGTGTATAAGACTAGTGTAAAAAAAGCGGCTTTGCCCGCTCGAAATTGCGAAACATTTTGACAACATTTGACGCTGTTTTTGAACCCCTTAGAATGTGAATTTTCAAAAATCCTTTCTTAGCACACGTCCAGACAACGAAAAGAGCCTATATTCCAAGTTTCAAGTCTCTAGGATCGGTGGTTTGGTCTCTGCTTTGCATAGTTTATATATTAAGTATATCTTGAATACTTCTTGAATGTCTATAAGTTTATATATTAGTCATCTCGACTGCCTCGGTGGCGTCGTGGGCATAAGCTCGACTGCCGATTATGAGGTCCCGGGTTCGATCCCTAGGTCAGACAAAAAAGTGTTTTTGGAATTTTCAATAATTAATTTTCTCTATGACAGAACGGAGTTTGGAACTGTGCCCGGTAAATGGCAATAGGCTCGCCTCCTTAATATAATTGGCGAACTCTAGGTTTTTTTATGATAGTGAGTGACAAGTCGAGCAAATCAGGTGCCTGATGGTAAGCATCATGATTGCCCATATCAGACACATTGCCCATTGTTTTAAAAGTCAAAATTCTGTTACGCTAAAATATCAGTTCTTGAAACTTGTCATGGCCAGTAATTTAAAAAAAAAAAACATACATTCACGCCTTTAGGTAGGCAGAGGTGTACCCAGGACTCAGTCCCATGTAGATACACCCACATTTCGCCAGTATGTTATTGGTCCCATGTAATAGGGGGCGAGCCTATTGCCATCTACCGGGCACAGTTCCAGACTCCAGGCAGTTATTTCGCTGGTAACATTGCCCTTCAGACGGGAACACAGTAATGTTTGCACATTACTGCTTGGCGGATGAATATCTGGCAAAATTTGGTACTGAATTGTTAGAGTTTCAGGTCGCCAAGAATAAATAAATAATTTGAATTTATACTCTAACAGACCGCCCCCTTATTTCGAACAGCAGTAGAAGTGTGGAAAGCGTTTAATTGCTTAATGTCTGCTGTTAAACGGCAGCCAAAAAAATAACGTTTGACAGCAAAATTTACTGCTGTTGTTACACGATTGCATGTTCGTAATACCACCCCGTGTTACCCCAATTACACTGCTCGGATCAATTCATATGGGTTATGTGGACAACCCATATTGTCAGAGATAGATTCCTACCCTTGTAGGAATCTTAGAGGCCTTCCTCTAAGATGATCTAACGACTGCCCCATACATATTTTATATCTTATATCACATATTAACCGTCAGAGCTTACGATACCTATCGTCACAGAATACCTATAGTACAGTTCCCATCGTAAAAACAATGGCTGGACCATAATAACCACCATAATCGATCTATCATCCGGTTCACGTTACACCCTGTACATAAACACTATTGACTATATACAGGATGTTTTTATTTTAGTTGTACTTATGATTACTTATGATAAAGTAATTTAGGTTTCGCTTCAATAAAATCCTTACTTATCTTACTAATATTATTACTAGGTGTGCCCCGCGGTTTCACCAGCGTAGACATCGTTCCCGTGGGAATCTCGGGAAACAAAGTACCCTATGTTCTATTCCAGGGTCTATGCTACCTACATACCAAATTTCAACCCAATCCATTCAGTAGTGACAGCCTCGATGGCTCAGATAGTAGTAACTCTGCTTTCTGTGCCGCAGGGCCCGGGTTCGATCCCCGGTCAGGTCAAACATTTGTGTGCATGAACATGTCTGTTTGATCTGTGTCTGGGTGTTATAAGCTTATATAAGTATGTATATCAGTCATCTGGTTACCATAGTACAGGCTTCTAGCCTAGTTTGGGACCAGATGACCGTGTGTGGAAGTTGTCCCATATTATTATTATATTAGTTTTTGCGTGAAAGAGTAACAAACATCCATCTATCCATCCTCACAAATGTATGCGAAAGTTTGTGATAGATGATGATCTAACAACAAATGATAGTGAACGTAAACAAAAAAGTTTTTTTTAAATTACGACACGTTACTTCGTGAAATGTGCGCGCGATTAGAAGTCTTTTCAAATTATAATTTTTCATCATAAAATTATACAAAAAAGGTGTTAACGACAATTATGTACCATAATTTTTAGCATGAATATATAATATACTTACATATTATAATTGGATTATAATTAGATCAATTTACATAGTTATAACAATATTATGACATGTTATGGTTATATTATGTTAGTTGTTATTCATATGCTTAGTTTTTTTTATGAGCAGGGTTGACAGTTGCAGTAATAGCATTATTCGTAGTGTGGCAGAAATCGTCAATCAAATACGTCAACAAGTACCTACAGACGATGGGTGGAGATAGCCTCCTGATCTCATGAGTGTGACATAATGTCTGTACTTAGCTACATAATATTTTTATTATTGTATAAGTTTTATTTTAGTATTTTTAAATATTTAATGTAATATGTACCTAATATGGATCATGGGTCTGCAATAAAGAATTATTATTATTTTTGCGTCATTTACATCTATTTTACTCTCTATTTCATATATTCAATGATTTACCTTTAAATGCATTGATTGATTTTAAATTATCTTTATTTATCATTAAAGTTCAGGGAAAATTTTTAACATAAAATTCAAACTTACTTTTTGTGTGATGTCCAAATTATTTTTTTCAAGCTACATAACACACCTTTGTAAAACTTAAAAAAAAAATTGTTGAATTATTTAATGGCATTGAAAGGTTGCATATCTAAAATATAGCATCTTTATTGAAAAAAGGATAAAAATAATGATACAGCTTACTTCTACATAAGTAATATCTATACCAAATTAATACACCGCCTTGGAAAACTTCAAAAATTAATAGGATTACAGACTTCTGGAACAAGAATCTTTAGTTTTTAGTTACTGGTTACTAGTTTTTAGTAACTAAAAACTCTTGTTCCAGAAGTCTACAATGGAGTTCCGAAAAGTAACGCCAAATTCAATCAGTTATAATAGGATTCAACATTAAATCTGTCAAATTATTTCCACGACTTGGTTCTCATGGACTCCCATTCAGGAATCCCTCTTCTCTACATCATAATGAAAAAAAGTGCATAAGGTCAACTTTTAATTTTTAATTTCACCCTGTATTTTAAGTTGTAGTGACGTCACCAATCAAACTATGAGAGCATAACTATTGGCCGCGTCCCACGGCTTATCTCTGATACCTAGGTATATAGGATATACTATATTACTGACCTGCTGACCTTAGCCCATCTCGCATTCTAAGCTATTTGAAACTTATGAGGTTCAGGTCTCACCGTAGACTAGCATACCTAACATTAAGATTTACCGGCGACTTTAAGGGCATTCAGTTTCTATATAAAATGATATAACACTAATTTAATATATATTTTTTATGATAGTGACAAGAAGAGCAAATCAGGTGCCTGATGATAAGCATCATGATTGCTCATATCAGACACAGTGCCACCCAGTGTTTTAAAGTTCAAAATTCTGCGCGGCACTGCACTGCGCCTCTCACCCTGAGATATAAGTTGTTGAATCTCGTCATGCCCAGTAATTTCGCTGGTAACATTGCCCTTCAGACCGGAACACAGTAATGTTTGCACATTAGTGCTTGGCGGATGAATCACTGGCAAGGGTGTTGGTACTTCCCCAGGTGGCCCCCTGCAAAAGAGGCTTTCTACTACAAAAATATCATATCATGAAATCTAATAGAATCAATATCATGAAAGAGATAATTGTTTTTGCTCGATTGTTTGTGGTAGCCTCTATTTGCTGCAAAACATATTTTGTTAAAGAAAACTCTACGGTTCTTTCATATATATGAAAATTGTTATAAAATCCGATCATGAGGTGCCGGGTTCGATCCCCAGGTCAGGCAAAGTGTTTATATATTGGATTTATCTAAAAGGATTTATCTCGATAACTGTCTGGAGTCTGGAGCGATGCCCGGTAGCACCGATGGCAATAGGCTCGCCTCCTTACATGGGACCAATAACATACTGGCAAAATGTGGGTGTACCTACTATAGGACTGAGTCCTGGGTCCTCTGCCTACCCCTTCGGGAAAAGGTGTGAAGTAAAATAAATACCTATAATTTTATTTTTGTTTATAAACTATAATTTTTTTTTGTAGTGAACGTCCAATCACGCAAGTAGAACTGAGATTTTTGGAATTTCACTATGAAAAAACCAAGGGTTTATAAGAAAAAATTAAATGACAAGGAAATAGGTTTCTTCACTATAAAAATATCAGGATATAAATTTATAGAATGTGTTTATAATATTCGGAGGAAACAGGGGAATACAAAACATCGATTTGGTAAATTTTTCATAGGAATGTGTCAAATTCCTAAAAGACCAATATACCTATGCTCTTCGAGAATTTTTTAGTAAGTGAAACCGTAAAGCGGAACCGGTATTATAATATATATTTTACGAACCTTAATATGTCGTATTGTTTAAGTTTATATTTGAAACCACCGTCCTTCCAGTATATGTCTTTCCTCTTTCCGAATGACTGTCTGGAAGAGATCGCTCTGAGCGATAAGACCGCCTATTATCGTTACTCACGTTTTAGTTTAAATTTTCTGTATTGTGTTATCAATAAAAGTGTTATCTATATATCTGTTTAATATGACAAAGTTTCAACGACCAGCTGCGTTGACACATGTTTAAAATAAATTATTAACAATTATACAGTAAAGATAAAAATTATTATAGTCATGATTATTATACTAAATAATAAGCACAAATGACAGACTTATCACATATTATTGTTGAGATATTGTTACATTGGATCAAGACGTTTAAATTAATATATAATTTTTTTAATATGTAAGGAATAAAATACCAACAACCGACGAGCATGTATGGAGAATGTGATGAAAGTGAAAGAAGCGAAAGTTGTATGTCAGGATCGTAGCAAGTGGAAAGAAATAGTCTCTGCCTATCCAACGGGAACAAGGTGTGACTGAATGTATGTAAGGAAAGGCGAAAAATTGTAACTTACAATTTCTATGGAACTGAATTATTTACAGTTGTAGCATTGTAAGTAATAAAAGTTTATTTATGAAATAGGGCGCAAAGTACCCAAAGTACCCTTACCAAAGTAAGAGCATGTATTAAAAATGTGATGTGAAGTGAAAGTCGTAAGTCAGGATCGTAGCAAGTAGAGACAAATAGTATCTGCTTACCCCCACGGCAACAAGGCTGCACTGTATGCATAAATGTAGGCATTACATTTTATTATTATACTAAGTTCACTTATTTATGTTATCATTTATTAAATAATTTGAAAGTCACTAGAGATTTACATAAATTAAAATTAAATAGTGACCTTCATAATTTTAATACTAGGAATAAAGACAAAATAGCTGTACCTAGCTCAGGCTCAGTACTCAGACTCAGTACTGTTTATCTTCATTGAAGTGCAAAAGTGTCAGATTATGACCTATTTGAATAAATCTGTTTGAGTTGAGTTGAGATGTTCGGGTAGATTTTGGTTTAAACATTACATTAGATAAGAAGGCATAATTATTTTTGTGTAAACACAAAACTTTGAAAACGATAACGGTTTATTATTTAAAAAACAGTTGCTGAATTATAATTTAAAATACCTATATGAATATAATATGAACTTACCAAAAAGGTACATACTTATTGAAAAATAACCCAAAAAATTAGGAAAATGTTTATTCTACATTTTAATTTTTTCAACGAATGAATATAATGAACTATCAAGTTTATGATGTGTTTGGTTTCCGAATTAGTTTTTTTTTCGCATAATACATACAAAATACCCATACCAACTAGGTAGAACTTACTCGATTAACAGTTATTCGATACTTGATAATCGATTAAGGTTTTTGTTAGATTCTAATTGGACTGCATTGTCTCATAGCTGAAGCAAAAACAATAAGACAAATCTCTTTAATTAGTAATTAAACACATTGTACACACCTCTTTTTATAGAACCTTGGTTTTAATTATCACACACTAGCTGAAATTCTGGTACTGAGTTAATTAGCTAAGTAACGTTTTATGTTTTTTTTTATATTATAAGTATTGCCACCTACTTACCAAATATTTAAATTTTCTTATGGTTTCTCAATTTTTTTTATAATAAAATGTAGCTTTTGTATCACATATATATAGGGTCTAATATTTTTTAATTCTACATAACAAAACGTAAGCATTTTATTAACTTTATTTATGTCGAAAAACCACATAAAGAAATCTACCCGGAATTTGCTTCCGCCACTAGGTACGTAATGCAATTTTTAATATAAAAATAATAAATATTTGTTATACTTACAAGAATTAAAATGGAATAGGTAATCTACATCACTAATTTTTTAACCAGTAAGATTCCCAAAATATTATGAAATCGAAAATATTTTACATTTTGTCATATTCCGTTCACTTGTTCCTAATTTAGGGAAGTCGGGGTCAACGACCTCCGTAACGCCATCTGTGTGACACCCGATGAACTTTACTAATTAAAATGGGATATAAATTAATTAATGATAACTATAATAATACTTATAGTTTTAATTATAGATTTAAGCTAATTTTGAATTTAAGATTTTGAAAAAGTTTTAACTGCAATTTATTGGATAGTTAAGAAATTAATATAATCTGAAAATTCCAATTAAGTACAACATTTTACTTAACTTTTGAGCTATTAGCTAATCATTCCGAAGTTTTAATTTTCAGCCTCATCTTACTCGTAGCTCAAAGTGATGTTTTTAGTATAATATTATATTTGTTTAAGTAATCTCGTTCCTACTTATCCACAATATTTTAATTCCTCTGCACTCACAAATAATGTTATATTATTTAAC
This sequence comes from Hemistola chrysoprasaria, assembly GCA_947063395.1. NCBI lineage: Eukaryota > Metazoa > Arthropoda > Insecta > Lepidoptera > Geometridae > Hemistola > Hemistola chrysoprasaria. The sequence goes on from OX346729.1 coordinate 11,303,956, forward strand.
TTAAATAATATAACCTAATCTCATAATCATTAACAAAAATAAGAGAATATTGTACGCATTAAATTGCACCGCACAAAAATCGAACATTGAGGTAAAAGCCCCAAACAACGTCATGTGACTAAAATCCCGGAATACCGGAATAGGGGTGAGAAAACGATTAATTGACAACCGGGTATCGGTGGCAAAGTGGCACGACGGCAAAAGCGGGAACAGCGCGCGTATGTCTCGAAATTAAACTCTCTCGTTCGACTTCATTTATTTGTTTTTTTATCGATTCAAGATGAGCTCAATTCCCAACGAACACTTTTTATTTTTAATGAGAACGCATTTTTGATTTCGTGATATTTGTCACAAATACTTGAGAACGGCATTGATTTATTCGCCGACTTGAACTTGCATTTTTGGCCGAGTTTCAACGTTTCGAACCAATATTTAAGATGTTCTTTGCAATTTACTGATAGATTTGTCGAGATTAAGAAGGTGATGAATGAAAACGAGGTCAATTTAATTGGCTAGTTTTGTTTATTTAGTTCAGTTTTTTTGAGCTGATTTCGGAGAATTTTTGATCTAACTCGAATTCTAATAAGATTTTTAGTTGAATTGAGCCCGTAGGCTGTACTTTTCCACCTGATATTTCTATGTGTTTTTGAAAAGATCATGAGCTCTAAGGCTTAAATATAACACAAAACTCTAGTGTTTAACCACGGAACACAGATTGCCACTTACTTGTTAATCACAGTCGATCTGAGAGTACAGTTTTTGGTCACAAAAATATTAACATGTCCAACTTGCACTGAAAACAAAATGTCACAGCAGTTCGAAATCTTTCTCAATAATCGTTCGATATCACAATCACAAGCCGTTACAAATCAAAAAAACAGTCTGTTACGCCCAAGAAATAATTCGGAGTCCGTGCGAAAACAAAACAAAAACACAGTGTACACAAAACTCAGGTTCACTAAAAAAAATTAACAGGTGTTAATGTAATTGAATTATTGTTATGATCGTTCACAGATACACAATCGATGATCGTTGTCGGTTTCGATCAGTTGTTATTACGTAAGGTGATCCTGTATGGAGCGCGGCGAGAACGCGAGCGCGCGTTGTCGTCGCGACACACGACTGCAGTGCGATCCTTCGCTCGGAGCCCCACCAACTCTACGCGCATCTGAGGCTCGCTCCTTGGCGCGGCCCCGCCCAGTGGGACGCCACTCGGTAGCTAAGATGACCGTTCACCTCTCTTTCACTCCCTAACTATCTTTCTATCTACATCCCGTTCTCGCGCGGCGACAGTGGGGCGCGCCAATGGCATCGCGATCGCGCTGAGACGATGAATCGAGATGTGTACTTAGGTATCACTGCACAAGTCCTTTTGTTGTAGTCGATAATAGGATGCGCTTTTTTTTGCGGCGCGATCGACTGCCCGCTTCTTGGATTGCTTGAGACTTGAGACTGCGTTTGTTTACGTTTACACGGAGTCTGGAAGTGTGCGATTATCGATGCTACTACCCTACATGTTCTTTATTCTACTCGAATTTCAGATATTTTATCCAATTTTCCTTCAATCTTAATAGAATAAGCGAAAGCTCTCGTTAACTTCAAGTCATAACACAAAAAACAACAAAAACCAATGCAAAGATCACCTTGATCTTCGTGAATAATCGAAAGTGCATGAACAAACTAAGGGCAAGACGCGTAGGGTAATCGTCTCAGTTGTAGGGGTGGCTGAACTCGGTAGGGCGCAGATGTAGGTCAGTTTTTGTTTCGCGCCACCCGAAATTCGGTTACTAGGTACGCTCGCGTTACGTTCTCAATTCCGTCTTTTATTACGCGATTGTGTTTTGTTTCTCTTATCGATTAGCATAACGAAACCGAATTCCGGGATTCCGATGTTTAAAAATCGAATGTTAACGATTGATCGAAATCCACACACTAAAACAATTATTTGAAAATCTGTCTCATCTCTAAATAATTTCGTCTATCAAAATTATTTAGTAAATAATGAGAATTTTATTAGATGCATGCTTCGACGAACAAGGAAAAATCAGTAAAATATATATAAAGCCATTTTCTGTTGGTAATAAACATTAATTACCTAAATAAATATAAAACACCACTCAAAATCAATAAAATTAAAATAAAATGCAATATTATTTGCATTTTATGCAAAAAATAATTTCACGAAACGAAATCGTAGGTGAAGTTCCTAGTCAAACGCTTCTCGCCACTAGATGTCGCTAGGCGGAGATTTTCACCATTTCCCTTTCATTTTCCGAGCTATTCGTCGAGAAACAGTAAATTAGAACCTTAAACCGGTATGGTTTGTATATGAGACAGAGAGCGGCAAGGTTTTGCTGAAATTTCACTCACACATAATATACCTACGTAATTAGAGTACTTTAATTTTATGAAGCTGTTGTCTACTTGTACTACTGTAAAAAAAAAGTAAAATAAAAATTAACTAGGAGAGGATTTCCACTTAAAGGAATAAGAAAGAATGCTTTTCCTCTGTTTGAAAATTTTTTTTGTACTTGTTATTAACCTCAATAATATGTATTATTATGATTTAACTCTGTTCGCTATAAGATGGTGCCTGTGGCATTTGACAAACCGTTCATTTTCAAAATAAATGGTTTTTCCTATCAAAAACATTCACGTGTAATAATTATTCCGCTCCAACGTAACGTACCTAATGAATGTAAGATAGAAATTATTGGTATGAAACTGTGCTGTTAAGTCACGTTTTTTTCACAATTTACAATTGTCACAGGCATCATCCTATAGCGTACAGAGTATGGGTATATATTATAATGAATATACGATAGAAAATGGTACGGCCGTACTATTGTACTACTTAATCTGTGACCCTTATATCATTCGGTACGGTGTTCACTCTACACGATCGAACCGCTTCGATTTGGAAGCGAGCGTACCACCATACTAAGTTATATTGATCGCACCAAAAATATTCACATGTAAAATGATGCCAAGACGAGACCATATTATGGCTTGCATTGTCAAAAAATTATCAGATCTTATGTAACTTTACTAGCTCTACAAGCAACTCTACAAGCTATAATTTCACAAACCATAGTCAAAATTTGTGGCTTGGCTGTTAACAGGAAAGAGGACCTCATAGCAGTTGGACACAATTCTATGGAAAATTTACTAAATCGATGTTTTGTATTCCCCTGTTTCCTCCGAATACAGTGAACCTATTTAATATATTTATATCCTGATATTTTAAAGTTGAAGTATAATATGTCCCTATCATTTTATTTGTGTTAATAAACTCTATATTTTAATAAACGCTTGCGAGTTTTAACTCACCTGCAGCGCCATCTAGCACGGTTTTGGTTAGATTGATGGATGGGTGGATGTTTGTTACTCTTTCACGGTAAAACTACTGAACAGATTGGGCTGAAATTTGGTATGTAGGTAGCTTAGATACTGGAATAACACATGCGGTACATTTATTATTCCCGATATACCCACGGGAACAAAGTCTACGCGGGTGAAACCGCGGGGCACAGTTGATTTATAATTTTTTTACAAAATTAAAAACATCGATGAAATGCCCAAATTTTTTTTTAACTTTTAAACATAAAACATTCTCCGCACACTAAAGATCGGTAAAGTCTGTTTGAAACAATAGCAAAAGGGCGTCTTACTTAGATATTATAAACATCTGTTCATGCCTTGTCCCTCGATATCCGGTAGGGTTGATATTCACTTAGTGTGGATACTACTTTATTATTATTACTAATTCCTCAGGGTGACAGGCGCAGTGCAGTGCCGCGCAGAATTTAGAATTTTGAAATACTGGGTGGCACTGTGTCTGATATGAGCAATCATGATGCTTACCATCAGGCACCTGATTTGCTCGTCTTGCCACTCACTATCATAAATAAAATATTAGCTTAACAAATATTAGTATAGGTAGATCACTAATTGTGTAAATAAAAGAGTTTAATCACATTATTTTCACACATCGGAAAGTAGTAGTTACGTAGTTTTCGTAAGGTTTGTGTATTATGAATTCATTACACTGAACTAGAACGAACTATTCAGGTTGACAGTACTTCGTACAATTAGTACTTCTTCGTTCGCAATGATTTTATTTACTTAATATCTGTTAATCTATATAGTTCGAGGACAAGGAACTGAATGAAGAACCAACCGACGAGATAATGATCGAATGACAGGCACAAAAAAAAATCATTTTAAATATTTAGTTTTCTATATACCTACGCCATTCTATAAATCACGATATACTCAAAAAATAAATCCCATATACATTCTTATATATAACTTTAACAGTGTCTCCATCTAGTATTAAACGTTTAGTACAAAATTATTTGGTATTAATTAGAATGACAGTCCTAAGCGTGCAAAGTGTAAAGGAAAACCAAAGTATAATTCATCCTGTGAATGTACTAGACTGTACTAATAGTACTAGAAGTCCGAACTAGTACAGTTGAATAACTGTACTTTTACGGAGCGATCGTTTGAGTGACCTTATGGAGACTTTATGGTGATAATATTCACTACATGTTAATATAGAGATATTTTATATACAAATTAAAAGTGGAACCATCTTATCCACCCTAAAATATCGTCCCAAAAATCGGAAAGTGAATTAAAAAAGGCGAAAAAGCAGACCGTAAAAAGTATCCCTTCTTATGCAAATATCTTAGAAAAGGTTTCGATTTTAGCGCACCGTCCGTCGCCTCGGCGTGCGCTCAGATTCATTATTAATTTACAAATGATTTATTAGCTTTTTTTCTTTATTCTTTTAATCAACTGCGAAAGGGGTGGGAAGACGTTGAAATACGGAAAAATTATTACCTGTTTTTATTTTAAATTGATAGTGAGTAACAAGACGAGAAAATCAGGTGCCTGATGGTAAGCATCATGATTGCCCATATCAGACACAGTGCCACCCAGTATTTTGAAATTCTAAGTTCTGCACGGCACTGCACTGCGCCTCTCACCCTGAGATATTAGTTGTTGAAACTCGTTATGCCCAGTAATTTCGCTAGTAAACATTGCCCTTCAGACCGGAACACAGCACATTACTGCTTGGCGGATGAATAACTGGCAAAGGTGTGGTACTTCCTCAGGCAGCCTCCTGCTAAAGAGGCCTACCACTACAAAACCGGTTTCATTAATTATAATATACGTAGATAACTTATAATATAGTGTATAGATAGGTATATAAATATCACATCACACTAAAGCCCACTCCTATACAATCGTCTACAATCCTACTTTCTACTAATATTATATTGAAAGTGAAGATTTGTGAGGATGGGTGGATGGATGTTTGTTACTCTTTTACGCCAAAACTACTGAACCTATTGGGCTGCAATTCGGTATATAGATAGTTTCGACCTTGAAATAAGACATACATAGGGTATTGCGTGTAATGGGTACTTTAGGAATACAGTAGTATTCCTTTTCGCGATATTCCCACGGGAACGAAGACTTCGCGGGCGATACAGCAGTACAGCTGTCAGCTGATTGAGCTGACATTCGATATGTAGAAGTTTAGACCCTGGAATAACAGACGGGATTAAAAAAAAAAAAGTGGCAAAGTGAGGGTGTACCTACTGTGGGTTCTGGGTACACCTCTGCCTAAGCCTCCAGGGGAAAAGGCGTGATGTTATGTTATGTCTTGAACGTTAGAGTTTACAATCATAGTAGGTATAAGTTCAACTATCTATATAAAACGAGACAATAGTTCACGTGAGACAGACGGACAGTCACCCACTGCCGCCGTACAATTGTACAATTTGAATAATTTTTATAAGTCATGGGATTAAAGCGGTTTGACTTTTTTTTAATTTTTTTTTTAATTATAATATGGGACAACTTCTACACACGGTCATCTGGTCCCAAACTAGGCTAGAAGCCTGTACTATGGTAACTAGATGACTGATATACATACTTATATAAGCTTATAAACCCAGACACAGAACAAATAGACATGTTGATGCACACAAATGTTTGACCTGCCCGGGGATCGAACCCGGGCCCTGCGGCACGGAAAGCAGAGTTACTACCACCTGAGCCAACGAGGCTGTCAATGAAACATTAATATACGTAGTGCGTTTCTACTGAAGATACTTTGGTTAGTACCTTGCTTTAGTAATGTGCAAACAATATTATGTATTCTAGATTCTAAATGTCTTCTCGTCCAAAATACTTCAGTGCCTTAAGTCGAAGGTCTTCGACCAGTGTGTGTCCAGTGATGACTTACGGATCTGAAACGTGGTCCCTGACTGTGGGCCTTATCAGTAAGCTCAAAATAGCGCAACGAGCTATGGAGATGACTATGCTCGGGATTTCTCTGCAAGATCGAATTAGAAATGAGAAGATCCGTAGACGAACGAAAGCTACCGACATAGCGCAGAGGATTAGCCAGTTGAAGTGGCAATGGGCGGCACATAGCACGTAGAACTGAGGGCCGATGGGGCTGTAAAGTTCTTGAATGGAGACCACGGACCGGCAAGCGCAGCGTAGGACGTTCTTCTTGTAGAGATATATTTCCGAACGCACGATAGATTCATTACTTGTTTATTAATATTTTTATTGACGTTTAAAAATGCCATTTTAAGACTTATTTAAATAAATATTCTTTGAATTTGAAGTTGAATGAACAGCAGATTTTTCACGCGCTTATAAAATTGATTCATTGTGAAATAAATCTGGAAACCGACTTTCTGTAACTTTATAGTTTATGTCAGTAAACTATTGACGCATGTGATCGACCTATGCTATCATGAAAGCGAACTACCCATATCGCAAAATCCTATCAATTATAGCATAGTAGATCAAAGCAGCCGGCCGGCTTCTGAAGAAGAATCGAGTTTTCATTAATATTTATGAAACTTGAAGGCTTTATTACGTCTAGTCGGATATATAACATATTATATTATGTCAAACCTTGTTTTATTATTCATGTATAAGATATTTTATTGAGTTTTTAATGAGTCAAGGGTAACGTAAGTCAATCAGACAATCACTCCTTTTTCCGAAGGGGTAGGCAGATGTGAACCCAGGACTCAGTCCCTTAATAGGCACACCCACATTCGCTAGTATGTTTTTATGGTCCCTTGCAATAGAGGGCGAGCCTATTGCCATCTTCCGGGCACAGTTCCAGACCAGTTTACATAATACATCCTTAAGTAAAGCCTTGTTCCCGTTGCGGTGGACAGAGACTATTTCGTCTACTTACTACGAACTTGACTCTTGACCTTCGAGCAACGCGGTCTTCCGCCTCTGCCTGAAGGCGGAAGACCGCGTTGCTCGAAGATCCTGACCTAGGACTTTCTCCCAACCCCCAAAACACAATAAAACAATAATAAACTATCTCTACGTGATCTTTAAATAAAAGAAAACCAAAAAAACTGTATTATATTTGTACATTAGTTAACGAGTTGCTTTGTCACAGACAGACACACAAATCCACTGATAGACACATTAAACTTTTAACACCACTTCTTTTTATAACAAGATGGCTCATGACTAAAGTAAAGTATATTAATACTTTATTTTGGCAATGTTTTGAGATCTATAATAAATATTCTCTATCTCAAAAATAATTAACAAGATTAGCAGTAGTACCTCGTTCCGGAACATTTAAAATTTAAAACTAAACAAAGGGTTGAAAGGAAATCCCTTCAAAAAGTACAAACACCCTTCCTTTCCACCTGATTGCCTCTATTGAAGAAAAAAGCAACTCTTTTGTCAATTCTTTAAATCTACCTTGAATTTTCTCTAAGAAAATTTTATTAAAAGATTGGGAAATATGTGGAGAGGATGGGATGAAAGGAGATTAACAAAGTGATCTATATGGCAAGTGGGAATGGTCAAGTCGACCTAGGCGTACTTTTCATGAACAAATTGATGTTGTTCAAAGGAAAGGCCAATTCGAAAGTACCTACAACCGACGAGCATGTATGAAGAATGTTTTGAAAGTGGACGGAGCGAAAGCTGTGTGTCAGGATCGTAGCACGTGGAGGAAAATAGTCTCTGCCTACCCCAACGGGAGCAAGGCGTGACTGTATGTATGTATGTAAATTTGATAAAAAATTATTAACTGCTGATTATGAGGTTACGGAACCATTTACATATTGAATTTCAGCCCAATCGGTTCAGTAATTTTGGCGTGAAAGAGTAACAAACATCCATCCATCCATCCATCCTCCCTCACAAACTTTCGCATATACAATATTAGTAGGAAGTAGGTAGGACTATTTTACCAATTAATTTTTTTTATGATAGTGAGAGACAAGACGAGCAAATCAGGTAGGTGCCTTATGATAAACATCATGATTATCCATATCAGACACAGTGTTTTAAAATTATAAATTCTGTGCGGCACTGCACTGCACCTGTCACAATGAGATATTAGTTGTTGAATCTCATCATGCCCAGTAATTTACTAAAACGATGAGAAATGATTTTTTGTGGTAGGCCTCTTTAGCAGGGGGCCGCCTGGGGAAGTACCACACCTTTGCCAGTTATTCATCCGCCAAGCAGTAATGTGCAAACATTACTGTGTTTCCCGTCTGAAGGGCAATGTTACCAGCGAAATTACTGGGCATGACGAGATTCAACAACTAATAACTCAGAGTGACAGGCGCAGTGCAGTGCCGCGCAGAATTTTGAATTTTAAGACACTGGGTGGCACTGTGTCTGATATGGGCAATCATGATGCTTACCATCAGGCACCTGATTTGCTTGTCTTGTCACTCACTATCATGATTTTTTTTTTTATGATAGTGAGTGACAAGACGAGCAAATCAGGTGAAAGATATTCAAAGATATTACTAAAACTCCTTTTAAAACCACTTTTATATCACCCTATGGTGATCCTACTTCTTATGTATAATTTTCATCATCACATCACTGTTCATCATCATCATATCACCTTTCATCATTCTCTTTAATTATTGTTTTCTACGTTATCACCATCACCAGCAAAGGGTTGGTTCAATAATCTGTGGAACATCTTGAATCTCTTATATCGCGATATGGTGAGTAGAGTACGCTTGTTGTAGAGAATGCAGACAGGCGAAACTTATTACGGTAAAAAAATTACATACTTATACATTTTATTGTACACCATACAGGACACAACATAGAGTATTAATATTTTAATAAATCTTAGGCCAGTACAAGTGGCGATCTTATCGCTTAAAGCGATTTCTTTTAGACAACCGGAAGGAAAGGAATAATTGTTATGGGTTATGGTAGATACATCATCATCTTTACCATAGGACATCTGCTGAACATAGGCCTCTCCCATTGATTTCCATCCAGTCCGGTTGTAAGCGGCCTGCATCCAGCGTGTTCCTGCCGCTTATCAGATCGTCTGTCCACCTTGTGGGTGGACGTCCTATGCTGCACTTGCCGGTCCGTGGTCTCCATTCTCCAACTTTACAGTCCCATCTGTCATCAGTTCTATGTGCTATGTGCCCTGCCCATTGCCACTTCAACTTGCTAATTCACTTTGCTATGTCAGTAACTTTCGATCCAGACGAATGGTTAGATAATTTTGAAGCATGGGTTGTATAGTTGCTTTTGCTGTGTATGTGTTTTTACATGAATTCCAAAATCTGTTGTTGTTTACATTTCATCCCAGGTGACTGTACCTACCCCATCAGGAAAAACGCGTGTATTATCAATCACTATTTTTCCATTACTTATAATAATAATAATAATAAATTTTATTTCTAAGAAATATATGTATATAGCTTACATACTAATCCACTATATAATATATTATTTGGGCTATACTATATTTGTTATTTTATAAATGCTATTCATCATCATCATCATTTCAGCCACAGGACGTCCACTGAACATAGGCCTCCCCCATAAATTTTAATTTAGTCCGGTTGTAAGCGGCCCGCCTCCATCGTGTTCCTGCCGTCTTTATCAGATCGTCATATTTAATAATAATAATAATAATAATATTATAATAATTTGTAATAATAATGATAATTTTAATGTAAATGTAAATAACAAATGGGTCATAGTTGTCTATAAAAATAAAATTTGCTCGGCCTCGGTGGCGTAGAGGGCACATGCTCGACTGCCAATCAAGAGGTCCCGGGTTCGATCCCCAGGTCAGGCAAAGTGTTAAATATTGGATTTTTCCATTAGGAATTATCTCAATAACTGCCTGGAGTCTGGAACTGTGCCCGGTAGATGGCAATAGGCTCGCCCCCTATTACATGGGACCAATAACATACTGGCGAAATGTGGGTGTATCTACTATGGGACTGAGTCCTGGATACACCTCTGCCTACCCCTTCGGGAAAAAGGCGTGAATGTATGTTATGTTATGTTAAAAATAAAATTTGATTTGATTTGATATTATTCATATTAAATTACATATTGCTATTCATATTATTTTAAAATTGTTTGAGGTTCTCCGATATTATTACTCGCATGTTTCACCTTGTTTCCTCTGATGAACAACTACTCTACGACCTATTATCGAAATGCACATCGCGGTTTCCATAAGGGTTGAATATTTCTGTAGAACAACATGTATTCATGTCCACTCTTATTTTCAACAATTTAAGGCTCAAAATACACAATTTCGTTTGTAAAATAGCGTTGTTTTCAGATATTTACGACAGTTTGAGAACATTACCGAAATTGTACTTACAATGGTACTTATATTATATCTTTTATTTTGCGTTTGTACTTCCAGATATTATTACCTATAAATGGGATTGAAAGCTTAAAAAAACAATTATACTTTTTTTTCATGATACCTCATTTTCATCGAGTTTTCATTGACTGCCTCGGTGGCGTAGAGGGCGTATGCTCGACTGCCAATCAAGAGGTCCCGGGTTCGATCCCCAGGACAGGCAGTGTTAAATATTGGATTTTTCCATTAGGAATTATCACAATAACTGCCTGGAGTCTGGAACTGTGCCCGGTAGATGGCAATAGGCTCGCCCCCTATTACATGTGACCAATAACATACTGGCGAAATGTGGGTGTATCTACTATGGGACTGAGTCCTGGGTACACCTGTGCCTACCCCTTCGGGAAAAAGGCGTGAATGTATGTTTTTTTTTCATCGGGTTCGTTGAATACCTTATCATAAAATGATATCATCGGTATGTATTTACATATTAAAGGTATTTGTATATCCTACTACTGCGAAACTTTGTGAGGATGGATGGATGGATGTTTGTTACTCCTTCACGCCAAAACTACTGAACCGATTGGGCTGAAATTGGGTATGTAAGTAGATAGTTAAGATCCTGGTCGGGGGACGATGTCTACACGGGTGAAACCGCGAGACACAACTTAGTATTGTAAATGCGAAAGTTTGTAGGGTGGATGGATGGATGTTTTTTACTCTTTCATGCCAAAACTACTGAACCGATTGGGCTGGAATTTGGTATGTAGGTAGCTCAGACTCTGGCATAATACATAGGGAACCTACTTTTTTTTTAGATACTCCCTATACTAGATATATAGATAGATACTGCGTGGCACAGTTTAGTATAGAGTAATGTTATACAGAGGTCATTGTCTGGCTCATTGTTTCAACATCATGCGTTAATTAATCGAAATCATTATATTCTTCGACTGCCCTCTATGAGATGTGTTATGGTGTAGAGCTACTTGCAATTACAACTGACACACTAATAAATTATTTGAAATATTTAAATTTTTTAATTTACAATTGTATGGTATTTTTCTTAGTGGTCCAAAATATGAAAAGTATTATAAATATAATGTTATACTTTAATAATGTATAGCTATTAATATGAAAAAAAAAACAGTATTCATTAATTTAGTTTATTGAATTAAATCACTTACCATCTACATATTATTTTACATAACATCACGCCCTTTTTGCGAAGTGGTAGACAAAGATGTACCCAGGACTCAGGTCCCATAGTAGTACACCTACACCTCGCTAGTTCTGTATTATAAATATGTAATTTCCAAAACTTCCACTGGAACGAGTTAAAAAAAACTTATACTCACATAAATTACAATATTATTAAGTATCGTAGCTAACATCATTCTTTAAAAAAAGATCAAGGAATTTTATTTAAATAACCTTCAAAATTCTAATCAGTCCTGTCACTTCTACATTGTCAACAACTCATAACTCTACGAAACTAAAAGTGTGGTAACAATTAAAATTTGATGATGCGGGCACTCTGTCCTCTCTGGTACACACTACTCTATAATATAAAATTAAAGTACAATCAGAAATGCACTTATATCCTAAATTGCCATTGAAACACTTGCTAATTTCACGGATAATAAGTATAATAATATCTAAGTATTATGTATGTAAAGCCAGTAACTCCACGGCGGATTCCATACTTATACCTGTAATCGCTTGAACCTTAGAAATCGTTATAGGAATATTATATAGATTGAGTTTTTGAGTTTGATAACAACTTTTTAGGAAATCATTGCTTTGGGGTTGCCCTGGCGGTGCAGTGCATCCGGCATGTTTGCTGACGCCCGAGTGGATGATTATTTCTACGTCAAGATGCGCAAACGAGCCGCCTCATTGGTTCTCCGTGTTCGGACCAGCACCAACAGCATTCTGCGCGTTATAGCTGGAAATCTTGACCGTCCATTTATGCTACGGGCAATCAAGCGTCATGTTTCTAATGGTTTCAGTTTAGTTTTAACATTTCATCTTATTATTAATTACGAGTACATTTTATCGTGTTTGAATTGTTGTTTGATTTATTTTTTGTAGGCGTTTGTTTTTATGACTATTTATCTCATTATTATTGTTCATTTGATGATAAATAAGTCTCCATAATTTATTGTTTGTAATTTTTTTTTTTTTTGTGCGTCTGCATCTACATTCAGTCCCAGGACTATAAGCAGATTTGTTGGGCGGTTGAAGCTGTTTGTAATTTAATTAAAAAAAAATGTTTATAATTTAATAAAAAAAAATTATTGTATAATTTATTATAATATGATTATTGTAAGTTGTAATTTTGAATGTTTTGTGGGTCACGTGAGCCTGAAATAAACGAATATTTAATTTATAATTTAAAACCACATTTAAAACCAAGGTCGACATCGAAAATGAAATCGCGCCATACAATACATCTCAGTTCCATTTCACTTCGTTCATTGACACCATACAAATATTAATCATACACCCTCATGCATTTTTTACCACTCGTCACTTCCTTCCATACGATATCACAGATGTCTCCTATTCACATTCAAATCTCGATTTTATTATATTTAGATCACCCTTTTTTGTGGCGACTGACGACAAAGACGTTTGCCACTGTCTTTTAGGAGAGAAAAAGTTTGATATAGGTGCGATAGTTTATGGTTCGGTTATGTTTGCATGTTTTGTGACGGTGGAGATGATGATAAAATGAGGGTTGTTGTAAGTTTGTTGTTGGATTTGGAGGTTAAAAGCTATGAATAAGTAAACACTTAATAATGTTTAATTTGATTGATTATTTCTGTTTCATTATATTAATTACTTACTTTTATTTATCAATTGAATTTGCAGGAATTTGGCTAATCATTATCAATTTTGAGTCTAGAAATAAGCTTTTGCATAAACTTGCTCTATGGCATATCCAAATAGGGCAAAAAAAAAATAGCTGTTTAAATAGTAGATTTTTGCAAAGGCCGCGAAAACTTCACTAATATGAGACAGGCAATTGCCATTTCCGCCGAGGCATATATAATGATTTTCTCAAAAGAATGCAGGGAAATCAAAATAATTTCTTTTGACTTCGCTGGAAGCAGGTTTTCCATTGTCAATTTGGCTTATATTCTTAAATATGGTGGAGTACAATCAATCTCAAACTCAAACTCAAACAGATTTATTCAAATAGGTCATAATCTCCATTTCACTCTCTAAACCGTCGGAACTCATTTTAATTATTATAAAATTTATTTAAAGTAAGTATGTAAATAACAAATCAAGACGAATTTTCAGCTTTGCCGCCAATTTTCTATTTATCATCTGTGCCGAAAGACAAACGCATAATGTATGGCTATACAGCCACGTGAACGCAATTTCTACTAAGCAAAGACACCTACTTTGGTATGCCAAGATTGATAAAAGAGTTCCAATCAAAGAGTATTTAATAACTCCAGCGCGCCGTTTCATACAACATTGCTGGAGCGTTGTAATGTTCCAAATTTAAAAAACGCTCCAGGAATGGATTTGATTTTGGATGAGCAAATCAGGTGCCTGATGATAAGCATCATGATTGCCCATATCAGACACAGTGCCACAGTGTTTTAAATTTAAATTTTTGCGCGGCACTGCACTGCGCCTGTCACCCTGAGATATTAGTTGTTGAATCTCGTCATGTAGCGGTCGACCTAGGCGTACCTTTCATGAACAAATTGATGTTGTTCTTAGGAAAGGCCAAGTGAAAAGTACCTACAACCGACGAGCATGTATGAAAAATGTCATGAAAGTGAACGAAGCGAAAGTTGTATTTCAGGATCGTAGCAAGTGGAGGGAAATAGTCTCTGCCTACCCCACCGGGAACAAGGCGTGACTGTATGTATGTATGTAAAACATTTCAAACACTCAATAATTGGCAAACGCAGTAATCTCCGAGTATCTTTACATTACCATAAGAGTTTATAGAAGCCAGCCTTAACTTTAAAATAAATATTATGTAAATTACCCCGAGGCACCGAACGCACCTTTACCAATACTATCCTTACACACCTTGCGTTTGTTACCATTGTCACTTTCTATAAACGATGGGGAAAGTTATGTTGTGTTTTTTATATTAAGCTGCGTACTTTTTATAGGTTCAGGGTTTTTTCTGTCACCCTAGTTCTAGTACGTACTATTTGCGAAGCGTACATGGTGGACAATAAATCCATAGTCCCAATTGTAGATAGTTAATTCGAGCTTTGTCTGTCAAAAATTTGGGCTAAAATTCGATATGTAGCTATAGTTTAGATCCTGGAATAACACAGCGTACTTTTAATCCAGATATTCCCACGGGAACGAATACTGCACAAGTGAAACCGCGGGGCAGAGCCAGTTGTGAATGAATTCAGTTGACACAAAGCAGAATAGTCAAAGTACTACCTAAAAATCTGTTTTAGCTTTTTTTAACATACATACAATTACATTAATGTGTTCCGGTTTAAACGGCAATGTTACCAGCGATATTACTGGGCATGACGAGTTTCACAAATTATATCTCAGGGCAACAGGCGCAGTTCAGTTCGCGCAGAATTTTGAATTTTAAAACACTGGGTGGCACTGTGTCCGATATGGGCGTCAGGTCATCATAATGTTTGTCATCATAATGCATCAGGCACCTGATTTGCTCGTCTTGTCACTATCTTAAAAAAAAAACACTCCTTTTTCTAGGCAGAGATGAACTCAGGACTCAGTCCCATAATAGGTACTACTCACATTTCGCCAGCATCTTATTGGTCCCATGTAATAGAGGGCGAGTCTATTGTCATCTACCGGGCACAGTTCCAGATTCTACGTAGTTATTGAAATAATGGGAAAATCTAATATTTAACACTGACTGATCTGGGGATCGAACCCAAGATCTCATGATGGGCAGCCAAGCTTGCGTCCACTACGCCACCGACGCAGTTTCACCTCTTTTATTTCTTTCTTTTTTATGTTAAATTGCAACAGAAACACAAAATCAATTTATTACCTATCAAATCCAATAGAAATAATTATTCATGCACCAAAAGCTTCCCCAACTTCATTCCAATGTCCTAATGACTACACCCTTTGTATGTGTTGGGTGTGTGACGTGTTCTTCTATTATTATAAAGGAACATAAAGGGTTACAATTAAAGGGAAGTTGAGAGAGGTGAGCGAAATGTAAAAGAATTATTGTACACTGAGATTTACAAACCTAATTCGCCCTCTCGCTCATACGTACCCACATTTTGGAAGATATAAAAAATACTATATTTAAATAACGTAATATAACGTCGACTAGGAACTAGAAAATAACAATACAAACTTTCAGTAAAAAAATTAATTCTATCCCTATATTTCCAGGGGAACGAATACTACGCGGGTGAAACCACTGGGCACAGCTAGTATTGCATAGTTGTATATCAGTCTGGTTACCATAGTCACAGAACAGATAATAATACTACGTATAGAATGGACACCAATCGAGCCTTCTTCAACCCGCGAGCGAGATTGAGCTCTCGACGAGTCCCGCTTCGCTGGGAAATCACCTCACGCACACTCTTGCGCGTGTACAAAACTCCATGTGTACAATGTCTGAGTAGTAGGTAGTTATATTGCAACTTTTGTATGGGATTGAGTCGAGTGTCCGGGATGTGACATAGTACAGACTCTGCCTAGTTTGGGACAGCATGTGGAATTTGTTCCACATTATTATTAAATATCGCTACATTTTTTACAAAGGGCCAGCGTATCTAACAAACTATTATTAATAAATACCGAGCAAAATCAAACATACAGATAATACATATTTTATCCCGTTCATATGCAAAGTAGGGCCAAAATTTTTGACACAACCATAAAAGATGGATCACATTAAAAAGTTGAATGGGATCATACAATGCTTCGATACAGGACCTTTGATTTGTGTATGGTTAATAGATTTTGTTTAAAAAGGACGAGGATAATGGTTCTGATCTACTTTTGGATCTTTAATAAAAAAATGTTTTTTTGTTGTAATATTTTGTTTGATCATGTGGCATAATATGCTAATTATTTAGGATGTGATTGATTGGAAACAATAAGAGCTATTTCAGCATAATAACACTACATTTTACTGTCACTGTCTCTACACTAATTCAAAAGGCTTTATTCTTTTAAGTCTTCTCACTATATCCGTATTCTCGAGGAGCTGGATGGCCTCGACATTTACGTGCTGATGAAGCCTTCGTTCATGGGCTTCTGCAGATATACCGGATCAATGTGGCAACGAGGTCTATCTTCAGGTCCCGGTGAAGGTCCTCGTTTCGAATGTACCATGGGGCCTTTATAAAACCCCGGAAGACGTTATTTTCAAATCTTTGTATTATGATGTTAACATTGTTCTCTTTGGAACACCCCCACAACTGTATACCATACTTCCAAATTGACGCGAAAACTTGTCTGTACAATAATAATTTATTATGCAAAGACAATATGGTTTGTCGACACGATAACCATTAACCATTCCATATTCCTATAGCGATTCTTCGCTACTCTCTCTCTAATTTGTGGCCAAACTTTTGGTTCTAGATGTGTTTATTTCAAAATCAACATGATTACAGCAATTGGACATGGTTATTCAAAACCTAACAAACCAACGAATCAACTATTTAAATATAATTGAAAAAGCAACACCATTTTAAGGTCGCGACACACGGGGCCCGCCCACGACTCGCACAAACCGATCTCATTATCAACAATGCGCCATATATTTCTCCGTTTCCGGAGGACTCTCCCTTTCTAACTTAATAAAGTGACGTTTTTTGTCCCCGTCTGCAATCAGCCTAACATCAAGATCATTACAGATTTAGTGATTTGTATTGTGATGAATTTGGCAATGATTCGATTAATTATAATTTAGGTTTAATTTTTAATAAACATTTTATACATTACTTATCTATCGCAAGGATAATAATTAATATTTATTTAATAAATTTTTTAGGTTTTTGCGTTTTTACTTTTTTTTTTTATTTTAACGGATAAGGTCCCTCTTCTGTCATGAGAAAGAGGTGGCCCTATTTCATATAGCCGGGAACTACACGGTACTTAATAAAGAGCGTGCGATATTTCACTAGCAATTGCTAGTGAAAAAATTCAACACCCTTTGCCTGACCTAGGAATCGAATCCAGGCTCCCATGATCAGCGTCACGCTTGCGACCACTTCACCAACAACTTAGTATGAACGAGCTGGACAGGATTGACGCTATAGCGATCAACATTTGCCAAATCTACATCCCCTAACTACCCAGTAATCACTGTCCCCGGATTTGCCTGTCATTAGTCACGTGATAAACAGACAGTGGTCGGAGTCGATCATTATAATGACTAATGATGGACGCGTGGCGAATCTTTGCGTAATACTGATAGGGTAGGAAGGGGTAGGACTGATACCTGGGTTGTATCACAGAATAAATAATAGTACTAACGTATTGTATCGCGTCATTTGGTTACGATTTTGAGATTTTACTGGAAGAGGGGCCGGTGGGGTAAGATTGCGGAAATATTTTAAAATTTAAAAATCTCTTCAAAATATAATTATGTTCGTTATTCAGCAGATTAGATTTAAAAAAATGTCAATTTGCCAGTAATATAACAACATAACCATAACATACAATC